>WOAB01000369.1:0-615974 GCA_027886185.1 Rheum nobile | reverse complement strand
GTCTTAAAATATTTTAAGAGTTCAAACAAAATAAAGATTTAGCATGCTTTGAATGAAACCCGCGACCAGAGGCCAAGGGGAGCGTTCGCGACAGTTCCGCGATCGCGGAAAACTATTCATCGTCATCTTCATTTCCCTTCGCGTTTCGCCAATTCGGATGCCGCCGTTTTTCCGGGGGGATGCCGATCGATCCGTCTTCTCGGCGTTGGGCTTCCATTTGCTCTATAAAAGGTGAAGGCCCTGGAGATCTTCATCCACAGCTCCAATCCTCTCTCTTTCCCTTAGTATCACAAACAACTTGTCTTGGAAGTGCTATAACCAGATTAACTTTTTCAGCTTGCAATGAAGATAGCTCTTTTTCTCCTTCCTCATTCAAACTGCAATCCACACCATCTCTAACATCAACATCAAAGCTGCAACATCCTCCTTCTACATTACCATCCTCATTCATACCATCATACATACCATCTCTAACTTCAACATCAAAGCTACAACATCCTCTTTCTACATTACCTTCCTCATTCAAACTGCCATCCACACCATCTCTAACTTCAACACTACAACATCCTATTTCTACATTACCTTTCACATTCAAATTGCAATCCACATCATCTCTAACTTCGAGATCAGGATGTTCATTGATATTTGCATTTTCAGAGGATTCCCCAACAACAACATCAGAATCAATAGCCTTACTTATCACCTATCAAAAAAATAAAAGCGAAAAATTAATAAAACATCATAACATAATACAAATTAAAGTAGCAATTACTAAAAAAGTTAGGGGACAGTTAAAGAGTGTGTTTAAAAGGATAGGACATTTTGAAATCTTTCCCAAGAGTCTTGGGACAGTTACTATAATATCCCGAGTAGATCTGGAAACAACTTTTAAATTGTCATAACATATAGGCATATTTTGAAAATTGTCCACACACATGTAACACAACAAGTAGGGATTAAGAAAATTGATGTGTGAGAATTTACCTGATCGACTTTTCTTTCATGCTCAAAAATGAGTTCAATTGCGCCTTGTAAGGTATCTAAATTTGTTGTAGATGGAACATCAAACTCATTGAAGATTTGTTCTCTTGACGGCTGAAAAGAAGCATCATTTTGATCAGTGGCATGCAAGTCTTCATGTGTTGAATTAACATTCAAGTTCATAGTCTTCTTAATATCTGCAGCAACCTTCACAAGTAGATATATTTTCAAGTCTTGAGCCTTCAAAATAGAAAACAATTTATTTGCCCAGTCTGGTTCTAGGGTATCATCTTTTTTGGAATTAACACCAGCGCAATCAAAACTTCCCACGTCGTCCTTTCTTCTCGGCATTTGAAAAGAAGTACTAACAGTTTCTTCGCTTTCTGAAACTGCACCTTCATCTTGTTTCCCTGAAACCTTCTCTGTATCTGTAGGAGACAAATTTGCAGGGAAATATTCATTCAATATATGATCAACTTGCCTTTGCAAGGCAACATTTTCATCATACAAAACAAGTGCTCTTGAGTTGCCCTCCAAAGTCATAGACTTACCAACATCCTTGTGTTTCTTCACACTCTGATGGCTAAACATAACACCACCTCTACTTTGATTCATCTATTCTACACCTTGATTGGCTTGTTTAACTTTCGGTGTAGCATGATTCTTGGGTTGAGGAATTCTTGTTTGTATATTCTTTATAGACTGTCTCGGTGAAGAACGACACTTAGATTGAGCACCACTAGTTTGTATATTCTTTATAGACTGTCTCGGTGAAGAACGACACTTAGACTGAGCACCACTTATTTGTATATTCTTTATAGACTGTCTCAGTGAAGAACGACACTTAGACTGAGCACCCTTTGTTGCAATCTGCTTGACAGAATCTTCTTTGTAGCACACTTCTTAAAATCATTTTTCTCTTGAGGAGAATTCACAACCTCAGACTTCCGCTTCCTATCATCTCTAACACATGGAGATGAAAAACTGACTCTTTTCCTCTTTCCACTAGCATTTTCCTCTTTTAACTAAGACAAAACAACGCCCCTGTCAACACTGTCAAAGGATATAGAATCTTCTTCATTTTTCTGTTGACGCTCATGTGCAAGAGCAACCATGGATTCAGAAAAAGAATCGAACAATTCATCATCCACTTCATCTTCAAAAAACAGATGACGAAAACGCACATGCTTTTCATACGGTGGATAGTGAATTTTCTGTAAGAACATACAAGAAAGAATTGTCATAACATAGTTTGATACATTTCACAGAAAGGAAGCTTGGAGACAGTATGCAACTTGTCCCAATGATGGTGCACACGGTATGCAACTGTCTCCATCATATGAGGAAAGTTACAACCTGTCCCCAAAATGGTGGGGACAAATTCTACGTTTTCCTGGTAAGCTAGAGACATTAGTGTCCACACTTTACTCTCCCCATGATGATGGGGACATTTATAAACTGTCCCCATCATATTGAAGACATATAGAAAATTGTCCCCATATGTGAGGGACATATTATAGATTGGCCATAAAAGTTTATAACACATGTATATAACATTTAAGAAAATGACTTACCAGAGGATAAGTATCACAAAACTTATACATCTCAGAAAACTTAAAGTAAATCTGTTTTTTAAGACTAGACCAACAATGCATATATGGAACATTTATTGGCCTTGTACCAACACATTTAACAAGATGTCGAAACTGTGGGAATGACTACAAAATCCACACCTTTAGAGAAACAATAAAAAAACAAAAATTAGCATAACTACCTATTTGAAAATAAAACATGAAAAGGGGAGGAAAAATAACAACATAAAAGAATTTAATAATACCTGAAAAGGAAGTGGGTAACCAGCCATTAGAGCTGTCAATCGGGTCGGTCAAGTCGGGTTCGGTTCGGTTATTTCGGGTTCGGGTTGAGAACGGGTCGGGTCATTTCGGATAACAGGTCAAGCCGGTCGGGTCATTACAGGTTAGCGGGCGGTTCGGGTTAACCAACGGATCAAGAGCGTTATTTTTTAAATATTTTATTCACTATTTAAATATTATTAAATAATTTAAAACTAATTTAAATATGTCAAAATAAGTTGAAATGAATTAAAATAATAATAATATTATTAATTATTTTAATGTATTTGATATTAGTAGACCAAAATTATATTTAATTTTTATATTTAATTTTTATTTTATTAATTTCTACATTATAAAAAATTATATAAGTACAACAATGTTCTTTTTTTAGGATATTAAGCATATTATCATTATTTATATGTCATTTATCATATATATTTTATGTTATATTATACTAATACTTCACATTTATTCGTTAATTGGGTCGAGTTCGGGATGGTCGGGTTCGATCTCGGTAAAACTTCGGGTTATCTAAAATTTCGGCCAGGTCGGGTCCAAAAGCGGGTCGGTCAAGTCCGTAAAACGAGTTTGGTCACTTTTTGACAGCTCTGTCAGCCATTGAATAGCTATACCTTTCTTCAGTAAGAGGACGACCAATCATCCCAGTAGCAACACTAATAAAGACATCATGAGAGTCACAATATACAGCCCTACCCCAAGGATACTTACAAAACATGTCCCAATCATTGAATAGTCTGAAAAATTCAGATCTAACATGTTCTTGACGTATAGGGAACAAAACCATCTCAACTATAATAAGATGTGTTATCCTAAACTTCTTATCCCTATCTTGTTCAGCATCAAACAGATTTAAAAGTTGATCCCATTGACATGGCTCAACTCCTAGTACCTCTTTCATACTATCATTGAGAGGCGCAAATTTCGTATGATCATCGCAATTCATGCCAGTAATCAGGGGCGGAGCCAGGATTTTACCCTAGGGGGCTAAAATCCTGTGCGAAATTTTTTTTTTGTGACTTAAATCAAACGTGACTTAAATCGTATTTCGTAAAAATCAATTTTAATTTTTTTATGAAGCTTAAGGTAATTTTCACATGAGATGAGAAAAAAAACTTAAGTAATTTTATATTTTTTGACTTAAATCTGTTAGAATTGACTGAAATTGCATTTTCTGATGAGATAAGGGGGGAAATTTAAGGTAATATCATTTTCATGGCTTAAATTTATTAGGACTGACTGAAATTACATTTTTAGATTCAATAAGGGTAAAAAAAAGCTTAAGATTTTTAGTAGTTTTTTTTTCCAGAGGGGGCTATAGCCCCCCCTGGGCCCAACGTAGCTCAGCCCCTGCCAGTAATCGATCGTTGCAAATTCAGCCAATCCATATCGGCATACATGGCCTACTACTTTAAACCACATCTCAAACTTCTTTTCACTCTTAACCCGGTGCACAAGAAAGAAGTGGACTAATTGGCTCACAAATTTGAAGCTATCACCCCAAACAAACCTTCACGGATACGATGCATATCCTCAATGTGCAGAGACTCCTCAACATGAGCAAGTACTGAATACTTGTTATACACGTTAACCTTACCGGGACGATGCCATACTCTATCACAAACATACTCACATTTTGATGGATCCATCACCTATAAAAAAAAATTAAACAAACAGAACTTTCAGACTTAATAAACAAAACAGTAGGTGCAAAAGTTACAATAATGTACCAACAGTAAGGGGACAGTTTATAAAGGTCATGTAAAAGATAAAAAAAAAAGTAACAAAAAGCACCCCAATAGCATAGGCATATAGTATAATTGTTACAAAAAGCAATTAACAAATGGGGACAATGAAGACATACTATAAAATCAAGGACAGTTATAAAATGACAAAAACAATAAGAGAACAGTTATAAATTCACACAACAATATGGGGACAGTGAAAACATATACTATAGAATCGAGGACAGTTATTAAATGACAAAAACAATATGAGGACAATTAGAAAATCTCACAACAATATGGCCGGGGACAGTGAAGAAATATAATATAGAATCGGGGACAGTTACAAAAACCACTAACAAAATGTAGGGACCGTTAAAAACTGAACAATAGAAGATGGGGACAATAAAAAATATGAATGATAGGAGAAAGAAGTTTGTAATTGTGACATATATAGATAGGGACAGTGAAAAATGTAACCAACAACGACGGGGAGAAGTGAAACAGTCCACATCACGTTTAGAACAATTTGAATATGTACACATGCATCCTCAAAAAAAAATCTGATACATGCACAAAAATGAAGAAGAATGAAAAACAATCAAGTGTAAACACATAAAAGCATGATTTGATGCAGCATAAACCCTAAAAAAATGGAGAAGAAACAACCATATAACGACACTTACGACAAGATCGAACACACTGAAAAGCTAGCTTGAACCAAGTTCGACGAAATCGGAAACGTATCAGAGGAGATTGAGAGCAATCAAAGAGAAATTCCGACGAAACGGAATAGAAAAGGCTGATCGTGTGGGAAGGAGTGGAAGCGGTTTCAACGGAAAAAAAAACAAGTTACGTAGTTGTGTGATTTGCCACTCAATAGGAGAATGTGAAAATTGGAGAGGGGGTCGAGCTTGCTCTTTTAGATATAAAAAAAAAAGCCCGCACGACATATTTGTGTGTAGACGGATAGATGAGGCTTATCAAATATCAACAATGCATATCGCTCATCCCTAAGTCAAGGTTTATCCTATCCTAAAATCCTTTTTTCCATATAAAAAACACAATACACATCACCATATAATAAAATAAAAACAATGCATATCATTCTCTGAGCATGTGCTATAACAATGGGAAATCCGGCCATGAGTGGTCACTAATGTTTTAGTTTAATTTTATTTTGGTACTTAACCATTTAAAGTGTTCTTAAACTTTTGGATTGGATAGCCCAATTCGTTGTATTTATCTATATAGACCCTTGCTATTTCACGCACGGGTAAAATTTCTATTTCACGCATTGTTTTGTACATGACGTACCAAATGAAGCCGCCCGTGACGAACGAAAGCACTCCGTCCGTGACGGACCACAGTAAACCGTCCGTGACGCACCAACCCCATCCGTGCGTCACGGATGGACATTCTGATCCGCGATACGATTTTGGAATCGCCATAACTTTTGATTCCCTCGTCCAAACGCGCTGAAATTTGGAAGAGGTATAGTTGACATCTTGATCTTTAATCTGACGTTGGAATCACTCAATTCTGAGTTACGTAGAAAAATTTATACTTCTCCAAAGATGAGACAAAGAAATAGAGATCTCTTAAGCGCCAAGGCGAGTAGAGATATCTCAAACCATTAGAAAAAAGGGATATGATTGCTTCAAAACAAATGGAAAACATTTGACAATCGAGATGGAACAAACTTTCTATTATCTTTATGTATGACCAATCTTATTGAAATTATAAGCATTATCAAGACTCTAATTTGGCCAAACATAGTTCATTTTAATGTCGGTGTGTATATTACTTGCACTATACTTGTAGATTTATTAAGCCACTAATTAAACTGTCACATAGTATTTTTTGCAATATATATACATAAAATATATTTTATATTGTTTCATGAATATATTACTTAAAGTTTTGTTACCTTTATGGAATAAATCATTCTTATGCATATTTATAAAAGAAACTTAATTTGTTTAACCGTCTGATTCTTACTTTAATAACATATGATTTACTTGAGCTACATAATCCTTCTCTAATTTTTTAGCATGCTAAAACAATATAATTTAACGCCTTGGTTCATCCGTGACGGACGAAACATGTTCATCCGTGACGGACGAAGCATTTTCATCCCTGACGGATGAACATGTTTCGTCCGTCACGGATGAACATGTTTCGTCCGTCACGGATGAACATGTTTCGTCCGTCACGGATGAACATGTTTCCTCCGTCACGGATGAACATGTTTCGTCCGTCACGGATGAACATGTTTCGTCCGTCACGGATGAACATGTTTCGTCCGTCACAGATGAACATGTTGATTTGCGACACGATTTTGGAATCGCCATAACGTACTTTTTATTCCCTAGTCCAAACACGCTGAAAATTGGAGGAGTTATAGTTGACATCTTGATCTTTAATCTAACATTGGAATCACTCAATTCGGCGTTACGTAGAAAACGTTATACTTATCCAAAGACGGGACAAAAAAATAGAGATCTCTTAAGCGTCAAGGCGAGTACAATAGCATTTAAGTCGGATTACAATAGCATTGCAATCATGGATCACAATAGGATTACAATATGCGAGTACAATAGCATTTAAGTCGCCTTGCGACCTCGTCTCTTTATTGTAGAAGAAGGTTCGAACGTCATCAGCTGAGAAACGAATTGAGAAGTATCTCTACTCGCCTTGGCGCTTAAGAGATCTCTATTTCTTTATCCTGTCTTTGGAGAAGTATAACTTTTTCTACGTAACTCCGAATTGAGTGATTCAAACTTCAGATTAAATATCAAGATGTCAACTATAACTCCTCCAAATTTCAGCGCGTTTTGACTAGGGAATCAAAAGTTATGGCGATTCCAAAATCGTGTCGCAGATCAGAATGTTCATCTGTGACGCACGGATGGGGTTGGTGCGTCACGGACGGTTTACTCTGGTCCGTCACGGATGGAGTGCTTTCGTTCGTCACGGGCGGCTTCATTTGACCCGTGACGGACGAACCGGTGCGTGAAATAGCAATTTTGCATGTGCGTGAAATAGAAATTGTGTCTATATATCCATAGAATTAGCATATAACTAGCATCATGTCATACGCGAATTTTGTTAAATACGAAATTATATATTTAAACGATAGTAGTGTTCTTACCAAACACTACTATAAAATAGGGTAAATAACCCGGGCGTATAAAGATATATAACCCAGATCTGGTCCGGGTTAAAGAGCTACGTACGCCGCATTTGATAGGGGTGAAATAACCCGGATAAAAAATCAACACGTCCGGGTTATTTGCCTCCTAAAAATTTTCACCATCTTTTAAGATTTGGGTTATTTGGGAATCAAATAACCCGGATATTAGCATATCCGGGTTATTTGAGATACCCTAATAACCCGGATATTTGCACATCCGGGTTATTTGCTAAACCAATATATCCGGGTTATTTTAATAACAAATACACTTGTTGGGTATATATCCGGGTTATTAGACCTACCCAAAAATACACCGAATTTTACTCGTCCGGGTTATTTGGTTTGAATTATAACCCGTATTTTTATTTACGAGTTATTTCCATATGGTAAAATACACCTCAATACTATTTTTCACTAATATAAATATATAAATCCATCTAGCATTTTAAAAGAGATACTATTTTTAACTCGTATATACGTGACTATCCAAACAAGTCATTGACAAAATCAATGTCACAACTACAAATAAGAGACAAAAGATCTAGATGCGTTGTACTGTGACTACAGAAGCTTAACTAAATGCTCCCTCACAAGTTTTGAAGGTGCTTCATATCCTTGAGACCTCCATAAGGTTTAGGGAGAAAAAAACCTCACCATCTAATCCATCCCCTATTGGTACAAAGAAAGAGGATTAAAGTAGTTAGCCTTGCTCTACTGATTGAGATGATGCCCAAACTAAACTAATATATTAAACCAAAACTAAGTCACCGAATAAAACTGCAATTTAGAACCAAATTATAAATTTCCTATAATAAAATAGTGAGCTTTACAAGGAATAGAAAATCAAGCAAGTATGCTGAAATCAAGAATGCTAGAAACATGATATAAACCAACACTAAATTTGACATCATGTAAAACGTATAAAGGTATAAAAGAAGTTGTTGCTTTTTACTATCTGATGAGAAGAGTATAAATAGGATTACAAGAGGTGAGATTGACTCTAACAAACTCTATCATCTGATATCTACAAGATATCCTAGAGTCTACAAATCATAACAATAAGATAAATACAAGCAAAGGTTTGGGATCAGGTGAGAAGTGGTCTTAAGGTGCGAAATACGAAGTGATCTCAGCAGTCGTTTTTTTTTTCGGTCAACAATTTTTTATTTTTTTTTCGTTTTCATCCCCTGATCATTCTGAAATAGCCTATATAGAAGGTTCACAAATAAACACTACATGTTCATTTATTTGTACATTCACGTTCACAAATAAGCACTAAATATTCAAAGACATGTGTTTGAACATGAGCATGTTATATGTGAATTTTACGACACATAAAATGAACATGTAGTACTTATATGTGAACGTCAATAATTGTCTATTTCAGAACGATCAGAGACGGAAAATAAAATAAAAAATAAAAATTGTTGACCGAAAAAAAAAGTTTATCGTATTTACGGTTATGTCACCGTATCACTATTCACCATTTTTTCCCTTTTAATCTTAACCCTCTATTTCTTTAATCATAAGGCCCATAAGGCTTCTTAATTCTTACTTTAAGAGGTAAATGTATGAGAACTCACCTCTACAAGTGAATACAATATATATATATTAACATAGGCAAAAACTCATGCACTTCCTAAAATGTGCACAAGTTTGTGTTTGTATGTGCATAGGTTTTGACTGTATGTATGAGTTTGTTTAACTGAAAACTCATGCACATACACGCAAAAAATTATGCAATTCTTGGAATGTGTACAAGTTTGTGCATGTATGTGTGGCTTTGTGTAAGTGGAAACTTGGTGATTTACATCCGGTTTAGACCGGACCGAACCGTTTTTCCGGTTTGGTCCGATGGACCGAAATTTTTACGATTCTTGGACCGGAGTTTATAGATGTGGTAAAGAATATAAACCAAGTTTCAATTGCTAGCTAAATCTTTTATAAGTTCACCTGCAGACTTAATATCATTAAATATATATATAAGAAATGGATGAAGAAACCCAAAATATATAAAGTTAAGCTACACAATGCAGGAAATCAGACGGCTAAAAAACATAAGTTCATCTAAAAAACACAAGCTACACAATGCAGGAAATCATACCTGCCATTGATGTGATCTCGTTGCAAAAATCATGCACCAAGCCAATTTGGTTTTCGACCGTCACATTTAGAGGAACTCCTTGGTTAAGAACAAACTGTACGATCAAAGAACAAAACTGGTTCCATGTCAAGTAGGAATATGCGATCCAAACAGTTATATAAATATTGATACATGGAATTTGTAGTCATTTGAAAGGAGAATTCATATGAAAACCAGCAAAAACTTGTTGGGGAGAACTTCCTTAGACTCTAGCAAACACAACATTCTGCAGAAGAGGAAGTATAAGTTCAAGTATAAATTTCAGGTAGGTGTATAGAAAGAAAATATGATTCAACACAACGTACATTCAGATGAAGGTCTAGGAAGTTAACTAACTTTAATGCATTAAAGGGGGCGACTAAAGCAGACAGACAGATAACAACAATTTTACCTTCATGCCGCCATTAGTTGCAATAGCACTCAAAGACACTGAACTTTGCATATGCAAAACCAATTTGAATCCCCTCTAAAGTACGTACCTTGTGATTCATGGTGCAGGTTCCTCTTTGGAGCTCGTACGGACTTCTTCGGGCCTTGTCCTGACGTGCTCACGCGCTTGAGATCCGGAATATCGTTAGTGTCCAAAACCTTTACATGTCTCGTCCGTATAATATAATTAAACCAAATAGGAAAACAACACGGTTAGTGAAACTAATTACACAGATTGATTATAAACACAGAAAACTGATTCCGTCGCCGGGAGAGCAGAGAGGAGAAGATCGGGTGATGAAGAAGGAGAAGCGGGAGGAGAAAGATGCGGTGGCGTTGGTTGCGGGATCGAGAAATCGAATCGGGGTCGAAAGAGGGGAAAGGGGAGGAGAGAGGGCAGATTGCAGAACTTGCTCTTTACTTTGTGTTTCTATCAAAGAGACGATGAACAAATAATGCGGGCGTTTATTTTCAATTTCTTTTTACTAGCTAAATAACCCGGATGTAATGTCCAATACGGGTTATTTATATGGCTCATTCTTATATATAACTCGGATTATGAGATATCCGGGTTATAAAATATATCATCTATCTTTTGACACTTTTATAACCCGACAATTAAACGTCCGGGTTATTTTGTACGAGTTATTAGGCAAATTCTATAGTAGTGAAATAAAACCAATATGTAAATCATAAGTAAAATAAGTAACAAATATTTAGAATACAAACTAAATTCATTATTAAGAAAAGAATCTTATGAAACTCTGAGTTATATAAAAATGTAAGTCGTGTTACAAGTAAAATGTGCATGGAGTTTAAAAAAAAAAATGAACTAAAGTTGGATGTGTATCGGGTTCGGGTCGGATTAAGGCAGATTCGGGTAAAGTTGGATGTGTATCTATTAAACTCAACTAAAGTTGGATGTTGTGCTTATTTGGTATGAAAATAGTTATCAATTCCCACCAACCTGATAGAAAAGTCGAGTTGTCTCCACAAAAGTGAACACTAATTAACGTTGCCATTGTAAAGAAAATTAATATACAAAGTTACATTTACACCAGCAAATATGCAAATATATATACAAACTACAATTACTGATTTACGTACAATTAAATTAAGCCAGGTAACAAAATCAGTAAAGCTTGCTGCTGAAAAAAAACAGCAAGCTTAGTCCAATCAAAAGAATACATAAGGAATCGCAGCTGCACCGGTATAGACCTATAGCTAGGTTTATATATAATACATAGTTTCCAACCCGTCTGTAGGCTGTAGCTAGCTTTCTAATACATAGTTTTCATGGCAACACGTCTACTGATATGTCGATTGCGCTAATTAATACATAGCTTGATGAACCTAAAACCTCTACACCGGCTGCCTACATAACCCGAACCTAGTGTGCGGGGATCAAGCTGCATGTAGTTCTCCTAATCCCAGCCTCTTTACGTACTGGCCTAGACGTCTACTAATCTGGATCTGTTCTTCCACATGGTCATCTTCATCTTCTTGTAAATAGCTGGCACAAGAAATTATATGAAGCGAGCGATCAGAATCGTACAATATATAATTCCATATGCAGCAAGCGCGCAGTACGTACCTTGTGATTCATGGTGCAGGTTCCTCTTTGGAGCTCGTACGGACTTCTTCGGGCCTTGTCCTGACGTGCTCACGCGCTTGAGATCCGGAACATCGTTAGTGTCCAAAACCTTTACATGTCTCGTCGGTACTACAATATAATATAATTAAACCAAATAGGAAAACAACACGGTAGATTGATTATAAACACAGAAAACTGATTCCAAGATGTTTTAATATACGATCGAGCCAAACACTTACATGTTTTCTGGTAATTGCTATATAGCTTAGCTTTGCTAGCGTCCAGTTTGGCTTGTAGTTCCTCTTCGCTCAATTGTTGAATCCTCTGTCAGTGTGGAATTCATGTATCATTTGTGTGTATATATAAGAATAATTATGCATATATGTATAGTTGGACAGACTAAGCAATATATTATATATATACAAAGATATGTAAATTATAACAATATATATACCTTTACTTTTCCAGTGTTGACCATCTTATCATCACTTATCACTTCGTCGTCCTTGCCAAATACATCCATCAATGCTTTATTCACCTCCATGGGAAGCTCAATGTCTATGATTTCTGGTAAAACACATATATATATATATATATATATATCATGACCTTAGCTTGCTTAAGAAAAGTTGCTACATATATAGCTAGATGATTTCAAAAAAGGTGATCAAAATTAATAAGCTAAAGAGATGTGCACTCACGAGTTTGTTGGTGATCTTGATGGAGCTTTGCTTCACGGTTTGATTGTTGTTCTTGCTTGCTCAAACATCCAAGGCTCTGTCACAAATTAATCGCGGTTAAGTTTCATGCATTGAAAATGCTACTTAGCCAGATTATTAAGATGATATATAGAAAGACCGAATTCATATCAACTGCTAAATAAGACAAGTTTACCTTTTGTGCGCGAGGAATTTTCAACACCTTCCCAATGCCATGTCGCTTGGCTGTTGCCTCTACCGGCAAATATTGGTCAACTTCAGGATTGAACTAACAGCAGTTACAATACAAACAAGTGATCGAGTCAGTATACATCCAAATAACTACTTAAACATGTGAACTGTTAAACCTACAACTTTAATTATAACCCTAAACCATATATAGAATTCCAAAAAACCAATGAGTAAGTTTGACCGTTGATTTTTTTGACATTCTAATAATAATATTTACATTTTTTAATGGTAAATAGTGGACGATCAATTTTCTTGTTTTCTTGCTGTCAATATTATTACTCTAAATCGATCTTACCTCTTGTATGTGGATATCTTCTTCTTCTTCTTCTTGGTCGTAAAAGTCTTGGTTTAGTTTCAAAGTCTTTCCGATCCCGTACTTCTTGCAAGGCTCTACCGGAAAATCGGTATCATTGCAGTCGCTGTTATTAAATGCCTTGCAGAAATCCAATAAAAGCTCGTCGTCGAAAGTCTCCATCGCATCTCCGTTGCACTCAGACTCAGTGAGAAATGCGTATAAGGAGTCCATCTACGTACATAAAATCAGAATTTATTAATTAACTAGGCCATCCATAATATATGTAGATGATATTATATATTGCTTCTAGTCCAAGCAAGGAGCCGTGAATGATGAGTTTCAACAAGTATACGGAAGAATTGAAATCGCTTCTAATCCCTAAACTAAATTTGACATGTAATTAGTTATAACGTACTGAATCCAAGAAAAAGTTGGCAGAAGATCTCGAAACAGTTTATCAAAATTAGCTAATTAAAGAGATGTGCACTCACGAGTTTGTTGGTAATTAATTAATCTTGATGGAGCTTTGTTTGAGTAGATTCCGAGTTTGATTGTTCTTCTTGCTTGCTCAAACTTCCGAAGCTCTGTCACCGATTGTTGTTAATTGATCAGTTTCGTGCCCCTCAAACAACTTGAGATCACAAAGTATATATAGGTTATGTTGCCCCTTTTTTATTACATTTTTCTATTAAGAAAAATAAATTATAACAAGAAATATGTATATATATATAGGAACAAGATCAATAGGATCTTTTACAAGACATGATCAGAAAAATACAGGAACAAGATCAATGAAATTTATAATGTGTGCTCGTGGTCATACACCAAAAAAAATATTATTTATATTATAAAGAAGTTAGAAGAAACGAAAGAAAATTAAACGCATTAGCTATCTTGCTTGATTATCAACAAGAAATTTATGTACCAAAGTACAAAACACATGAAGCCAAAGAAACTCATATTATCTGTAAATTAATATCATTATTTAAGGTAAACCTCGTACAAGAACAACAAATAAAATGCAAGAATGTTGAACTACGTAGGTGAGTAAGTAGAGTAATTAAAAGATACTAATTTAAATAAATTTAATTTTGTACTCCATCCGTTAATTTTTATTTACTTTTTTAGGCTTTAAAATTTATTTATCTATATTTTTCTTTATAAGTTTTTAAGATAATTTATTACATATATGTAAATCATAAAATTTATGTAAAAATTTAATTATCTTGACCTTCTTCTTTTCATCCAATAGTTATAAAGGGTAGTGAGTTTAGAAGAAGAAAAAAATAGATTTTAAAACAAATTTAATGAATTTTTTAATATGTATATAAAATTTTAGAAAGATAAATAAAATTTAATGGAGGGACTATCTTGTAATGAAATCATATCGTGTAATTAAGTGATCGAAACTACTCCGTATATCATCATCTATTGGATCGAGAGAGAAAGTTCTCTTCTTTCTATGGTAAAGACGATAAGTTATATCATTATAATTATACGAATTTATATAAATATACCATTTTTCGGAAAGTGATTTGTAATTATAGACGTATTTTTTTGTACATATATACCATTTGGTGTATTTTTATAAAATTATATTTTTTTAAATTTCAAAAATAAATTAAATTAATGAAATTGGAGAGAGAAAAAAAACAAAAAATCCAAAAATACACAAATATTATTAATTAATATTTCTCTCCAAAATCCCAAAATTTATCTCATTTTCCCCGTAGCATTCCTACCCATCTCTTTCCTTTCTCCCGCCCTCTTCCCTCCCTTTCTCCCGGCCATTCTTCATTCTTCCATCCCGCCGGCCGGCCGATGAACACTTGGACCTAAAAGATCCAAACCCATTATCCCTCCTTCTCCCTCCCATTCTGCAAGCCCATTCTCCCGCCATGCTTCCACTCCTACTCTCTCTTTGTTTCACTTCATCTCACCCATCTCTTTTGAGTCTTCATCTCTTTCATCTCCTTAGAGCAGCTCGTCTGGTTGTTTTCTTTGCTTGTGGACTCACAAACTTCTGTTGGATTTTAATTGAGTGCCAAATAGATATGGGTGATGAATACTCCAACATTGATGAGAATGGAGAGGTTGGCTTCATGGATGTTTCCTCAGTCACAACGTACACTCCTACTAAGGAGGGTCCTGTCATGGTCTCTGTGTCGTTTCCATTTCCTGGAGGAAAGCCTCAATCGATTCCTGTCAAGGAGGTTTCTGCGACATCATTCACAATAGAAAACACCACTTCAGAAGAAGTTTTACTTTAGTGTGTGAAGATTTATGCTTCAAATCCTAAAGATTCATTTGTTTTGTCATTGATGAAACCTTCATCTAGCCAGCCAGATGACATACCCGAGGAAGATTTTGTCGGTTCTTTTTATATGGAGGAATGAACTTTGAGGCCACATGGTAGCCTGACTATGTGATTGTCTTGTGTGCCCAAGGAGATTGGCATTTTCACATCTATAGTGCGTATCGAAACTAATGTTGTGAGTATTGAACGAGTTGTCTTCCTCTTGGCTGAAGATGAAGTATCCAAAGCTTTGGCTCCTCAAAAACCATATAACATACCACCAAAGATAAGGAAAGCGATAGAGTTTGAGGAAATCCCTGAAGTTGTCTTACAAGGCTTAACAGAGGAAAGTTATGAGTCGTATTTCAATGCATTGTTAGGGATAGAGGAACTTCTGATTATGGTAAGTGTTATATTTTCTCTGTATGGGGGTTGGGGGACTGAGGGGATATCTAGATGGAATGGTTCTCTCGTAGTACCAACTTGCTAAATGATTCTCTTTTTATATTTGTTTACAGGACTACGTGAAAGCTTATAACATGAAGTCTGTTACTTTGAGACAAAAGGATTATCGGCTTGTAGCACTTAAAGTTCCAGGACTAGGTGAAAGAAGGCCCTCAGTTGTCCGTGGAGATGTGGTGAATGTTTATGAAGAATATTCTCTTGATCATGTATGTAGAGAATGTCAGTTGTCCTAATATTTTTTGTCAAAGTGTTATAAGTTATTGTCGAAATAAACAACTAAATAGAAGTTCATATTTGTTGTAAGAATTGCACGAATTATCATTTCCAATGTTGTGTTCTCATGTTGAACTTGCCATTGTTCTTTGAACAGGGCTGGATCCACCGTGTTGAGGCTGATGAAGTATTACTACAATTTGATGATGGATTTTACCAAAGGCACATTGATCAGCGCTACTTTGTAGGATTTAACTAGGAGTTGTTATCGGTGTTTTAGATATCATTTGGATGCGTTTAGAGCGTTATTGTGAAGTATGGAGTTGAGGAGAAGAAGTGTGATATTGGTGGTTTGGAGAAGCTTAAAAGAAGACATAAAGAAGATGAGAAGAAAACCACTTGAGAAGACTGAAGAGAAGACGAAGATATAAGTAGAGAAAGAGCTACAAGAGCAAGATCGCGAGCAAGACCGCGGGCGCGGAGCTGAGGGCCGCGGTCGCGGAAGTAACAAAAGGCAAAGAGAGCAAAAACCGAAGAACCGCAGTCGCGAAATCCCAAGCCGCGGTCGTGGAAAAGTCGAGAGAAGAGAGAACAACAGTGAATTTTCCGCGGCCGCAGAAGTTATTTACGCGATCGCGGAAATTAGCATCAGACGCGCGGCGAGACTTCGTCCGAAGATTTCTTTATTTTATTTCCTTTTCTTTTCTTTTATTTTATTCCGGTTAGGATATTTTATTTTCCTTTTTAGATTATGTTTGGTATCTTTAGTTTTAGGGTTGTTAGGTTTTCTATATTATTAGTTCCTAGCAGCCACTATTGAGAAGATTATTCCATTCAGCATTATTTTCCCTTTGAGTTTTTATGTTTCAAGACTATGAAGAACTAAACAACTTTTGTTTAGTCCGACGATTGAAACCTTCATTTGATATATGGTTGTGAGATTATAATTATATTCCTATTCCTATTGATTATATCTTTTCTCTTGAGCTTATTTTTATTGATTCTTGCTTATTTGACTGACCTGATCATCTAGTTGATATTAGTAAATAGTAATTGTCTATTGCTAGGGTTTGGATATTTCTGGTTGAGATTCCTTATCTTGTATAGCAAACATGATATTCTAGGACTGGTAGGACTGGTCTATTGTGAAAGAGAATTGATTATATGTTAAATACTGCGGGTTGTGGTATTGCATGTATCTTGGTTAATTCTTATGCTTACTGCTGCTATTTAATTAAATCTTGAAGGTTGGTAGGGATTGTTTGATAGTTAGGGTTACCAGGACTGGTTGGACTGGTGACTGTTTCAGAATAGGGACATGAATAGAGATAATCTAGGATCAATCATTCAAATGAATGGTGGATATTTGTCTGACTAAGTACTTTTCCCCAATTGATTACAACCTTTATTTTTGTTTACTTTGTTTACTTGCAAAACAAACCAACAAACCCCCTTTGTTACCTTTGGCATACAACTATTACACTTAGAAAGATCGCTACCTCCATGTGGGATTCGACCCTTGCTTGCCTACTATACTTAGTTAGGTTTTTAAGGATTATTTTGTTTAGGTGTCATGACAACGCCTATCACACATAGATAGCAATGTGTATGAAATCTATTGTGTGTACAACGGGGTAAATTTCAGTAGGCTCCGTCAAGCCATTCTATCTGCAGAGGCATTACACGAAAACTTCCTCTTTCCCCATGAGTATCATGGAAAGCGGAGGATTTCAGCAAACAATCATGTGCCTATCTCACTTCTTCTTGACAAGGAGCAGAAAAATGTCGTTCGCTTAATTTTAGGGTGCAGAGGAGGAGCTTCTTATGTGATTTATGGACCCCCGGTAACAGGAAAGACAAAAAACACTAGTCGAGGTGATCCTACAACTCTATAAAACTAGACAGAATTCCAATATACTGGTATGTGCTTCTTCAAATTGCGCGACAAATCACATATTAGAGAAAATACTTTGCGAGGGGATGAAACTTAGGGAGGAAGATATTTATAGGTTGAATGCCACGCGTCGTCCCTTAGAAAAAAATGAATGCTGCATTGTTGAGGTTCTGTACCTACTGTGAAGGTTTCTTCACTTGCCCTTCTCGAGATGCACTCTGCATGTACAAGATAATAATAACGACATACACGAGTGCATCTTACCTCTATGCTAAAGGGATTAACCGTGGCCACTTCTCCCACATCATCTAAGATGATGTGGGAGAAGTGGCCATTGCAGTTGATGTCATTACAGTCGATGTTATTAAATTCCTTGCAGAAATCCAATAAAAGCTCGTCGTCGAATGTCTTTATCGCATCTCCATTGCACTCAGACTCAGTGAAAAATGCGTATAAGGGGTCCATCTATGTACATAAAATCAGAATATGTTAACTAGGCCATCTGTTAGGATGTGAATTTTCAGGAACTCTATATCCCTTGAAAGTTCCCTCCTTCAGTTTTCCTAGTTTTGACGATGACAAACACTTTGCTATTAATATTTCCATATGTGTAGATGAATAGGGAACACATGAATAGAAAATGCAAGACAAAGACCAAGACGCCAGAATTGGGAACTGGCATAGGAAATGCATCTTTGACTGCTTATGTCTTCTTCCTCTATTGCAGCAAACCAAACTCCAGCACCTTACTAGGAATCTTGCACTCTCCACTTTTATCTATGTGGTTTGGATGTTCCGTAACCAAACTATTTTCCACGACATCGCACCTTCTGATTCTTAGTACACTAAACAGATCTACCGCTTGACAACCATCAGTCTTTTGGTTACCTGGAAGAGGAATCATAACACCTTTGACATGCTCTAGCTATGTCGATTGAATATCTGGTGATCGAGCACCAATTTTGCATTGTTGTTTGTTGTACAACCTTTTGTTGCTCCTCTTGTCTTGTATAGAACCTTGAGCTTTTGATCTCCTTATTTATTTAATATATATAACCTTTTCAACAACAACAAAAAAGAGCGGCGGCTGGTAGTTTAGGGTAGATCTTATCTTGGAGAGAGAAGACAATTAAGATATACGTGTTTCCATATATATTTAGGGATTATTTGTATATCTTTTATGGAAACAAAAGTGTAAAATCGTAAAGTATAATATTTGGTAACAAATGTTATCATTTCCGATTTCTTTTTGGTTATTTTATTTGTGCATATAAACCAGCTGTATATCTTGATTCTATACAGTTGTTATGTATAAATAAACTAATCAAACTCTCTCAACATTGACGCATTCACTCATTGCTGAAGGTGAAGAAAACAGAGCTCGTTCTTATGAGAAGAACTATGTAAGTCACTTGCTTTTTGTGCTTGATTAGGTTGAACTAGGTAGAGAGTCTTAAGTGTGTCTTAAGTCTTAATCTATGTGTTCTATTCTAGTTGATTGTAATCGAATCTTAATAAAAGAAGTAGACTTTGAAATCCTCTTGAAAGAGAGTAGTGAGTTTTATCCTAGATAACTAGTTGGTTATCAAAGGTTCCCACTCTAAGGAACTGGTCTTGATTCTGTGTTATTACATATTCCGCTACTAAGGAACTGAACTCTCAGTTTCCTTTGATTTCTAACACGTGCGATCCTACAATTGGTATTAGAGCAAGCGCTCTAGATTTGTGTTAGTTTACAGATTTCAAGATGACTAGCTCAAGTGAATTCGATTTGAGAATCTCAATCAACAAGCCTCACATCCGTAAGAAAGGAGAAGAAGAATGATGGGAGAAATGCATGACAAACCACATTCAAACCATTGACTATCAGTGCTGGCGCGTGATTGAAAATGGTGATGGCGTTGTTCCTAAGGATCTGGCTGAATCAGATTGGAAGCCTGAGTATTACACCATCAAGGAAAAGAATGCTAAGGCTCGTCAACTCATTCTCAATGGGTTGACAAGAGAAGACATGGATAAGGTGATTGGAATTGAAACCGCAAAGGGCATCTGGACAGCCCTAAAGGAGATGCATGAAGGAAGTGAAGAACTCAAAAAGAGCAGAAAGTTCGCTCTAGAAGGAGAGTACCACACATTCGAAATGCTTGAGACTGAAAACATCTCTCAGTATCACTCACGCTTTACCAGACTTGTAACCAAACTAATCAACGCAGATGTTGAGCTTAACGAATGGTCCAAATCTCCCGTCATCATCAATGGACTCAACTCAAAGTTCAACCTCATCAAGAGAGTCTTAAAGACTACCCCTGGAATTCAAAGCCTTCCCTTAACTCAGATCATAGGGAAACTTGAAGTTGAAGAAAGGGAGGCTCTCAAGATGAGTTCAGCCAAGAAACTGGAGACGGGATTTGCTTTAAAAATCTCCAAGGCTTTCTGAAGACTGGAAATGGAGGAAGAAAACTCAGATCTTGAAGAAGAAGAAGATGAGATGACAACCCTGGTCACTAAGCACATTAAGAAGCACTTCATCAAGGGAAGATTCAAGAAAACCTTTCAAAAGAGAGATCTCTCAGAGTGCGCTTGTTATCAATGCAAGGAAAGAGGACATCTTGCTAGGAATTGTCCAAAGAACTCAAATGATGATGACAAACCTATGCATAAGAAAGCTCTTTTTGCTACGTTTCGAGATGACTAAGAGGATTATGATGGGGAACTGGATATGAAAGGAATCTCTAGAGGAAGGTGCTTAATGGCTAAGGAAGAGTCAACTGAATCGGATGACTCTGAGGTATCTTCTTCTGACTTTACCAAACCTATTCTTGAATGTGATAAGAAACAATTGATCAAAATCATTAAGAAACTTGGAAAGGAAAATGGTTCCCTTCAGGAAAAACTAGAAGAATATGAAGATGAAATCTCATGCTTATCTACTGAAAATTCTGTTTGGAGCAAGAAACTTGATGAAACTGAAAAATTACTTGCTAGTTCTTCTAGGAAATGTGATTCATGTATTACTAGAGAAAAGGAACCCATGCATGTTGATATTCTTGTTATTGCTCCTACCGACTCTGAAAAGAATACCTCTGCCATGCTTGCTGAAATAATGAACAAACTTGATAATCTTACTAATGATAAAATTGTGAATCAAACTGTGTTTGTTAAGCAAAGATATGGTATTGGTTATCCTGGTAATAACGATTCTAAGGACACATGCTCTACTGAGAAGGGAACTGGTAAAAAAAAATCAAACTCTCAATTGTTCCCTACAAACCTCTCGTGACAAAAACCAGTTTCTAGAAGAAAAGGTAAAGGTGCTAGAACAGAAGCTTAAAGGAAATCAAACCTGGTTTGACGGACAAAATGGTCATAAGATATATATTGACCAAGCTCAGAGAACTAAAGGTAAGAAAGTTGACTTTGAGCAGAGAAAGCATGAAAGATCATTCAGGCCTGGTCGTGGTAAGTATGGTCATTTTGTTTACAACCGTGTTTGCTGCATTGTGGTAAAAATAGTCATTATATTCATGAATGTATTCATAAGAAAAGACAAATGGAAGAAAATTCAAGGAAAAGGAGCCAGGAGATGAACAATAAAAAGAAGATGCATACTATTGTTGACTTGAATGATCCTTATTACTTTGCTCCTGTCCCTAACCCACAGAAAAACTGTCAATCTAATCTACCCAGAAAAGCTAAGCTTAGCTGGGTTCAAAAAGCTTAAGTTCCCTTATGCAGGACGAAGTGAGGCAACATGACAAATGGTACATAGATAGTGGTTGCTCGTGCCATATGACCGGAAACAGAAGCAAAATATCCTCACTTCAGAAACACCGAGGAGGTACCATTTCCTTCGGAGATAAGAGAAATGGAGCAATCTGTGGAACTGGAAATGTGAATCTTACAGATCACATCAAGGTAAGTAACGTTAACCTTGTTGAAAATTTGGGTTTTGATCTAATAAGTGTGTCACATCTGTGTGATCAAGGAGGAAATGAGGTTCGCTTTACTTCTAAGGAATGTATTGTGGAAGATAGTCGAGGAAAGGTGATCTTAAAGGGCAAAAGGTTCAATAATGTCTACTTTATTGATCCAAAATTCGTTCCCAAAGAGAAACTATGTCTTTCGTCAATTGAATATCAGACGAATCTATGGCATCAACGACTTGGTCATGCAAGCATCAAGCTTATCCACAAGTTACATCACAAGGAACTAGTTCATGGCCTTCCCAAAATCAATGCTGAAAAGTCATAAATCTGTTCTGACTGTGTTCAAGGGAAACAAGTTCGTAGTTCCTTCAAGTCCAAAACATTGGTAAGCTCCTCTAAACCTCTGGAACTCATTCACATGGATCTTTGTGGTCCTATGCGAGTTCAAAGCATCGATGGAAACAAGTATATTCTAGTACTTGTCGATGATTACTCTAGATTCACTTGGACTTTATTCATAAAATCTAAAAGTGAAGTCTTTGAAAGGTTCAGCGAGTTAGTTCCCTTACTTAAAAAATCTTTGAATGTATCTCTTCGTGCTATTCGTTCTGATCATGGAACTGAGTTCGAGAATGGAGATTTTCTAACCTTTTACAGGGAACATGGGATTGATCATAACTTCTCGACTCCCTACACTCCACAAGATGTCAATGCAGCGTGCTACATTTTGACTAGGGAATGTTGCGTCCTATGCCTGAGAAGACATCTTATGAGCTACTTAGAGGCAGATTTCCTAACATTGCTCATCTAAGAGTATTTGGCTGCAAGTGTTTTGTTCACGATAATGGTAAAGACAATCTAGGGAAGTTTGATCCACGGAGTGATGAAGGAATCTTCATCGGATATGCTTCCAGTAGCAAAGTATACAAGGTCTTCAACAAACAGACTAAAAAGGTAGAGGAAAGCATTCATGCTATTTTCAATGAAAAATTGCCTTCAAAATCTGTGCAGGATCCCGCAGTTCCCTCGAAAGATCCTTTTCAACGGCAAAACAACGATTCTGATGATGAAACTCCTTCCAAGCATAACTCCTATCCAAAGTTGCCTGGTCATTCAACACCCATAGTTCCCTCAACTGTGATTGAGCCAAAATCTGACACATCTTCATACAGCATTCCAGCTCCCTACGATCCTCAAGATGATGCTGCTCTCCAAGTTCCCTCCATTCCACAAACTAATGAAGACACTCCTGCTCCGGTGGCTGATCCTGTTGCAGCCTCTTCCTTGGTTGTTATATCCACTGACGTGGAAGCACCGAGAACCGATTTGATCATTCCTAACAGAGACAAAATAACTCTCAAGCATCCAGTCAGGTATGGATTTCAGGATATGAACTATTGTGCTTTCAATGCCTTTCTGTCTCTTATAGAACCAAATAACATCACAGAGGCTCTGAAAGATGTTGACCGGATCCAAGCTATGCAAGAGGAACTTCACCAGTTCAAAAGGAACAAAGTTTGGAGACTAGTTCCTCGTCCTCAAAACAAACACATCATAGGAACTAGGTGGATATCTCGCAACAAGTTGAACGATTCAGGTGCAGTATCAAGGAACAAGGCTCGTTTTGTTGCTCAAGGATACAATCAACATGAAGGGATTGATTATGATGAGACCTTTGTCCCTGTGGCAAGATTGGAGGCCATTCAACTACTCAGCTTATGCCTCTCACAAAGGTTTCAAGTTATACCAAATGGACGTGAAGACTGCATCTCTCGGGGAATTATTCAAGATGAGGTATATGTCAAGCAACCTCCAAGATTCAAAGATGATGATCACCCTGACCATGTCTACTTTTTGGACAAGGCTCTCTATGGTCTTAAGCAGACCCTTCGCGCTTGGTATGATCGTCTTGCCCAGTTCCTAACAGCCATTGGCTATCGACGTGGTGTGATCGACAAAACTCTCTTCATCCTGGAAGTCAAAGGTGAGATTCTTGTGGTCCAAGTATATGTTGATGATATTGTTTTTGGTTCCACTAACTTGGCTCTTGTAGAAAAGTTCAAATATCAAATGAGCAGCGAGTTTGAAATGAGTATAATTGGGGAACTGTCCTTCTTCCTGGGATTGCAAGTCACTCAAAAGGATGATGGCATTCAAATCCATCAACAGAAATATCTTAAGAAACTCTTAAAGAAGTTTAAAATGGATTCTAGCAAAGCCATCTCTACCCCTATCTCCCCAGCCACTCGTCTTACTACAGATCTTTCAGGACAAAAAGTGGAAGAAAAGCTATATTGAGGTATGATTGGTTCTTTGATGTATCTAACTGATAGTAGGCCATATATTGTGTTTGTTGTTTACCTATGTGTCAGGTTTCAAGCTGATCCAAGGGAATCTCACTTATCTGAAGTGAAGCACATATTTTGCTATCTCAAGGGAACTGACGACCTATGTCTTTGGTATCCCAAGGATTGCCATTTCAATCTTCTTGGATATACAGATGCTGACTATGCACGCTACTTGGTTGATCGAAAGAGCACGTCTGGAATGACCCAGTTCCTTGGTCCATGCTTGGTCTCTTGGGGCTCAAAGAAACAAAATCTTGTTGCTCTCTCAACCACTGAAGCTGATTACATTGCTACTGCCGCCTGTTGCTCCCAACTTCTGTGGCTCAAGCAACAACTTGCAGATTTTGGTATGTCTTTTGGTCCTCTTAAGATTCTTTGTGATAACACTAGTGCAATTAACATCTCAAAGAATCTTGTGCATCATACTAGGACCAAGCATATAGATATTAGGCATCATTTCATGCGTGATCATGTTGAAACATTGTAGGACTGAAGATCAAATGGTTGATATATTCACCAAAGCATTAAATCGAGAACCTTATGAATCCTTTTGGTTACTTCTAGAAATGATTTCCCTAAACTAGTAGTTCCAATTGCTTTTACTAGTTTCCTTGCTTTGACTAGATTTGATATTTTCTATGATTTCATTGACAATAATGATGATATTTGATCTTGTGATGCCCTTACATATCCTATAATATCTGTTCTAAAGCATGTTATTAACACTCTTGCATGATCTCATGATTTTATGATATGATTCGACATTGATTACATCTCTTTGTTGGCCTCAAAGTAGTCGAATTCATCTTATCTATCCATCATCATAAGCCGAAATAATAATTGACTACAAACCGTCCTAAGCCTGACTATATTGCACAATTCCTTATGATCCATATTTAGTCCACAACTGGGAATTATCTTTGTAGTGTCAAAAATGCCAACCTAATTTTCTTGATATGGGTATGTACTTTTTTTTAGTGTTGCTTGGTTCCCTACATAAAATGTACCCATATTCTTTCGGTTCCGTGTCAATATTGAGGAAAGGAACAAGGAATTGCTCTTCAATGGCCAAAATTCAAATTCTGCTGACTCTACGCCGCTTCCCAAGGACAGTTATTGCAATACTAGTCGTTTGAGTCTATGATTTCTGGTTGTTTTGGATCCGATTGATGTGATATTTTTGGAAGAAAGTTTCTGCGGAGATTTATGAGTTCCCTTAAATTCCGAAAAGCTTGTGGCCATTTGAAGGTTGATCTGAGGTCCCTTATTTGACAAGATTCTGCAAAGGCTATTTTTGGATAGATTTTGCTTGGAAACCTATAAAAGGCAGCAAGTACAACCCTATTTCGGCACCAACTTCAAACTCTCTTTGCCTCTCACAAGATTTTGTCATGCTCTCAACTCTCAAAGTTCTAATATTTCTCCACTTGCTCTCATGGATTCCGAACTCAAAAACCTTCCCGCCAATGAGCTTGCGATGCTAGATGCATACCGTAAGCAAAAAGCCACCACTTCCTCTTCTCAGGCACCTTCCCCTACAAAGGCCTCATCTTTGGTGCCAACAACGGTGGAGGAACCCGTTAATTTTGTTCCCCCACCTGTCCAAGAAGAGAAGCCCTCCCAATCGGCCTCATCGGAGCACACGCCCTCAAAGCACAACTCCCCTTCTCCGACTAAGGAGGGTTCTCATCACTCCTCTCCCTCCTAGGGGATCGAGCCCATCAATGTGGAACTTCTTCCAACACCTCGGGAATCATTCAAACTGCCCGGAGACTCCCAATCAGTGGTCGGTCGTGTCAAGAGGCGTGTTACCAAATGGGCTCAAGGTGTCTCTTTACTTCAAATAGAGGAGGCTCCCAAGGCCAATAAAGCCAAGACGGGCAAGACAGATAAGGGGAAGAAGCCCCAAACCAAGCTAGTTCTGTCTATCTCTCTGGTTCCCTTTGTCGTGGCTCCAGCTCTCACTTCCCGTCGCATCTTGGAACCGCTGATCATTGGACAAGAGTTCTAGGGTTTCGTTGATGATGATTTCATCTCTTCTTCTCACTCTCTGTTACAAATTCAAGGATGGGACAACATCATTGTGGAGCCTTTCGCCATCAACGAAGATCTTGTCCGTCTATTCTATCAAAACATGGAGTTTGTACCCGCCAAGGATGATAAGCCTACGAATGATGTTGTTCTCACTTGGGGAGGTAATCTTATCCTAGTCTATGCTGCTGTTATTGGTTCCGTCCTAGAAGTTCCCACTGGTGAAGGTTTTGGTGTCATAGTCAAACAGAACTGGCCCCCAAAGCGCAAACATGCCATTCTGCATACAGTGTTTGATGGTTCCCCTCCTACTAAGGGTTCCTTGCTCACCAAGTACCTTCGTCTGGACAAGAAGTTGCTCCACACCTTCTTAATCAAGAACATCATCCCCCACCAGGAGAAGCACGATACTGTGTTGGTTGGAGATGCAGTTTTAATGGAAAAGTTGATTCTGGGAGTTCCCATCGATCTTCCCCACATTGCTCTAGGTCACATGTAGTATTGTAAGGCCCACTCTACTCATGCTCTCCCTTATCCACACTTGGTCAAGAAACTTCTATGTCGCCTTGGTCTTTATCCAACTGGTATTGAGGAAACTCACTTTTCTCGATTCCTAACCATGACCACGGTTGGGCGGATGATTCATAAGGCTCATGTGGATGAGAAGTCTAATGAGGAGAAAGAAAAGGAGGAAACCTAGCCCGGTCCATCTAAACCCCGCTTGGTTCCTGACACTCACGTGATTCTAGAGAGTATGGGGCGCATTGAACATGCTTTGGTTGATGGATTCAACAACGTCGCGTCTGTTGTTGAAAAGGGTAGAAACTTCACCAATGAGATGGTGGTGGAGTTATGGAAGACCTTTGCTGCTCTAGTGGAGGAAATTGCAAAGCTGGTAGACAAGAGAGTCGCTGAGGACGAAGCGAAGGCCAAGGAGTAGTTGTTTAGTTTCCTACTCAGTAGACACGGAACCTTAGTTCCCTAGGATCCCACTTCCACATTATGATCCTCTTTTGTGTGTCTCTGAGTTCTTTCTTTTGTTATATGTTCTCTCTGTTCCTATTATGTTTAATGAAATATTTTGTTTTCCTTGCGTTGTTAAGTTCTGCTTTCAACTCTTATTACGGTGCCATTTTTCTAGAGTTCAGCATAAGTCTTTGATTCACTCTAAATTCTCTATGCTTATCATCTAACTTTTCTTTTCGATGATGTCCAAAGGGGGAATAAACTCTGCATTCTGGAACTAATAGGATGAAAGGAACTATGAACTAGTTGTTCTCTTAAGGGGGAATTAAGGAACCGAGTTATTTGTTAAAGGGCAATATGCAATTCACTAATGATTTTTCTACATCTAGCTTTGCTTGTTTTCCTCATACCATTCATGCTTATTTTAGATATGTCAGGTTCTACTTGTTTGTCATCATCAAAAAGGGGGAAATTGTTAAGATGTGAACTTTCAAGAACTCCAGTTCCCTCCTTCAGTTTTCCTAGTTTTGACGATGACAAACACTTTGCTATTAATATTTCCATATGTGTAGATGAACAGGGAACGCGGGAATAGAAAATGCAAGACATAGACCAAGACGTCAGAATTGGGAACTGCATAGGAACTGAAGAATGCCGAAGGCGCGCTAACTGGAAAGAGACTTGAAGCGGCGGCAGGTAGTTTAGGGTAGATCTTATCTTGGAGAGAGAAGATTAAGATATTTGTATTTCCATATATCTTTAGGGATTATTTGTATATATTCTTTATGGAAACAAAAGTGTAAAATCGTAAAGTATAATATTTGGTAACAAATGTTATCCTTTCCGATTTCTTTTTGGTTATTTTATTTGTGCATATCAACCAGTTGTAGATCTTGATTCTATACTCTCTCAACATTCACGCATTCACTCATTGCTGAAGGTGAGGAAAACAGAGCTTGTTCTTGTGAGAAGAACTGTGTAAGTCACTTGCTTTTTGTGCTTGATTAGGTCGAACTAGGTAGAGAGTCTTAAGTGTGTCTCAAGTCTTAATCTATGTGTTCTATTCTAATTGATTGTAATCGAACCTTAATAAAAGAAGTAGACTTTGAAATCCTCTTGAAAGAGAGGTAGTGGGTTTTATCCTGGATAACTAGTTGGTTATCAAAGGTTCTCACTCTAAAGAACTGGTCTTGATTTGTATTATTACATATTCCGCTGTTAAGGAACTAAACTCTCAGTTTTCTTTGATTTCTAACACATGCGATCCTACACCATCCATAATATATGTAGATGATATTGCTTCTAGTCCAAGCAAGGAACCGTGAATGACGAGTTTCAACAAGTATACGGAAGAATTGAAATCGCTTCTAATCCAAACAAGGAACCGCAAATGATGAGTTTCATATGTGCTAAACTAAATTTGACATCTATATTTATGCAATTAGTTATAACGCACTAGTACAAAACATAGGGCCGGACCGCGGTTTTTTAAGCTATGGGACCGCGGTTTACAGTTTGTGGTTGTTCTCGGAGCGATCCGACTCTCGGACCACATTTTTCAGGAACCGTGATAAGTCGGACCGCGGTTATTTAAAATCGTGGTAAAAAATACCGGACCGTGATTCTGTTAAAATCGCAGTGCAATATCTAACCGCGGTTGTTAAAAACCGCGGTCTGTATATGTTTTTTTTATAAAAATAATAATCCTACGCCGCGGTTTGTAGTAGAACTGTGATAAATGTTCAATTATTTAAAAAAATTGAATTTGTTTTGGACAATTAACCCTTGCTTTTGACAATTAACCCCATAAATATAATTACATAAATTAATTTATGAGCTAATGTACATTTTCCTTACATATCTGCCTAAACAATGCATGTGTAGACAAACTTATGTTATGTTGATATATCCTTTCTCTGCCTCTTTTTGCCTTTTACCTGAGTGTCTGCTCACCAAGAAAGAAAGGAATTTTCTTTCCCCTGCAATTCACGAACCTGCACAAATTCACATTATTTGTCTTTCAGAAGTCCAGCTTTGATAATTGCATTTCATAAGCAATCCTATAAAAGGAATGCACCGCATGAAGATGTCCACTTGGTTAAGAAATACATTCATCAATGGTTTAATGACCCTGCAAACTAACTTCATGCTAAAGACATTACACAAGTTCTCTTTAATGTCAATTAAATACTGTTTGGAACACTTATTTTCCCTTAACTTGATGTAAAGTAGCAGATAATGCTATACAAAGTTCATTTTTCTATTCCTACCCTTTCCTCAGGATGTTCTTTGCTTGATTAAAAAACTAGATAATCAACATCAGCCAAAAAAACAACACACGCACATGATTATTATTTGCTTGATCATGCTTGACAAGAAATTAGGCATAGCGAAAAGGGGGAGATAGAAGCAACTCTAGACATCAGGGGGATAGATGAACAACGAAACACGAAGATATCAATATAGTGAAGGATTGCAATAACTCTTATTAAATTAAGCTTGATTTTCTAAAATCAAGCTAGACTTTTATAAAGTACCTTCCTATAACCCCCAACTCGGCAATTGTTAGAATATGAAAAATCTTGTGTTCATCGCTTGAGCTCGTCAAAAGTAAAACGCTTCATTCCCTTCAGCTAAGGAACGTCACCAAAGCTTTTATTCTTAACTTTTTATTACTAAAACAAGTTATAAATATCAATTTCAATGTTGCAAGCACAAGCTTATATACATACCGAAAGGATCAGTCTTCGAAGTAGCCATTTCTGCTCTGTTTCTGAGGACGCTCATAAAGTCCAACACAAATCAGTGATACAAGTAGCACAATGATACCCACGGCAATAACACTTGTAGAAACCGATTTTTTCTTTCTAGAAGATGCACCTAAATCTGCAGTGCAAGGAAGAGTTACAGATTAGGGACAAAACATAATAAACCAGCAAAAACTGAAATCTGAGAATTGCATTATACCAACTTGCAGCGGCTGCATAGTTGTCAGCGAGAAAGTAATACGGGCCAAAGTAATCAAGGGTTTTATGGTATTGGTTACTAAGCACAAACTCCAAAAAGATATTAGCTGAACACAAATGAAATTTGATTTTAAGTATGCCCAAGAATCCAATTCAAGAACACATAATTGTATTGTGTGTGTGATGAACCAATGATGTATGCTGAATCAATTTATCACAAACAACATGAGTCGCTTAGGCAAGATGGAATGGCTTTCATATGTAGTGAGCTTACAAAATGCTATAAGGATTTTTCCATATCCTTTCCTCTGGTCTGGAGGAAGAGTCATAATACACGCCAAATTGTATGATTCATCCCAATGTTTTTCCTGCATCAAGGAAAACAAAAACATGATTTTTATTCATAATCATGTATGGAAAGCCTACCTGATTGATGCAATCAACTTCAGGACTATACACAGTAGATTTCTACATGTTTAAGGATAGATTACAAAAATGTCATGTTATAATAGACTAGCAGCAGAAATATAACCAAAGAATCAAATATGAAGCAAAATGTGAGGGAAAAGATAACCATCAAACTAAAGCAAAATCAATAGATTGATCAGCATGAATTCACGCCAAAAAACAAGATCCGATTGCTGGAAGGCTTTCGTCAAAGGCATCTTGTTTATTGCATCAAGAGATGCAGTTAAATTACACATTATAGGTGAGTTAATATGAAGAATTCATATTAGTGAAGGCATTGTTGTGTATATCTATGTGCAGCATTTTCGCTATTATAATGTATAAGTCACAGTTTTGAGCCGCATACTCTGATATACATAGGTATGGATTGGAAACAAAATAAACCGAGAAACAAAATAAACCTTCATACTTTAGTAACTGCCTCAATGTAGCACTTACACCTACAGTAAAAAATCCATTCAAATTAATCCCTGGATTTTTAATAGCATGGATTAAATTGAAATAAGTTATGATTACTGCAACTCCATAGATACTAACTCGTAAAAGAATAACATGTCAAAAATTGCATCCCAACTTTCAAACCTTTCGGCTTGTGCATCGAATGACATCAATCCATTCCATTACTAAAATACGTGAACCAGAAAGTTCTTTGTACACCTGGGGAATTTTCACTGTAGGATCACCCTTGAAATTCTCCAAGAAGTCTTCAATGTTACGAGCTTCCTGTAAATGTTATAGGAAAATAAATTGGAAATTATCAATGGGAACAATTGTGTAACCAAACTTTGGCATTAGGATTTTGCTTTATAAAGCTGAACCCCAAGGATACTTAAGAGGAAAATTGAATTGGGCCTTCAAATTGACCAAAGCTATCAAACAAACTTAGTTTTTTGGAATGACTAGCTCACAGTTATAGGAATAAAAAGGCTTGGCACTAGCATCACTGAAATTATATTGCTCAAATATACATAGTCAAGCAAGGGTAGAATTAAGTTGACAAAAAACAACACTTAGTTGGTCTAGTGGTTTGGCACTAGACTCCCTTAAGCGTTCTATTCAGAGGTCCCGAGTTCGAGTCCTACTGGAGGCGTGTATGGAGATATTGATGTTGGGAGGGGTCTACTACTTCGTGTGCCAACAGAACCCCGGTCTGGAGGTAGAGCGGTTTCGACCGGTCGAACCAAGCGAATGAACCAAAAAAAAAAGAATTAAGTTGACAAAATCAAACTCTAACAAGAGAAGAACAGTACCTGGAAAGCTGAGAACGATCAAGGGCGACTCAGCTGTACTTCGAGGGAGAAAGTTTTCAATTCAGAGAATAGAAACAATTCTAGTGTGAGTCTGAGAGAAAGATTCGAGTTGGATAGAAGTTGACTGTCAAAAGTTGAAAGTTCAATCCTAAATGTTCAGAGATCAACTTTATACCTGATTGAGTTGCTTCAGACACTCTTTTGAGTTCTGATCATCAGATATTAACTTGACTTCTTTTATTGCACATAATCTTCCCATCTCACTGTAAGATTTCACTAATATTAGAGTTGAAAGGTAAACATCTGAAAGATCGTTTATTACATACATTAACATGCCTTTTTTGTTAACCCAAAAATTGGTATTCAAAAACACATAAACCATGACAGTAAAAATTCACAAGCAAACATTCACTAGTACATAATACACTTTTTAGCCCGGGCGCTTTTAGTGATATAGCCCGGATATAACCGAAAATAGGTTCAGGCTTCAAAGTGGTGTGATAATAGCTCAAATAGCCCGGACCTGTTTCAACACGCCCGGGCTAAAAAACATAGATATATCACGATCCAAAACATTTTATAGACCGGGCGTGTAAAATGATATCCGGGCTATATGCATGGTGTACTTTATAGCCCGAACCCTTAAGATTCGGGCTAAACATTCCCATTAGTTTGTAAAAAACTCGAGTTTTTAGCCCGGACCTTTTAAGATCCGGGCTAAAAAGTACATTAATCTTTAAAAAAATATATAATTCACCCCCACTAGATCCTTTCTAGAAGTGTAGAAAGCATAACTATGAAATAATAAAGGATTATAAATTCATATGTTAAAGAAGAAGAAAAATAAAGTAATAAAGAAACAAGTCGACAAGTAGATCATCATGTCGAGATATGCCAACTATTTCAGCTTTGTTTTAAGGTATCAAGTGCATTAAGGTAAGCATCAATGCAGTAGCAAAAGTACATTCATCTAATCATGAACACTACCTGGTTAAGTTTATCCACCATGTGCCATATATGAATATTCTATGCCTCATGCAACTTTATCCATGTATCTACATTAACTCAATTTCTTAATTTATTTTATTGAGTTGAATATAATCATAAACACTCGCTTCTCTGTGCACATCAATGTTTAATAGTAGGATACAAGATGAAGAATCAATAGGCAGAAATCAAGTTACACAATTGTCACTCAGTAGCACTGATGTAATAGAAGCAAGCATAATATCAAGATTGAGCTAATTATGACAACACAGCTTACCCTAATAAAAACTTCAAACTTACCAAATCTATAGTTCACACAATCACACGCTTTCGCATGTGGCATGAATGTGTAACGCTTGATACATATGCATTATTATTGTTCAAGAGTGTATCTTACAGCATCAAATTCCTGGTAAGATCCAATAAAAAAAGTTTAAAACATCTTAGTAGATCTTCTTGAACATGATTAGTTTAACTGTGGTATAACAACTAACATATTGTGCTATATATAATAGAATTACCTCAGAATGAACTTTAGAGATGAGATCATCATAAGAACTATCAGAAGGAATATATGTGACAGAGAGATCATATCCAAGTTTCCTCTTACAGCCTCAAAGAAGTCAATGCAAAATCTGGAAGGTTGGCCTGACGAATTGTTAGTGCTCGCCTGGACAAATTCAGTGAAACCAACTTTAACCGGAACTCCAATCCTCAATGGCTTTCCCTTTGTGGGAATCGCCCAGCCAAGCTATCTCCTGGCCATATGATATTACCGAGGTTTTCCTCTGCAGTTGAATTTCCTTCACAATCCAATTTTCTAGCTAGCCCCATTTTTTATCTCCAAAACCCAATCTTTTTCTCCCAAGTCCCTACCACATTTGTGATCTTAAAAGTAGTAGTTTGTAGCTTCCCGTTAACTAATCTAAAATTCCCACTTAGACCTTCAAAACTAGTATTTACTAGCTTTTGAATCAGCTGAGGCCCAACATTCGACACCTGAAATGTTAAAGCATCAGTATTTGAGGATGATATACTATTTACCTCTACAAAGGTGAAATTGGACTCGTGATGAACTTGCTCCACCGCTTCTGCCAGCAAAAAAGTTGCATCATATGCCCATAGTCCATACAAGCTCATTTGCAGCATCTTAATCCTCTTTCAAAAATGGATCATGATGATACTTTTACATAACCGATAAGAGACATGGTATGATATGACTAAGGCAATAACTGCTATATTTGAAAGGACTGTAGGAACCAACAACAGTTACTATATTAGGTTCTTTTCAATAACTGAGATTTGAGAAGTTGCTATTGTTGTTGTAATTAGTAGAAGGTCAAGATTTGGAAGAAATAATTACCTGATGGAAGAATCATTTTCAATAGTTTCCTACAAAGAAAGAGGATTAAAGTAGTTAGCCTTGCTCTACTAATTGAGATGATGCCCAAACTAAACTAATATATTAAACCAAAACTAAGTCACCGAATAAAATTGCAATTTAGAACCAAATTATAAATTTCCTACAATAAATTAGTGCGCTTTACAAGGATTATAAAATCAAGCAAGTATGCTGATATCAAGAATGCTAGAAACATGAATATGAAAGACATAAACCAAAACTAAATTTGACATCACAATTTTTGGGTTCTCACTAGTCACTTCTGTCTAGAAAAATATCATTGATTACATTCCATTTACTGATTGTACTATATAGCAGTAGAAAGGAGTTTTATTTAATTACCTCCCTACTTTGCTTAATCTCAGTTTAAAGCTTCCCGATGAACATTGTTATAACCAAGCACATTGTTTGTTTATTCTACCTACCATACTTGATATGTACTGAAGCAATGCAATACTCCACAAGTTCAGAAACTCATACTCTTAGAATTCGAAATTACCTTCCTAGATTTTTCAGTCCTTCAAACACTCTGAACCAAACACTTTGGAAGAGAATCATGGTCACATTTGACCTCAAAACCGAAATCGCCCCCTGAGCTATACCATCTAGAAAGATTTAGATATATATATTCATCAAATATGAGCAATATAAATCCGCGGAGGATGTAATTACCTCGGGAGCCCTAATTGGGTTTGGTTCAGGAACAGGAACGACTGAGCGCGATTTCACGGCGACCAACACGACGGGCGAACAGCACGACATACGAACAAGAAGAGCACCGAATTGGGGCTAAGATCTAGGGTTCACGATTTGGGGATGAAGCGGTAGCGCAGAAGAGATGCTTTTGTCGATCTTATTTTGGTGGAGCTGCTTTTGTTAAAGGTTTTTTCGTAGAATTCAAGCTTGTAGAAAAATTGTTAAAGTAAAAAGTAAAATATCTGTTAGCCCGGACGTGAGAAGAACCAGAATATATGAACACGTTTATATTGATTAAACAACCCGGATATTAACTAGTTTGGTATATCCGGGCTGTATTCGTGTAAGAGGAATAAGATTTCAACATAATAGCCCGGATATTTACATTAAAAACACGTCCGGGCTATATTTGTATAACGTTCAAAGTGAAATGTATCATTTATCCCGGGCGTTCCACCACATATCCGGGCTCATTTGTCATTCCAAAAATAAAATTCGGAGTTATGTATTTTTTAGTGACTTATTAGCCCGAATATAGATGGTCCGGGCTATATTCTCATGGGGTAAAATATCGTTTTTGTACTAGTGTATGTTTCAATAGTATATTATTACAAAAAATCTCAGTCTAACTAAGGTATTTCTCCTCCATTTGTTAGTAATTATTCTTCTAAATCTTCTACTTGTCGTAATAGTTGTAACTACAGACACTTTGAAGGATGGTAATGAGCACGAGGAGATCGTGGAAGATATGAGGGAAGAATGTGGAAAGTTTGGTCAGTATATACATTTTGCCACTTCATACATATGATCTTGTGCAATCACAACTTTAGATGTGTCAACGTGTCAGTCTCACTTTTTTGAAGCCATAAAAGTTAAAATGTTACTGCTTTGACAGTTGCCTTTGTTTACTGCAAGAGTCTTGATGAATGTCATTATACCTCGTCCAAATATGAATGGGGAGCAGATCCTAGGTGTTGGAAAGGTATATGGATATATGCTCTAAAGGACATATTAAGTATCTGACTTGTATATACAATACACCAAATTACCCTTTTGAAGAAGAGTTCAGATATAACTATCGTCTAAACCAAAAGACGAGATACTGGTCTATGATGATTTCTAATGTAATAAACCTTTTGTTCATTCTGATAGGTATCTTTGGATATATGTATACATTGTTGTCTCCTCAAAGGCGAGGAATAAATTGGGAGGGAGAAAATTTGGAGGCAGCACAATGAACTATTCTTACTACCCAAAAACAAAATTCTATGGCGCCGACTACAACTCATGAAGATCAAGGCTTGTGATTATGCATGTGATCGATGTCGCTCTTGTACTCGGGTTTTAGTATGTGTTTTGGACGGGAAAGTAGATGCCTAAGCTATCTGCGGCATTCGGGGTTAGACGAAAAAAATGTGTGCATATTAGAAAATGTGTACACTAATATATGAGCTATTCCTGATAATGGAGAATATCATTGTGACATTCTATATGTAGAATCTCTTCTGTTTTTTTAGTCTTGGCACCAATTTCTCGATGCTTTTTTGTGTCAATGTATGCATGTAGGTCTTAGCGCCACTCCACACGTTTCAACGCTTTATATTGTCAAGAAAATCTATGGGGATTTATGAGACAACTTTTTGACGCTTTTAGGCGTCTAGATTTAGTGTCAATGTGAAATTCTGGACGCTTTTAACGACTCTCCACGTGACTTCTCTCCTAAATAAAGTGTCGGGAAAGTATCGTCGACGCAAACAAGCGTCGAGATTAGCGACACAAAAAAGTGTCGACCAATCTCGACATTGAAATTCTCGACGCTTTATAAAAGCGTCGAGAATGTTCGACGCTTTTAAGCGTCATAAAGTGTTTAAAAAAGCGTCTAAAAAGGCCATGTTTTCTAGTAGTGAATCTCCTCGCTAAGCACCGCTCTACCACCATTAGGCTAATGTATGCATCAGCTATCGTCTTCATAGGTTGCAGGGAACTGGTAATATCGAGCACATGCAAGACGCCTATAAGACACCTACAAGACACATACAAGATACCAATAAGCTTAATTTAGATAGACTATACCTACAAGATAAAGGCTACCAACAAGATTATATATATACTTGTAAACAACAAATACCTACAAGACACGTACAATATACCTACAAGACACCTATAAAATACCTACAAGACACATACAAGACGCCTACAAGACACATACAAGACAACAAATACTAATAAGCTTAATTTAGATACAATATACCTACAAGATAAAGGCTACCAACAAGAATATATATAGACTTGTATACAACAAATACCTACAAGAAAGATACAAGAAGATTGTGCTGTTTATGGGATGAGAAAATGCGGTGGTACAAACAAGAATTTGGGACGCAGAGAAGCACAATTGGGCACGATCTTGGCGCCGCTAGAAATGAGAAAACTGTCGATAAAACCACCACTGGATACGATCTTGGCGATGGGAACCGTCAGGGTGGTGTTCTTAACCGTCGGGATGGTGTTCTTAATCACCGGATTGTCTTGACAGTGGTTTGGTGGTTAGCCCGATGGTGTTCGGTGTTGTGTAATCTGATGGTCTCGCCGATGGGAAACACAAAAAAGTCCGGATTAGTATGGTGGTGTGTAATCCGATGGGTGTCTTGACGGTGGTAGTGGAAAGAAAATGGGACTTGTGATTAGGATTACTGTGTTCGGATTAGGATTATTGTGTTTGGTGTTGTGACTTGTGATGGATGTCGTGTAGTGTTTCACGTAGATACTAGGAGATTTTGTTCGTGGAGTGTGGTTTGATTAGAGGCCCGTTCACATACACAACCCCCTTAAGATAAAAACTAAGCACTAATAACAGCCCTTGGATGAAGGAAATCAACAATCCAGATTGACTCTAAGATAATCAGCCAAAAAAAAACAAGCTTCTAGGAAGTAGTTACACGGTGGCATTTTTGCAATTTAAGACAAAAGTTGAGTAAAAGACTAAAATACCCTTCCATTTAAAACAAGCCAAAAAACAAGAGGCAGAGATAAGCAGGGATAATCGTCTTGCCAGACCCAGAGATGAGATTGGATCTGTGGAGCAGCTTGGACGAGGCGGGGCGCAGGTGCGCACGGTGTGGTGGGGGTGTGCATGGTTCAAGGGCGGTGGTCTGGTGGAGCACACCGATCTGGGTTCGTGGTGGGTGAGGTGAAGAGGCGGAGATGGCACCGGTAAGCGTCGATTCGGCCATGGACGCCGGCCAACGCCGACAGTGGAATCAATTCAAGTCGTTGATCTGCGCTTCCTCATCCAATCGGAGCTAACCGCTCTCTCTCGTTGCTCTTTCCATGCCGTCGACCTAAGCCGCTGCGAAGACCTCGTAATCCCCAAATTCGACCGCTCCATCTTCAACGAGTCCGCCCGAAGCTGCAAGCAGACCTACGCGCCGGAGAGTACTAAGAATCGATCGCCACCGGGAAGCGAGCTATGCGCCGGCGGAGCTTCCTCCCGATCCACCCTCACGCGCCGTCGCCACCAGCCCTAGGTTCTAAAGAGTCAGCTTTATAACGGTGTCCGAGGAGGAAGTTGAGTTGAAGCTTGGAGAGATCAGGAGCCTTCTAAAAGGGTGTCTTGGTAGTGGGTTTGTGTTGTATTTGGGTGATCTCGAATGGGTTTCTGAGTATTGGGCTAACTATGGTGGCCACAGAAGCAGCTACTACTGCCCTGTAGAAAACATGGTGATAAGGCTCAGAAGGTTGTTCTATGGAGATAGTGTTGATAATAAAAGGTTTAAACTTTTGGGTATTGCAAATTTCAGCTCTTACATCAAAAGTAAAAAAGGACACCCTTCTTTGGAGACACTCTTGGATCTTCATCCTCTTGCCATTCCTGTTGGCAGCTTGGATTTCAGTCTCAAATTAGATAGGTAAGAGCTGTTGTATGCTTTTAGTAAAACCTAGGTTATTTATACTCTTAGAAGCTTTGATTTTGGGTTTGTGCAGTTCGTCTTTCATGTGCTGAATTTGAATGACAAAAGGCTGAAATTGTGTATTGGTTGTCATAGCCTATTAGCTCAAATGGTAGAGAAATGTGTTTATTCACATGGATGTGGGTTCAAATCCCTCATAGGCTACATTTTAGAGGTTCATAAACCCTACAAGAGAAGTTTAAGCCGATAATCTTACAGGTTCATGAGTTTTTCCTTGTAGGTTCATGAGTTTTAACTTGTAGGTTCATGAGTTATGGCGTATAGGTTCATTAGTTTTATTTTACAAGTTTATGAGATTTTTCTAAGGTTCATTAGTTTTAACTAGCAAGTTCATTACTTTTGTCTTACAGGTTCATTACTTTTGTCTTATAGGTTCATTACTTTTTCTGAGGTTTTTGAGTTTTTCTTTGCAGGTTCATGCATTTGAACTTGTAGGTTCATGAGTTTTAACTAGCAGGTTCATTACTTTTGTCTTACAGGTTCATTGGTGTTGTCTTACAGGTTCATTAATTTTTACATGTAGGTTCATTGAGTATAAGTAACAGGTTCATCATGTATAACTAACAGGTTCATTGAGTATAAGTAACAGGTTCATCATTTATAACTAACAGGTTCATTGAGTATAAGTAACAGGTTCATCCCACATGAAATACGTTGTACACTTCAAAAATTGACCAGGTTCATTGGTGTTGTCTTGCAGGTTCATTAATTTTCGCATGCAGGTTCATTGAGTATAAGTAACAGGTTCATCATGTATAACTAACAGATTCATTGAGTATAAGTAACAGGTTCAACATTTATAACTAACAGGTTCATTGAGTATAAGTAACAAGTTCATCACACATGGAATACGTTGTATACTTCAAAAATCGACCAGGTTCATTGGTGTTGTCTTACAGGTTCATTAATTTTCGCATGCAGGTTCATTGAGTATAAGTAACAGGTTCATCATGTATAACTAATAGGTTCATTGAGTATAAGTAACAGGTTCAACATTTATAACTAACAGGTTCATTGAGTATAAGTAGCAGGTTCATCACACATAGAATAGGTTGTACACTTCAAAAATCGAGCAGGTTCATTGGTGTTGTCTTGCAGGTTCATTACTTTTCGCATGCAGGTTCATTGAGTATAAGTAACAGGTTCATCATTTATAACTAATAGGTTCATTGAGTATAAGTAACAGGTTCATCACACATGGAATACGTTGTACACTTCAAAAATCGACCAGGTTCATTAATTTTCGCATGCAAGTTTATTGAGTATAAGTAATAGGTTCATCATGTATAACTAACAGGTTCATTAAATATAAGTAACAAGTTCAACATTTATAACTAACAGGTTCATTGAGTATAAGTAACAGGTTTTATAATAAATCATTCAAGTGTGCTAACTATGTAATTACTTGGTAAAGCCATAGCTCCAACGAAATTTCAAACATCTGTTGAACAAGTCTCAAATTCAGCCTGAGAGTTGACCATGTTACTAAGTTCTGGCCCATAAAACTGAATTAGTATGGCACATTAATATGCAAGAATTTGGGGTTCAGCCAGCGGAAGTCTTCATTTTTTCTTCCGTTCTTGTTTCCACTTGTTGATAAGGAAGGTAACACCTGTGATACCCCGTATTTTTGTAAGGTTATTTTGGGAATTTTGGAATTTTCCCGAGTACCCGTTGTGTACGTCGGATTTAATACAGAGAGTTTGAGACATTCTGTAAGGTGCTCTGTATCTGTAATATTTTTCTCAGTGAAATAATATACAGACATCATGCCTCGGATTTTAATTGTCGTTCGCGTACGATAATTTTTATCCCGGTTTAACGCCATGTTCGTTCAAGAGCTGAATGGGCGGGAAAGGCAGAAACGGCAACCGCCGTACCGTAACGGCGCCCGCCGTCGCTGGGCCCGAAGTGCCAGCCGTCGTCTCCTACTCTGGGCTCGCCAGAGCTAGGAACGGCGACCGCCGTAATTACGACGCCCGCCGTAGGCAAAATCACGACGCCCGCCGTGATTACCCAGCAGACATTGTCCGATGGTCGCCGGCGAGCTCTGACCGCGCCGAACTAGTTGTAGGCCCATCTTCTTCGTGCTCCAGATTCTTTGGCTATAAAAGGAGGTGTTGGGGGAGACATTTTGAGCCATCCCAGCACCAAACCTCTGCCAAATTTGCCTCTCGCCGGAGTTGTGCCTTCGCCGGAAATTCTGAAGCTTTCGTCGGTGTTGTTTGGTGGTGTTTCCAGCAGCTCTTTTGAAGCCTTGTGGTTGCCTTTGGAGGTCAGAAACCAAGCAAGGCGGAAAGGGGTCGAAACGCGCATTGTTTTGGTGAGATTTATCTCGTCTCTATCGACCGTGTTCTTCACGGCGACCGCCGTGATGAATGCGGCGACCGCCGCCAAGAACAGCGACCGCCGCCAGTGCCCAGAATGCCTTCGTGGCTTTGGCTTGGTTGGTTGTCGTCGTGGCGTCTTTCCTTTCGTGTTCTTTCGCCGTGTTTAGATTCGTACTGTTTATGTCGGATCTAACTTAGGGTTCCTTTTATGGGTTGACTCGAAGGTTGTTGTGCTGTCGGAACTATACCCGTGTCGAGCCCGGAATCCAGTTGTCGTCTTTAGACTATTCTGCGGATTAAGGCAAGTGGCGGTTCGCTCTTGCTCATCGTTCCATATTTACATTAATTATCAGTTGTTTATCTGAGTAATTAATTTGGAATGATTATTGTGTTCATCTGGAAACGGTTTTGTTAACTATTTTGGAAAACTAAAATATGATGTTATAATAGGTTGTATATCTGTTAGAACAATGATATTATATATACATGTGATTAATACAGATATTATTATAGGTTGTATATTGTTAGAATAACGCTATTTTATCTGTTTCTGGCCACGATGGCTTTGTTGTGATTGATTACTGTGTTGAACTGTTTAGTTAGCACGTGTATTCATAGGAATGCTACTGTGTATCTCATTGCGAGTGCTAGTCGTTTCTTGATAACCTGGTGGTTAGGGTGTAGTTCCTACCATCCTTCTCTAATGCCGTTTGTAGGGATTTAGTTCCCGACTCCGCCTTGAGGGATTCTGTAAGGTGCTCTGTATTTGTAATATTTTTCTCAGTGAAATAATATACAGACATCATGCCTCAGATTTTAATTGTCGTTCGCGTACGATAATTTTTATCCCGGTTTAATGCCATGTTCGTTCAAGAGCTGAATGGGCGGGAAAGGCAGAAACGGCGACCGTCGTACCGTAACGGCGCCCGCCGTCGCTGGGCCCAAAGTACCAGCCGTCGTCTCCTACTCTGGGCTCGCCAGAGCTAGGAACGGCGACCGTCGTAATTACGGCGCCCACCGTAGGCAAAATCACGGCGCCCGCCGTGATAACCCAGCAGACATTGTCCGATGGTCGTCGGCGAGCTCTGATCACGCCGAACTAGCTGTAGGCCCATCTTCTTCGTGCTCCAGATGCTTTGGCTATAAAAGGAGGTGTTGGGGGAGAGGTTTTGAGCCATCCCAGCACCAAACCTCTGCCAAATTTGCCTCTCGCCGGAGTTGTGCCTTCGCCGGAAATTCTGAAGCTTTCGTCGGTGTTGTTTGGTGGTGTTTCCAGCAGCTCTTTTGAAGCCTTGTGGTTGCCTTTGGAGGTCAGAAACCAAGCAAGGCGGAAAGGGGTCGAAACGCGCATTGTTTTGGTGAGATTTCTCTCGTCTCTGTCGACCGTGTTCTTCACGGCGACCGCCGTGATGAATGCGGCGACCGCTACCAAGAACAGCGACCGCCGCCAGTGCCCAGAATGCCTTCGTGGCTTTGGCTTGGTTGGTTGTCGTCGTGGCGTCTTTCCTTTCGTGTTCTTTCGCCGTGTTTAGATTCGTACTGTTTATGTCGGATCTAACTTAGGGTTCCTTTTATGGGTCGACTCGAAGGTTGTTGTGTTGTCGGAACTATACCCGTGTTGAGCCCGGAATCCAGTTGTCGTCTTTAGACTATTCTGCGGATTAAGGCAAGTGGCGGTTCGCTCTTGCTCATCGTTCCATATTTACATTAATTATCAGTTGTTTATCTGAGTAATTAATTTGGAATGATTATTGTGTTCATCTGGAAACGGTTTTGTTAACTGTTTTGGAAAACTAAAGTATGATGTTATAATAGGTTGTATATCTGTTAGAACAACGCTATTATATATACATGTGATTAATACAGATATTATTATAGGTTGTATATTGTTAGAACAATACTATTTTATCTGTTTCTGGCCGCGATGGCTTTGTTGTGATTGATTACTATGTTGAACCGTTTAGTTAGCACGAGTATTCGTAGGAACGCTACTGTGTATCTCATTGCGAGTGCTAGTCGTTTCTTGATAACCTGGTGGTTAGGGTGTAGTTCCTACCATCCTTCTCTAATGCCGTTTGTAGGGATTTAGTTCCCGACTCCGCCTTGAGGGATTTAGTTCCCGCGGGATTTAGTTCTCGATTCGACTTTTGGGATTTTGTTCCCGAGTCAACTCCGCTCCTAAGGATTTAGTTCCCGCGAGACTTAGTTCTCGATTCGACTCTTGGGATTTAGTTCCCGAGTCAACTCTGCCTTAGGGATTTAGTTCCCGAGGGATCTAAAAAGATTATAACGTGATGTGGGTTTTGGAATTAAATAAGATAAAGTGCCCGAGTGCATATAATTAATATACCTTTGGCGAGTAGTGTAGCTAAGTTATAGTGCAGCTAGGAAAAACTCGTCTCGACTTTGATCATAGTACGTTCTCTTTCCAATCTGGATTCGCTGTATGCGATGAGGTTGGTCGTGAACCGAAGCATCCCAGTAAACTTTTAAATCATTGTTGTATGATGCTGTAAACGTTCCAAATTTGTCATATTTCCTTAAAGACTCATTTCCTTTGGAGTCTTCTTTCAGGTCGATTTCTGTGAACATTAAGTCTTCCAGAATCTTCTCTTGTGCATACCTCTTGTTGTTATTCCGTGAAAGTGTCGGGTTATGTATCGTCCCTTCGGTTATTATTCGAGGGACAATGATAGTAAATGGTTACGATCACTCGAACCACTATGCTTTGTACCCTTGCTAGTCTATTCAAGTAGACTAACCCACGAACTTTGTTCTCTGCATGTGGGCTGGTGTCATCCTTTCGATTTGGCACATCAGATAGAGCGAAGATATGAGGAGACTAGATTGACTATGAAGACGACGGTTGTTTTGGATGTTTTAATAAATTTCTTTTAATCAGGTTGAGATCCTTGGGCAGGTGATCATTACGATCACAACCCTTTTTATAATATCTTTTAAAAGACTTCCGCTGTACTTTGTTTAAACTCTGTGTTTGGCCTATTCGGGATTGGGTTGTAATCCCGTAACTCATGTTTCATTTGATTGATGTTTTGATTTGAATACTTTGATCATTATGTATCAATTGCATTCCATGAATTGTATTTAAACCGGTAAAGCCTGGGGTGATCTTGGTAAGGAACACTGGGGTTACTGGCGGTAATACCTTTCCAAATAGGTCAAGATTTGGGGGTGTTACAGTTTTGGTATCAGAGCCAAAGGTTTTAAAACGGGTTTGGGATTTTATAAATCATTTATCCGTTTTTGAAAATGCTTTAAAAGGGCTCTGAATTTTCAAAGTGAAAAGAATTTCAAAACACCATTCATAGTCATGTCTTCTGTACAGTCTGATATAGTAAGCTTGCTTCTATGTCTAGAAAGACTAATTCCTTCCTGGTTGCCCCGCTAGATATGGGTGCATTCTGTTCTCTTCAGAGGAACCCGGGAGAAGCGGAGGTGGTTTCGCCATCTCCAGTTAGGCTTGATTCCCAGTTCGCTCATTGTAATTTGAGGTTGTAGAACCTAGTAACTCGGTTTGAGTTCATCAATAGAAATTACCAAGTTGATCTATTCTAAGTTGATTTTATTACAATAAGTATATCAGAATGATACTAATGTGATAAAATCCTTGGAAATTGATCGGTACACAGATGAGTGGATGGGCCCAGGTATTTCCATGAGTGGATGGGCCCAGATATTAAGTCACTGATGGTGCGTCACGGATGCTCGACTTTGGAACAGTATGTGGATGCAGCCTATAAGTTAGAGGTGACTCTGGAAAAGTCGACCAAGAAGCGTGATAGCCAGAGGCAAGGGGAGAACCAGCCTAAGGCAAGTTGGTTTAAACGTCCCGCTCCACCATCTGATTTTGTCAGATCTGGCCGAGAAAAAACGAATATGACTCAGGATGGGTCTACGCAACGTTCGGGTCAGGGCAATAGCCTGATCTAGTGCTACAACTGTGGTACCTACGGGCACAAGAGTAATGTGTGTCCGAAGGAGGAGAAAACGTGCTATGCCTGTGGAAAGGAAGGACACTTGCAGTTATTTTGTCCGCAGAGGAGACAGAAAGGGACTGAGTCACAGCAGAGATTTGTTAATCAGAACAACCAACCCAGGTTCAGTCCGGTAGAAGCCCCTAGTCCTTTAATGCAGACAACTGTGAGAAACAAAGGGAAAGCCCTAGTGGCTTCAGGAAGCCAAGGTCAACGCCTACGTGATGCGTGAGGCGGATGGACCCTTTGATCCTAATGCTTAGAGTACTTTGTATCTGCGTTACGCTTTTGTTAATGTGTTGTTGATGTGGGTACTACCCAGACTTTAATTTTTGGATGGTTGTAAGTTAAGTTGTGTGTGCAACGAGGTTGTGAACCTTTTGTTGTAACTCTTCTTATATATGAACCTTTGGTTTATACCAAGTTAATGTTTCGTTGCTTGGTATGGGGTAAGGTCTCGTGTTCGAGACTCACCATCAACCTTTTAGGAGATGGCTGCCTATTAATTAGGTGGAGCTACCAAGGATGGGTTGAGATGTATGGACAGCGGCTCATGGCAACAGTGGACGCTGGTAATGGCTGGGCCTGGGCTCGGGGCCACTAGTGAGTTGTTTGTGAACCATGTAGTGGGCTAGTCTAAGAGGGTGACCATTTAGTGGGAACCAATCGTCTGTCGGATTATCGATTACCATCAAGGGTAAGAAATTCAAAGCTATTTGACGTAAATAACCATGGTCCCATACGATAATTATTCTCGGTATGGATTGACGGAAGTGTCATAAGGCAGTGATCGACTTCAGTTTTTGATATTCATGTGGTTAGAGGATTTACGGGTGTCTTTCCAAAAGATATTCTTGGATACCCCGAATCGTGTTGTGGAGTTTGCAATTGATCTCGAGCCGAGTACCACGCTGATCTCTGAGGCACCGTATCGGATGGCTCCTGTTGAGATGCAAGAGTTGAAGAAGCAACTCAAGGATCTTCTTGACAAAAGTTATATAAAGCTGAGTGCATCACCTTAAGTAGGAGTGCCCTAGTTTTATTTGTCAAAAAGAAAGATGGACCGTTTCGACTTTGTTTTGACTTTCGAGAGTTGAATAAAGTCACGATCAAGAGCAAGTATCTGTTGCCAAGGAGTGATGATCTGTTGGATCAACTACTTGGAGCAAAAGTTTTCTCCAAGATCGACCGGAGGTTTGGTTTTCATCAGCTCAGGATTCGTGAGTATGATATTCTGAGGATTGCGTTCGGACGAGAGATGGTCACTACGAGTTTGTAGTCATTCCATCTGGATCTATGAATGCTCTAGCAGTTTTCATGAACCTAGTGCATCGATGTTTTAAACCAGTACTTGAATAAGTTCATAGTGGTCTTCATCAATGGCATTTTGATATTTTTCCCGAGCAAGGAAGCTCACAGGAAACATCTGCGGATTGCTTTAGCAGTCCTTAGACCAAATCGGCAGTACGCAAAGTGGGTTAAGTGCGATTGTTGGATCTAGAAGTGGCTTTCTTAGGCCATGTGATCAATAAGAATGAGGTTATGGTTATTCCCCAGAAGAGTGAATCAGTAGTTGTTTGGAAGCAGCCTCAGGGTGTGAGCGAGGTGCGCAGTTTTCCAGAGCTTGCTGAGCAGTATAGACGGTTCATGGAAGGATTTTTCTAAGATCACTCCACCTATAACCAGTCTGTTCTACAAGGTCAACAAGAAGTTGTCTGGGATGACAAGTGCAAGACCAGTTTTCAAGAAGTTGAAACAGTGTCTGACTTATGCACCAGTTTTGGCGTTGTCGGAAAGAATGATGGCTATATGGTCTATAGTTAATGCTTCGAGAAATGGGTTGGGATGTGTCTTTGATGCGGAGGGGCAAGGTTATTGCATACGCATCTAGACGATTGAAAACCTATGAAGCAAACTAACCAACACATGACCTAGAACTAGCAACAATAGTATTTGCATTGGAAACTGAGGTTACTTGGGTAACCCAGAGGTCAGCAGAAGTTTTCCACCCGGAGATTGTCCGTTTACATGGCATTCCTAAGACCATTGTATCGGATCAAGATGGCCGATTCATGTCAAGTTTATGGCAAGAACTTCACAAGGCCATGGGAACTGAATTGAGATTCAGCAGCGTTTCATCCTCAGACAGATGGTCAGTCTGAAAAGACCATCTAGACCCTGGAGGATATGCTAAGAAGCATACGTACTCGATCATCCGACTAGCTGGGAAGACAGCCTAAGTCTGATTGAGCTCACGTACAACAATAGCTGGCATGTTACAATCAAGATGGCTCTGTTTGAAGCTTTGCATGGTCGCAGATGCAGATCTCCAATTTGTTGGGATGATAATGTCGACAAAATTCTGCTTGGACCAGAATTGGTCGAAAGGACGGCTTCAAACATTGTTGTGATCAGACAAAGGATGTTGACCGCTCATAGTCGATAGAAGTCCTACGCAGATCGGAAGCGCAGAACTGTCGACTTCAAGGTCGGTGACAAGGTTTTTGTCAAGGTATCGCCATCCAAAGGAGTTTTCAGATTTGGTAAGCGTGGGAAGCTTAACCCTCGCTACGTGGGACCATTCGAGATTCTAGATAGAGTGGGATCTCTAGCGTACCGCTTGGCGTTGCCTCCATCGGCTCACCCGGTGCATAACGTATTCCACATATCTTTACTCAGAAAGTATGTGTCAGATGAGTCTCATGTGCTTAGTTATGAGCACATCGAGATTCAAGCTAATGGTACTTATGAAGAGTTGCCCGTGCACATTTTGGAGCGTCAGGAGAAGCGTTTGCGCAACAAGATCGTGCCGTTGGTACGAGTGTTGTGGTCCAAGTCAGGGACCGAAGAGGTTACTTGGGAGACGTGGGAAACCGAGTCAGATATGCTCATGCGTTTTCCTGAGTTATTCTCGACCTAAGTTTCGGGGTCGAAACTTCTTGTAAGGGGGAAGAGATGTGATACCCCGTATTTTTGTAAGGTTATTTTGGGAATTTTGGAATTTTCCCGAGTACCCGTTGTGTACGTCGGATTTAATACAGAGAGTTTGAGACATTCTATAAGGTGCTCGGTATCTGTAATATTTTTCTCAGTGAAATAATATACAGACATCATGCCTTGGATTTTAATTGTCATTCGCATACGATAATTTTTATCCCGGTTTAACGCCATGTTCGTTCAAGAGCTGAATGGGCGGGAAAGGCAGAAACGGCGACCGCCGTACCGTAACGGCGCCCGCCGTCGCTGGTCCCGATGTGCCAGCCGTCGTCTCCTACTCTGGGCTTGCCAGAGCTAGGAACGGCGACCGCCGTAGGCAAAATCACGGCGCCCGCCGTGATTACCCAGGAGACATTGTCCGATGGTCGCCGACGAGCTCTGACCGCGCCGAACTAGCTGTAGGCCCATCTTCTTCGTGCTCCAGATGCTTTGGCTATAAAAGGAGGTGTTGGGGGAGAGGTTTTGAGCCATCCCAGCACCGAACCTCTGCCAAATTTGCCTCTCGCCGGAGTTGTGCCTTCGCCGGAAATTCTGAAGCTTTCGTCGGTGTTGTTTGGTGGTGTTTCCAGCAACTCTTTTGAAGCCTTGTGGTTGCCTTTGGAGGTCAAAAACCAAGCAAGGCGGAAAGGGGTCGAAACGCGCATTGTTTTGGTGAGATTTCTCTCGTCTCTGTCGACCGTGTTCTTCACGGCGACCGCCGTGTTCTTCAGGGCGACCGCCGTGATGAATGCGGCGACCGCCGCCAAGAACAGCGACCGCCGCCAGTGCCCAGAATGCCTTCGTGGCTTTGGCTTGGTTGGTTGTCGCCGTGGCGTCTTTTCTTTCGTGTTCTTTTGCCGTGTTTAGATTCGTACTGTTTATGTCGGATCTAACTTAGGGTTCCTTTTATGGGTCGACTCGAAGGTTGTTGTGCTGTCGGAACTATACCCGTGTCGAGCCCGGATCCAGTTGTCGTCTTTAGACTATTCTGCGGATTAAGGCAAGTGGCGGTTCGCTCTTGCTCATCGTTCCATATTTACATTAATTATCAGTTGTTTATCTGAGTAATTAATTTGGAATGATTATTGTGTTCATCTGGAAACGGTTTTGTTAACTATTTTGGAAAACTAAAATATGATGTTATAATAGGTTGTATATCTGTTAGAACAACGCTATTATATATACATGTGATTAATACAGATATTATTATAGGTTGTATATTGTTAGAACAACGCTATTTTATCTGTTTCTGGCCGCGATGGCTTTGTTGTGATTGATTACTGTGTTGAACTGTTTAGTTAGCACGAGTATTCGTAGGAACGCTACTGTGTATCTCATTGCGAGTGCTAGTCGTTTCTTGATAACCTGGTGGTTAGGGTGTAGTTTCTACCATCCTTCTCTAATGCCGTTTGTAGGGATTTAGTTCCCGACTCCGCCTTGAGGGATTTAGTTCCCGCGGGATTTAGTTCCCGATTCGACTTTTGGGATTTAGTTCCCGAGTCAACTCCGCTCCTAGGGATTTAGTTCCCGCGAGACTTAGTTCTCGATTCGACTCTTGGGATTTAGTTCCCGAGGGATCTAAAAAGATTATATCGTGATGTGGGTTTTGGAATTAAATAAGATAAAGTGCCCGAGTGCACATAATTAATATACCTTTGGCGAGTAGTGCAGCTAAGTTATAGTACAGCTAGGAAAAACTCGTCTCGACTTTGATCATAGTACGTTCTCTTTCCAATCTGGATTCGCTGTATGCGATGAGGTTGGTCGTGAACCGAAGCATCCCAGTCAACTTTTAAATCATTGTTGTATGATGCTGTAAACGTTCCAAATTTGTCATATTTCCTTAAAGACTCATTTCCTTTGGAGTCTTCTTTCGGGTCGATTTCTGTGAAGATTAAGTCTTCCAGAATCTTCTCTTGTGCATACCTCTTGTTGTTATTCCGTGAAAGTGTCGGGTTATGTATCGTCCCTTCGGTTATTATTCGAGGGACAATGATAGTAAACGGTTACGATCACTCGAACCACTCTGCTTTGTACCCTTGCTAGTCTATTCAAGTAGACTAACCCATGAACTTTGTTCTCTGCATGTGGGCTGGTGTCATCCGTTCGATTCGGCACATCAGATAGAGCGAAGATATGAGGAGACTAGATTGACTATGAAGACGACAGTTGTTTTGGATGTTTTAATAAATTTCTTTTAATCAGGTTGAGATCCTTGGGCAGGTGATCATTACGATCACAACCCTTTTTGTAATATCTTTTAAAAGACTTCCGCTGTACTTTGTTTAAACTCTGTGTTTGGCCTATTCGGGATTGGGTTGTAATCCCGTAACTCATGTTTCATTTGATTGATGTTTTGATTTGAATACTTTGATCATTATGTATCAATTGCATTCCATGAATTGTATTTAAACCGGTAAAACCTGGGGTGATCTTGGTAAGGAACACTGGGGTCACTGGCGGTAATACCTTTCCAAATGGGTCAAGATTTGGGGGTGTTACAGTTGTGGTATCAGAGCAAAAGGTTTTAAAACGGGTTTGGGATTTTATAAATCATTTATCCGTTTTTGAAAATGCTTTAAAAGGGCTCTGAAGTTTCAAAGTGAAAAGAATTTCAAAACACCGTTCATAGTCATGTCTTCTGTACAGTCTGATATAGTAAGCTTGCTTCTATGTCTAGAAAGACTAATTCCTTCCTCGTTGCCCCGCTAGATATGAGTGCATTCTGTTCTCTTCAGAGGAACCCGGGAGAAGCCGAGGTGGTTTCGCCATCTCCAGTTAGGCTTGATTCCCAGTTCGCTCGTTGTGATTTGAGGTTATAGAACCTAGTAACTCGGTTTGAGTTCATCAATAGAAATTACCAAGTTAATCTATTCTAAGTTGATTTTATTACAATAAGTATATCAGAATGATACTAATGTGATAAAATCCTTGGAAATTGATCGGTACACAGATGGTGAACACAAGGAACGTTATCCGTGCTGGTGCTGGGCCGAGTAATGACCCCAGACCAACTGTAGGAAATGTTGGACAAGACGAGCAGGAGTTTGGTTCCAACAACCATCCTAGAAGCAATGGTCAAGAGCAGACCAACGCTCCAATGTCATTTGATGCTGCAACATTAGAGGCAATTCGGGGAATGGTCATGCAAGCAGTGACTGATATACTGCGACCGAGTATGCCACAGGCACAAGGTGTGCAAATTCCCCCACCGATTACCAGATTTAAGGAGCTAGGAAACCGTGTATTCCAGGAGAATATAGTCAGGACTCGAGACAACTATGGTCGTGCACTAAAGACCATTAATTTCATGAGGCCTGACAACTATAACGGGAAAGGGGAACCAGTCAGGGTGATCCATTGGTTCTCCCACATGGAGCGGTTGTTCCGCAACATTGATTGTACTAAAGCTCAGAAAGTACATATAGCTTCTCTTCAGTTAAAGGAGGATGCTAGTGAGTGGTGGGAGAGTACCGGCTTAGCTGATAGCCCTGTTTTGAACTGGGAGATGTTCAAGACAAAGATGACAGACCGTTTCTTCTCTCGTGCTATGAGGGAGGAGAAACACAAGGAGTTCCTATACCCTAAGACTGATGGATTGAAGGTGACTGAGCTGGCAACCAAATTCAATCATTTGCTACAGTATGTTGGACCTGAGATATCCAGTGAGGCATAGAAAATCTGGTATTTCCATGAGTGGATGGGCCTAGATATTAAGTCACTGATGGTGCATCACGGATGCTCGACTTTGGAGCAGTACGTGGATGCAGCCTATAAGTTAGAGGTGACTCTGGAAGAGTCGACCAAGAAGCGTGATAGCCAGAGGCAAGGGGAGAACCAGTCTAAGGCAAGTGGGTTTAAACGTCCCGCACCACCATCTGATTTTGCCAGATCTGGCCGAGCAAAAACGAATATGACTCAGGATGGGTCTACGCAACGTTCGGGTCAGGGCAATAGCCTGATCCAGTGCTACAACTGTGGTACCTACGGGCACAAGAGTAATGTGTGTCCGAAGGAGGAGAAAACGTGCTATGCCTGTGGAAAGGAAGGACACTTGCAGTTATTTTGTCCGCAGAGGAGACAGAAAGGGACTGAGTCACAACAGAGATTTGTTAATCAGAACAACCAACCCAGGTTCAGTCCGGTGGAAGCCGCTAGTCCTTCAATGCAGACAACTGCGAGAAACAAAGGGAAAGCCCCGGTGGCTTCAGGAAGCCAAGGTCAACGCCTACGTGATGCGTGAGGCGGATGGACCCTATGATCCTAATGCTTAGAGTACTTTGTATCTGCGTTACGCTTTTGTTAATGTGTTGTTGATGTGGGTACTACCCAGACTTTAATTTTTGGATGGTTGTAAGTTAAGTTGTGTTTACAACGAGGTTGTGAACCTTTTGTTGTAACTCTTCTTATATATGAACCTTTGGTTTATACCAAGTTAATGTTTCGTTGCTTGGTATGGGGTAAGGTCTCGTGTTCGAGACTCACCATCAACCTCTTAGGAGATGGCTGCCTATTAATTAGGTGGAGCTACCAAGGATGGGTTGAGATGTATGGACATCGGCTCATGGCAACAGTGGATGCTGGTAATGGCTGGGCCTGGGCTCGGGGCCACTAGTGAGTCGTCTGTGAACCATATAGTGGGCTGTTCCAAGAGGGTGACCATTTAGTGGGAACCAATCGTCTGTCGGATTGTCGATTACCATCAAGGGTAAGAAATTCAAAGCGATTTGACCTAAATAACCATGGTCCCATACGATAATTATTCTCGGTATGGATTGACGGAAGTGTCATAAGGCAATGATCAACTTCAGGTTTTGATATTCATGTGGTTAGAGGATTTACGGGTGTCTTTCCAGAAGATATTCTTGGATACCCCGAATCGTGTTGTGGAGTTTGCAATTGATCTCCAGCCGAGTACCACGCCGATCTCGGAGGCACCGTACCGGATGGCTCCTGTTGAGATGCAAGAGTTGAAGAAGCAACTCAAGGATCTTCTTGACAAAAGTTATATAAAGTTGAGTGCCTCACCTTAAGTAGGAGTGCCCTAGTTTTATTTGTCAAAAAGAAAGATGGACCATTTCGACTTTGTTTTGACTTTCGAGAGTTGAATAAAGTCACGATCAAGAGCAAGTATCTGTTGCCAAGGAGTGATGATCTGTTGGATCAACTACTTAGAGCAAAAGTTTTCTCCAAGATCGACCGGAGGTTTGGTTTTCATCAGCTCAGGATTCGTGAGGATGATATTCCGAGGATTGCGTTCGGACGAGAGATGGTCACTACGAGTTTGTAGTCATGCCATCTGGATCTACGAATGCTCTAGCAGTTTTCATGAACCTAGTGCATCGATGTTTTAAACCATTACTTGAATAAGTTCATAGTGGTCTTCATCAATGGCATTTTGATATTTTTCCCGAGCAAGGAAGCTCACAGGGAACATCTGCGGATTGCTTTAGCGGTCCTTAGACCAAATCGGCTGTACGCAAAGTGGGTTAAGTGCGATTGTTGGATCTAGAAGTGGCTTTCTTAGGCCATTTGATCAATAAGAATGAGGTTATGGTTATTCCCCAGAAGAGTGAATCAGTAGTTGTTTGGAAGCGGCCTCAAGGTGTGAGCGAGGTGCGCAGTTTTCCAGAGCTTGCTGAGCAGTATAGACGGTTCATGGAAGGATTTTTCTAAGATCACTCCACCTATAACCAGTCTGTTCCACAAGGTCAACAAGAAGTTGTCTGGGATGACAAGTGCAAGACCAGTTTTCAAGAAGTTTGAACAGTGTCTGACTTATGCACCAGTTTTGGCGTTGTCGGAAAGAATGATGGCTATATGGTCTATAGTTAATGCTTCGAGAAATGGGTTGGGATGTGTCTTTGATGCGGAGGGGCAAGGTTATTGCATACGCATCTAGACGATTGAAAACCTATGAAGCAAACTAACCAACACATGACCTAGAACTAGCAGCAATAGTGTTTGCATTGGAAACTGAGGTTACTTGGGTAACCCAGAGGTCAGCAGAAGTTTTCCACCAGGAGATTGTCCTTTTACATGGCATTCCTAAGACCATTGTATCGGATCGAGATGGCCGATTCATGTCAAGTTTATGGCAAGAACTTCACAAGGCCATGGGAACTGAATTGAGATTCAGCAGTGTTTCATCCTCAGACAGATGGTCAGTCTGAAAAGACCATCTAGACCCTGGAGTATATACTAAGAAGCATACGTACTCGATCATCTGACTAGCTGGGAAGACAGCCTAAGTCTGATTGAGCTCACGTACAACAATAGCTAGCATGCTACAATCAAGATGGCTCCGTTTGAAGCTTTGTATGGTCGCAGATGCAGATCTCCGATTTGTTGGGATGATAATGCCGACAAAATTCTGCTTGGACCATAATTTGTCGAAAGGACGGCTTCAGACATTGCTGTGATCAGACAAAGGATGTTGACCGCTCAGAGTCGATAGAAGTCCTACGCAGATCGGAAGCGCAGAACTGTCGAGTTCAAGGTCGGTGACAAGGTTTTTGTCAAGGTATCGCCATCCAAAAGAGTTTTCAGATTTGGTAAGCGTGGGAAGCTTAACCCTCGCTACGTGGGACCATTCGAGATTCTGGATAGAGTGGGATCTCTAGTGTACCGCTTGGCGTTGCCTCCATCGGCTCACCCGGTGCATAACGTGTTCCACGTATCTTTACTCAGAAAGTATGTGCCAGATGAGTCTCATGTGCTTAGTTATGAGGACATCGAGATTCAAGCTAATGGTACTTATGAAGAGTTGCCCGTGCGCATTTTGGAGCGTCAGGAGAAGCGTTTGCGCAACAAGATCGTGCCGTTGGTACGAGTGCTGTGGTCCAAGTCAGGGACCGAAGAGGTTACTTGGGAGACGTGGGAAACCGAGTCAGATATGCTCAGGCGTTTTCCCGAGTAATTTTCGACCTAAGTTTCGGGGTCGAAACTTCTTTTAAGGGGGAGGAGATGTGATACCCCGTATTTTTGTAAGGTTATTTTGGGAATTTTGGAATTTTCCCGAGTACCCGTTGTGTACGTCGGATTAAATACAGAGAGTTTGAGACATTCTGTAAGGTGCTCGGTATCTGTAATATTTTTCTCAGTGAAATAATATACAGACATCATGCCTCAGATTTTAATTTTCGTTCACGTACGATAATTTTTATCCCGGTTTAACGCCATGTTCGTTCAAGAGCTGAATGGGCGGGAAAGGCAGAAACGGCGACCGTCGTACCGTAACGGCACCCGCCGTCGCTAGGCCCGAAGTGCCAGCCGTCGTCTCCTACTCTGGGCTCGCCAGAGCTAGGAACGGCGACCGCCGTAATTACGGCGCCCGCCGTAGGCAAAATCACGGCGCCCGCCGTAGGCAAAATCACGGCGCCCGCCGTGATTACCCAGCAGACATTGTCCGATGGTCGCCGACGAGCTCTGACCGCGCCGAACTAGTTGTAGGCCCATCTTCTTCGTGCTCCAGATGCTTTGGCTATAAAAAGAGGTGTTGGGGGGGAGGTTTTGAGCCATCCCAGCACCAAACCTCTGCCAAATTTGCCTCTCGCCGGAGTTGTGCCTTCGCCGGAAATTCTAAAGCTTTCGTCGGTGTTGTTTGGTGGTGTTTCCAGCAGCTCTTTTGAAGCCTTGTGGTTGCCTTTGGATGTCAGAAACCAAGCAAGGCGGAAAGGGGTCGAAACGCGCATTGTTTTGGTGAGATTTCTCTCGTCTCTGTCGACCGTGTTCTTCACGGCGACCGCCGTGTTCTTCACGGTGACCGCCGTGATGAATGCGGCGACCGCCGCCAAGAACAGCGACCGCCGCCAGTGCCCAGAATGCCTTCGTGGCTTTGGCTTGGTTGGTTGTCGTCGTGGCGTCTTTCCTTTCGTGTTCTTTCGCCGTGTTTAGATTCGTACTGTTTATGTCGGATCTAACTTAGGGTTCCTTTTATGGGTCGACTCGAAGGTTGTTGTGTTGTCGGAACTATACCCGTGTCGAGCCCGGAATCCAGTTGTCGTCTTTAGACTATTCTGCGGATTAAGGCAAGTGGCGGTTCGCTCTTGCTCATCGTTCCATATTTACATTAATTATCAGTTGTTTATCTGAGTAATTAATTTGGAATGATTATTGTGTTCATCTGGAAACGGTTTTGTTAACTGTTTTGGAAAACTAAAATATGATGTTATAATAGGTTGTATATCTGTTAGAACAACGCTATTATATATACATGTGATTAATACAGATATTATTATAGGTTGTATATTGTTAGAACAATGCTATTTTATCTGTTTCTGGCCGCGATGGCTTTGTTGTGATTGATTACTGTGTTGAACTGTTTAGTTAGCACGAGTATTTGTAGGAACGCTACTGTGTATCTCATTGCGAGTACTAGTCGTTTCTTGATAACCTGGTGGTTAGGGTGTAGTTCCTACCATCCTTCTCTAATGCCGTTTGTAGGGATTTAGTTCCCGACTCTGCCTTGAGGGATTTAGTTCCCGCGGGATTTAGTTCCCGATTCGACTTTTGGGATTTAGTTCCCGAGTCAACTCCGCTCCTAGGGATTTAGTTCCCGCGAGACTTAGTTCTCGATTCGACTCTTGGGATTTAGTTCCCGAGTCAACTCTGCCTTAGGGATTTAGTTCTCGAGGGATCTAAAAAGATTATAACGTGATGTGGGTTTTGGAATTAAATAAGATAAAGTGCCCGAGTGCACATAATTAATATACCTTTGGCGAATAGTGCAGTTAAGTTATAGTACAGCTAGGAAAAACTCGTCTCGACTTTGATCATAGTACATTCTCTTTCCAATCTGGATTCGCTGTATGTGATGAGGTTGGTCGTGAACCGAAGCATCCCAGTCAGCTTTTAAATCATTGTTGTATGATGCTGTAAACGTTCCAAATTTGTCATATTTCCTTAAAGACTCATTTTCTTTGGAGTCTTCTTTCGGGTCGATTTCTGTGAAGATTAAGTCTTTCAGAATCTTCTCTTGTGCATACCTCTTGTTGTTATTCCGTGAAAGTGCCGGGTTATGTATCGTCCCTTCGGTTATTATTCGACGGACAATGATAGTAAACGGTTACGATCACTCGAACCACTCTGCTTTGTACCCTTGCTAGTCTATTCAAGTAGACTAACCCACGAACTTTGTTCTCTGCATGTAGGCTGGTGTCATCCGTTCGATTCGGCACATCAGATAGAGCGAAGATATGAGGAGACTAGATTGACTATGAAGACGACGGTTGTTTTGGATGTTTTAATAAATTTCTTTTAATCAGGTTGAGATCCTTGGGCAGGTGATCATTACGATCACAACCCTTTTTGTAATATCTTTTAAAAGACTTCCGTTGTACTTTGTTTAAACTCTGTGTTTGGCCTATTCGGGATTGGGTTGTAATCCCGTAACTCATGTTTCATTTGATTGATGTTTTGATTTGAATACTTTGATCATTATGTATCAATTGCATTCCATGAATTGTATTTAAACCGGTAAAGCATGGGGTGATCTTGGTAAGGAACACTGGGGTCACTGGCGATAATACCTTTCCAAATGGGTCAAGATTTGGGGGTGTTACAGTTGTGATATCAGAGCCAAAGGTTTTAAAACGGGTTTGGGATTTTATAAATCATTTATCCGTTTTTGAAAATGCTTTAAAAGGGCTCTGAATTTTCAAAGTGAAAAGAATTTCAAAACACCGTTCATTGTCATGTCTTCTGTACAGTCTGATATAGTAAGCTTGCTTCTATGTCTAGAAAGACTAATTCCTTCCTCGTTGCCCCGCTAGATATGGGTGCATTTTGTTCTCTTCAGAGGAACCCAGGAGAAGCCGAGGTGGTTTCGCCATCTCCAGTTAGGCTTAATTCCCAGTTCGCTCGTTGTGATTTGAGGTTGTAGAACCTAGTAACTCGGTTTGAGTTCATCAATAGAAATTACCAAGTTGATCTATTCTAAGTTGATTTTATTACAATAAGTATATCAGAATGATACTAATGTGATAAACTCCTTGGAAATTGATCGGTACACAGATGGTGAACACAAGGAACGTTATCCGTGCTGGTGCTGGGCCGAGTAATGACCCCAGACCAACTGTAGGAAATGTTGGACAAGACGAGCAGGAGTTTGGTTCCAACAACCATCCTAGAAGCAATGGTCAAGAGCAGACCAACGCTCCAATCGCATTTGATGCTGCAACATTAGAAGCAATTCGGGGAATGGTCATGCAAGCAATGACTGATATACTGCGACCGAGTATGCCACAGGCACAAGGTGTGCAAATTCCCCCACCGGTTCCCAGATTTGAGGAGCCAGGAAACCGTGTATTCCAGGAGAATATAGTCACGACTCGAGACAACTATGGTCGTGCACTAAAGACCATTAATTCCATGAGGCCTGACAACTATAACGGGAAAGAGGAACCAGTCAGGGTGATCCATTGGTTCTCCCACATGGAGCGGTTGTTCCGCCACATTGATTGTACTGAAGCTGAGAAAGTACATATAGCTTCTCTTCAGTTAAAGGAGTATGCTAGTGAGTGGTGGGAGAGTACCGGCTTAACTGATAGCCCTGTTTTGAACTGGGAGATGTTCAAGACAAAGATGACTTACCGTTTCTTCTCTCGTGCTATGAGGGAGGAGAAACACAAGGAGTTCCTATACCCTAAGACTGATGGATTGAAGGTGATTGAGCTGGCAACCAAATTCAATCATTTGCTACAGTATGTTGGACCTGAGATATCCAGTGAGGCATAGAAAATCTGGTATTTCCATGAGTGGATGGGCCCAGATATTAAGTCACTGATGGTGCGTCACGAATGCTCGACTTTGGAGTAGTACGTGGATGCAGCTTATAAGTTAGAGGTGACTCTGGAATAGTCGGCCAAGAAGCGTGATAGCCAGAGGCAAGGGGAGAACCAGCCTAAGGCAAGTGGGTTTAAACATCCCGCTACACCATCTGATTTTGCCAGATCTGGCCGAGCAAAACCGAATAAGACTCAGGATGGGTCTACGCAACGTTCGGGTCAGGGCAATAGCCTGATCTAGTGCTACAACTGTGGTACCTACGGGCACAAGAGTAATGTGTGTCCGAAGGAGGAGAAAATGTGCTATGCCTGTGGAAAGGAAGGACACTTGGAGTTATCTTGTCCGCAGAGGAGACAGAAAGGGACTGAGTCACATCAGAGATTTGTTAATCAGAACAACCAACCCAGGTTCAGTCCGATGGAAGCCCCTAGTCCTTCAATGCAGACAACTGCGAGAAACAAAGGGAAAGCCCCGGTGGCTTCAGGAAGCCAAGGTCAACGCCTACGTGATGCGTGAGGCAGATGGACCCTATGATCCTAATGCTTAGAGTACTTTGTATCTGCGTTACGCTTTTGTTAATGTGTTGTTGATGTGGGTGCTACCCAGACTTTAATTTTTGGATGGTTGTAAGTTAAGTTGTGTGTGCAACGAGGTTGTGAACCTTTTGTTGTAACTCTTCTTATATATGAACCTTTGGTTTATACCAAGTTAATGTTTCGTTGCTTGGTATGGGGTAAGGTCTCGTGTTCGAGACTCACCATCAACCTCTTAGGAGATGGCTGTCTATTAATTAGGTGGAGCTACCAAGGATGGATTGAGATGTATGGACAGCGGCTCATGGCAACAGTGGACGCTGGTAATGGCTGGGCCTGGGCTCGGGGCCACTAGTGAGTCGTCTGTGAACCATGTAGTGGGCTGGTCCAAGAGGGTTACCATTTAGTGGGAACCAATCGTCTGTCGGATTGTCGATTACCATCAAGGGTAAGAAATTCAAAGCGATTTGACCTAAATAACCATGGTCCCATACGATAATTATTCTCGGTATGGATTGACGGAAGCGTCATAAGGCAGTGATCGACTTCAGTTTTTGATATTCATGTGGTTAGAGGATTTACGGGTGTCTTTCCAGAAGATATTCTTGGATACCCCGAATCGTGTTGTGGAGTTTGCAATTGATCTCGAGCCGAGTACCACGCCGATCTCTGAGGCACCGTACCGGATGGCTCCTGTTGAGATGCAAGAGTTGAAGAAGCAACTCAAGGATCTTCTTGACAAAAGTTATATAAAGCTGAGTGCATCACCTTAAGTAGGAGTGCCCTAGTTTTATTTGTCAAAAAGAAAGATGGAACGTTTTGACTTTGTTTTGACTTTCGAGAGTTGAATAAAGTCACGATCAAGAGCAAGTATCTGTTGCCAAGGAGTGATGATCTGTTGGATCAACTACTTGGAGCAAAAGTTTTCTCCAAGATCGACCGGAGGTTTGGTTTTCATCAGCTCAGGATTCGTGAGGATGATATTCCGAGGATTGCGTTCGGACGAGAGATGGTCACTACGAGTTTGTAGTCATGCCATCTGGATCTACGAATGCTCTAGCAGTTTTCATGAACCTAGTGCATCGATGTTTTAACCAATACTTGAATAAGTTCATAGTGGTCTTCATCAATGGCATTTTGATATTTTTCCCGAGCAAGGAAGCTCACAGGGAACATCTGCGGATTGCTTTAGCGGTCCTTAGACCAAATCGGCTGTACGCAAAGTGGGTTAAGTGCGATTGTTGGATCTAGAAGTGGCTTTCTTAGGCCATGTGATCAATAAGAATGAGGTTATGGTTATTCCCCAGAAGAGTGAATCAGTAGTTGTTTGGAAGCAGCCTCAAGGTGTGAGCGAGGTGCGCAGTTTTCCAGAGCTTGCTGAGCAGTATAGACGGTTCATGGAAGGATTTTTCTAAGATCACTCCACCTATAACCAGTCTGTTCCACAAGGTCAACAAGAAGTTGTCTGGGATGACAAATGAAAGACCAGTTTTCAAGAAGTTGAAACAGTGTCTGACTTATGCACCAGTTTTGGCGTTGTCGGAAAGAATGATGGCTATATGGTCTATAGTTAATGCTTCGAGAAATGGGTTGGGATGTGTCTTTGATGCGGAGGGGCAAGGTTATTGCATACGCATCTAGACGATTGAAAACCTATGAAGCAAACTAACCAACACATGACCTAGAACTAGCAGCAATAGTGTTTGCATTGGAAACTGAGGTTACTTGGGTAACCCAGGGGTCAGCAGAAGTTTTCCACCAGGAGATTGTCCGTTTACATGGCATTCCTAAGACCATTGTATCGGATCGAGATGGTCGATTCATGTCAAGTTTATGGCAAGAACTTCACAAGGCCATGGGAACTGAATTGAGATTCAACATCGTTTCATACTCAGACAGATGGTCAGTCTGAAAAGACCATCTAGACCCTGGAGGATATGCTAAGAAGCATACGTACTCGATCATCCGACTAGTTGGGACAACAGCCTAAGTCTGATTGAGCTCACGTACAACAATAGCTGGCATGCTACAATCAAGATGGCTCCGTTTGAAGCTTTGTATGGTCGCAGATGCAGATCTCCGATTAGTTGGGATGATAATGCCGACAAAATTCTGCTTGGACCAGAATTGGTCGAAAGGACGGCTTCAGACATTACTGTGATCAGACAAAGGATGTTGACCGCTCAGAGTCGATAGAAGTCCTACACAGATCGGAAGCGCAGAACTGTCGAGTTCAAGGTCGGTGAAAAGGTTTTTGTCAAGGTATTGCCATCCAAAGGAGTTTTCAGATTTGGTAAGTGTGGGAAGCTTAACCCTCGCTACATGGGACCATTCGAGATTCTGGATAGAGTGGGATCTCTAGCGTACCGCTTGGCGTTGCCTCCATCGGCTCACCCGGTGCATAACGTGTTCCACGTATCTTTACTCAGAAAGTATGTGCCAGATGAGTCTCATGTGCTTAGTTATGAGGACATCGAGATTCAAGCTAATGGTACTTATGAAAAGTTGCCCGTGCGCATTTTGGAGCGTCAGGAGAAGCGTTTGCGCAACAAGATTGTGCCGTTGGTATGAGTGCTGTGGTCCAAGTCAGGGACCGAAGAGGTTACTTGGGAGATGTGGGAAACCGAGTCAGATATGCTCAGGCGTTTTCCCGAGTTATTCTCGACCTAAGTTTCGGGGTCGAAACTCCTTGTAAGGGGGAGGAGATGTGATACCCCGTATTTTTGTAAGGTTATTTTGGGAATTTTGGAATTTTCCCGAGTACCCGTTGTGTACGTCGGATTTAATACAGAGAGTTTGAGACATTCTGTAAGGTGCTCTGTATTTGTAATATTTTTCTCAGTGAAATAATATACAGACATCATGCCTCGGATTTTAATTATCGTTCGCGTACGATAATTTTTATCCCGGTTTAATGCCATGTTCGTTCAAGAGCTGAATGGGCGGAAAAGGTAGAAACGGTGACCGCCGTACCGTAACGGCGCCCGCCGTCGCTGGGCCCGAAGTACCAGCCGTCGTCTCCTACTCTGGGCTCGCCAGAGCTAGGAACGGCGACCGTCGTAATTACGGCGCCCGCCGTAGGCAAAATCACGGCGCCCGCCGTGATTACCCAGCAGACATTGTCCGATGGTCGCCGGCGAGCTCTGATCGCGCCGAACTAGTTGTAGGCCCATCTTCTTCGTGCTCCAGATGCTTTGGCTATAAAAAGAGGTGTTGGGGGAGAGGTTTTGAGCCATCCCAGCACCAAACCTCTGCCAAATTTGCCTCTCGCCGGAGTTGTGCCTTCGCCGGAAATTCTGAAGCTTTCGTCGGTGTTGTTTGGTGGTGTTTCCAGCAGCTCTTTTGAAGCCTTGTGGTTGCCTTTGGAGGTCAGAAACCAAGCAAGGCGGAAAGGGGTCGAAACGCGCATTGTTTTGGTGAGATTTATCTCGTCTCTGTCGACCGTGTTCTTCACGGCAACCGCCGTGTTCTTCACGGCGACCGCCGTGATGAATGCGGCGACCGCCGCCAAGAACAGCGACCTCCGCCAGTGCCCAGAATGCCTTCGTGGCTTTGGCTTGGTTGGTTATCGTCGTGGCGTCTTTCCTTTCGTGTTCTTTCGTCGTGTTTAGATTCGTACTATTTATGTCGGATCTAACTTAGGGTTCCTTTTATGGGTCGACTCGAAGGTTGTTGTGCTGTCGGAACTATACCCGTGTCGAGCCCGGAATCCAATTGTCGTCTTTAGACTATTCTGCGGATTAAGGCAAGTGGCGGTTCGCTCTTGCTCATCGTTCCATATTTACATTAATTATCAGTTGTTTATCTGAGTAATTAATTTGGAATGATTATTGTGTTCATCTGGAAACGGTTTTGTTAACTGTTTTGGAAAACTAAAATATGATGTTATAATAGGTTGTATATCTGTTAGAACAACGCTATTATATATACATGTGATTAATACAGATATTATTATAGGTTGTATATTGTTAGAACAACGCTATTTTATCTATTTCTGGCCGCGATGGCTTTGTTGTGATTGATTACTGTGTTGAACTGTTTAGTTAGCACGAGTATTCATAGGAACGCTACTGTGTATCTCATTGCGAGTGCTAGTCGTTTCTTGATAACCTGGTGGTTAGGGTGTAGTTCCTACCATCCTTCTCTAATGTCGTTTGTTGGGATTTAGTTCCCGACTCCACCTTGAGGGATTTAGTTCCCGCGGGATTTAGTTCCCGATTCGACTTTTGGGATTTAGTTCCCGAGTCAACTCCGCTCCTAGGGATTTAGTTCCCGCGAGACTTAGTTCTCGATTCGACTCTTGGGATTTAGTTCCCGAGTCAACTCTGCCTTAGGGATTTAGTTTCCGAGGGATCTAAAAAGATTATAACGTGATGTGGGTTTTGGAATTAAATAAGATAAAGTGCCCGAGTGCACATAATTAATATACCTTTGGCGAGTAGTGCAGCTAAGTTATAGTGCAGCTAGGAAAAACTCGTCTCGACTTTGATCATAGTACGTTCTCTTTCCAATCTGGATTCGCTGTATGCGATGAGGTTGGTCGTGAACCGAAGCATCCCAGTCAACTTTTAAATCATTGTTGTATGATGCTGTAAACGTTCCAAATTTGTCATATTTCCTTAAAGACTCATTTCCTTTGGAGTCTTCTTTCGGGTCGATTTCTGTGAACATTAAGTCTTCGAGAATCTTCTCTTGTGCATACCTCTTATTGTTATTCCGTGAAAGTGTCGGGTTATGTATCGTCCATTCGGTTATTATTCGAGGGACAATGATAGTAAACGGTTACGATCACTCGAACCACTCTGCTTTGTACCCTTGCTAGTCTATTCAAGTAGACTAACCCACGAACTTTGTTCTCTGCATGTGGGCTGGTGTCATCCGTTCGATTCGGCACATCAGATAGAGCGAAGATATGAGGAGACTAGATTGACTATGAAGACGACGGTTGTTTTGGATGTTTTAATAAATTTCTTTTAATCAGGTTGAGATCCTTGGGCAGGTGATCATTACGATCACAACCCTTTTTGTAATATCTTTTAAAAGACTTCTGCTGTACTTTGTTTAAACTCTGTGTTTGGCCTATTCGGGATTGTGTTGTAATCCCGTAACTCATGTTTCATTTGATTGATGTTTTGATTTGAATACTTTGATCATTATGTATCAATTGCATTCCATGAATTGTATTTAAACCGGTAAAGCCTGGGGTGATCTTGGTAAGGAACACTGGGGTCACTAGCGGTAATACCTTTCCAAATGGGTCAAGATTTGGGGGTGTTACAGTTGTGGTATCAGAGCCAAAGGTTTTAAAACGGGTTTGGGATTTTATAAATCATTTATCCGTTTTTGAAAATGCTTTAAAAGGGCTCTGAATTTTCAAAGTGAAAAGAATTTCAAAACACCGTTCATAGTCATGTCTTCTGTACAGTCTGATATAGTAAGCTTGCTTCTATGTCTAGAAAGACTAATTCCTTCCTCGTTGCCCCGCTAGATATGGGTGCATTCTGTTCTCTTCAGAGGAACCCGGGAGAAGCCGAGGTGGTTTTGCCATCTCCAGTTAGGCTTGATTCCCAGTTCGCTCGTTGTGATTTGAGGTTGTAGAACCTAGTAACTCGGTTTGAGTTCATCAATAGAAATTACCAAGTTGATCTATTCTAAGTTGATTTTATTACAATAAGTATATCTGAATGATACTAATGTGATAAAATCCTTAGAAATTGATCGGTACACAGATGTTGAACACAAGGAACGTTATCCGTGCTGGTGCTGGGCCGAGTAATGACCCCAGACCAACTGTAGGAAATGTTGGACAAGACGAGCAGGAGTTTGGTTCCAACAACCATCCTAGAAGCAATGGTCAAGAGCAGACCAACGCTCCAATGGCATTTGAAGCTGCAACATTAGAGGCAATTCGGGGAATGGTCATGCAAGCAGTGACTGATATACTGTGACCGAGTATGCCACAGGCACAAGGTGTGCAAATTCCCCCACCGGTTCCCAGATTTGAGGAGCCAGGAAACCGTGTATTCCAGGAGAATATAGTCACGACTCGAGACAACTATGGTCGTGCACTAAAGACCATTAATTCCATGAGGCCTGACAACTATAACGGGAAAGGGGAACCAGTCAGGGTGATCCATTGGTTCTCCCACATGGAGCGGTTGTTCCACAACATTGATTGTACTGAAACTGAGAAAGTACATATAGCTTCTCTTCAGTTAAAGGAGGATGCTAGTGAGTGGTGGGAGAGTACCGGCTTAGCTGATAGCCCTATTTTGAACTGGGAGATGTTCAAGACAAAGATGACAGACCGTTTCTTCTCTCGTGCTATGAGGGAGGAGAAACAGAAGGAGTTCCTATACCCTAAGACTGATGGATTGAAGGTGACTGAGCTGGCAACCAAATTCAAGCATTTGCTATAGTATGTTGGACCTGAGATATCCAGTGAGGCACAGAAAATCTGGTATTTCCATGAGTGGATGGGCCTAGATATTAAGTCACTGATGGTGCATCACGGATGCTCGACTTTGGAACAGTACGTGGATGCAGCCTATAAGTTAGAGGTGACTCTGGAAGAGTCGACCAAGAAGCGTGATAGCCAGAGGCAAGGGGAGAACCAGCCTAAGGCAAGTGGGTTTAAACGTCCCACTCCACCATCTGATTTTGCCAGATCTGGCCGAGCAAAAACGAATATGACTCAGGATGGGTCTACGCAATGTTCGGGTCAGGGCAATAGCCTGATCTAGTGCTACAACTGTGGTACCTACGGGCACAAGAGTAATGTGTGTCCGAAGGAGGAGAAAACGTGCTATGCCTGTGGAAAGGAAGGACACTTGCAGTTATCTTGTCCGCAGAGGAGACAGAAAGGGACTGAGTCACAGCAGAGATTTGTTAATCAGAACAACCAACCCAGGTTCAGTCCGGTGGAAGCCCCTAGTCCTTCAATGCAGACAACTGCGAGAAACAAAGGGAAAGCCCCGGTGGCTTCAGGAAGCCAAGGTCAACGCCTACGTGATGCGTGAGACGGATGGACCCTATGATCCTAATGCTTAGAGTACTTTGTATCTGCGTTACGCTTTTGTTAATGTGTTGTTGATGTGGGTGCTACCCAGACTTTAATTTTTGGATGGTTGTAAGTTAAGTTGTGTGTGCAACGAGGTTGTGAACCTTTTGTTGTAACTCTTCTTATATATAAACATTTGGTTTATACCAAGTTAATGTTTCGTTGCTTGGTATGGGGTAAGGTCTCGAGTTCGAGACTCACCATCAACCTCTTAGGAGATGGCTGCCTATTAATTAGGTGGATCTACCAAGGATGGGTTGAGATGTATGGACAGCGGCTCATGGCAACAGTGGACGCTGGTAATGGCTGGGCCTGGGCTCGGGACCACTAGTGAGTCGTCTGTGAACCATGTAGTGGGCTGGTCTAAGAGGGTGACCATTTAGTGGGAACCAATCGTCTATCGGATTGTCGATTACCATCAAGGGTAAGAAATTCAAAGCGATTTGACCTAAATAACCATGGTCCCATACGATAATTATTCTCGGTATGGATTGACGGAAGCATCATAAGGCAGTGATCGACTTCAGTTTTTGATATTCATGTGGTTAGAGGATTTACGGGTGTCTTTCCAGAAGATATTCTTGGATACCCCGAATCGTGTTATGGAGTTTGCAATTGATCTCGAGCCGAGTACCACGCCGATCTCTGAGGCACCGTACCGGATGGCTCCTGTTGAGATGCAAGAGTTGAAGAAGCAACTCAAGGATCTTCTTGACAAAAGTTATATAAAGCTGAGTGCATCACCTTAAGTAGGAGTGCCCTAGTTTTATTTGTCGAAAAGAAAGATGGACCGTTTCGACTTTGTTTTGACTTTCGAGAGTTGAATAAAGTCACGATCAAGAGCAAGTATTTGTTGCCAAGGAGTGATGATCTGTTGGATCAACTACTTGGAGCAAAAGTTTTCTCCAAGATCGACCGGAGGTTTGGTTTTCATCAGCTCAGGATTCGTGAGGATGATATTCCGAGGATTGCATTCGGACGAGAGATGGTCACTACAAGTTTGTAGTCATGCCATCTGGATCTACGAATGCTCTAGCAGTTTTCATGAACCTAGTACATCGATGTTTTAAACCAGTACTTGAATAAGTTCATAGTGGTCTTCATCAATGGCATTTTGATATTTTTCCCGAGCAAGGAAGCTCACAGGGAACATCTGCGGATTGCTTTAGCGGTCCTTAGACCAAATCGGCTGTACGCAAAGTGGGTTAAGTGCGATTGTTGGATCTAGAAGTGGCTTTCTTAGGCCATGTGATCAATAAGAATGAGGTTATGGTTATTCCCCAGAAGAGTGAATCAGTAGTTGTTTGGAAGCAGCCTCAGGGTGTGAGCGAGGTGCGCAGTTTTCCAGAGCTTGCTGAGCAGTATAGACGGTTCATGGAAGGATTTTTCTAAGATCACTCCACCTATAACCAGTCTGTTCCACAAGGTCAACAAGAAGTTGTCTGGGATGACAAGTGCAAGACCAGTTTTCAAGAAGTTGAAACAGTGTCTGACTTATGCACCAGTTTTAGCGTTGTCGGAAAGAATGATGGCTATATGGTCTATAGTTAATGCTTCGAGAAATGGGTTGGGATGTGTCTTTGATGCGGAGGGGCAAGGTTATTGCATACGCATCTAGACGATTGAAAACCTATGAAGCAAACTAACCAACACATGACCTAGAACTAGCAGCAATAGTGTTTGCATTGGAAACTGAGGTTACTTGGGTAACCTAGAGGTCAGCAGAAGTTTTCCACCAGGAGATTGTCCGTTTACATGGCATTCCTAAGACCATTGTATCGGATCGAGATGGCCGATTCATGTCAAGTTTATGGCAAGAACTTCACAAGGCCATGGGAACTGAATTGAGATTCAGCAGCGTTTCATCCTCAAACAGATGTTCAGTCTGAAAAGACCATCTAGACCCTGGAGGATATGCTAAGAAGCATACGTACTCGATCATCCGACTAGTTGGGATGACAGCCTAAGTCTGATTGAGCTCACGTACAACAATAGCTGGCATGCTACAATCAAGATGGCTCCGTTTGAAGCTTTGTATGGTCGCAGATGCACATCTCCGATTAGTTGGGATGATAATGCCGACAAAATTCTGCTTGGACCAGAATTGGTCGAAAGGACGGCTTCAGACATTGCTGTGATCAGACAAAGGATGTTGACCGCTCAGAGTCGATAGAAGTCCTATGCAGATCGGAAGCGCAGAACTGTCGAGTTCAAGGTCGGTGAAAAGGTTTTTGTCAAGGTATTGCCATCCAAAGGAGTTTTCAGATTTGGTAAGTGTGGGAAGCTTAACCCTCGCTACGTGGGACCATTCGAGATTCTGGATAGAGTGGGATCTCTAGCGTACCGCTTGGCGTTGCCTCCATCGGCTCACCCGATGCATAACATGTTCCACATATCTTTACTCAGAAAGTATGTGCCAGATGAGTCTCATGTGCTTAGTTATGAGGAAATCGAGATTCAAGCTAATGGTACTTATGAAGAGTTGCCCGTGCGCATTTTGGAGCGTCAAGAGAAGCGTTTACGCAACAAGATCGTGCCGTTGGTACGAGTGTTGTGGTCCAAGTCAGGGACCGAAGAGGTTACTTGGGAGACGTGGGAAACCGAGTCAGATATGCTCAGGCATTTTCCCGAGTTATTCTCGACCTAAGTTTCGGGGTCGAAACTTCTTGTAAAGGGGAGGAGATGTGATACCCCGTATTTTTGTAAGGTTATTTTGGGAATTTTGGAATTTTCCCGAGTACCCGTTGTGTACGTCGGATTTAATACAGAGAGTTTGAGACATTCTGTAAGGTGCTCTGTATCTGTAATATTTTTCTGAGTGAAGTAATATACAGACATCATGACTCGGATTTTAATTGTCGTTCGCGTACGATAATTTTTATCCCGGTTTAACGCCATGTTCGTTCAAGAGCTGAATGGGCGGGAAAGGCAGAAACGGCGACCGCCGTACCGTAACGGCTCCCGCCGTCGCTGGGCCTGAAGTGCCATCCGTCGTCTCCTACTCTGGGCTCGCCAGAGCTAGGAACGGCGACCGCCGTAATTACGGCGCCCGTCGTAGGCAAAATCACGGCGCCCGCCGTGATTACCCAGCAGACATTGTTCGATGGTCGTCGACGAGCTCTGACCGCACCGAACTAGCTGTAGGCCCATCTTCTTCGTGCTCCAGATGCTTTGGCTATAAAAGGAGGTGTTGGGGAGAGGTTTTGAGCCATCCCAGCACCAAACCTCTGCCAAATTTGCCTCTCGCCGGAGTTGTGCCTTCGCCGGAAATTCTGAAGCTTTCATCGGTGTTGTTTGGTGGTGTTTCCAGCAGCTCTTTTGAAGCCTTGTGGTTGCCTTTGGAGGTCAGAAACCAAGCAAGGCGGAAAGGGGTCGAAACACGCATTGTTTTGGTGAGATTTCTCTCGTCTCTGTCGACCGTGTTCTTCACGGCGACCGCCGTGTTCTTCACGGCGACCGCCGTGATGAATGCGGCGACCGCCGCCAAGAACAGCGACCGCCGCCAGTGCCCAGAATGCCTTCGTGGCTTTGGCTTGGTTGGTTGTCGTCGTGGCGTCTTTCCTTTCATGTTCTTTCGCCGTGTTTAGATTCGTACTGTTTATGTCGGATCTAACTTAGGGTTCCTTTTATGGGTCGACTCAAAGGTTGTTGTGCTGTCGGAACTATACCCGTGTCGAGCCCGGAATCCAGTTGTTGTCTTTAGACTATTCTGCGGATTAAGGCAAGTGGCGGTTCGCTCTTGCTCATCGTTCCATATTTATATTAATTATCAGTTGTTTATCTGAGTAATTAATTTGGAATGATTATTGTGTTCATCAGGAAACGGTTTTGTTAACTGTTTTGGAAAACTAAAATATGATGTTATAATAGGTTGTATATCTGTTAGAACAACGCTATTATATATATGTGATTAATACAGATATTATTATAGGTTGTATATTGTTAGAACAACGCTATTTTATCTGTTTCTGGCCGCGATGGCTTTGTTGTGATTGATTACTGTGTTGAACTGTTTAGTTAGCACGAGTATTCGTAGGAACGCTACTGTGTATCTCATTGCGAGTGCTAGTCGTTTCTTGATAACCTGGTGGTTAGGGTGTAGTTCCTACCATCCTTCTCTAATGCCGTTTGTAGGGATTTAGTTCCCGACTCCGCCTTGAGGGATTTAGTTCCCGCGGGATTTAGTTCCCGATTCGACTTTTGGGATTTAGTTCACGAGTCAACTCCGCTCCTAGGGATTTAGTTCCCGCGAGACTTAGTTCTCGATTCGACTCTTGGGATTTAGTTCCCGAGTCAACTCTGCCTTAGGGATTTAGTTCCCGAGGGATCTAAAAAGATTATAACGTGATGTGGGTTTTGGAATTAAATAAGATAAAGTGCCCGAGTGCACATAATTAATATACCTTTGGCGAGTAGTGCAGCTAAGTTATAGTGCAGCTAGGAAAAACTCGTCTCGACTTTGATCATAGTACGTTCTCTTTCCAATCTGGATTCGTTGTATGCGATGAGGTTGGTCGTGAACCGAAGCATCCCAGTCAACTTTTAAATCATTGTTGTATGATGCTGTAAACGTTCCAAATTTGTCATATTTCCTTAAAGACTCATTTCCTTTGGAGTCTTCTTTCGGGTCGATTTCTGTGAACATTAAGTCTTCCAGAATCTTCTCTTGTGCATACCTCTTGTTGTTATTCCGTGAAAGTGCCGGGTTATGTATCGTCCCTTCGGTTATTATTCGAGGGACAATGATAGTAAACGGTTACGATCACTCGAACCACTCTGCTTTGTACCCTTGCTAGTTTATTCAAGTAGACTAACCCACGAACTTTGTTCTCTGCATGTGGGCTGGTGTCATCCGTTCGATTCGACACATCGGATAGAGTGAAGATATGAGGAGACTAGATTGACTATGAAGACGACAGTTGTTTTGGATGTTTTAATAAACTTCTTTTAATCAGGTTGAGATCCTTGGGCAGGTGATCATTACGATCACAACCCTTTTTGTAATATCTTTTAAAAGACTTCCGATGTACTTTGTTTAAACTCTGTGTTTGGCCTATTCGGGATTGGGTTGTAATCCCGTAACTCATGTTTCATTTGATTGATGTTTTGATTTGAATACTTTGATCATTATGTATCAATTGTATTCCATGAATTGTATTTAGACCGGTAAAGCCTGGGGTGATCTTGGTAAGGAACACTGGGGTCACTGGCGGTAATACCTTTCCAAATGGGTCAAGATTTGGGGGTGTTACAACACCCTCATATAAATTTGATCGTCGATGTTGTTTAAAGTTCCAGAGCTCTAGCCGTGGAGTTCGGTCCTGTGGGTTGTACTCATTCATCTCTAGCATGACAGTTACAACTGCAGTGTAGGCTTCCTCACCAACTTTAGTCCTCAACTCCTGAAGTAACTCATCCTCCTCATCAATTACTTCCTGATGAGCAGATAAATTCAGCAGAGACAAAGGAGGCAAATAGAAGCAACTACTTTTACAAACTTGAGATATTATGCCAGGAATGAGCATGTTCCAAAGAGGGCCAAAACAAACAGAAGCATATAGTGTGTGCCTTCTATAACTTAGCATATCAAACAAGTGTAATGATCCATGGATCGTACCTTAGTCGTTCCATTCTCTGAAATGTGTTTAAATGGGCGCCAACTGGTATCCCTCGTGTAAGAATCCCACAATGACCACCATTTTGTCGCTTCATCAGCAGCCATGTCAGCAGAGTATTTCCTCTTAGCAGCAATGTGAAATGGCTTACCATCAAGCTCTCCTAAATTCTTTACACCAATAGAAGGTCTGGCACCTTTACTTGATCCACTCTGCAATCCCTGTCCATATGATGGATAGTTAAAACAACCATTTTATATGAATGTTCAAGAAAATTGGATGAAAGAGGCATGTCATGTAACACACAATAATAAGTGCCTTCAGTGCTTCTTGCAGCTCCTCACTGGCTTTTTTCTCCTTGATTAAGGTCCTCCAGTAAATCAAGTTCTTCTATTTTCTCTTCAAGTTCTTCTGCTAGTACCTCCTTCTTCTTGAGATCGACATCCTCATCATCTCCCATGTGTCCTATAATTTTCACAGCACCTCTCATGCGTTCTACCTCTAATTCAAGAGCTTGTTTATGATCAAGTTCCTTTTCCAGGCATCTGCTTTTATTGTGAAGTGCAACTTTTTCTTTCTGGTAATCAAGAAATAGCAGCAAAATAGGAATCAAATTAGGCATTACTTGTGATAAATGGACTTGCAGCACAAGAAATTTAATTGTAAATATTCTATAATAAAACCAACCTTTTGCTCTTCAGCCAATCTCATCAAGTATCCGCCATTATCCTTCACTCAAAACCTCAATTGAAATTTGATTTGACGCAATCTTAATAGCTTATCTGTCCCAATTATCGCATTATATACAGCACAAACCCTAAAACGCGAGACTCAACAGCACAGCATGGTTTTCTTACCACTCTTCCCCTCGTTGTTTCCTAGCTTCGTCCACGGACCACGGCTTCTCTCACTTCCTTCACCCCTGATGTCACGGCCGATAGAGACACGAATCGGTACTAAGAGGCCATGGAAACGGCGATGGCTCTGGATATGGAGGTCTTCCCGATGCCCGGTGGCCCCCAGAGGACGATGGAAGGGAGACGATTACAGGTTATTGAGGAGCGAAGTGGGGAAGTGGACCCCAAAATGTGGTCTTGGCCGATCACGCCGTCGATTGTTCTCGGGCGCATGCGCTCAGCTAAAGGCTGATTCGGAGGCGACGATTGCGACGGAGAAGGAGGAGACGTCGATAATTTTCGGCGCTTCGGGAGAGAGGTATCCGGTGCGGCATCCGACGGCGACGGAGAAGATGAAGCTTGAGCAGATGGAGGGGAATCAATGGAGGATCGCCCATGGTAGCAACGACGGCGAGAGCGAATTCGGTTTCGATAAGATTTGCGGCGTGGAGACAACAGAGAAGGGTTTCAAATGAAAAATTACGTTTATACCCTTAAAAGCTTTTAAAAATTTTAAACACGCGTTTTATCCCATCCGTTAGATGACGATGATCCAACGACCCACAAATGTACTCATGGTTTACAATAAGCAGGATGCGCATTTGATCCACTCTCGGTTTGATTATGCTAAAAAAATTCCTATATGATAGACTTAGTTAAGGGTATATTAGTCTACACATTATATAAAGGTATATTTAGTTAGTGAAAATAGGAAGAGGAGTAGTTACTAGAAGTGTATTATGTAATTGGTACACAAAACCAATTACCTCTATTTTTATTAGGTTTTTTATTATATTATCATATTTTAAATGATTTAAAGTGTCATCAATTTGATAAAAAAAATATATTATTTAACTATTAACTTTTATAAATTGCAAAATTAATATATTTTTATAATTATATAAATATTAAATTCATTATTTTATAAACAAATTTTTCACAGGATATCTTGACTTTAACCAAAATTCACGAAATATCCAAAAATATAGACAATCTTGTATGGTATCCCTGTCTTTTGAAAAAAATTGTCTCTTACCCATACATTGCTACCCGTTAACTTTTTATCTAAAATAAGAAAAAAGGAATTTAAACAAAGTAAAAATTGGGAAGAAATAAAGAAAATAGAGGAAGAACAAGGATGGGAGATGGAGAGACTCGAAAGAGGAGACCACACATGGAGGTTTGCTAGTGGATGACGCTGGCGGTGGTCGGGCTCGGGGACCTGGCTGGAGGATGACGGCTGATGGTGGTTCGTGGAGGAGAAGTCGTGGCGCGACGATATACTGGTGGACGATGAGGCTCGCGGGCGTGGATTTCGCTTTAAAGGATACGAGGCAGAGGTAAACCTGGTGGAGGAAGACATTTAGGTATGAATTTGAGATGTATATATTCAAGTTGATTTTTAGAGTTTTAAAATCTAGGGTTTATTAGTTGATTTTAGGGTTTCAAATTCAAGAGTTTGAACATGGATTTGATTGAATGTTCCTCAACTAAAACGAGGATTTGTAAAATTGAATGTTAAATTAATTATTGTGGTTTAGGGTTTTTGATAGAAATTTAAGGGATGTCTTGATTTTATGGACTTGTCTTCCCTGTTTAGAAAAAAAGTAGAAGGAAATTTCAAAGCTTAATTAGTTACATATCATTAGCTATAAAAGAAAGCCAAACTGCCAGAAGTTAGAAGTATGTTGGGGTATATTAATTTAAAATTGATAAATGGATGGAATTGGAAATTGATAAATGGCTGTGCAATTTAGAAGTATTCTTGTGTATATGGCTAGTAACTCATGCATTTTTTTCCCTTTTGTGTACATGTAAGATACGAGTAAGTCATGCGTATTTTCTTGTGTACATGTAAGATATGAGGAGAATTTAATTTAGGAATGTTACCATCTCTCTACTAGAATCAATTTGAGGTATAATTTAATCGGTTTTTCTAGTGTGTGTCCATGGACACATGCTAATAAGCTTAAATAGAAAATTTATCTTCAAAATATTCTCTAATAGAGAATTGATAAACCCTTAGCAAACAAGATTAAACTAGTGGCTAACTAAATAATTGTCAAAAAAGGAGTTCTTAGAGTGTGTACATGGGCACACACTAGAAAAAACCTAATTTAATTGCTTAAATTTAGAGTTATTTGGTTTAATTTGATTTAGTACTATTCTCAGTAGCATGTGAAGCTAAGAATGAGGGCCATTGCTCCTTCAAAGTTCTCTGGCTTAATTTTGCTTGAAATAAAATTTGGTTACATGTATACAAAAGCAGAAAAATGCACGATTTACCAACGATTGATCAACTAACATACTTTTAACTTCTGGCAACTTGTCTTCTTAACCCGTCACTCAATTTGGCTTTCTTTTATATCTAATGATACTTGACTAATTAAGCTTTGACATTTTCTTCTATTTTGTTCTAAATACTCAAGATAAATCCCTAATACTAGGACATGGCCATCAGACAACAAAAACTCAAACAATATGCCATAGTTGTTTAAGTTATTTTGTTTGATCACTAACATATGAATATGAAGTCTAGTAATCTAATACTAAGCAGTAAGCACTTAGCAAGTATGACATCACTTTCTTTCACCATCCAAGTACTTAACAAGATAAACGTATGTTTTCTCTAATTCATGTAGTGTACAACCACAACATGAGAAATAGTTTAAAATTTCTCACCATTTGTTATCAATAAAGAAAGTCTAATACTCTAATACTAATGGCCTAAATCACATAGTGCATATGAATACCAACAATGGTCAACTATCACACACTGGAAAAATTCATTGCTCTGAAAAAACCCATTTGTAAACCCTTTCATTTTCACCATGAAAACTCTTTTGGAAAATAAACAAACCACTTGAAATGATCCTTTAAATTCATTTTTGTATCTCTTCTAATCAAAATATCCAAAATTGTCTAAAAGTACATATTATTAAAAGGTATTGTAGTACAAGAATTTTGCACCACAATTAATACCTCTTCAAACCCTTGAGAACGATCAAATGAAGAACGCGCCAACCCTAGATGACGCCAGGATCCTCCTTATCTCCTTATCGCCGAGAGACCTGAAACACCGGAGGTGGGAGCCTCCGAGGACTCTCTGACGCTCAGTATCGATTCACAAAAACAAAAACTCTCCATGCAAAAAGTCCTTCCTTTCCCTTATGGCTGCCGTAGCTCTCCTATCATCCTTCTTCTTTAATTAGGTTTAATCCTCCTCCCACTAATTACTTTTTATTTATTATCCTTTTATTCTCACTTACCATAATTAATAAGCCCAACAAATATTTAAATTACCTTCTTTTAATGTGGTTTGACCTTTGACTTTATCTTGCGGATATTTTTGGCCGATAAACTGCACAGTCGATTTTTTTTAGCCGCGCACTTTCTCCTGGGCGGCTCTACATGCCGCCCAGAATACCCTTCCAAAAACCCGGTTTGTACATGGGCGGCACCTAATGCCGCCCATTCAAACCGGTTTTTTATGAACCCGAATTGTACCTGGGCGGCACATATTGCCGCCCAGATTTTTAGGTTTTTGTAGAACCCGGTTTTGTAATTTAATTTATTTATTTTAAAATTAAAAATATGGTTTTCTGGAAACCGGGTTAAAACTCGGCGGCACGGTAAGCCGCCAAGTGTAAACCCAAAATTGTGGGCGGCACAGCTTCCCGCCAAAGGGCGAATTTGAAATTGAAACGTGGGCGGCACAGCTTGCCGCCCAGGGTCGTCTTCTCGGCGTTATTAAAAGCCGCCCAGGGTCGTCTTCTCCGATCGCGGTTTCCAGAGTTCGAGAGCGAAAATGGATCCCGGTGGCGAATTTTCGGTTGACGACATATGGGAGTTCTTGGCGGAGGAAGAACGGACGGAAAATCAGATGGCTGCGGCAGGAGTTCTTGGCGGAGACGGCGGCGATGTACCAGAATCTACGGTCGATTCGACGTTGGCGGCGGCGGCGTCGGCGGCCAATCTCTGTTTGACGGGGGGCAGCAGCGACGAGGCGTTGGAGGAGGCGAGGCTGGGGGAGAGGGGTGGCGACGCGGCGGAGGAGGTGACTGAAGCAAGGGACGCGGTGGAGGAAGCGAGGCTGGCGGAGGAAGGAGGCGAAGCGGGGGCCGAGGAGGGAGGCGAGGCTGGGCTGCACAGCGTGCCGCCCACTATGGAGGAATCTGGGCCGCTCGTGGTGCCGCCCATAACCGATGTCGAGGAGGGCGATATTGGGGGGTTTTTGGGCGAGGAGGGCGATATTGCGACGGAGAATGCCTTTGACGTCGCGTGCGCGGTTGCTCATCAAGCTATGTCAGACTTGGGTGAAATTCTCGTTCGCCAAAAGCGAAAATATGAACGGAGGCCAACTGAAAAGGTATGGTGTTTTTTAAATTTGTAATCGTTAAATCTAATTTATTTAATTAAATTGTTACTGCACTTGTAGATTTATATATACTTGGATTTTAGATTATTAAATCATTATCTGATAAAAAATAGTATAGGTAATAGACTCAATTATAGTGTTAAATAATATTAAATATATCATTGTAATGAAAATTTAATATATTATTTTGTTTGTAAGAAAATAATATTTGGACATATGTAAATAGGTTATAGTGGGTAAAATGAATATAGTTATATTTGTAAATTTGGTTTTTATTGTATTTAATCATTATAAAAAATAGTATAGGTAAATCGCGATAATTATACTGTAATATTAAATATGTCATTGTTATGAAAATTTTAATATATTGATTTTGTTTGTAAGAAAACAATTTTCTATATTTTTTATGCGAAAATAGGAAGTTTTTGGTAAGATCGCACGGTCCGATCGAGATAGTCGCCCTACTACTGCATCTGCTCGCAAGAGGAGGGTTGGCGGTGTATTACAGGGCCATAGTGAGGCCGATAGTGAGGGCGCTAGTGAGGACGATGTTGGTCCCGTCCGCTCAGTTGAGGACGTGATTATGGAGGACCCACCTCAGCAGTCACATCAGGAGGACCCACATCTTGATGACTCACCTCAGCAGCGGCTATCTCTGGAGGAGTCACATGAGCAGCATGTCCCATCTCCGTGTGAGGCATCTCAGCAGGCCCCGTCTCAGCCTGAGCCAGCCACACAGGAGACTCAGTATGGCCCATGTCCATCTCAGCATACCCCATCTCCACATCATGAGCCATCTCAGCATGCCCCGTCTCAGTCTGAGCCAGCCACACAGGCCCCATCTCCGCATGAGCCAGCTGAGCAGCTTGTATCTTTGTTGAGGAACTTTGATACGCACATTGCAGAGCTGATATGGACGAAGGCGTCGTTGGACCCACCCGAGGACGTTATTAGGAGTTTGAGGGTTCAGACACGCCCTATGCAGTTTGCATTTTGGAGGGATCGTATTCCTAGAGGGGTCCCTGTGGAGGGTTCCTGGTTTTGGATTGCGCAGCAGACGGGGTTGACAGGTTTACTTGATTTGCAGTTCGGCAATGTTGATCACAACCTCATTTCAGCATTCGTTGAGAGATGGCATCCAGAGACGAACACCTTTCACTTTCCTTGGGGCGAGATAGCTCCTACTCTACATGACGTGCTGATGATTTTAGGGCTGCCGATCGAGGGATTTGAGGTGACGTCACCATGGACCGGTCATGATAGGGAGATGGCGGAGTGTGAGGCTTTGGTCGGCTATTTGTTTGGGATAGATTCGGACTACAGCTATGATGAGGATGATGCTGACATGGTCCGCGACCTTAGAAAGGGTTGGGTCAAGCAATTCCAGCTTGGGAGGCATGTGATGCGGATGATTGAGGAGGGTGCCTACCCAGAGGATATAGCAGCCGGTTTCTTATGGCACGCCATGTCGGCTAGCATCTTCGTTGACAAGTCAACAAACGAGCTGAAGACCACACTGCTACCTCTTTTTGTGGACTGGGAGCGTGTTATTCATACTGCTTGGGGTACCGGGGTTCTAGCTCTCCTTTATAGGAACCTCGGAGAGGGTTCTCGGCGCGGAGCTGCACAGTTCGCCGGCTGCGCACGTCTTTTGGAGGTAGTCCTTTAATATAGTTAAATTATAATTTAGATTATTAATATACATTATTGAATTGTTTATAACTAATGGTTTTCTTTCTCTGTACGCAGGTTTGGATTTGGACGTACTTTGTATACTTTCTGGGCAACCCTAACCTCAAGGAAGGTGCGGACGATGACCTCCGACGCGCTGGACGATACTGCATTGGCCGGACACCTCTCCGGTCCTCCCGTGACCAGTCACACTACAGACGAATTCTGGACGAGTATAGGCCAGAGGATGTACGTATTGTTTTTCAATTTTAATTTACAGTAAGATAGCTTAATGAATTAATTTATGGTCCATCGTGTTTTGTTAATTGCAGATACGGTGGATGCCGTACGAGGGTCTTGATTTTCGAGGTCGTCACAGGGAAAAAGAGCATATCCTACAAATACTGAAATATGGAGATCCTATATTTTTCTGTGCTGCAGCCAGGAAAAAAGAGCAGATCAGCATGTACGCCATGGCCCAAGGAGGTTCGTCCTAGGACTCTTGACTTGGTCAAGAGGAACACAAACAACTGCCTTTTCCACCTTCACTAGTGAGCTTAAACCGAACTGTCTTGTATTCATTGTAGACTCACGTCATGTTGTGGTCATTTTCAACAGTGCGTTAAAATGGATGCGATTGCCTTGTGGACATTATCCTCTTGACCGAGTCAAGAGTCCTAGGACGAACCTCCTTGGGCCATGTCGTTCATGCTGATCTGCTCTTTTTTTCTTGCTGCATCACAGAAAAACTTGAAATCCTACAAATACCGAAATTTGAAGATCCCATGTTTTTCTGTGCTGCAGCGAGGAAAAAAGAGCAGCTCAGCATGCACGACATGGCCGAAGGAGGTTCGTCCTAGGACTCTTGACTCGGTCAAGAGGATAATGACCACAAGGCAATCGCATCCATCTTAACGCACTGTTAGAAATGACCACAACATGACGTGAGTCTACAATGAATACAAGACAGTTCGGTTTAAGCTCACTAGTGAAGGTGGAAAAGGCGGTTGACTGTGTTCCTCCGGGACTGAAGTTCTGAAAATGCTAGACGACGAAATCCACGATATTGAATTCTTGTATCTGAAATAAAATATTATTTAATTAGATTCCAACGAATACTACAACCTAATAGCGTAAATAATCAATAAAATACATATATTTAACCGCGATCAAACACATCCCTTCCTCTTGGATGTGAAAGCTTGTCTCTTTGGGTGAGACAAGCTTGGTAGAAAGGGGACCCCGTATGGCCTATTTATAGGCATCTTGGGCGGCACAGTGTGCAGCCCATGGGCTGTAATATTGTAATATTGTTGTCTCGTATAGCATTTTCGTGGCGCATTTACAAGGATCCAAGTGTTAATGTTTTCGTGAACGTGTTTTTGTTAATGATTAGTAATATTGTTGTCTCGTATAGCATTTTTCCGATTTTTTTCAATTCTCAAAAACAAATGATTAAAAACACAATATACGATCAATCTCAATCAAACTTTCACACAAAAGGAAATACAACATCATATATAAAGTCGATTACAATCCAAAAAACCTAGGTAAGTATGTCAGGTCGCCCATGATATGCTCGCTCCTCTACATAATTCTTGAACCTATCCTTGAAGCGCTCATGACTATCCCATCCATCAACACTTGGATCCTTGTAAATGCGCCATTGTCTTGGAGGCGGTGGAATGGGACAATGGTCATTAACAAGCCAAATCTGTACACGTAAACAATACAGTTACTAAAAAAATTATGAAAGAATAAGTAAATACGAGAGAGTAGGACTCCACGTACCGGTACGTAATGGTCTCTCCTGCCTACATGTGCTATCGCATAAACCTTTGTCGGAGGCTCGGCACCCGGGGGGGCCCACAATGGAAGACATGTGTGTGGTCCGAACCATGATAAGACAACAACAGCCACTTGGTGTTCCGTTGCAAACGCCAACCCAGTAATAGGCATTATACACCAGAAGTTTGTCGTGCACGGTGAAGGAATATAATTCAATTTCCTAACAAATTCTTCCAACGTCAACGCTTCCTCCGCAAGAATCGCTACGTAGTTCGCTCCATGTGCCTGGACGTGCTTCGAAAGCCCTAACCGGACATCAATGTACTCGTCTTCTTGGCGACACAGCAAAACGGCAAGAGAACGAAACCCACAATGACCATCACCTTTGACATTTTGAACTCCAGAAATGTAGGCGAGCATGAAATGATCAATATTCTCGTGCCCCCAGTTGAAGCCAAGATACTTGACCGGCTTGTTTGAACCCGACTTGGACTTGGTTGAAGCAGATTTCGGCTTTGCAGGTTTAGTGGCACTCCCCTTTGCTGTTGAAACTCCACTGTGAGGTCGTCCGCTAGAAGGGCATCCTTTCGATCCCGGGGATCCAACGGACGATTTCACATTGGTCATCTCTTTCTCTGTAGGCTCATCCTCCTCATCCACTCCCAGCTCCTCATCCTCCATCTTCATATTCTGCTTCTCCTTCTTCATGTTTGCATCCACATGCTCGTCCCAACACATTTTCCTCTTCATACCGGTCTTTCTCGCATTCATCCTAGGCCTCCCCTTCTTGGTCTCGCCACATGGCGGGTCTTGAATATCGCATGATGTAGGGTCCTTTGACTCACGCCACTTTTCCGCCATCTTCTTCAAATCAAATCCCTCAACTGTCCCACATAAGTACTCTTCAACGAAGTCATCCACCGTGACATTGTCTGCTGTCAGTGAAACACCATCATCGACATCAAGATCCTTAGCATCCACCCCTTCCCATCGGATCTGCTTCCAGAAAATATCAACCTCTTCAGGCACTAACGGATAACCCGTCTCCACGTAAACCTTAATTGTGTGTGGGCAAGGCAGCCCCAGTGTGGACCTCCACCAAAAATCAGCACATTTGTTCCCAATTTTCCCCTCCTTTGCTAACACAGCTTGGACATACAACATCCTCATGCATTTTTCAGAGCACTTTTCAAGGATGCGCTTGAAGAACACCTTAACCCACTCAGGGCCTTTCACTATCTCCATGGGAAAGGCAGTGCAGTTCTTGATCATCTCATATCGGATCTTCCGATGCTGATCAACAAACATGTTGTCGATGTGCTGCACAAGTGTGTCGAACCCTCCGACGGATGTCTCAATCATGTCCTTAAGCATAGAGTGCTGACCCTCAACCCTGAAAATAATATATTCGTATACAATTAAGTAAATAAATTTTATAACCCAATTTGATTGCAAATGTTTGTATGAAAGTTACCTGTTTGATGTTCTTGTGGCAAAATGGAGAACATCATCACACCATGCCGCAACCAGCTTCTTCTTATGCTCATTAAACCAAGTTTGCTCCACATATCGCACCAAACCTTCACTCCATATCCCCTTAAAGTGAGCAAGCCGCTCTCTGTACTCCTCCTTTGTGTGAGACCTCATCACCCGACGAACACTTCCCGAGAATTTATTCTCGTCAATCTTCATCGTCTTAGCATATTCTTTCACATTACGGTCTACATGGACCTGACATAAGTGATGACGAACCTTCGGAAATACCAGTTTGGCAGCCTTGATCAGTCCTAGCTCTCGATCAGACATGATGCATACGAGATTTTTCTCCCCGTACAACCACTTCAATCGTCTCAGCGCCCATGCATAGTGGTTTGTCGTCTCCCTTTCCATGAACACAAGAGCAATGCAATATGTGTAGTTGGTGCAAGTAAACCCAACAATCTGGAACAGAGGCATGCCGTACCTATAAATGCAACACACACAAAAATTAAAACCCGCAGAAAATACCATTATCTACACATAATACAAAAAAGACTAAGGTTTACCTGTTGGTTTTGTAGGTCGAATCCATAATGACGACATTAGGAAACATGCACAACAAATGTCGAGCGTCTGGATGAGAAATAAACAAGCACGCCAAAACCTCCTTCCCATCTTCCCTCGTCTTAGTAGCAGTGTCCAACAAATAGCCTTTCTCATTCAAAAATCCCAATGACCATTGTGTCACATTCAGATTGCCCAGGGATTTCAACCTCTCCTTAGCCCTAACAGTGTACACCTGATTCCTCGAACTCGTTGCACTCGAATATTCATTCCTAAGCTGTGTAGAAATAACCTTGGGTCTTGCACCCGCCGCAGTATCAATCATCACTTTCCTACGCTGCTCCTTCGTAAGTCGGGTAGCAAATGCATGGCCGGTCAAGGTGGTAGAAAGCATATGGTTATGGGATCCACTAACAACCGATAAGGTCCACCCAGGATCTCTAATAACATTTCCTTCCCTAAAAGTACCATGCAGCAAAAAGGGACAACCCTTCTTTTTTGACCTAGTTTTATTCACTCGTATCGGGCTGACCTTTATACCATCGACTACCACCTTCTTCTTGCCGGACCTAGGTAACCCGGATCTCTCACAGTGAAGTATAATCTTTTTAGGATTTGATGATTTAGTAGTGATCACCATAAAAAGACTAAAACCTACCCTTTGCACCCAATCTCTCAATCCTTCCTTACTAGGAAATATCTCAGTAGTAGTAAAATGGGATGAGAAGTCGATAGCTATAAATCCATCATCACTAGAATCACCCTATTTATATACAAAAATTACCACATTAGAGACTAATTAATAATTAAATTTCTAAAAACTAATATCAACAAATTAAATATTATTTCAAAACAGTTTAACATTTCAAAGACTAAGTATATTTAAGATCTAATTATTTTATACAGTAAAAATTACAATATTACATACCTTGAAGTACTCGGGAGAAATTGGCGCCTGCAAATCACCCTCATCATCTACAGATGTGTTAGCGCTCGAAGAGGACTCCGACAATCCCCTCCAACCAGAACCGCTTGACGACGACATTTATTATGAAAATGAGTTTCTAGATTTGGATACAATACAATACCACCATCCCTAATTTATATAGCCGGCTACACCTATACTGGGCGGCCCTACGTGCAGCCCACATCGACCGTTGGGAGTGAAACGTATACTCACTGGGCGGCACCACGTGATGTCCATGAACTCTGGGCGGCACCACGTGCCGTCCATGAACCCTGGGCGGCAGGAAGTGCCGCCTATGAACCATGTCCCCCCAAAAAACCCGGTTCACTGACCCAGTTTCGTGGGCGGCACGAAATGCCGCCCACAACCCCGGTTTCAATGAACCGGTTTTTAAAAACACATTTTTATTTATTTCAGAAAAAATCCCTAAACTGAACCCATCATGGGCGGCTCGTAGAGCCGCCCATGGAACTCGGGTTTTCTTGGCGGCATGTCGAGCCGCCCATGGGGAAGTGCGCGGCTAAAAAAAAGCGACTGCGCGGTTTTGTGCCGATATTGGCCCCTTCAATTTGCCCCTTGAGTCCTCTTGGCTCGTAGAGGCGGGAGGATCCGAAACATGACTTGATTTCTTGCCCGGATCGAGTTAGCAAATTGCCAAACTCTTACTCTGCTAAACTGTTGGAAATAATTTATCGGGTAGAATGTTCACACCCGAATTTTCTGGTGACACACCTGTTTTTGGGCGCATCTTGGTTGCGCCCAAAAACAGGATTTTTGTTTTAAAAAAAAAAACAATTCTTTGGGCGCAACCAGGGTGCGCCCAAGTGAAAGAACCGGGTTTTAAAAAAAAACCGGTTCATGGCCAATTTTGTTTTTTTTTTTAAAAAAAAATCTGGTTCACCTTGGGCGCATCCACGATGCGCCCAGAAGGGAATTTTTTATTTTTTATTTTTTTTTAAAAAAAAATAATAATAATTTTTATAAAAAAAAAAAAAAATGGGCGCAACGTGGATGCGCCCAAGGGGTTTCTATTATTTTTTAGAGTTTGTGATTTAGGGTTTTTGAACGCAACCAGGTTGCGCCCAAGGGGTTTTTAGTGTGTTTTAGGGTTTGGGGTTTTCGTCCATTCGAGTACAAACCCCTAAACCCCACACACCCTTTGGGCGCAACTAGATTGCGTCCAGAATTATGGGCGCAACTAGGTTACGCCCAAGGGGTTTGTAGCGTTTTTTAGGGTTTAGGGTTAGGTCTTGGGGTTTAGGGTTAGGTCTTGGTGTTTGGGGTTTATGGTTATATTATATAGTTATATACTATGCTTATATCATATAGTTATATACAATAATTATATCTTATACTTATATCCAATTTGGTTATATCATATCGTTATATTCTATAGTTATATACAATGATTATATGTTATAGTTATATCCAATTTGGTTATATCATATCGTTATATTCTATAGTTATATAAAATGATTATATGTTATAGTTATATTCAATTTGGTTATATCATATCGTTATATCCTATAGTTATATACCATGATTATATGTTATCGTTATAGATATAAACAAATTCAGACCCAAACCGGTTCAATAATCTTTAAAAAATTATTTTTCAAAATAAAAATAATCCACCCAGACCTTGGGCGCACCCTGGTTGCGCCCAAGGAATTGTTTTTTTTTTTAAAAAAAAAACCCCAGTTTGGACGCATCCCGAATGCGCTCAAACTGGGGTGCGCCGCAATTTCTTGCGGGTGCAAACAATAATCCCCTAATTTATCAAAACATATAGAAAGAATGGGCTGATTCCGGCTTACCTGTACCAATCCGAGAGTTGGGCCTACGGATTGGGAGAAGCCCCAGTCCAAATCAACTTCAAACGGAGGAGAATTCATTTGAACGCACACACAGAATTTCCAAGCGAGCAGATTAATTCTTTTAGGTGCACGGGCCGTGAGCACTGCACAGGCTTTGCACTCCAACCGCACAAACGATTTTTTTTTTGGGCGCACGGGCTGTGAGCACTGCACAGACTGTGCACTCCAACCACACAAGCGATTTATATATTTTTTTTTGGGCACACGGGCCGTGAGCATTGCACAGGCTGTGCGCTCCAACCGCACAAGCGATTTATATTTTTTCTGGGCGCAAGGGCCGTGAGCACTGCACAGGATGTGCACTCCAACCACACATGCGATTTATATTTTTTTTCATGGGCGCACGGGCCGTGAGCACTGCACATGTTGTGCGCTCCAAGCGCACAGCCAAATTCGAAAACGCACAGGCTGTGCGGTCGACCGCACAGCCGTGCACCTCTCCGAAAAAACACATGTTCGTTCACACGACCTAGTTGTCCGTGCGGCATCTCGTGCGGTGTTCCTGGGCACTTTCTTTTTGTACTTATTACACTGTATGACTCGAGAGTGTCGAGTTTGCTTCCCCGTGTAAGTTTTTATTGCGACAACATGGTGTCGGCTTCATGCGACAACTTGGTGTCGGCTTTGGTGCGACAACATGGTGTCAGCTTTGGTGCGACAACATGGTGTCGGCTTCATGCGACAACTTGGTGTCGGCTTTGGTGCGACAACGTGGTGCCGACTTTGGTGCGACAACATGGTGTCGGCTTTGGTGCGACAACATGGTGTCGGCTTGGATACTCACTGTTTCGATGAAATTCATGCGGGTACAATGCCCCAGCCTCCAAATTAAGAATAAAACCTGAACTCACATTATTGGGTGTTCACATGGACGGCAAACGAAAACAACGTCTAGAGGACCTCGTTAAAACCTCTTTGCGGGAAAACCACATGGGAGAAAACCGCGCGAGGAGGAAAAAGAGTACCCCCATTTGAATTCAAATCACAAATTAAATGTAAAATTTCTTGAGATTAGAGGCGCTCCAAGTACACGGTACCTCTTTTCCTGACATGTCTTCTAACTTGTACGCTCCATTCCCCAATTCGGCGATCACTCGGTAAGGCCCTTCCCAATTTGCTCCCAGTTTCCCTTCAGTCAGCTCCCTTGTATTTCCGAGGACCTTTCGCAGCGCGAAGTCGCCAACTACGAGGTTGCATGTCTTGAGGTTTTTGTTGTGCGCCCTGGTCAACTCTCGCTGGTATTCAGCCAGACGCACCGTCGATGCTTCTCTTCTTTCTTTAATTAGGTCAAGCTCGGCTGCTCGCGCCTCGTCGTTGCCTCTGGCCTCTAGCGCATCCGTTCGGATCGTGGGTAGGCCCATTTCCAGCGGAATTACAGCCTCTGAACCATAAGTGAGGGCACAAGGAGTCTCGCCAGTAGATCTGCGTGGCGTGGTACGGTAAGCCCATAGCACCGTGTGCAGCTCCTCGACCCACCTTCCCTTTGCTTGGTCTAAGCGCTTCTTAATGCCGTCAAGGATCACCTTGTTCGTAGCCTCCGCTTGTCCGTTTGCCTGCGGGTAAGCTACTGCTGAGTAACAGTTTTTGATGTCATAGCCTGCACAAAAAGACTTAAACGCGACACTGTTAAATTGCATTCCGTTATCTGAAATAAGGGCATAAGGAATTCCAAATCGGGTTATAATATGTTCCCAAATGAATTTCTTCACATCTGTATCTCGGATACTAGACAGCGGCTTTGCTTCAACCCACTTGGTAAAGTAGTCCGTTGCGGTAATCATGAAACGCTTTCCGCCCGGAGCCTTAGGGAACGGTCCCACCAGATCTAACCCCCACTGAGCAAAGGGCCATGGACTGGTGATCGGGTGCAGGTCCACAGCCGGCTGATGTGTTAATTTGGCGTACTTCTGGCACTTCTTGCATTTTTTGACGTAGCTTTCTACATGTATGGCCACCAGTAGCATTGCCCTCTAGTTCGCAAGGCCAAACCACTTCCCGCGGTATGAATTCCACAAACGCCCTCATGAATTTCAAATAGAAAATTTATACCTTGGATGGCGGCACACACCTGAGGTACGGACCTGAATAAGACTTCCTGTAAAGAATTCTGTTTGGAGCAATCCAGAACCTTACCGCTCTTGTCACTCGGGAGTTTGTCATTCTTTAAGTACTCAAATATCGGGTCCATCCAACTTGGCTCCTCATCCACCAATATCACCTCCCTGACGTTGCCGACTATGCTCGGATTTTCCAGGATCTCTAGATTAGCGAGCATCCTGGGCTTTCCAGTACTAGCCGAGGCCAGCGTTGCAAGTGCATCAGCCACATCATTGTGCTCTCTCGGGACCAACTGGATACAAAAATCTTAAAACTCTGCCAGCAAGCTCCTTGCCTTTTCTAAATAAGCCAACATTCTAGTCGACTTTGCCCCATACTCGTCGGTTATCTGGTTGACTATAAGCTGCGAGTCAGAATATATAATCAGCTCCTTCACACCCCGGTTCCGCGCTGCCTCGACTCCCAAAATCAAAGCCTCGTACTCTGCCTCATTGTTGTTTGCCGCAAAACCCAGCCGAACGGCTGTCCTAACTTGCTCCCCAGTAGGTGACTTCAGAACTAGCCCGGCACCTGAACCCTTTCTGTTGCTGGCACCGTCGACCTGCAACTCCCAAGGCTGTTGCGTTCCCACATTGAGATTCCAAACCTCTGAATCAAGGACAAGATCTGAATCTACGAATTCTGCCACGAAGTCTGCTAAAACTTGAGCTTTGATGGCTGTTTGGGGGAGGTATCACAGCTCGTACTGCCCGAGCTCAACCGCCCACTTTGCCACCCTGCCCGAGAGATCAGAACTAGCTAGGACCGTCTTGATTGGCTGAGTTGTCACCACTGCAATTGGATGAGTTTGAAAGTAATGATTAGGCTTCCTAGCTGACACAACCAATGCCAGAATTAGTTTTTCCATGGGTGTGTATCTTGTCTCGGCATCTAACATTGTCTTGCTAATATAGTAAACCGGATGTTGAACTTTCGCCACTTCTCGGATGAGCACCGCACTCACGGCCTTCTTGGAAACTGATAGATATAAAGCCATCTCCTCCCCTGCTATGGGGACGGACAGAATCGATGGCTTCTAAAGATAAGCCTTCAAATCCATGAGCGCACCCTCACACTCGTCATCCCATTGGAACATTCGATCTCCTCTTAACAATTTAAAAAATGCTGCGCATTTATCTGAAGATTTACTGATGAACCGGTTCAATGCCGATGCCGTCCCTGTTAACCTCTAAACCTCTTTGACGCTAGTAGGACTTCGGATGATCTGTATTGCTTGAATCTAGTCAAGATCGGCATCTATCCCCCTTCTAGTCACCAGATGGCCTAAGAACTTGCCTGATCCTACCCCAAACGCACACTTTGCAGCGTTAAGACGCAGCCCCGAGCGCCTCATGATATCAAAGACTCTTTGCAGATCTCCTAAGTGCTCGGCTTTTTCTTTACTTTTTACAACCATATCGTCTATGTATACTTCAACTGTTTTGCCTATCAGTTCTGTGAACAACCCTGAAACAGCTCTCTGAAATGTTGCTACGGCGTTCTTAAGTCCGAAAGGCATCACTTTGTAACAATAAGTACCCCTTGGCGTTCTGAACGCCATTTTCTCTTGATCACTTTCCAACAACGGTATCTGATGGTAGCCTCTATACGCATCTAAAAAGCTCAATCTGGCATGCCCCGTGGTAGAGTCAACCAATTGGTCAATCTTAGGAAGCTGAAACAAATCCTTTGGACATGCTCTGTTCAGATCGGTAAAATCCACACAATCCCTCCACTCACCATTTTTCTACTTCACAACAACTGGATTAGCAACCCATTCGGGGAACTGCGCTTCCTTTACAGCACCTGCATCAAGCAACTTTTCAAGCTCACGAATCACCGCCTCGATATGCTGCATTGAGGAACGCCTAGATCTTTGGACTACCGGCTTTGCCCCTTCCCGGACATTTAGCCTGTGGCAAGCAATCTCCGGGTCGATACCTGGCATTTCATACGGACTCCATGCAAATACGCCTTGATTTCTTTTCAACAGTCCAACTAAAGATTGTAATTCATCTCCTGAAATGTTAGCGCTAATTAAAAAATATTTCTCAGGTTCAGAGTTACTTACAGGAATCTTTTGGAGTGCCTCAATCGACTTGTCTGAGGGTAGTGACCCAACATCGTCAAGGACCTGCGGAGTATTCTGAATCATCATCACTTCCCTAGATCCGTCTTCGACTCCCAAGAAGTGCCTCGCCAATCGTTGATCTCCCCTGACTCGGATCACCCTAACCTGAAGCGGGAAAATGATCATCTGATGGAGAGTCGAATGTATCGCCTCCATGGCATGCTGATAAGCGGTATTTTACACAGCGCAACTAGTAATTATTAGCATATTATTGAGGAGATTTGGATTTGATTTATGGGATATTTCTGTAATCCGGAGAAAAGGTGAGAAATGGTTAAATCATAGGATTTACAGAGTTTTGGAGGTAAGTTGGTGTTTGAGGTGCGGAGCTGCATTGTGGATGTTTTTGGAAGCACTTACGAGTTGAAGATGGTGCCCGAAGTCATATAGGAAAGCTGGTGATCAGAAGACAGAAGTTGCTAGAGTGGAGACCGCGAGCTGACGCGACTAATGGCGACCAGCGGTTAGCAGATTTCCAGCAGAACCTTGGGGAGCACAAACCGCGATCCCCCGCGATCGCGGTTGATCGCGGTTTTCTGAGCGACTGAACAACTTCCGATTTTCTCCAACTGCTGGGCTGTTTCGTTTTGTTTAATTGAGCAGGTATTTAAGGGGCTCGGATTAGGGTTTAAAATGACGGCCGGGAGAGCTAGCCTGGGGGCTAATCTTCCTTTTTACTCTCAAGAACACTTAGATTTCTTTTCTCTCTTTTGGATTGGAATTGGTTGTGAAGAACTAATTTCCTATTTTGCCTAGCGTGGAAGCACAAAGTTAACCCGGTTGTAAGGTTCATTTCTCTTATTCATCCCTTGTTGGATTTGATATTAATTTCCTTGAGCATATTTCAAATTTCTATATTTTTGACTAGATTGATCTCCTGGTTTAAATCTATAGTAATCTAAGTGCTAGAATTGGGATAGACGGTGGAATCCCTAATCACTTGTAGCGATCACAATTGCATGAAATTGGTAAATTGAATTCAATTGTGAAAAGGAAATTGATTTGCATTGCATACTTGCGTTGTTGAGTCTTTGCATGCAATCCATACAACCTTACACTTTATGCTACTAATTGAACCAACCTTAGAAGGTCTTCTAGGTTATCAGTTAGTAAGTGTTAGCAGGACCGGTTGGCTTGTTAATATAAATAAGATCAGAAGGGGAACAAATCAAAAGGGTGAATATGAACATGAGAGGAATCAATGATCAACTTGGTTGACTGCTGAGTGGAAACTTGCTAGGTGAAACTCCCTTTCTTCTTATTTTCTTAAGCTTGATTTTGGTGTTATTTCATTTGTGTAGTCTTAGTAGAAAACCAACCCCCCCCCCCCCCCCCCCCCCATTTGTTCTTTAAAGTTGATAAATTAGTAATTACATAGAAATTGACGTGTTGATTCCCTTGGGTTCGACTCCTTACTTGCATGCTATACTCTAGTTGCATATTAGGATTACTTTGATAGCGCGCACGACTGAAAATACGCTATCACATGCAGCCACGGTCTTCCAAGGATCGCATTGTACGATGAAGGTACGTTAACCACCAAGAATTCAGTGGCCACTTTCTTACCGCCCAAGCTGAATTCTTCTCTGAGCATTCCCAACGGCCACACAGGGAAGGATCTGAGGCCTAATAACTTAGTTGAAACGGGGATTAAGTCTTCTTGCGTCTTTTCTAGCTTCCGGAACATCTCAAAGTACATGATTTCCACAGAACTTTCGGAATCAACCAAAATTCTACGCACATCGAACCCACCTAGCTCTACAGTAAGAACAAGAGAGTCATTATGGGGCAGCTGTACTCCTTCCAAATCATCTTGGGAGAAAATCAATTCACCGGTAGTCGTTCTAGCTCTCTTCTGCACTTGACTCTCGGACTTCATCACCTCCAAGTTGTGACAACCCCGTCGGTAGTCGTGTCTAGATGAATTGGTTTGCTTGTTGACCGCATTGATCATGTGAATTATTTTCCTCTGCGATTCAGGCTCTCCTGCGGGCTGTTGGTCGGCCTTCCTACTCCCATTAGGGACGTCCGACCCATATTTCCTTTCCCCAATATACTCAGTCAAGTGCCCCTGCTACACCAATCGATCTAGAAAGCCTCGGAACGCCTTACAGTTAGTCGTTGCGTGCCCCTTATCCTTATGGTAAAAATAGAATTTACTCATGTCTCGATCTCTACCTTCACCCTTCATGGGTGTTGGACAACGAAAATATGGCCGGTTCTTGATATCTATTAAAATTTGATACATGGGTACCTTGAAAGCGGTATGCACTGTCTGCGTTCGGGGTGTGGGCGGCAGCCCTCTACCTTGGCCGTGAGATGCTCTGGCACGGTCGGACCCCTGATCTGCACTCATATGTTCCTCTCGGGTGATCTTGGGAGCCTTGCATCATCTTCCAATTTAACATACTGCCTAACCCTCTCTTGCAACTCGGCCATCGACCCCGGACTGTACAAAGTGAGATTCTCATGTAGCTTGCACTCGTGCGTCAGGGCCAGCCTAAATGCTCCCGCCACTGAAATCTCCACACCCCTCGATCTCATCATAGTGCTCCATGAACCGAGCTGCAAATTGTCTCAACCCCTCATCGCGACGCATTTTCATAGCATATAGGGAGTCGACCTTAGGAGGCTCATAACTGTTAGCCAAAAAATGCAGCACAAACTCCTTTGCTAATTGATCCCATGAGTAAATCGTATTTGACTTTAACGAGTGGAACCACCTAGCTGCAGTTTTTCCCAAGCTTGTCGGGAACATCTTGCACATTAGCGCGTTGTTCGACACCCAAAGAGCCATCTTGTGAGAGAACATTGCAACATGGTTCACCGGGTCTGACTTCCCGTCGTACAACTCAAACGCCGGTGTTGAGAACTTTGCTGGTGGGGCTTCATCTCTTATCTCCCGCACAAAAGGTGTTGATGTCATCCGCACAAGACTGCGCTCAGCAACAGCCCGCGCATCCACCTTAAGCTCCTGCCCTTCCAACAAGCGAAGCATGCGCTCCTCCGCTTCGCTCAAACGCCGGTCGCCTCTGCGCTCATATTCTGACCCTACGCTACCAGATCTCTCCCGCCTAGAACGATCCCTAGAGCGAGACCTTTCATGTCGATCACTCTGGTGAACTACAGTGTCAACCCCACGCGTATCCCTGCCCCGTTGCTCGTTGTTTTGCAAAACTGAGGAAGAGGCACGGTTATTCTGGCGATCGAACACCCGCCCTCGTTGATTCCCTCCGGGCCTGATGGCATCTCCCATGAACCGACCTACATATCCCTCACTCGCAGGCCTGATCCTATCATCGTCTCGCGGTGTTGGCAGCTCTAGGGCGTTGCGCGGTCTCCTTCCATTCTCGCCCATCTCGACCTCAACCACAGGGTGTTTTTCTTGAACCCTCTCAAGATGCCTCCTTGCATCTGCAACCTCTTTCCTAGCGGACTGCAATTCGACCTCTTTCGCAGCCAACAATGCTTCAAACTCAGCCCTAATCCGACCTTGTTCTGCCATTGCCTGCTCCAAGTCAACCCTCTCTCCAGCCGCCATACTATTGTTGGTAGTTCTCTGACGGTTGACCATTCTCGCCTTCGCTTCCCACAGACGACGCCAAATTGTAGTTGATACACTCTACTTTAAAGTGCGTAACTAGGGGTTGTTATCATTATTTTGGGTACCATTTGGAGTGATTTAGAGGAGATTTTAGAAGATTAGAGTTGAGTTGAGATATGGTGAAATGGTGGTCTCAAGTGCTTAATTGGAGAGCTATGGAAGATGGAAGAGAGACCACGATGGAAGACCGAAGAGATGTGAAGAAGAGAAGCCATATGGAGCCACAATGGAGCTGCCGCAAGCAACCGCTGACAAGGAAGAAGCAAAGAAGCAGCCGCGGCGGAAGAAGACACGCAGAGCCATGAGTGTCACAGCCGCGATCGCGGCAAATACATTCGCGCCCGCAGAAAAATCATTACCTGAAAGTCGAGAGCAAGAAAGTATTTTCCGCGACCGCGGTTTGAGACCCGCGATCGCGGATGCATACGCTGACGGAACTTCTATTTTCTGAACTTTTTTACTTTTATTTCCTTTTTAGTATTATTTTATTTCCGGTTTTAATTACTTTAGGAAGGATATTATTACTTATCTTTTGAATTAGGTTTGAGAAAGAGTTAACCTAGTTTCCTAGAGGACAATTATTCATTATTCAGTTTTTAGTTTACGTTTTGTTCATTTTTCCTAGTTCTTGCTCACAAACCATGAGAAGGAACTAGTTTCCATTGTTCTGCCTGGCGATTGAAGCCTTCAGTTTGATTTGGTTGTGAGGTTCATTATCTTGTTCTATTTCCTTTGGGTTGTTTTGATTCTCTTGTGCTTATTCAAATTGATTATTATTGATTTTGCTTGTTGAACGCAACTAGTTGTTATTGGTAATTTTCTATCGCTAGGGTCTGGTTATTTCGAGTTGAAATTCCTTATCTTAAGTAGCAAACATAATTTACCGGAACGAGTTGTGAAAGTTTATTGTGAAGAGAATCAAATGCATGTTAAATACTGATGGGTTGTTAAGTATTGCTTGCACCTATCTATGCCTATGCTTCCTGCAACTATTGTTCTAAATCTTGATAGTTTCTTGTGCGTTCAATAGTTAGGGTTGCCAGGACTAGTTGGAATGGTAACTAATTCAGAATAGAGATTAGGACAACCATTGGATTGATTGAACAAGAGAACTTAGGATCAACCTATCATACTGAAGTGTGGATATTTGTTAGGTGCAATACCCTCACCATCCATATTTACAACCATTTTAGTCATTGCTTGTTTTCATTCTTTAGTTTAGACATTAAAACACCAAAACCCCATTTGTTCTTAGTTGACAACTTGCTTGCATCTTAAGAGATAGATCCTTTGATTTCCTTGAGATTTGGCCCTTACTTGCCTACTATACTTAGTTAGGTTTGTAGGGATTCTTTGATAGGCATAACAACTTTAGCCTCATCAAATTTGGCGCCGTTGCCGGGGAATTAATTTTCAATTTCTTTGTTTGTTTGTCAACTATTGTGTGGATCTATCGTACGATCCACACATGTGCTACTAATCCGTCTACTCTAGTATTTTGATTCGACAGGGGCGTGCGAAAAACTTTCTGAGATGGCTAATCCACAGCGTACCTTGAGACAGTTGACCGCACCCAACTGGGCGCAGCAAGAGCTTGCTGTGCAGTTCCCTGCTTTAGATGAAGGAGTGAACTTTGAATTGAAATCCGGGTTGATTCATTTGCTCCCACAATTTCATGGTCTGAATGGAGATGATCCTAACAAGCATCTCGCTGAATTTTATTCCGTGTGCGTAAGCATGAAACCTGCTGGAGTCACTGAGGAGAAGATCAAATTGAGGGCCTTTCCTTTCTCTTTGAAAGATACGGCCAAAGATTGGTTCTATTATTTGACTCCTGGTAGTATTGATACGTGGGAAAAGATGAAGCAAGCGTTCTTGGAGAAGTACTTTCTTGCTACAAAGCTGAACAGCCTGAAGAAGAAAATAAGTAATATTGAACAGTAGGTCGGTGAAACTTTGTACGAGTATTATGATAACTTCAAGAGGTTGATCTCTAGCTGTCCATATCATGGTTATTCTGATCAGGATCTTATTCTTTATCTATATGGTGGGCTTCTGGATGATGAACGCAGCCTATGGTGGTAGTATTCTGAACAAGACGCCAGCTGCAGCGTTCGAGCTATTTTGTGAGCTATCTGAAAGCTCACGACAATTCAGTAGTTTGGAGCATCTTTAATCATGATATTGATATTTGCTTGGCACATGCTTTTCATTCCTAGTCCGCCCGCAGATTTAGGACGTCGCAAATCTTCCCATTTGAGTAGATGAATGCATCTCTTTTCGTTGGTGGAACCCCAAACAAAACCCCTAGTTTTCTTCTCAATCTCATCACATATAGATAGAGGAAGATGGGCAATTTGCATATGGAATGGTTGCAACAGCAGATTGGGCAAGAGTCACTCTACCAGCCATAGAGAGCAATTTCGTCTTCCACCCAGCAAGCTTGACGTCCACACAATCAAGAATATAACTGAATGAAGCTTTGCATAGGCGTTTCTTAGACATAGGGATACCAAGGTACTTACCAAGGTCATCCGTGACAGCAATTTCGTCCGCTTGGCTGATTTGCTCAGCCAACATCTCCAGCGTAGAGTTAGACACACAAAGCATAGACTTATGCAGATTAATCTTAGCTTCTGAAGCAGCGCAAAATCTATCAAAGCAGAATCGAATCACATGCATATGTTCAACACTCACCTCATCAAATAGAATCAAATCGGTAGCAAAGAAGAGAGCAACAACCCCGGACCATGCTCTGATAGCCTTATAGGCTTCCAAGCACCAGCAAGGACCGCGTCGTCAATGATATGGCCCAATCTTTCCATTCCCAACACAAATAAATAAGGCGACAATGAGTCTTTGTTGGGGGGAATCATTCGTGATCAATCGGGCGAATTTATTCAGGCTCATGCGGCTGCAACTGTGGGTATTCGGCATTTAAAGAGGAACTCTTGGGTCTTTTAGAAGGTCTCACCTTGGAGATTGATATTGATTCCCTGGAGGTACTGGACATGGTTATTTCGGTGGAGACTCCACCTCCGCTGCACCGCGACTTTATTGTTCGTGTGCATAGCCTGCTGAGCGCGTAGGACATCAATCAAACACACACCCCGGATGACGAACCAAGCGGCTGACTGATGGCCAAAGCTAGTCCTTCTTGTACTGGGGATTTTGCCTTGTTTGTCTCCACGCCTGAGGGGCTTCTTCTGTTTCTTAATATAGATAAATTAGCTAGTGAACTTATGTAAGGTTATCTTATTATGAATAAATGGATATCCCCTCCTTTGCAACAACAAAAATCATGATATTAATAGTGGGTATCATATCCATTTTAGAAAATAAAAAGAAAAAAAATGATAGATTTTTATAATAAACTAATAAAGGAGTACATAAAGTATACGATGTTATAGAGATGATATTCTTGATCCATGATTAAAGATGGTCTAACGAGATTATCAATGAAGTATAGGATGTTATAGGGATGTGAATCTTTGTTGATTTTTTCAATTTGTTTGTCACAATATTGTGTTATTATTTAATGGCGTATTAGCAAAAATACCATATTTTCAAAGACAACTTGCAAAAAACCCATATTTTGAAAAGTATTGCAAAAATACCAGATTTATTGGATTTTTGCAATTAATAAGGATTCAATTTATCTTTTCTTTTAAATGTAAAAGTGAGATAAATCATTAAAACTTTTAAAAAGAAAAGGTAAAAATAAATCTTAATCCTACTGATTCAACCCTAATTATTCCAAATCTCACCTACTTTGTCTTCCCCTCTTTCTCCTCTGTTTCAGCCCCTCCCTCTTTCTCCTATGTTTTAGCGGACGATTTCTCCTCGCCGACTCGTCCTCATCCTCCAGTTGCTCGAATTTGTAAAGTCCTCCTCGCCAACTCGTCCTCCTCTTCCGGTTGCTCATCACGTGCAGTGGTGATGTCGTTGGTGTGTTGGGCTGTTTCTTCTCAGCCACGCCCATCTTCTCCTGCGCCTTGTGTCCCACCTCACCAGCTGTGGTGACTCGAAGGGCCATAAAAAAAATTTGGCTGGAGAATCATCGTTTGCCGCTGGTGCCAGAGATACTGGAGCTTTAGATGTATTACTGCACATTTTGTTGAAGCAGTTGTTTGAATTTTGGGTGTAACGGACATACGACCTTTTTATGCGGAAGAGGGGGAGTTTATGCACTTGGTGCTGTCATCTATGGCTATATGGAGGACCAAACTGCCCGAAATTGATATATTGACATGTTTCTTGAGGTGTCCACATCTACCCAACCTTATCATTAATCATGCCTACTGTCAATTTTGCTAGCTAGTAAATCTCTTGTGCCCATCCATATCAAACAATTATCTGCATAGTAATTATCACATATGGATGTAAGTATGTATTCGCTTTCGGTGAGGGTACGGGTGAGAATGATGCAGGAGTAGGCGACATCGACACCGGAGCAGGAGACACTTTTGGAGAATAATGCAGGAGTAGGGAATTTGGGTATGCAACTAATCTTGTTTCTAACTTCTATTTCATTATTTACAACAAAATATTTTTTACTGATTTCGTCTTTTCATAGACATTCATCAAGATTTGAGTAAATAGAATATTTATCATGTCAATCGAACTGAAGGCTCTCTTTTGAATTTTAGGCCTAGGCTTAAGGAGCATATGCAGTACAGCCGTACTATTACAGCCATCCTGAGGAGATGAGTAAACTTGTTAAGGCTTCTTGTTCATCACATGTTGTCTCTTACTCGTCAACAGGTGTAAAGATCTGCAAAGCAGCATATCAGTAGGGCTTCTTATTCATCGCTTATATACATCACCACCAAGCCTTGTTCGACCCCAGGAAAAACACATTTCGATTAATTAAATTCAAAATCTGACCACACCATCTTGTTCGCCATGCTCAAGTTACTTAAACCCGACTCTTGAATCATTTGAAATCATTTCCGAACGACATCGAATCACCTCTGAATCGGTCAGCGTTAATTAATTAGTTAATAGAAATTACATAAATTACATCAAGCTACTATCAAATTCGTGTATCTCTTGTATTTCCATTTGGAGTTTGATTAATAGAAGTTACATAAATTACATCAAGTTACTTGCTAATTAATTAATTAGTTAACTATATTGGATTAACTAAGTAGGAAGGACAAAGTAGTGGTCAAGGCATCAAACAAGGTTCTATTGATAGTTACGAAACCATCCAATGTTCGTTAATATAACAGATTAATGACCTGACTACGTACAAATATGACCTGATAAAGCGAATATTCATCAGACATTTAAAACTTTATTTTCTAAATTTTGTTACATAACACAAAATTATGTACTTTATCAGGCCACATTTGTACGAAGTCAGGCCACATATATACAAAGTCAGGTCAATGCTCTGTTATATCAGAAAATTTCAAATGTTAGCCAATTTCAAAGTTCAGAGCAATATTCACTTTGTCAGACCACCTCTGCTACTCGTCCTCCGACCTCGTCGACTCCTCCTCCAGTCCTCCTCCTTTGAGGCCGGCGAGTCGATCGCCTCCGCCCTTCACCGGAATTCTCAAATCGCCTCCGCTCTCAAATTGTGCAGCCGAGCAAGGCTCCATCTCTGGCCCTCCGCCGTCGCCGCCGCCGCTTTCGGCTCCAATTTCTCTATCGTTGTTGTCTTTCTTCGTCTCTGTCTCAACCTACGTAGCCACCGGGTAGCCTGATAATGCTCAGTATGTGAATGCAGACACGAAGATCTTTGCTTCTTCCGTCATGAACGACGCTCGCGTGTCCTTGTCGAAGGCTGCGGCCGCCGCATCTCCTCTGCTGGCGACTTCAACCGATATTTTGATCGCTAGACCGCCAAGGTATTCTTTTTCGTTCTTCTATGTACTCTGTTTTTTATTATGTCGAAAATAGAAGTTTTAGTTGGAAAATTTCCTGGTTAGTGGTAAAAGATGCATAAAATTTCTCCAATGCAAGCAAAAACAGGAAATGCATTCTTAATTAGGCAGGTTCTGGTATAAAAGTGGTTCTGCTTAAAGCTAATATAACAGAGTAATGACCTGACTACGTATTAATGTGGCCTGACAAAGTGAATATTGCTCTGAAATTTGAAATCGGCTAACATTTGAAATTTTGTGATATAACAGAGCATTGACCTGACTTCGTATAAATGTGGTCTGACTTCATATAAATGTGGCCTGATAAAAAACATAATGCTTTGTTTGGCTTATGCTAATAATAAATTAATACAAACAATGACATGTTTTTCTTCTATTGTTAATATGAACTGTCATGCAGATAAAAAAATACAAATTATTTTATTTGTTATATCCTCTAATGTACAAGTTACAATTCAACCAAGATTTTTCTTATATATATTTTTATATACATATATGATTAGGTTTTTCCACCATTTACTGTTTTCATATCACACTCAACATTATACCTATATAATTATCACTTTAAAAGAATAAATAAAAAATCATGTATAGCTTAAAGGTAATAGTGTTTCTTATGAGACAATAGGTCATAGATTCAAAACACACAACAACCTTTTGTTAAAATAATTTTAGTCCCCACTTATTTATCTAATTAATTTTAAAAAAATACTTATGTGTTATATATAGATAAAAAAAGTCAAAATACCATTATAGGTCGTATCTATAATTGTATTTCGACTATTTTAATAGTACACATCTAAACGAAGTAGATACATTGCTCATGTAACATAAGGTTAATTTTAGTTTATATATGTTAGTTGTTGCATATTTATATATATTTATCAATGATAGTAGAGTCAAAATAAAAGATTTAACAATATAATATAAAATATTTTACAAATCTAAATAACATTTAGAAATTAATAAGAAATGTTCTGTGCGTAGCACGGGCATAAATACTAGTTTCAAGATAATATGCTTTGAATGGTTATCAATTCAAAGAGGATCACAACTAATAAATGCAAATTTAAGTGGTTCTGCTTAAAGCTAATATAGAGAGTAATGACGTAACTACGTACAAACATGACCTGATAAAGTAAATATTGCCCTGAAATATAAAATCGGCTAACATTTAAAATTTTGTGATATAATAGAGCATTGACCTGACTTTGTATAAATATGGCATGATAAAATACATAATTTTCTGAAATTTAGCTTTTACTTTTTATGGCAAATCTTTCTTAATACTCTTTCTGTGAGAGAAAATAACACAATGTTATCCCATATTGTACAAAATGAACAACTGAGCAGTGGTATATACTAAATAATAAATTTTCTAACTTCTTTCCATATATTTCCCCCTTTATCCTTCCACGACACTTACAAAAAATAAAGAAACCAACTCCTGTGGCCTGTATCACTTTGTGTTTGTGTACACTTGAAAGAATGAAAAATAAACACAATTTTGTGTTGCTCCTCTAAGCCCATTAACTTTGCAAGGATGCTCTCAGCCTGTGTCTTAGGCCGTTGCTCCTCTAAGCCCATTAACTTTGCAAGGATGCTCTCAATCTGTGTCTTAGTCTCCATCTTATACATGTATTTCTTACTCAGCCTCTCCCACCCTCTCTGATCGAGTTAGACAGCCAAGTCGATGCATCATAAAGCTCCATCCCAGGTTTACTAGAAAATAAGGCCAGTTCGTAGTGATATACGGTTCAACTCTAGATAATCATACTATATATAAACGGGTGAGACTATCATCACCCTAGATAATCATACTATATATAAATGGGTGAGACTATCATCACCCTAGATAATCATACGAACATATACACGGGTGAGACGATCATCACCATAAGTAACCATACTATCCATAGATAGACTAAAGATGGGACACTCACCATCCAATTGTGGCCTTGAACCAACGTAAGGTCACACCCTCACGTGGTCGGGTGAGGCGATCATCACCCCGGCCCAGCTATAAGGAATCATGTCCTCCTTATAACCGAAACAAATAATCAACTAGCTACAACCAACAACTAATCGACAAGCAACGACAACCGACATCTACAACCAATGGCCGACAATAACCCACAGCCACAACTAACAACAATCAACAACGACAACTAACTACAACCAACAACAACCGCATAATGGTACAACATAAATCAACAACAAAACCAATAACCAACAAACAATCAATAACCAACTAGGCGGGTTCTGGTATAAAAGTGGTTCTGCTTAAAGCTAATATAACAGCGTAATGACCTGACTACGTGTAAATGTGGCCTGACAAAGTGAATATTGCTCTGAAGTTTGAAATGGGCTAACATTTGAAATCTTGTGATATAACAAAGCATTGACCTGACTTCGTATAAATGTGGCCTGACTTCGTACAAATGTGGCCTGATAACGAAAATAATGCTCTATTATGTAACATAGCAATATATACTTTGTCAGAGTACATTTGTATATAGTCAGGTCATTACTTTGTTATATTAACTTTAAATTTGAAACGAACATTGGTTGATTTCGTAACGAGGAACACTTAAATCTGCATTTATTAGTTGTGATTCTCGTTGAATTGATAATCACTAAAAATATTTACGTGTTTTCAAAAGAAAACTTCATAAAAGAAACACCAACTTAGGGGTGAACAGAGTCGACTCCCTTCTTGTAAACACTTTGACTTGAAATTCTCTACACTCTTCAGTGCCGCTCTCAGAGTCGACTCCCTTCTTGTACACTCTTTAGTGCCCCGGTATAAATGTGGTTTGATAAAATGAATACTGCTCTGACATTTAAAACCGACTAACATTTTAAAACAATATTCAAATCTACTTTATCAGGACACATTTGTACGAAGTCAGACCACATATATACGTAGTTAGGTCAACGCTTTGTTATATCACAAATTTTCAAATGTTAGATGATTGCGAATTTCAGAGCAATATTTAATTTATCATGCCATATTTGTATGTTGTCAGATCATTACTCTATTATTTTATTACATTTAAATTTAAAACAAAGGATTAGAAGCATCAGTGATGAACTGAAGTTGCCTTTCACTCTGAGCTCTTCACTCTGAGCTTTGCCTCAGATGTAGTATGGCAACTCACAAGCCTGGAGCACAGGATTAGAAGCATCGGTGATGAACTGAAGTTGCAAGTGAATACCTGTCAATTGGAAGCAGGTTAGCAAAGTACTATGCTTTTGTAACCAACTAATCAACATGTAGTGTTGAAGTGATTTTTCTCTCATTTTATTCTTTTTTCAGAACCAAATACTTGAGATAAACATGCCAACATATATCATGAGCTAAACATGCCACTAATACTCGGTATGTTGTTGTTAGCTAGGTGTTTCTGAGCTTGCAAATAAGGTTGTTCTACTGCTGATCTCAAAGCCAGAGCTCCTTCCAATAGACGAATTGCTTTTGCTGGTTCAGCAGATCTATAACAAGTCAAATGAAGGCTACGGATAGACGAGTTGTTCTACTGTGGAGACATCAGAACTCCACTCTCAAACTTTTAGTTGACAGTGTTAGCCCCTTGCCAAGTATGTGGGTAATATTTCAACTTTAAACTCTTATAAACCATTATATTAGCAGAAGCTGGAGAGAAACAACAAAATCTGTATTTTGTTGCTTGAATTTCAGGCAGAAGAAGGGCGAGTGATCTGCATATACGGGGGCGACAATACCGATTGGATCAGCGAGTTCATTGCTAAGATGAAGGAAGTTGAAAGATCAGTTGAGCAGCTAGAAGTAGTTTATGTTGGCAAGATCTGTAGTGGAGCCGGAAGCGGCGGCGGAAGCGGCGACGAAGGAGACAGCAGCGAAGGAGAAATTGGAGTCGGAAGCGGCGGCGGCGGAGGGCCAGAGATGGTGAAGGCAGCAACGCCGATGAGAAGAAATCCGAAGCAGGAGGAGGAAGCAGGACGAGGCTCTGGCTCGGCACCTTCGACACCGCAGAGGAAGCTGTCATGGCTTACGACAAGGCGGCGTATAAGCTCCGGGGAGACTTCGCCAGGCTCAATTTCCCGAATCTCAAGCACGATGGAGATATGGTCGGCGATTACAAGCCCCTCCACTCCTCTGTTCACGCCAAGCTCGAAGCCATCTGCCAGAACCTCGACAAATCCAACAAACACCCTCCCCTCAAGGTCGAGCCACCGAAATCGGAGATCGGATCTCCAGCGATGGATGTTTCAGACTCCGATCTGCTGGTTCCGAAATCGGAGAACTCCTCGTCCCTTGTTTTGTCGGATGAGGAGTCTTGTTCCGGTTCAGGCGGATCCTGCTTCCCGGAGTCGGAGATCCCGCTCTTTGATTTCGGGGAGACGGTGTGTGATGAATCAGAGATCTTCTCTCTTGACAAATTCCCTTCGGTTGAGATCGATTGGGCTCTGTAAAGTTGATTGTCAATTTCTTGTTGTTCTTGTGTTAAACAGATCTAGGGTTTTTTTCCCCTTTCATTTAGAACCTCTTGCAAATGGGGTTTTTGATATTTGTAGAGGATTTCATAATTAAACGAGGTTATTAATTCATAAGTGTAATTATGGCTTTTTAAAAGTAGATTTTTTATCAAAAGAAAAGGTAAAAGTAAATATAAGTTTATTTTTTTCTAAAAATAAAATTCTGTAACTTTATGACATTTTTACAATACTTTTTAAAATATGGTATTTTTGCAAATGGCCTTTCAAAATTTGGTAGTTTATGCAATTCTAATAATCATCACAAAATTATTGTCTACTCATCACCCCAAATATGCATATTTTTAAAATTCTCTTTTAATCAAATACTATAATTAGAATTAGTTCTGACCGCATCCACTCGTAAAGCTTTAAGTCTTGTTTGATCGAATATTTATAAATTTTTTAGTATTTTTGATAAAAAATTGCTTTATAAATTTTGAAATGTGAATGGTATATATAAATTTAAAAAATGAAAATTTATAAATAAAAATGGTTATATTATTAGATGGTCAAGCAAACCTCATTGTATTTGATTTACAACTTCCCCCTTGGATACAATATAAACACGAGACTACGAGCCATCCGATTTGAAAAAACAAAATAAATATACCAAATAGGCCCCCGGTGATGAACGGGTAATGGGTGGATCGAATCCGGAATAAGGACTCGGATCGAATACTAGGGGTGTTCATCCGGTCTAATGGACCGGATTTTTGGGCATATGTGGACTGAAGACCGGACTGGATCGGATAGATCCGGTCCGGTCTTGGACCGGATTTAATTTTAAAAAATAAAAAAATTAAATTTTTATTTAAAATCTATAAAAAAATATTTATAAAATATATATACTCCTAACTTATTAAATTTTAAAAAATATCTATAAAAAAATACATATAAATCTCTAAAAAAATATATAAAACATATAAATTACAAAAAAAATATTTTTTTTTTAAATTCCGGTCCGGACCAGATTTTTTCCGGATTTGAACCAAACCGGACCGAAAACCGATTTTGGGGAAATGGTGGACCGGAGACCGGACCGGAATTTTACCGGTCCGGTCCACCCATGAACACCCCTACTGAATACGGTCCTAATAAAATGAAGTTGAGCGTTTGGAGGGAAACAATTAAATCCTCAAAAGCTCCATCAATGGCGTCGAGGATGTTCCGTCGTCATACTCTCGCTCTCCCCTTTCCCTCTTCTACCTCCACTGCTTCCCCTATCTTTTCCCGTCTCTTCAATTCCAACACCTCCGCTGGAAACGACTCCGGTGATTTCCACGCCTTCTCGGACCAGACGCCGACGAAGCCTCAGCTTCCAGCACTCCAACCCTCCCCCGACGCCGACATGATCTCGAAGCTCCTCCTCGACCACCACAACCCCTTCCACGCCATGGAATCCTCCCTCCAACTCAACGGCATCTCTCTCTCTCATCCCACCTCCTCCACCAGACGCTCCTCCGCCTCAAACACTTCTCCAAGATCGCCCTCTCCTTCTTCTCCTGGTTCATCTCCCAGCGCCACCACCCCTATTTCGCCCCCGATACGGCGTCGTTCGACATCCTCGGCCGCGCTCGCCAGTTCGACGTCGCCTGGCAGCTCATCGTCGAGCTCCAAACCCTAAACCTAACCCCCAAATCCTCCACCTTCCTGGTTCTCATCCGGAGGCTGATCGCGGCCGGGCTGACCCGCCAAGCGATCAGAGCGTTCGACGATATGCCCTGTTTCGTCGAATCCGAGACTAGTAAGGACGATTTTCTCTATCTTCTGGACACGCTGTGCAAGTATGGCTATGTGAGGGTGGCTATGGAGGTCTTCAATCGGAAGAAGTTCAGTTTTGAGCCGTGTTCGAAGGCTTACACTGTTTTGATATACGGTTGGTGTAAGATGAACAGGATCGATATGGCGGAGAAGCTGTTGACTGTTGAGAGAGATGGTGGAGAAGAGGATTGAACCGAATGTGGTTACCTACAATGTGCTGCTTAATGGGATCTGCAGGCGGGCGAGCTTGCACCCGGATGAACGTTTCGAGAGGGTTGTTAGGGATGCGGACAAGGTGTTTGCTGAAATGTCTGAGAGAGGGATAGAGCCTGATGTGACCAGTTACTCTGTTGTGCTTCACGTCTACAGCCGCGCTCATAAGCCTGACTTGACGCTTGACATGTTCAAGATGATGAAGGAGCGAGGGATCAGCCCGAGCATAGCCACTTACACATCTGTCGTCAAGTGCCTTAGCTCCTGTGGACGAATTGAAGAGGCCGACAGGCTACTGGATGAGATGATCAACAACGGGGTATCACCATCAGCTGCAACGTATAACTGCTTCTTCAAGGAGTACGGAGACAGAAAGAACTAGGAAAGTGCTCTGAATTTGTACAAGAGGATGAGGAAAGACGGGGCTTGTACGCCGGGTATTCATACGTACCATATCTTGCTTGGTATGTTTTTGAAGCTAGATAAGATGGAGATTGTGAAGGAAGTGTGGGAAGATATGAAAGCGAGCGTGTTTGGGCCCGATTTGGATTCCTACACAATTTTGGTTCATGGTTTGATTGAGAAGCATAAATGGAGGGAGGCGTGTGAGTTCTTTGTGGAAATGATCGAAAAGGGAATCCTACCGCAGAAGGTCACGTTTGAGACATTGTATAGAGGTTTGATACAAGCTGACAAATTGAGAACTTGGAGGAGACTGCAGAAGAGGCTAGAACAGGATTCGATCTCATTCGGTTCTGAGTTTGAGCATCTTCACCTCCAGCCTTACAGGAGATGATTTTTGTTCCCGGGCAGCACAAACACAAGGCATTTCCAAGAGATTATTTACATGAAGATTAAACTGACTCGGTTGAATAAACCAAACAACAGGCCTTCGGATATCTCGTCAAACAACAGGCCAAATTGCTGAGATTCATATGGTTGATTCCATTAGGAACAAGTGAATCAATTTCAATCACTGGTGCACAGCTCATTGCAGCCTGATTCCTTTGCCTATGTATTCGCTTACTATGCACTTTGTAAACACTGCCTTTGGGTTTTCCTAATTTGTAATTTTTTTCCCCAGAAAGAGAGATCTTGAATCAGGGAAGCAATAAATTCAGAAAGTGTATCACAATTCATATAGCATTCAACTGTCAACACTGAAATACAGCAGGGCAACAAATCAATGGAGAAATCCTTCTCATACTGTGCCAATTATCTCAAAAACCATCAAAAAGAGATTCAGCTAAAATCATCCAGACTACATTTGAGTAAATCCCACCTAAAAGCTTACAAGATGTCAATTGGATGGTCCTAAACAATGGCCATATGTAACCAAAAACTGAAATGTGTATGAACTCATGCCAGGAAATGACTATTTAGTTGGTTTACTCTCAACAGAAGGAGGTGATCGCTTCTGCCCAGAAGCAGCAGAGCTACCAAGTGAGTACGGATACGTTGTGTTGGTGATCGTTCTCTGCTCCATTCTCAACATCTGGATGGCCTTACAGGTCGGCAAAGCCCGCAAAAAGTAATATCAAACTCTTCTCTTCTTGATTTCGTCCATTGCATCTAAACTCCATCTAGCTTCCCAATTCTTCAAGGTTCTGCGTTAATTTGTCGTATTAGTTGTTAATTTGAATAAATCTTTTTTCCCTGGTCAAACAACTGCTGCAGATATTCAGTTCAAATTGCCCTTCGATCTGAATTTTTGTCCTCCTTGGAATGTAAAATATGTCTATCTTCTACTTTTGACTGGTTTTCTTTTTTCTGTATCTTTCACACAACAAATACTGATCCTAAGAGATATATTTCCCACGTGTTAACACAGTAGCAACTTCAAATTGAATCCTTATCTCTGTAATAGCACCGCTTCAGTTAAATGTTTCCCTCTATTGCAGGAATATCCTTTTCTTCAGATATATGTTCTGTTACCAGTAGCTAAAGCACGTGCTACGCATCTGGCTATGTCTCTTACGTAGGCTTAGCAGTGCTTCACGTGGGCTTCTTTCTGCAGTAGAATATTACGCTTATCCCTTCCCGTAGTTTTATCGCGCACCAGCCGACCTCAGCTGTATAAAACAGTGAAACTGTAATTACATTATTTTCACATCAGTGAGAACCTCTGCATTTACTTCCTACTGTACAACTTCATTTGCACTGCCGGTATTCAAATATATGTTCTTCCATACTGCATGCTACTATGTGTTTGTTCACGTAATGATTTCTGCTTTCAACCTTTGACAGATCTTGTTCTATGTAAGGATCTCTACACGAGGCCAACTAAGCGAGTAAGGTCAGCATCAACACAGTAAATTCAGCAGCATATATACAATTGTTTGATATGTTAAGATTATCTCTTCTCACTTTAGTTTCAAACTTATCATCTGTAGTTGAGTACCGCCAAGGTTGCTACTTTTCATATAAACTTGCAAAGCTGTAGTAAATTAATTTTCACTGTTGATATGTGAATCTCTCGGTAGTCGGTTCTCCTTTTATTCTGTTCTAATTGTAAGTTGTGTACTTGAGATCTCCTTTTTTTCATGTTGTCTTTTTCTGCCCAACTTCACTCGTACTATGTAATTCAGATTCCCTCCTCCTTCATTTTACATCCCTATCTTGCTCTAATACATTTTCTGTGCTATTCGTTATGTTGTTGCAATTCAATACCTATTCGTGCCACAATTGCTTCTGCAGTCTTAGTCTTCTTCATCTTCAATCAAGGTAAGCCTCTGACATAAGGTATGATTTCGCTGCTTCTGCTGCCTTCGTATATTTCTGCTCAATTCATGATTTGCATAACGCTCCCGTAATCTTCCGCTTTGTATTGCTCTGATGGGTTTAGTTACTAAAATTTGAAGTCATATCCACATATTATTACTATGTTAAGAGAACACAAATTTATGACTACATAATGTTGTTAAATGTGAAAGTCTCTAGGCCCATAGATTGGGAGACGTGCGGATACGGACGCATAGGTGCAAATAGGTCAATTACATAAGTTCAATGAAGTTTCATCCTAAAATCAATTGTTTATAGGAAGAGTAGTTCATCAAACTTATATACTAGATAAATTATGTCTCAATTTCCGATATGAGACATTTATATTTCCACATTAAATCTTATTATATACTACGCACTGACAAGTTATATGTTTAGTTTCATTTCTACATAAATCTTATTATATACTCGTATAAGCTAGGCATTGAGTGGAGTAATTGGACACAAATTAAGATCACGCGTCGATCATGAAGTCGATATTAAGCTAATTATGCATGGAATTTTAGGCATGATATGCCCAAATTAATCATATCTAAAATACTTTCTATCATTTCAAGTTCTTTTTCTCAATAAGGTTTTTTATAAACAATTCTCTAAAATCGATGAGATAAACTCTTAAAAAAAGTTAAATTAATCGTTAAAAACAATTATAACTGCTAAACATTGGATTTGTATTTTGTGCTAGAAAAAACCTTCTTTATAATCTCTAGCCAGCTTGTAGTCTTGTACTACATATTTATACCCTTTTACGTTTATAAGTTAAATTTAGGCATTATCTATATGCACTGAATGTCTAAATGCACACGAAATGGTGTGCTTAATGTAAGCGTACCAAAGTCAAGAAAATCAAGCAGGGAACAAGGAGATCTTGCTCAACACACAAAAGTCAAGTAACAAGATGACCCACTAGATCACAACAGAATCAAGAGCCCAAATACAACAGATGAGAAACTCATGATTCAAGACAAACCAAGAACTCAAGATTACTCAGAGATAACCAGAAATGAGCAGTAGTCGTGAAAACCCTAATATTTCACACTTTCACAAATCCAGTCTCAAGTAATCATCAACAGTTTCTCAGTTTCACACAAGTAGCCACAAATCCTCAAAAGTCGCATGCAAGAGCAAAATTAGGATTTACACCGGAAGCAGTCAAAGGAAACGTAGAACAAGCTCTGATACCACATTGAAAACTGACATAGCCAACATAATCTCAAGTTCACCATATTTAACCAATCGAAACTTCGTAAGACAAAGACACGAAAGAACAAAAGAACACAAGAGATTTGTTGACGCAGTTCGGGGAAACCCTACTCTGCGAAAACCTCAGGAGGAGAGGTTCACCCAAGATGCTTTAAAGAGATTCAGAGTCTACAACAGGTTACATACACAAGAACGGCAAAACCAAAAACAGAAAACCAAAGCACAAACACATCACAACAGAGAAGACTAGAGAAGCAAAGAAGATCGTGAGAGTCTTTGGCTTTCTGTCAAAGCCAAAGGACTTCTCAACCACAGAAGAAGTCGTTGTTGGGAGTCACGCGCCGCCGAGAAGATCAACGCGCCACCGACACTCTCCTCTTTCTCTTTTTTCTCCTCTCTTTCTCTCTGAATTGCCACAGATGAATCAACTTTGAATGAAATCCTAGGAGTTGTAAAGGGAGCTTATAAAGCAACGCCTTCAAAGCTGGGCTTCAGTGAGGAGATGGGCCACATCTAGCAATGGATCATTTAGGCCCATTAAGCCCAAGCCATCCAACCGAGCTAATTTAACAATTACGGGGTTGCTCGGTTCAATAAACCAAAACCGGTCCAATTACACTTAAGTGAACTCGGTTCACTGCTATTGAATAATTTGAATTCTACACATTACAAGTGTATGATATATTGTAATAACCAAGCTTGTATTATACAGACATAACATATTACTTTATAAATTTGAAGGCTAAAATGAATGTTGAGAAAATAAATTATCAATACTATACATGGTTTTCAAACTCGTTTTAATCCTCTTTCATTTAGCAACCAAGTGGGCCCAAAAATGTAAAACCAAACAGAGCCTTGGAACGATTAGCTTTGTAGCTAGTCGATAGACCTGTACAAGTCCGGGCTAGCTCGACCGGCTCGGACCGCCCGCCCGGTATAAAAACCGGGCCTAGACAGGTATATTGGGTCGGGTCGGGCCAGCCCGGTACAGTAACGGGCCGGGCATGGACACATCTCTAGGCTCGGTCGGGCCTAGAAGCCCGGCCCGGTACCCGGTACTGTTCATGTATATAATAATTATTTATATTTTTATATATCTATACTACTATAAATATGGCTCATACTATATACACGACAAAATTTAGCTGTACGCACGACATTCTGTACGCCAGAAATTGGCGTACGCAATGTCTTGGCGTACAGCATATTTTATGATTTTTTTTTGAATTTCTATTTTTTTTTTAATTTATGTACTTTTACCTGTACGCTGTATTATAGCGTACGCTAAAATACAGCGTACAGGAAAATAACCGTTGGTAATGGCCTGTACGCCAGCCCATTGCGTACGCTAGACCATGGCGTACAGAAGTAGCCGTTATTCCAACGGCTATTTTATGCCCTATAAATAGCAAGCCAAATCCCTCGTTTTTTAAAAATCCAAAACAACAAATCTTACAAGAAATGGCATATAATGAAAACACATTGAGTAGTGGAGAAAAGAATGAAGAATACGACGATCAAGATTTCAACGATGGCAATTTCGAGGTTAGTAATTATGGAATGATTAAGATTGAAATTAGTTATAATTAATATAGCTTAAGTACGTATAGTTAATAATTGAATTATTAGAATTGAAATTAATGGAGAAGATGATGACGATGTTGCGGTAGAGGCCTATATTTATTATGTTAAAAGATAGATTAATATTTAGTTGTAGTGGATAAGATGATGACGATTTAGCGGTAGAGGCCTATATTTGTTTTGATATATGTTAAAAGATTAGTATTTAGTAGTAGTGGAGAAGTTGATAATTGTTGTGAATTTGATATATGTTAAAAGTCCTATGTTTATTTTAAAAAGCGTTAAAAGAATATGATAATGGAAAAGATGATGATGATGATTTAGTGAGATAAGCTATCAATTTGTTTTTCTTTAGTTTAGTTATGTATTACAATTATAGTTTTGTTTTATAGTTAATATTGGTTAGCTACAAACATATAAATTTCACAAATCGCAATCCATATATTGTAACATTATTGATTATGTAAACATGTATAGGGGAAAGATTATGGAGATGAATTTCGTAATAATCTGAAGTGGGATAGCCGAGAGGAATTGATTGAGTGGGTTAAGAATAGGGGCAAAGATTTGATGATGGTTTTAGTCACTCGTAACTCAAATGTCAGAAGTGTTAGTTTGACGTGCGAGCATTTTGGTGAATATAGATCGGGGAGAAAGAAAGGTAGTGACTCAGAAGAGAAAGTTGAGATAATTCGTAAGACAATGTCGAAGAAGTCCGGATGCACATTTGAGTTGTGTGGTGTTAGATTGAAGAAGAAGTCAGGGGAAGTGACTCATAAATGGATCGTGAATGTGGTAGATGGATGCCACAACCATAAGCTTCCGACTAGCTTTCTTGGGCATGCATACATTGGCAGAATGACCCCGGATGAGGAGCGCCTTGCCAAAAGTTTGGGTGAGGCGTTCGTGACGCCTAGGACTATTGTTGCGGAGTTGAGGAACTTCTTCCCCGGAAATGTTACATCCATGAAACAAGTTTCCAACTTTCTGCAGAAGATGCATTACGAAGATCGTGGGGAATTGACGGTTACGCAATGGACTCTAAACTTTTTGCAACAAAATAGTTATCGGGTATTTTCGCTTAGAAAGTTGTCTACGAAAGAGACTGATATCCTATTTTTTGCTCACCCGGACTCGCTCCACCTATTGAAGATGTTCCCGTACGTGGTAATTATCGACGCCACATACAAGACAAATAGGTATGTGATGGATTTGTGTTACAATTTCAACACAATTTAATAGTAGTGATTTATATCATCGATTTGAATTATATCTTATATTCTATGACTTCTTACATTCATTTGTTTTCTTACATTCATCCACAGGTATAACATGCCATTGGTGGAGATTGTCGGTTTCACTTGCACGCACAAGACTTTCAACATTGCGTATGCATTTACACGACAAGAAAAAGTTGTGCATTACAAGTTCATAATGGAGAAACTTTTGCGCTTGTTTAAAGATGCGGGTGTTATGTCGGCCGCCATAATGACTGATCGAGAGAAGGCTCTCATTAATGTAATTCGGATAGTTTTCAAAGATGAAGTAAAACACCTATTGTGTTGGGTGCATATTAAGCACAACATAGAAGCATATGCCTCCCCAATATTGAAGGATAAAAAACAAGTGAAAAGGTTTTGCGGCCAATGTTGGGCACTTTGGTGTTCAACCACGGAGGAAAACTACGAAGAGAGGCTTGCGAAATTGAGGACATCGTGGAAGAGTGGCCTCGTTCGATACATTGAGAAGACGTGGACTAATCCTCACAAGGAAAGCATAGTGAGATCGTGGACTGATCATCATCTTCACTTCTTCACGAGGACTACAAACAGGTAACCCTTGTACAATGTTCAATAGTTTCTAGGTTCAGGGCTCAATGTGGGACTAACGCAATGCTTTTCATGTGTTTTGATAGGGTTGAGGGTATGCATCACGTGTTGAAGAAAATTCTGAATTCTAGCGTTGGTGGTTTTAATAGAATGGTAGTGAGGATACACCATGCGATCGAGGGTCAAATTGGGCAGGTGCGTGCGACCATGGAGATGTCACAGAACAAAACACCAACAATGTTTGATGGTGTGCCGCCAGAAATAAGAGTGTTGTTTTCAAGGCTATTCTTCAAAGTGGCGGATAGGTGCTTGAGAATGTTGTTTGATCTGTATAAGCATATAGAGGAGGAGGATTTCCCTGATGATTGTGATGATCATTGGATGAGAGACTGCTTCGGCCTGCCGTGTGTCCACAGAATCGCAAATGCCATCATTAATAAGACGTCGATCATGCCGAGTGAGATACACCGCTTCTGGAAGCAATTGCAATGGGATAGGGTTTACACGAAAGAAGATCCAGTTGAGGACACAACACAGATGTGTGTTCAAGAGTTGAGATGAAAGCTAATGGATGACATATGGCACGCTAAAACATTAAGCAAGGACCAAATAGACCAAATCATCGAGTTGTTCTGGGACACGCAGCACCCGCATGAAACTTCGATGCAGGAGCCCACAAGAATCATTTCAAAAGGAAGGCCAAAGGGTTCGACAAAGTACGACACCAAGAGGGAGCCGAGCTTGTTTGAGCATCGGAGGGCTGAGTTAGAAGAGATTGAGAAAAATAAGGCCAGTGGAAGCCAAGGTAGAGGTCAGGGTCGTGGCAAGAAGGGACCAAGTGGAACTTCGCCGGGCATTGGGACCCAAGGGAGCCAATCCGAAGGGACATGATCGCAACAGCTCCCTGAACAACCCATGATTTATATGGGGGTGAACTTTGGGGTTAAGAATGTGGATTACTTTTGGTTTCCGTACATTAACGGGGCCAGAGATGTATGTCCAGAAGGGCATTGTGGATATCGGACACTGGCTGTATTGTTGGGATCAGAAGAGACTGCATACCCCATGGTTCGAATGCAGGTGGCGGGCGAGTTGTTTGACAACAGAGATGTGTACATGCCCATCTTGCCCGTACTACACCCGGGGATCACTTACGAGGACCTTATATTTCGGGTCAACTATGTCATCAGTCCTTGCAGCGAGGAGTACTGGCTCGACATGTCGATGATTGGTTTAGTATTTGCCACGCTATACCAAGTTGCTATTGTCCTATTATCCTGGGATGGCCCGTGCTTGTGCTTACCAATGAGGGCCTCTGACGAAAGCCTCGGCCCTCCAACACAGATATTGACGATGGCCCTCGTAGGAAACCGAAACCATTTAGTACCGGTATAGTTATTGTATTTAAATAGCTAGTAATGTTTGTGCTTACCCTAAAACACAAAGCTCGATCATATTTTGTGTTTTCTATGTAGGTGTCGTTGAAGGATGGTTGTCCACTACCTCTCCCTCCGTACGCTTGGCGTTGATTCAAACACCCAAGTGTCGATGGTTGGGACTCTCAATTTCAGTCGATGATTCAACTATTTCGGGATTATTGCATTAGATATAACCGTCCTCCAGATCCCCCGGTGTAGTTTAAGATGTAGATTATATTTCAGATGTAATTTTAGATATAATTTTAGATGTAATTTATTTTAAGAGCAGATATCAACTTCACATTTGGGTCTGATTTACTTGTGTAATCTCAATTTGAAAATCCTGATAATATATCTGTTTTCTTAACATACATAAAATCCAAAACAAATTACAAGAGCGATACAAATATTACATCAACTTATTTACGCCCTTGTATCTCTCTTAATAACTGCTCATACTTAGATTTGTCCATCGCTAACTTCCCTTGTTCCTTAAGGCGCATCAACCTTGTGTGAATGGGAATCAACTTAACAAGTTCTTCATTTTCCTTAACAAGTTTTTCATTTTTGTTACCAAGCTCTTCATTTCGGTTAGCAAGTTGTTGTTTTTCGTTCCACAATTGTGCTATAACCCTTTGTGTCCTCTCATCGTAGCATGGATCAATCCACTTCATGAAGCGACACCCCCCTTCCATAGTCGGACATCCCCAATACCTCCTTCTATAGTTGAAATGCATATGCCACTCACGGATAATCGCAGATCTCTTACAATTGCATAGCCAACCAGCATTTGTTGACGATGAAGATGCCATTATGCGATGTAGTGCTTGATTTTCCTATCAATATCATAAATCCATTAATAAATGTTTCATAAACATAAAACTCAAACACGATCTAGGTTGAGAGGATAACCTTACCGAATAATGGTGATGAACAACAGAGCTTCAGTTGGAATTGTGAGAACTCAGTAATCCTAGGGGTAACACTATTTATACAAGTGAAGAGTTGTGCATAACAGCTAGCACACAACTGTAAAATACTGAAGTTGTGCAGAAATGCGAATAATAGTTGTAAAACACTCAGATTGTGCATAACAGCTATGACACAGCTGTAACACACTGAAGCTGTAATTGGAAGGGTTATATAAGAAACGGGTGAAAAACTGGAAATTTGAGAAATTGGGCCCAAATAGGCCAAATAGGAAGGATTGTAGAAGAAACAGGTGAAAAACTGAAAATTTCGAAATAGGAAGTATTGTAGAAGAAACGGGTGAAAAACTGAAAAAATGAGAAATTGGGCCCAAATAAGCCTAATAGGAAGGATTGTAGAAGAAACGGGTAAAAAACTGAAATTTTTTGAAATTGGGCCCAAATAGGCCGAATAGGAAGTATTGTAGAAGAAACGGATGAAAAACTGAAAATTTCGAAATTGGGCCCAAATAGGCCCAATAGAAAGGATTGTAGAAGAAACGGGTGAAAAGCTAAAAATTTCGAAATTGGGCCCAAATAGGCCCAATAGGAAGGATTGTAGAAGAAACGGGTGAAAAACTGAAAAATTTCAAAATTGGGCCCAAATAGGCCCAATATGAAGGATTGTAGAAGATACGGGTGAAAAACTAAAAAAATTTAAAATTGGGCCCAAATAGGCCTAATAGGGAGGATTGTAGAAGAAACGGGTGAAAACTAAAAAATTCAAAATTAGGCCCAATTGGAAAGATTGTAGAAGAAACGGGTGAAAAACTAAAAATTTCGGAATTGGGCCCAAATAGGCCCAATAGAAAGTATTGTAGAAGAAACGGGTGAAAAAATAAAAAAATGAGAAATTGGGCCCAAATAGGCCCAATAGGAAGGGTTGTAGAAGAAACGGGTGAAAAACTAAAAATTTCGAAATTGGGCCCAATATGTAGTTATACTTATATACTATAGTAATTTATTATATTTCATGTAGTTATACTTATATACTATAGTATTTTGTTATATTTCATGTAGTTATACTTATATACTATAGCTAGGGCAAAACCGGTCCAATTACACTTAAGTGAACCCGGTTCATTGCTATTGAATAATTTGAATTCTACACATTACAAGTGTATGATATATTGTAATAACCAAGCTTGTATTATACAGACATAACATATTACTTTATAAATTTGAAGGCTAAAATGAATGTTGAGAAAATAAATTATCAATACTATACATGGTTTTCAAACTCGTTTTAATCCTCTTTCATTCAGCAACCAAGTGGGCCCAAAAATGTAAAACCAAACAGAGCCTTGGAACGATTAGCTTTGTAGCTAGTCGATAGACCTGTACAAGTCCGGGCTAGCTCGACCGGCCCGAACCGCCCGCCCGGTATAAAAACCGGGCCTAGACAGGTATATTGGTCCGGTCAGGCCGGGCCAGCCCGGTACAGTAACGGGCCGGGCATGGACACATCTCTAGGCTCGGTCGGGCCTAGAAGCCCGGCCCGGTACCCGGTACTGTTCATGTATATAATAATTATTTATATTTTTATATATCTATACTACTAAAAATATGGCTCATACTATATACACGACAAAATTTAGCTGTACGCACGACATTCTGTACGCCAGAAATTGGCGTACGCAATGTCTTGGCGTACAACATATTTTATGATTTTTTTTTGAATTTCTGTTTTTTTTTTAATTTCTGTACTTTTACCTGTACGCTGTATTGTAGCGTACGCTAAAATACAGCGTACAGGAAAATAACCGTTGGTAATGGCCTGTACGCCAGCCCATTGCATACGCTAGACCATGGCGTACAGAAGTAGCCGTTATTCCAAAGGCTATTTTATGCCCTATAAATAGCAAGCCAAATCCCTCGTTTTCTAAAAATCCAAAACAACAAATCTTACAAGAAATGGCATATAATGAAAACACATCGAGTAGTGGAGAAAAGAATGAAGAATACGACGATCAAGATTTCGACGATGAAGATTTCGACGATGGTAATTTCGAGGTTAGTAATTATGGAATGATTAAGATTGAAATTAGTTATAATTAATATAGCTTAAGTACGTATAGTTAATAATGGAATTATTAGAATTGAAATTAATGGAGAAGATGATGACGATGTTGCGATAGAGGCCTATATTTATTATGTTAAAAGATAGATTAATATTTAGTTGTAGTGGATAAGATGATGACGATTTAGCGGTAGAGGCCTATATTTGTTTTGATATATGTTAAAAGATTAGTATTTAGTAGTAGTGGAGAATTTGATAATTGTTGTGAATTTGATATATGTTAAAAGTCCTATGTTTATTTTAAAAAGCGTTAAAAGAATATGGTAATGGAAAAGATGATGATGATGACTTAGTGAGATAAGCTATCAATTTGTTTTTCTTTAGTTTAGTTATGTATTACAATTATAGTTTTGTTTTATAGTTAATATTGGTTAGCTACAAACATATAAATTTCACAAATCGCAATCCATATATTGTAACATTATTGATTATGTAAACATGTATAGGGGAAATATTATGGAGATGAATTTCGTAACAATCTGAAGTGGGATAGCCGAGAGGAATTGATTGAGTGGGTTAAGAATAGGGGCAAAGATTTGATGATGGTTTTAGTCACTCGTAACTCAAATGTCAGAAGTGTTAGTTTGACGTGCGAGCGTTTTGGTGAATATAGATCGGGGAGAAAGAAAGGTAGTGACTTAGAAGAGGAAGTTGAGATAATTCGTAAGACAATGTCGAAGAAGTCCGGATGCACATTTGAGTTGTGTGGTGTTAGATTGAAGAAGTCAGGGGAAGTGACTCATAAATGGATCGTGAATGTGGTAGATGGATGCCACAACCATAAGCTTCCGACTAGCTGTAACACCCCCAAAACTTAACCCTTTTGGAAATGTATTACCGCCAGTGACCCCAGTGTTCCTTACCGTGATCACCCAAGGCTTTACCAAATAAATATAATTTATGAAATGCAATTGATACACAAAAGTCAAGCATTAAATTCCAAAACATAACATTGTCAAGGAAATAAGAGTTACGGGATTACAACCCAATCCCGAATAGGTCAAAACATAGTTTAAACCAAACACAGCGGAAGACTAAGAAATGAGTTACAATCGGAGTTATTGTCCAAAGGATCATAACCTGATTAAAGAAATAATTAAAACATTCAAAAACCATCGCCGACTCCATAGTCCTTCTAATCTTCTGAGCTACTTCTTAACTGATGTGCCGAATCGAACGGATGACACCAGCCAACCATGCAAGGAAAATATTGGTTGGTTAGTCTAAATGAATAGACTAGCAAGGGAACAAAGCAGAATGGTTCGAAGCAGTTGTATTAGGTTAGACTCTTCGTCCCTCGAATAATAATCGAGTATGCTTGTCAACCACCATACTCCTACTGGAATAAACAAGAAGTATGCACAAGAGAAGATTCTGGAAGACTGAATCTTCACAGAAATCGACTCGAAAGAAGACTCCAACGGAAATGAGTCTTTAAGGAAGTAATGACAAATCTGGAATATTACAGAATCATTCAACAATGATTTAAAACTGACTGAGATGCTTCGGTTCACGACCAACCTCATCGCCTACAACGAATCTAGATTGGAAAGAGAACGTACTACATTCGAGTCAAGACGAGTTTTCCTAGCTGCACTACTCGCCCAAGGTGTATTAATTATGTGCGTCAAGGTAACACTTATCTGATTTATGTTTCAAAAACACACATCACGTTATAGACTTTTACATGTGTACCCCACCAATGGGACGACACATCTTAGTATACGTTTCGTCGAGAGTGACGTATACCGAAAGGTTTGTGACACCAGCTAAGTGTCCTGTCTCTACACACATGTGTCAGAGACCGATCATGATCATAGAATAGTACCAGATGGGGACGAGCCATCCCGATACCAGATTATAAAGAAACGACTGGATAGAGTCCGAGTAACGTTCCTATCTAACAGTGCTAACTAAACAGTTACAGCACCACAACATTTACAGGATAAATCCACATAAAGGCCCGAAAGGCGATCACAGATAATAGCGTTGTTCTAACAGATATACAACCTATTATATGATTTTCAAAACAGTTTATCAAAACCGTTTCCAGACAAACAGAATATTCATTCCAAATTAATTACTCAGATAAACTACTGATAATTAATGTAAATATGGAACGAATGAGCAAGAGCGAACCGCCACTTGCCTTACTCCGCAGAATAGTCTAAAGACGTGACTGGATTCCGGGCTCGACACGGTATAGTTTCGACAGCACAACAACCTTCGAGTCGACCCATAAAAGGAACCCTAAGTTAGATCCGACATAAACAGTACGAATCTAAACACGGCGAAAGAACACAAAAGGAAAGACGCCACGACGACAACCGACCAAGCCAAAGCCACGAAGGCGTTCTGCGCACTGGCGACGGTCGCTGTTCTTGGCGGCGGTCGCCGTGAAGAACACGGCCGACTGAAACGAGAGAAACCCACCCCAAAACACGAGCGGTTCGGCCTCCTTCGACTTGCTTTGGCTTCTAACCTCCAAGGCTAACCAAAAGCTTCACAAAGGCACTCAGGAACCACACCAAAGCAACACCGACGAGACCTTCAACTTCCGGCGACAACACAACTCCGGCGAGAGGCGAATTTGGCAGCGATTCGGGGTTGTAGATGACCCAAAACCCATGCCCAAGCTCATCTATTTATAGGCAAACCCCAAGGAGTGATCTGCAAACCCTCAGACATGGCAAACGATGCAACGGCGCGCCTCGAACGACGCCGGCGACCATCGGGCAATGCCCACTGGACAATCACGGCGGGCGTCGTGATTTTGCCTGCGGCGGGCACGCGGCGGTCGCCGTAAATGCGGCGGTCGCCGTCGTTAGGCCTGTCGCGGCCAGCTAGAAGCTGACACGCTGACATTTCGGGCCCAACCACGGCGGTCGCTGTTTCTGAACGGCGGTCGCCGTTTCCCCCTTTTCCCGCCCATTCGGCTTTGAATGAGCTTGACGATAGATCGGGATAAAAATTATCGTACGCGAACGACAATTAAACTCCAAGGCATGATGTCTGTATATTATTTCACTGAGAAAAATATTACAGATACAGAGCACATTACAGAATGTCTCAAACTACTTGAATTAAATCCGACGTACACAACGGGTACTCGGGAAAATTCTATAATTTCCAAAATAACCTTACAAAAATACGGGGTATCACACTAGCTTTCTTGGGCATGCATACATTGGCAGAATGACCCCGGATGAGGAGCGCCTTGCCAAAAGTTTGGGCGAGGCGTTCGTGACGCCTAGGACTATTGTTGCGGAGTTGAGGAACTTCTTCCCCGGAAATGTTACATCCATGAAACAAGTTTCCAACTTTCTGCAGAAGATGCATTACGAAGATCGTGGGGAATTGACGGTTACGCAATGGACTCTAAACTTTTTGCAACAAAATAGTTACCGGGTATTTCCGCTTAGAAAGTTGTCTACGAAAGAGACTGATATCCTATTTTTTGCTCACCCGGACTCGCTCCACCTGTTGAAGATGTTCCCGTACGTGGTAATTATCGATGCCACATACAAGACAAATAGGTATGTGATGGATTTGTGTTACAATTTCAACACAATTTAATAGTAGTGATTTATATCATCGATTTGAATTATATCTTATATTCTATGACTTCTTACATTCATTTGTTTTCTTACATTCATCCACAGGTATAACATGCCATTGGTGGAGATTGTCGGTTTCACTTGCACGCACAAGACTTTCAACATTGCGTATGCATTTACACGACAAGAAGAAGTTGTGCATTACAAGTTCATAATGGAGAAACTTTTGCGCTTGTTTAAAGATGCGGGTGTTATGCCGACCTCCATAATGACTGATCGAGAGAAGGCTCTCATTAATGCAATTCGGATAGTTTTCAAAGATGAAGTAAAACACCTATTGTGTTGGGTGCATATTAAGCACAACATAGAAGCATATGCCTCCCCAATATTGAAGGATAAAAAACAAGTGAAAAGGTTTTGCGGCCAATGTTGGGCACTTTGGTGTTCAACCACGGAGGAAAGCTACGAAGAGAGGCTTGCGAAATTGAGGACATCGTGGAAGAGTGGCCTCGTTCGATACATTGAGAAGACGTGGACTAATCCTCACAAGGAAAGCATAGTGAGATCGTGGACTGATCATCATCTTCACTTCTTCACGAGGACTACAAACAGGTAACCCTTGTACAATGTTCAGTAGTTTCTAGGTTCAGGGCTCAATGTGGGACTAATGCAATGCTTTTCATGTGTTTTGATAGGGTTGAGGGTATGCATCACGTGTTAAAGAAAATTCTGAATTCTAGCGTTGGTGGTTTTAATAGAATGGTAGTGAGGATACACCATGCGATCGAGGGTCAAATTGGGCAGGTGCGTGCGACCATGGAGATGTCACAGAACAAAACACCAACAATGTTTGATGGTGTGCCGCCAGAAATAAGAGTGTTGTTTTCAAGGCTATTCTTCAAAGTGTCGGATAGGTGCTTGGGAATGTTGTTTGATCTGTATAAGCAGATAGAGGAGGAGGATTTCCCTGATGATTGTGATGATCATTGGATGAGAGACTGCTTTGGCCTGCCGTGTGTCCACAGAATCGCAAATGCCATCATTAATAAGACGTCGATCATGCCGAGTGAGATACACCGCTTCTGGAAGCAATTGCAATGGGATAGGGTTTACACGAAAGAAAATCCAGTTGAGGACACAACACAGATGTGTGTTCAAGAGTTGAGATGAAAGCTAATGGATGACATGTGGCACGCTAAAACATTAAGCAAGGACCAAATAGACCAAATCATCGAGTTGTTCTGGGACACGCAGCACCCGCATGAAACTTCGATGCAGGAGCCCACAAGAATCATTTCAAAAGGAAGGCCAAAGGGTTCGACAAAGTACGACACCAAGAGGGAGCCGAGCTTGTTTGAGCATCGGAGGGCTGAGTTAAAAGAGATTGAGAAGAATAAGGCCAGTGGAAGCCAAGGTAGAGGTCAGGGTCGTGGCAAGAAGGGACCAAGTGGAACTTCGCCGGGCATTGGGACCCAAGGGAGCCAATCCGAAGGGACATGATCGCAACAGCTCCCTGAACAACCCATGATTTATATGGGGGTGAACTTTGGGGTTAAGAATGTGGATTACTTTTGGTTTCCGTACATTAACGGGGCCAGAGATGTATGTCCAGACGGGCATTGTGGATATCGGACACTGGCTGTATTGTTGGGATCAGAAGAGACTGCATACCCCATGGTTCGAATGCAGGTGGCGGGCGAGTTGTTTGACAACAGAGATGTGTACATGCCCATCTTGCCCGTACTACACCCGGGGATCACTTACGAGGACCTTATATTTCGGGTCAACTATGTCATCAGTCCTTGCAGCGAGGAGTACTGGCTCGACATGTCGATGATTGGTTTAGTATTTGCCACGCTATACCAAGTTGCTATTGTCCTATTATCCTGGGATGGCCCGTGCTTGTGCTTACCAATGAGGGCCTCTGACGAAAGCCTCGGCCCTCCAACACAGATATTGACGATGGCCCTCGTAGGAAACCGAAACCATTTAGTACCGGTATAGTTATTGTATTTAAATAGCTAGTAATGTTTGTGCTTACCCTAAAACACAAAGCTCGATCATATTTTGTGTTTTCTATGTAGGTGTCGTTGAAGGATGGTTGTCCACTACCTCTCCCTCCGTACGCTTGGCGTCGATTCAAACACCCAAGTGTCGATGGTTGGGACTCTCAATTTCAGTCGATGATTCAACTATTTTGGGATTATCGCATTAGATATAACCGTCCTCCAGATCCCCCGGTGTAGTTTAAGATGTAGATTATATTTCAGATGTAATTTTAGATATAATTTTAGATGTAATTTATTTTAAGAGCAGATATTAACTTCACATTTGGGTCTGATTTACTTGTGTAATCTCAATTTGAAAATCCTGATAATATATCTGTTTTCTTAACATACATAAAATCCAAAACAAATTACAAGAGCGATACAAACATTACATCAACTTATTTACGCCCTTGTATCTCTCTTAATAACTGCTCATACTTAGATTTGCCCATCGCTAACTTCCCTTGTTCCTTAAGACGCATCAACCTTGTGTGAATGGGAATCAACTTAACAAGTTCTTCATTTTCCTTACCAAGCTCTTCATTTCGGTTAGCAAGTTGTTGTTTTCCGTTCCACAGTTGTGCTATAACCCTCTGTGTCCTCTCATCGTAGCATGGATCAATCCACTTCATGAAGCGACACCCCCCTTCCATAGTCGGACATCCCCAATACCTCCTTCTATAGTTGAAATGCATATGCCACTCACGGATAATCGCAGATCTCTTACAATTGCATAGCCAACCAGCATTTGTTGACGATGAAGATGCCATTATGCGATGTAGTGCTTGATTTTCCTATCAATATCATAAATCCATTAATAAATGTTTCATAAACATAAAACTTAAACAAGATCTAGGTTGAGAGGATAACCTTACCGAATAATGGTGATGAACAATAGAGCTTCAGTTGGAATTGTGAGAACTCAGTAACCCTAGGGGTAACACTATTTATACAAGTGAAGAGTTGTGCATAACAGCTAGCACACAATTGTAAAACACTGAAGTTGTGCAGAAATGCGAATAATAGTTGTAAAACACTCAGTTTGTGCATAACAGCTATGACACAGCTGTAACACACTGAAGCTGTAATTGGAGGGGTTATATAAGAAATGGGTGAAAAACTGGAAATTTGAGAAATTGGGCCCAAATAGGCCCAATAGGAAGGATTATAGAAGAAACGGGTGAAAAATTGAAAATTTCGAAATTGGGCCCAAATAGGCCCAATAGGCAGTATTGTAGAAGAAACTGGTGAAAAATTGAAAATTTCAAAATAGGAAGTATTGTAGAAGAAACGGGTGAAAAACTGAAAAAATGAGAAATTGGGCCCAAATAAGCCCAATAGGAAGGATTGTAGAAGAAACGGGTAAAAAACTGAAAATTTTCGAAATTGGGCCCAAATAGGCCGAATAGGAAGTATTGTAGAAGAAACGGATGAAAAACTGAAAATTTCAAAATTGGGCCCAAATAGGCCCAATAGGAAGGATTGTAGAAGAAACGGGTGAAAAACTGAAAATTTCAAAATTGGGACCAAATAGGCCTAATAGGAAGGATTGTAGAAGAAACGGGTGAAAACTGAAAAATTTCGAAATTGGGCCCAAATAGGCCCAATAGGAAGGATTATAGAAGATACGGGTGAAAAACTAAAAAAATTCAAAATTGGGCCCAAATAGGCCCAATAGGGAGGATTGTAGAAGAAACGGGTGAAAAACTAAAAAATTCAAAATTAGACACAAATAGGCCCAATTGGAAAGATTGTAGAAGAAACAGGTGAAAAACTAAAAAATTTGGAATTGGGCCCAAATAGGCCCAATAGAAAGTATTGTAGAAGAAACGGGTGAAAAAATAAAAAAATGAGAAATTGGGCCCAAATAGGCCCAATAGAAGGGATTGTAGAAGAAACGGGTGAAAAACTGAAAATTTCGAAATTGGGCCCAATATGTAGTTATACTTATATACTATAGTAATTTATTATATTTCATGTAGTTATACTTATATACTATAGTATTTCGTTATATTTCATGTAGTTATACTTATATAGTATAGTATTTCGTTATATTTCATGTAGTTACACTTATATACTATAGTATTTCGTTATATTTCATGTAGTTATACTTATATATTATAGTATTTCCTTATATTTCATATAGTTACACTTATATACTATAGTATTTCATTATATTTCATGTAGTTACACTTATATACATTAGTATTTCGTTATATTTCATGTAATTACACTTATATACTATAGTATTTTGTTATATTTCATGTAGTTATACTTATATACTATAGTATTTTCTTATATTTCATGTAATTACACTTATATACTATAGTATTTCGTTATATTTCATGTAGTTATACTTATATACTATAGTATTTCCTTATATTTCATGTAGTTACACTTATATACTATAGTATTTCATTATATTTCATGTAGTTACACTTATATACTATAGTATTTCATTATATTTCATGTAGTTACACTTATATACTATAGTATTTCGTTATATTTCATGTAGTTACACTTATATAGTATAGTATTTCTCATTAAATTTCATGTAGTTACACTTTTATACTATAGTATTTCGTTATATTTCTCATTAAATTTCATGTAGTTACACTTTTATACTATAGTATTTCGTTATATTTCATGTAGTTACACTTATATACTATAGTATTTCTCATTATATTTCATGTAGTAACACTTATATACTATAGTATTTCGTTATATTTCATATAGTTATACTTATATAGTATAGTATTTCTTTATATTTCATGTAGTTACACTTATATACTATAGTATTTCGTTATATTTTATGTAGTTAGACTTATATACTATAATATTTCGTTATATTTCATGTAGTTATACTTATATACTATAGTATTTCGTTATATTTCATGTAGTTACACTTATATACTATAGTATTTCGTTATATTTCATGTAGTTACACTTATATACTATAGTATTTCGTTATATTTCATGTAGTTACACTTATATACTATAGTATTTCGTTATATTTCATGTAGTTACACTTATATATTATAGTATTTTCTTATATTTCATGTAATTACACTTATATACTATAGTATTTCGTTATATTTCATGTAATTACACTTATATACTATAGTATTTCGTTATATTTCATGTAGTTATACTTATATACTATAGTATTTCCTTATATTTCATGTAGTTACACTTATATACTATAGTATTTCATTATATTTCATGTAGTTACACTTATATACTATAGTATTTCGTTATATTTCATGTAGTTACACTTATATACTATAGTATTTCGTTATATTTCATGTAGTTACACTTATATAGTATAGTATTTCTCATTAAATTTCATGTAGTTACACTTTTATACTATAGTATTTCGTTATATTTCTCATTAAATTTCATGTAGTTACACTTTTATACTATAGTATTTCGTTATATTTCATGTAGTTACACTTATATACTATAGTATTTCTCATTATATTTCATGTAGTAACACTTATATACTATAGTATTTCGTTATATTTCATATAGTTATACTTATATAGTATAGTATTTCTTTATATTTCATGTAGTTACACTTATATACTATAGTATTTCGTTATATTTTATGTAGTTAGACTTATATACTATAGTATTTCGTTATATTTCATGTAGTTATACTTATATACTATAGTATTTCGTTATATTTCATGTAGTTACACTTATATACTATAGTATTTCGTTATATTTCATGTAGTTACACTTATATACTATAGTATTTCGTTATATTTCATGTAGTTACACTTATATACTATAATATTTCGTTATATTTCATGTAGTTACACTTATATACTATAGTATTTCGTTATATTTCATGTAGTTACACTTATATACTATAGTATTTCGTTATATTTCATGTAGTTACACTTATATAGTATAGTATTTCGTTATATTTCATGTAGTTACACTTATATACTATAGTATTTCGTTATATTTCATGTAGTTACACTTATATACTATAGTATTTCTCATTAAATTTATTGTAGTTACACTTATAATGCTCATGTATCTCGAGGCACTCAGTAATGCTTTGGTACAAAGAAGGAGCGTCCTGAGGGGTGGTAAAGTCTAACGGACCTCAGCAAGAGGTCCTCTATCGGGATACCGCCACCACCGAATCACTGGGCCACCAACTCCAGGTTCGCCCCAGTAATGGCGCAAACGTGATCTCTAACGACGGGGTCCGCCATATCACTGGTGACGCTCAATCCGTCGATGGGGATCTCCAGGATGCGCGCGACATCGTGGAGCGTGATAGTGATCTCGTCGTTACGGGAAATGGAACGAGCTTGTCTCCGGATGCCAGCGCTCGACGAACGCAGAAATAAGCACGTCGTCGATCCTCCTGAAGTCCACCTCCCTCATAGAGGTGATACGGCTCCACTGCGCAAAATCCCACCAGGTGTCCGGAGCCGCTGTAATGTGCTCGTTCATCTCCCAATGCCATGGCTTCCTGGTGTACGTCTTTAGAACCTTCCTCATCTGAAAAAGAAATAACAAAATTAGTATTATACTTAACATTTTCATATTTTTATTTAAAAATCTTAAACTAAATCAAAGACGTAGTGTATCATCCATGCGCGCAACGGGTGGTGGGGGATCCGGAAGTGTCAACGCCAATGTCATGTCCCATAGGACCCTGGCGACGTGGGTCGTATACGTACCGAGGAGGTGAGGAACGAGGGGCCCTCCTGGCATCCAAGGCTCTGCGGGGCCCGCCTGCTCGGGAACCGAATCCGCCTGCTCGGGAACTGGATCCGCCTGTTGCGGAGCCGGATCCGCATGCTACGGAGCCAGATCCGCCTGCTGGGGAGCCTCGTCCATCCCCAAGTCTGATGCGGGTATGGGAGACTCCTCAAATCCCTCATAATAGTCGCGGTGGAGGGACGCGTCAAGTGCCTCCTCGTCCAGCTCCATGGATGAGGCCGATGACGAAGACAACGACGGGTCAACCGCGCCCTCCTGCACTCCCGTCGCGACGTCCTGTAGGACGGGAAGCAAATCCACCGAAGCGGCCCGACGAGCCGATGCTGTGACCGGATTCCTCCGTGCCAGCTGACGGGACCCACGTCGGGGCCGTCTCACAGACAGCATCGAGGCTTGTAAAGCCTTTTTATAACACATTAATCAAAAATTTAAATTCATAAACAACTACAACATTATAATATAAATTGTATAATTCAATACCTATATTATTTGCCAATTTCAAATATAGACCTAATTTGCTAATTTCAAATATAATTCTTTAAATTCAATCCCAATTTAATAAAAACAAAAATTCCTTAATTTCAAAATTTTAATTTTAATATCTAAAATTTTCAAATTTAGTTTCATATCCTAAATTCAACCTGGAAGAGTAGACTCCTTTGTTTTTCTAAATTCAAGTTTAATTATTATAACTAAAATCCAAAATTCAATACCTAAATTCAAATTCAATTTTTGTAACATAAATATAAATTTCAATACCTAATTTTTATAAAGAAATCTAGAATTAAATACATACCAACAATTTCTAAATGCAATACCTATTTCTAAATTCAATACTTATTTCATTCTAAATTTTCATAAATTCAAATAAATTTCTATTCCGTTCATACCTCTCGACTACCCCAGGTAGAAGTCTGACCGGGTGTCGTAGGAACGTCTCCGCGTCCGCCTCCTCGTCTGCCACGGGCTCGGATAAATCGGGTCCGGACAGTGCTCGTTCACCCTCAACCCCGCCACCACTGGACGGAGAACTAGGTGCCGCCGCCTCGCCGCCATCTGCACCGCCGCCGGTCACTTCCACGGCCACCTCTCCGTTGCCGGCCGGTTCTGCAGAACCACCAGGAGCACCGCCGCCAGCCGCCACGCTCTCCACGCCGCCTGGAGGACCGTCGTCTCCTCGTCTTCCGCCAATCTCGCCGCCAGGAGGAGCCTCACCGGAGTGGTCGCCACCGCCACTGCTCGCCATCGTCGGAGAAGGAGAATGAAGAAGACCGAAATGGAGGAGGAGAAGGAAGAAGAAGCGAAATGGAGGAGGAGAAGGAAGAAGGGGCGAAGATCGCCGCCGCCGTCTGTGGAAAAGGGGAAGAAGGGGAGAAAAAGAAGAGGTCGCGTCGACGCGGCCTCTTAACCTAGCCTGTAGGCCGGCCATAATTGGACCGGCCCAATTATGGCCGGCCTAAAACGACCTGTACGCTAGAATATGACGTATTTAGAAAACAAAAATTATACGAATACGTATTTTTTTGTACGCTAGAATACAACGTACAAAAAAATACGTATTCGTATAATTTTTGTATATTTTTTGTACTTTTTGGTCATTTTTTATTCTGTACGCAATGAATTGGCGTACAATTCAATTCATTGGTCATTTTTTTATTCTACACGCCAATTCATTGCATACAGAATATCGTGTGCATAGAAGAAAAATGTCGGGTATATAGGAGACTCGATAAATATTGGTATTGCCTTATCTACAGTGACTTTCCACTTTTTCGAATACAAAATTTGTACGTTATTGCTGGTTGGGCTGCAGCAAATTAACTAATCCCAACTCCAATTTGTCCACATCTGCTTTGGCCCATTTGCTTTGCCTTCAATTGAGTTAGGTTAATCGCATCTCATCTTCCTCCCACAGACAAACTGCACCTCCTCCTTCTCATCAGCCCCTCTTCCTTCGACGCTCCTCCAACGCCGGCGAACCATCTGCCTATGGCTTGAATCCATAAATCCGACCAGCGGCACACCATCTCCGTTCCCAGTTCTTCCATGAGGCGACGTCGTTGTTGCTCCCAAGTGCGCCGCTCCGACTGAATTTCTGTGCACCTAGCTTCGAACAAGGAACGACGGTATTAGGGTTCCAGCAATTGATTTATATGTTTCTCTTTGTTAGATATGACTGAAATCATTTTACTTTCTCAATCAAAAGCGTCTATTCTTGTGAAAAATTCTGAAGTTGTTGAGTTGTGTAAAGCATGTTGAATATTTAAACGACGGACTGTGGTTTAGCATCTGAAGACGGCAGCTAACCTCGGAATTGAACTCCAGCTAAGAGGTTCTCTCTACCTTTCTATCTGCGTTCTCAGTTTTGACTCTGATGAGAGTGTTTCCGTGCTCGTGACAGGAGATTAATTCTCAACTGAATTTGATATGATGATGTCACTGTTTGTTCCAAATCTATCTTTGCGATCAGTAGTTTTTTATGTCATGTTTGCAGTTGAAAATTTGAGATGTACTCCCTCCGTCCCTATTTGTTTGTCGTGTTTTGACCGGGCACACTTGCCGAGATAAATTTTGTATCGTTAATATCTCTAATTATATATTAATAAAAATTATAATTTTTTGATATTATTAAAGTACCCGTTGAGACGAATGAAACTAGACCCCACATGACTATGTGGACGGAGGGAGTACAATTTAACTTTGAATGGGAAATGATTGATTGCATAATTTGCATTCATGGTCTACATAACAATACAATCATACAGCATTCATGTGGACGGAGGGAGTACAATTTAACTTTGAATGGGAAATGATTGATTGCATAATTTGCATTCATGGTCTACATAACAATACAATCATACAGCCTTTGGTTTGAAATTCACATAATTTGCATTCATGGTCTAATTAAAGAGACAACATATGCATTATAATTTATATGTAGTACTTTATCTTCAACAATTACATATAAACTCTTTAACTAAAAAAAAGGGCAACTTGTGTAGGTAAGGAGAAATAGTTATGGCAAATGAGCAAAACGAAGGGGCTGAACAAGCCGCCAGCACTCCAGCAGTCGGTTGGACTGGGATGATAGAGGAACGATATAAGAAGATGAAAGAGCATGCGGAAACGTACCCTTATGTATGGGGATCTTATCTTGTGGTATATGGCGGGTTTGGCCTTTGGTTCACCTACAGGTGGCGAAGGCTCAGGAAGACCGAGGATAGAATTCGCGGTCTCCAAAAGCGTTTGCGTGAATTAGTCGAGGCTGAAGAGGCTGGTAGCTCTGCTGCGTCTGGGCAGAAGCCATCACCTCCTTCTGTTGAGAGTAAACCAACTAAATAGTCATTTCCTGGCGTGAGTTCATACACATTTCAGTTTTTGGTTATATATGGCCATTGTTTAGGACCATCCAATTGACATCTTGTAAGCTTTTAGGTGGGATTTACTCAAATGTAGTCTGGATGATTTTAGCTGGATCTCTTTTTGATGGTTTTTGAGATAATTGGCACAGTATGAGAAGGATTTCTCCATTGATTTGTTGCCCTGCTGTATTTCAGTGTTGACAGTTGAATACTATATGAATTGTGATACACTTTCTGAATTTATTGCTTCCCTGATTCAAGATCTCTCTTTCTGGGGGAAAAAATTACAAATTAGGAAAACCCGAAGGCAGTGTTTACAAAGTGCATAGTAAGCGAATACATAGGCAAAGGAATCAGGCTGCAATGAGCTGTGCACCAGTGATTGAAATTGATTCACTTGTTCCTAATGGAATCAACCATATGAATCTCAGCAATTTGGCCTGTTGTTTGACGAGATATCCGAGGGCCTACAACTTGTTTAACTGAATCAAGTTGTTTGGTTTATTCAACCGAGTCAGTTTAATCTTCATGTAAATAATCTCTTGGAAATGCCTTGTGTTTGTGCTGCCCGGGAACAAAAATCATCTCCTGTAAGGCTGGAGGTGAAGATGCTCAAACTCAGAACCGAATGAGATCGAATCCTGTTCTAGCCTCTTCTGCAGTCTCCTCCAAGTTCTCAATTTGTCAGCTTGTATCAAACCTCTATACAATGTCTCAAACGTGACCTTCTGCGGTAGGATTCCCTTTTCGATCATTTCCACAAAGAACTCACACGCCTCCCTCCATTTATGCTTCTCAATCAAACCATGAACCAAAATTGTGTAGGAATCCAAATCGGGCCCAAACACGCTCGCTTTCATATCTTCCCACACTTCCTTCACAATCTCCATCTTATCTAGCTTCAAAAACATACCAAGCAAGATATGGTACGTATGAATACCCGGCGTACAAGCCCCGTCTTTCCTCATCCTCTTGTACAAATTCAGAGCACTTTCCTAGTTCTTTCTGTCTCCGTACTCCTTGAAGAAGCAGTTATACGTTGCAGCTGATGGTGATACCCCGTTGTTGATCATCTCATCCAGTAGCCTGTCGGCCTCTTCAATTCGTCCACAGGAGCTAAGGCACTTGACGACAGATGTGTAAGTGGCTATGCTCGGGCTGATCCCTCGCTCCTTCATCATCTTGAACATGTCAAGCGTCAAGTCAGGCTTATGAGCGCGGCTGTAGACGTGAAGCACAACAGAGTAACTGGTCACATCAGGCTCTATCCCTCTCTCAGACATTTCAGCAAACACCTTGTCCGCATCCCTAACAACCCTCTCGAAACGTTCATCCGGGTGCAAGCTCGCCCGCCTGCAGATCCCATTAAGCAGCACATTGTAGGTAACCACATTCGGTTCAATCCTCTTCTCCACCATCTCTCTCAACAGTCAACAGCTTCTCCGCCATATCGATCCTGTTCATCTTACACCAACCGTATATCAAAACAGTGTAAGCCTTCGAACACGGCTCAAAACTGAACTTCTTCCGATTGAAGACCTCCATAGCCACCCTCACATAGCCATACTTGCACAGCGTGTCCAGAAGATAGAGAAAATCGTCCTTACTAGTCTCGGATTCGACGAAACAGGGCATATCGTCGAACGCTCTGATCGCTTGGCGGGTCAGCCCGGCCGCGATCAGCCTCCGGATGAGAACCAGGAAGGTGGAGGATTTGGGGGTTAGGTTTAGGGTTTGGAGCTCGACGATGAGCTGCCAGGCGACGTCGAACTGGCGAGCGCGGCCGAGGATGTCGAACGACGCCGTATCGGGGGCGAAATAGGGGTGGTGGCGCTGGGAGATGAACCAGGAGAAGAAGGAGAGGGCGATCTTGGAGAAGTGTTTGAGGCGGAGGAGCGTCTGGTGGAGGAGGTGGGATGAGAGAGAGAGATGCCGTTGAGTTGGAGGGAGGATTCCATGGCGTGGAAGGGGTTGTGGTGGTCGAGGAGGAGCTTCGAGATCATGTCGGCGTCGGGGGAGGGTTGGAGTGCTGGAAGCTGAGGCTTCGTCGGCGTCTGGTCCGAGAAGGCGTGGAAATCACCGGAGTCGTTTCCAGCGGAGGTGTTGGAATTGAAGAGACGGGAAAAGATAGGGGAAGCAGTGGAGGTAGAAGAGGGAAAGGGGAGAGCGAGAGTATGACGACGGAACATCCTCGACGCCATTGATGGAGCTTTTGAGGATTTAATTGTTTCCCTCCAAACGCTCAACTTCATTTTATTAGGACCTATTTGGTATATTTATTTCGTTTTTTCAAATAGGATGCCCTGGTCTCGTGTTTATATTGGACGTCTTGAGGTTTGAGGTTTGGAAGCATGACACCCCCGTGATCATGAGTTTATATGTTTGATTTTTTTTTGATTTGATAAAAATTAGATTGATAATTATAAAAGAGACGTTTTTTCAGTTTATAGTATTTTTTGGATAAAAATTATAAATTCTAGACTAATTTGAAAATTTTTCAAGGAACTCCGCTCGATCGTCTTTGCGATGAAGTCGACCACCATATTTATTTATCGGAAGACATGAAAAATCTGCACTGAGGAAAACAATTGTAAAACACACAGGATATCAGAAATTAACATTTCAATATCCCATGGACAATGCCAAATTTGATTAAGAACATTCACAATGTTAAGGTTATCGCATTTAAGTTGAATGTCGATAATGTCTAATTCGGCCTTTATCAGGACATTTCTTACTGTAAGTGTTTCTGTTTTTAAAGAGGTTGAGATACCACATTTATCCCCAAAGAGGAAGATTGGTTTACCCGTGTTGTTCCTGAAAATGTAGCCAAAGATAGATTCACCATTAGTTTTGGTGGATCCATTTGTATTGATTTTAATAATATTATCCGGTGGTTTTTTTTCATTTCTTTATTTGTTGTCTAACATTGTTCATTCTATGTGTTTTTAGTCTGTCCTCTGCTAAGAGGTCGGGGTTCCAACTCTTCGTCTTATTCTAATTCTCATTTTGTTTTTTAATATAAATTGGTACATCCTTTATGGAATCAGTATCATCGTTTGTTCTTCCAAAACTTTGTTGGTTTCTATAAGACCAAATTCCCCACCAAGAGACCATTAATTCTATAAATTGTGATCTATCAGTTTTTTTTTTCGAATTTCCTCAATGATTTCATTGATTTTTTTGTTTCCTATGTTTAGGGATATAATGATACCATAGGTATGATAATTCATTTTCTCTATTATTTTTATGGTGTGGTTACATTGGAATAAGAGATGATTCAGATCCTCCAAATGAGCATTGCAGCGGATATAACCCTGGAGATTGCTATACCTTTTTTTTGCTAATCTAGCTTTTGTTGGTAGTCTATTTTTTATTATTTTTCAGACAAAGTTTTTAACTTTGGAATATGTGTCCATCTTCCAGATCCATGAAGAATCATATGCAGTATCTCTTGTTTCTGTTAATTAATTCCATAACAGAGTTCGTAGAAAATCAACCATTTTTGCTAGTTTACCCAGTACATTCTATCATGAATATCATTTAAAGGTGTCGGGATAGAGATAATTTTTTTGGTTAAATCATGTGGTAAACATTGTTATATTAGGTCCTTATTCCAGGTTGTTTGAATCCTTCTCTTAATAGCCTAAGTGTCTCCTATAGGCTATAGACCAAAATAAAGGGAGAAGTTGTAAATCAAATACAATGAGGTTTGCTTGACCATCTAATAATAAAACCATTTTTATTTATAAATATTTATTTTTTAAAATTTATTTATACCACTCAAATTTTAGAATTTATAAAGCAATTTTTTTTTATCAAAAATACTAAAAAAATTTATAAATATTTGGTCAAACAAGACTTAACTTTTGATGAGTGAATGCCGCCATAACTAACTCAAATTATAGTATTTGATTAAAAGAGAATTTTGAAAATATGCATATTTGGGGTGATGAGTAGACAATAATTTTGTGATGATTTGATAATAACACAATATTGTGACAAACAAATTGTAAAAATCAACAAAGAGTCACATCCCTATAACATCCTTTACTTTATTGATAATCTCGTTAGACCATCTTTAATCATGGATCAAGAATATCATTTCTAAGAGCATCTACAATGGTGGAAATGAAATTGGATATCAAAGACATTTAAAAAAATCAAAAGTCAGAAAAAAGTCAGAATTTATGAGTAAATCAATAAAGCAGTACCATCTGCTTGATATTCTCTTCTGAAATTTCTTTTAATTTACTAAAAAAATCTGATATTAATTTTTAATTTATTTATTTTTAATACCCTAAGATACTCTAAGTATCACCATTAAAGGTGGTCTAAGCATCATATACTTTATGTATTCTTTTATTAGTTTACTACAAAAATCTATCATTTTTGTATTGGATATGATACCTACTATCAATATCATGATTTTTTTTTGTTGCAAAGGAAGGGGATACCCATTTATTCATAATAAGATAACCTTACATAGGTTCACTAGCTAATTTATCTAAATTAAGAAACGAAAGAAGCCCCTCAGGCGGGGAGACGAACAAGGTAAAATCCCCAGTACAAGAAGGACTAGCTTTGGCCAGCCAGTCAGCCGCTTGGTTCGCCATCCGGGGTGCATGTTTGATTGATGTTTGCCAGCGCGTAGCGCTCAACAGGCTGCGCACACGAACAATGAAGTCGCGGTGCAGTGGAGGTGGAGTCTCCACCGAAGTAACCATGTCCAGTACCTCTAGGGAATCAATCTCAATTTACAAAATGAGACCTTCTAAAAGACCCAAGAGTTTCGCTTTAAATGTCGAATGACCCACAGTTGCAGCCACATAAGCCTGAATAAATTCGCCTGATTGATCACGAATGATTCCCCAGCAAAGACTCGTTGTCGCCTTATTTAATCGTGTTGGGAATGGAAAGATTGGGTCATATCATTGACGATGCGGTCCTTGCTGGTGATTGGAAGCCTATAAGGCTGTCGGAGCATGGTCCGGGGTTGTCGCATCTCTTCTTCGCTGACGATTTGATTCTATTTGCTAAGGCGAGTGTTGAGCAAATGCATGTGATTCGATTATGCCTTGATAAATTTTGCGCTGCTTCGGAAGCTAAGATTAATATGCATAAGTCTATGCTTTGTTTGTCTAACTCTACGCCGGAGATGTTGGCTGATCAAATCAGCCAGGCGGGCAAAATTGCTGTCACAGATGACCTTGGTAAGTATCTTGGTATCCCTATGTCTAAAAAACGCATATCCAAAGCTTCATTCAGTTATATTCTTGATCGTGTGGACGCCAAGTTTGCCGGGTGGAAGGCGAAATTGCTCTCTATGGCTAGTAGAGTGACTCTGATGTTGCAACCATTCCATATTATACTATGCAAACTACCCATCTTCCTCTATCTATATGTGATGAGATTGAGAAGAAAATTAGGGGTTTTGTTTGGAATTCCACCAATGAAAAGAGACGGATTCATCTACTCAAATGGGAAGATTTGCGACGTCCTAAATCTGCGGACGAACTAGGAATGAAAAGCATGCGCCAAACAAATATCAATATCATGATTAAAGATGCACTTATGTTTTGGTCCAAAGTACATGGTTTCTTCCGCATGCACATGGGTGGACGCAGGTGGGGCCCAGTGGGACAGCCCCCACTGGAATTTTCAAATTTTTTTTTAAAAAAAAATTATACGGGGTTTTTTTTCTCACCCAAACTTTTTTTTAAAAAAATTCCCCAAAAATTTCAGTCTAATTTTTGTAGTTTTCCAATTTAAAAAATATTTTTTACATAGGATTTATTATGCATAATTCTCAAAATTACTAAAATTTATCCAAATTTACATACAATTTTTCAATGAGATATGTAATAATTTCACTATATTTATCCTTATTTGTTTTAAAACTTTCAAAATATAGGATTTATGAATTTGTAAATTTTATAAATTATTTTTTATACAAATTTATCGAGATAATGCAGTAAAAGTAGTCTGTAATGATGAAATTTGTTTAGATTGTGTAATTTTTGGTCAATTTTGAGTAAAATTTTATTTGAAGTTTGGATATAGAGTTTGTTGTTTGAAATTGAGATTGTTTGTGCAAAATAAATAGTAGAATTAAAAATTACGATTTAGGATTTTGTGTAAGATAGACAATAATATTTTACTTTTTAAAATTTTAGCCTCCACTGGACTTTAATCCTGCATCCCCTGCGCATGCATGATTGTTACAGGTCCAATAAAATTTAGTAGATAACATGATTTTCCTGCTAAATAAAATGCTCTTTCTCACGTAAAGACAATAAAACCTTACCGAGACAAATTTGTAATCTATTGTATATATGCACATTCAAAACAAGTGTTTACCATATATGTCAATAATTAAACGAAAAGATCGGGGGGCGGGGGGAGTTAACAAAAAAAATGCCTACATATTCCTAGAAAAATCCACTCCGATCAATTTGGATCATCAAATCCACAAGTTGCATTAATCATGTTAGTCCCTCCACTCCTGAGATGCCATTGCCTCGATTATACTACCAACTCGATAGTTGCCATTCAGAACCCCCACAAATTGATGTAACATAATTTTGTTCAGGCACGGCGTTCCTTGTATTCGCTCTATGGATCTCAAATAAAATTCCCTATTCCCAATCACCCGATCAAAGAGGCCGTGGAGAATCTCATGACGTGGTCGTCTCTTTCCCACCCCCAGCGCCACCGGGATTATCAGTTTCACCACCGGGGAATCCGGGGGCGTTGGCGGTGGAGGTGCGGGGGAGGGAGGCGCCCCAAAACACCATGTGGAAGCCCAACTTGCGGGAGAGGAAGCGGTAGAGGAAGGTGATGAACCAGAACAGCCATGGAAGGCAAATGAGGGAGATCCCGATGGCGGGGTAACTGGAGACCGAAGAGGAGTCGGGCTTAATCATGTAGATCGCTAGTAGGGTTCCGCCAGCGGCCAGGCACACGAACAGGACCGTTGTGATTACCCATACGTAGCATGATCCTGCCTTCGGCTCCACCACAGGCACAGGCATTTGTCAAGCTACCAATTTCCGAAGCTCCACAAACAAACCACCATAAACAATATTCTAAATGAAGGTTGAGAGATTTTGAGGATGTGAAATGTGGGATTATGATCGTCCCTTGGATTCTGATACGTTGGTGGAAAAGGAATGGAAACTGACAATAAACAAATCAAATCAGATCAAAAGGATTTGGGTTGGAGTGGAATTGGCAACATTGTTTGTTTTGGATTGGATTGAAATTGGGAATTTGCATTGCTTTGTCAAGAGAGAGAGAGAGAGCTTTGAATGATTGGTGGTTATGAATAAGGAGATTTGGGTGTTCCTTAAGATACAGGCAGCGTGACAAGGATGCGCTATATCCGTCACTAAATAAAGACATTTCTTATATTAACACTGATAATTACTATTTCTGAAATTTATTTGACAATTTAAGTGACACTTGAAACGTGATTGTAAATTAAATAAAGTTGGTGTAGGTTCAAGATCAAGAAGGCACCTGTGTCTCGTACGCCGATCGAAGCTGTATGAGGCAGGTGAAGAGCTGCACATACATGGATGTAACATAAACTTGCTGTCAGAGTGGAAGTCAGTTTAGCAGCAGATTGAAGGCATAGCTACACACTGTAGAAAGATGAATCCGCTAGCCGAGTGTCTCGCTCACTGAAAGTTCAGATACTTGGGGTTCAGACTCAACCATCACAGATGACAGAATTTTCCGCCTCTTCTGTACATGGGCTCGTCTGCGGTTGGCCTCTAATATGATCATTAGAGCAGTTATGTCAGCCGGGCTCACTCCTCCTACTCTGGTGGCTTGACCAATCGTTTGAGGCCTTACCTGAAGCATATCAACTCCTTTTTTAATATGGAACACTCAAAAGAAACCCTATGCAATTATATAGGCATCTGCAGGATAAAAATAAAACTGGAGAAGACGTTTTTGTTGCTGATTGAGGAACCAGAGAACCCTGATGTACCTTGGAAAGCTTCTCCCGGGCCTCCAGGGATAGTGTTGTCATAGAATAGTAATCTAGGTTATCTGGAAGCGGTCGATGCTGCTGTTGAATAATCTGCAAGTAGTATGACCAGAAAGGACCAATCACCAACTATGAGATATCATAAAGCATCATGAAGATTCAATAGTCACCTGCTGCAAATGGTTTTGCTGCCGAATAATGAAGCCCTCATACTTGATATCAATCTCAATGCATTCCTTCTCCATTCTAGATAGAGACTCGTTACCAAAACCATGCTTATCAAAAAGCTTATATTGTATATGTGGTTTCTTTAGTATACTCTCCAACGTCGAAGAATCCCTCACTGGCTGTCCGGATAACAATGTAACTTCAGTAGCCAGATCACCTCCTGCATTCACTAGTAACAACAAGTGCACATCGAAATCAAATATTCCTCTAAACCAATGTTGCCTATTTAATGTATGCACGTCTTTGCAACAACTCAAAAAATGGCAGGTGTGCGTGAATATAAAACAAAAACAAAAATCAAAGAGACCCATAACAAGTTTGATAGATAATTATTGGAAGTCTGGGAGAATATAACAAGAATAATAAACCTGATATTAGGGATCATATGACTTTTGTTCATCAATGTAACAACTTTATTATTCGGGATCATATGATTTGGGAGTATTAGTCAGTATAGCTGGGGGATTCTCATGTTTCTCCACATTCTAAAATATGCGCCTGAACTAAATGTAAAATAAAAAGAATAATAAACCTGATATTCGGGTTGCCTTCAAACGTTTTTTCTCCTCTGAAATGCGAGACTGCTTATCTTGGTACAACTTAAAGCGTCTATCGTCAATAAGACCAATTTCGTGGGCCAACGGTGTAAGACGACTATCAGCATTGTCTGCTCGGAGAACTAACCTGTGTTCTGAGCGGCTGAGAGCATAAGAAAAATTAAGTTAATATGTTTACACACACTGGAACTGATGTGCATTACAGTTTTCTGACTACCTCGTTAGCATGCGATAAGGCTCCCTTAGATCTTTGGTAGCCAGATCATCAATTAAAGTCCCTATGTAGCTGCTTTCCCTCTCCAAAACAATAAGAGGCTTTCCCTCTGCATGTCTGGCAGCATTAATCCCAGAAATAATGCCCTACAAACAAGATAATTGTGATTTCAAGATGTACATTCCTAAGCTTAAGATATATTCCAATGGCAATAGGAGGAAATATAATAAAGAGCCTTCATATAAGAAAGAGAACCTGAGCCGCGGCTTCCTCATAGCCTGTTGTTCCGTTTATCTGACCAGAGAAGAAAAGTCCATCTATCTTTTTGGTCATTAGGGATCTGGAGCACTGGTATGCTGGTAAGTAATCATATTCTACAGCATAAGCTGGTCTCAACATTGTACAGTTCTCAAGCCCAGGAAGTGTTCTCAAGCTGCAGTCTCTCCGGCAAACCAGTTGAAAATCCCTGTCATAAACACGTTGAAATTCCATTTTAAATATCTGGAGATATGCTCAGACTTTGGCACTTTGCAGCAAATTAGCTCTATATAAAGGGGGACACACCAGGAGAATAAGATCAATTAATATGTAGAACTTTACAAATTGACAAGTAACTCTCAATAACATAATGTATGCATTTATTCGACAATAACCAAACTTCTCTTTGCGCAACGAACAAGATTCTTAACTCTCTGACATCCAGAGTAGGTTAATTGAGGAACGTTCTTCATAGAGAATCATCTCAGTACTTAATGCAAAATAGTCAACTAGAAATTTGCTTTGCTTAGAATACCTGGACATAAAGCTCAGGCACAGTTCGACCCTCTGGTTCAAGGAAAATTTGATGAGATTCTTTGTCTTGAAATCTGACAACCTGAGATTTAGAAAATTATAATGTCACACACTAAATTACATATGATTAATAAGATAGCTATGTTATTTTCCTGTCAAGTATGACTGTCTGATCATATATATTTCAGAGTATCAACATAATCAACTATGGGCCAATGACTGACAAATTGAGAAGTGTGATCAGTGGTCAGTTTGGGTGAAGCTCATTAGGAGATAGCAGTAAAAACTATTACGTTAACTGATAAATATACCTTATCTTCAATTGAAGGGCAATATCTGGGGCCCTTTGCTTCCACCCATCCTCCATAAGTTGGAGTTTCATGCAAATTTTCCCTAATCAGATCATGAGTACTCTTTGTGGTACGTGTCAGATAGCAGCACATTTGTTCCCTCTCAACGTGGAATTCAGGATCAAAGCTAAACCAGCTAACCTGCTTGAAAGACATCTCACAGTCAAGAGTGGTGCTGTTACAGCCACAAGTACAAATCGGGCACATGTTAATTTTAGTAATTTTGAGATGAAAAAACACACAATCTCAGTGCAAGGAAGTAGGCCACTGTTCCATCACTTCCACGTAGCCTTTAGATTATTTTAGCTTGTATCTTATTTAGAGTGAAAAAACTCCTAGATTTGAATATCAAACCTACACATAAAATATAGTGAAAGAACCTCTTCATCTCCATGCTGCGGCTCCAATCTTGAGAAATCTACTGTGCGATAATCCACACGTGCTGGAGTTCCGGTTTTTAGCCTATCAGTTTCAAAACCTAGCTGCTGCAGGTTTTCTGTGAGTCCTTGTGAAGCTGACTCACCAGCTCTTCCAGCGGGCATTGATGTTCTCCCAACCCAAATCTTGCCACTCATGAAGGTCCCTGTTGTGAGCACAACAGATGGTGCATAGAAATCCATCCCAAAAAAGGTGTGGACACCTTCAATATTATCATTCTTCCCTATGATAACATCAGTCACCATAGCTTCACGAATGGAAAGATTTTCTGTGCTGAAATTGAACAATGAGGCAAAAAACAGGATCAGGAGAAAGAAGAAGCAAAAGATCATACAAATGATACAAGGATGAGTACTTAGCAATATGTCCATTACAAGAATAGAAAGCCAGGTCCAGAATATAATATAACTCTAGAAGTGTGAATTCTTGCAGAAGTTTATGATCACTTATTACTAGTTGTATAGCTAATATGAGGAAAACAAACAATAATTAACCTGGAGACTTGATGCAAGGAGACTAAGAGTTTTCCAACAAAGGACACTCCCAAACATATGACAAGTGAACAAGCATGTCATAATGCACATTTAAGTCATCCATATACAATTTTGCACAGTAACCAAGATTTCCTAATGAAGAATACAGTAAAAACTAAAAACCTGTGAATCCAAATGTTTCTTAAGAAGAACCTTCAATTACAATCATCAGAAGAGTGTCAGAGCTCAATCATTGTCCCTCATACAGAAAAAAGGTCCATAAGACCATAACCTTCTCAAATTTTGTCAAAATAAGTAGATGTAAATGCCAAATGGCACCAGAAGATAGAAAGTTGAAAGAGAACTTACTTCTCCACAATCGTCTTCATCACTAAAGCATACTCCCTTTTATCAGTCTGTGCACGCAATGCTCGAACAGCAGGGCCTCTTGAGATGTTCAGAACTCGTTTCTGAAGATAACACCTAGGGTGCAAATATAACTATATAAGAGCGTAAATGAATGAATGATCAAGCATCAAGCCCAACTACGAACTACACTAACTATATTGTGTTCCAAATATAGAAAGTTTAACCAACACAAACAATAGGGAACGAAATCAAGAATGTATATCATTCTGCTTAAAATACAGCCAACCAATTGGGACAAAAATTAGGTTGTTGTCAGTTTTATAATTTCCATGAAGTGCTTGCAAAAAACCTAACAATAATTCAATGAGTATCAAATATTACCTATCAGCAACTTTCCCAATCTCACCACCAAGTGCATCCACTTCATGTACAAGTTGTGATTTAGCAGGTCCACCCACTGCAGGATTGCAAGGCTATACCTTTTTTGTCAGTAAACATTTATAGACGCACATAACAGAAAGAGAAAGAAGATTTAGCATCCATCCTATGATCCTAAGAACAGAAAACAAAGATGAAGGGCAATTGACAAAGTACAGACCAGAATAACCATATAGGGGTGAGAACCTAAATTCAACTAAGTCCTCAATGTAATTCTTCCAAATAAAATGATTCTGTAAAGGTTAATAATTTTAGACTATAAGGTTACATAAGATTACCTGCCAAGCAATTCTGTCGAGGTTTAAGGTGAGAAGAAGAGTTTTTGCCCCAATCCGAGCAGATGCAAGAGCGGCTTCGCATCCTGCATGCCCTCCTCCAACCACAATGACATCGTATCTTTCCTCAGCTGTTCCGACGTTTTTATTCCAGTCTACAAGGAAAAATTTATTCCATCAGAGCAAACAGACACAATATCATGCCAGATTAATAACTAGGACTCCGATGAAATATGCACTTCTAACCAAGGCATCTCTACAATGTATTCCTTGAAAACCAATTCTTATCCCGGAAACAATTTTGCCTAAACAGATCATTCGAAAATAAGAGTTTTCTATGCCTAGTTCTCGATTCACCAGCTACTCGATCAATATACAAAACTTCATATATATATATATATACTCAAATCCAAAGGAAACTACTGAATTATGCAAACAAGATAAGCAAAAGGCAAATAGTTTATCTATTAGATATTTAGCACACGGAATTCAACCATCCAAATCAACACATTCCATAAAATGCAAAGGTAAATTCCAAGACACACACCAGAAGAGCTCGAAGCAGCGACAGTAAAAGGCCGGCGCGAATTCCTGACCAGGACGCATCGATTCGGCCGGAAGCTCGGACGGTGACGCTTGAGAATGAGCTGAAACGAACGTGACGCGTGAAACGGGGATGGGCGGGAGAAGCGGCGGGTTAGACGAGTGAATTGCACAGCCAGAGTCGCCATTAGGATGAGTTTGAGTTCGCGTAGAGCCCGGGAAAGAGCAACGTAGCGGTGCTCGAAGCCTCGAGCTATGCTGCCACGGTGCCATGGGAGTGATTAGCCATCGCCAGAAAATTTGAGGTTTGGAGCCGTCAACTGAAAGCTGATGGCAGCAAGCTTAACAGGTTCAATATTTCATTGTCCATCCCCCATTGGATTTAAGCTTTGAGTATTTTGGGCTTCCGAATTTGGGCTAACAGTGATATTTGTGGCCCATAAATTTTTAATAATCATCATCAGCTTCAAAATGGACCATGCCAAGCAAGAGTAGATATGTCTGTGGTTGTTCTAGGTGACGTAAGAAAATCGAATTTATTTTTATGCGTCATTTAGTTGACACGCTCCTTCTCTCTGTGGAGAGCAGAACGCAAGGCCTCGACGGTGGCCTCATCACGGCGACCGACAGCTTTCTTGACACGACTCTCTTCGGCTAGTCTAGCTGCAAAGGACTTGTAGGATAGCGTGATTGTGGAGCTGGCCAAGAGTCGCCGACCTTGGTGGGGGTGAGGAGCATGGCCATCGGCCCAGTGGTTGGCGCGGGGAGGCGACAACCAATCCGGGTCATGGCGGTCGAACGGGCGCCGGGGCTGCTCTGGGTGTGATCATATCCCCGGTGGTTCACATCCTTCCAAGCCTCTTCTTCTTCATGGCCGCCAAAAGACTCATCTTCTTGAACGAACTCGGTGAAGCTAGGACAATATCACCGGCTGACCTCATAGTCGGCTGAGGGCCTATGGGCGGTGCGTGGATAAAGACCTCCATACAAGGGTATGGGATCACGAGCGTGGCTTCGTGGGAGTCGACCCAGAAGCAGCCGAGCGTGATAAGGCCAATATGGCTCTTCCATGAAGACTCACCTGGCATAAGCAATAGGCAAAGCAAGTAAAAAGTCCCAAGAAAACAAAGCAATCATACTAAGAAAATATGAATACCTTAGGCCTAAGACAATCAAACCAAGGCAATACATGCAATAACGCAAAGCAAGGCAAGGTTCTAGGCAACCAAGGTAATCACACCACTAGATGTCAACAAGCCAATCCTAAGAGAAAAGGAATACACGAGGCCTAAGACAAGCAAAATGCTCAAGCAATCACACAATCACAACAAGAGAGAGAGAGAGCAAGCTAGGCCTAGGCAATCAAACAAGTACAAGATGAAGGCATAAGGACAAGCACAAAGGAGTGGTTGCATGTGACTTTTCAAGACTTGATTAGAACTTAGGCACTTCCAACCGTTCAAATTTGTAAGACTTAGGCTATTTAGGAAACCCAACCTATAAAACTTAGAGTGACAAGAGTGGGAAGGGAGGGAGTGAGCTGCCATATAGGTTGTGAAGGATGAAAAATGAAGTGGCAAGAGAAGAAAATGGAGGGGCAAGCTTAGTGACCCAAGTTGCCAAGTGAAGTGGGAGAGCATACGAATTTGATGTGGAATTGGTTGTGGCCCAACCGAATTGATGAACTAATGTAATACTTTTTTGTTTTTGTTTTTGTTTTTGTTTTTGTTTTTGTTTTTGAAGTGGGCATTTGCCTTTTCCTTTGGCCTCTTTTCTTTTCCTTTTCCTTTGCCTTTTTCTTTTTGTGTTTGATGGGAAGGCCTAATGGAATGTAATGGCCTTGAATTGAATGTAAGAGAGGGCCCACAAATGTTTTGAGCTGAGTGGGTGGCAACAAGGGGGAAAAGAGATGGGCAATGCCACTTTTGGTGTGTGTGACAAAGCCTTAGAAGAGAGAAAGAGATGCTGTTTGTTTGTCACTTTTGTTTCCACCTTTTTGAACCCCATAAGAAAGATTCCTAGCTCTCTACCCAAGCAAATCAGCCAAATAGTCAAAGTTTGGAATTTATCCAAAAAGACTAAGTGATCCAAAAGAGAAAAGAGGGAAAACAACCTTGTTCCCTTCCAAGTATAGCTAGTCACATGCAATGGTTAAGAAAATTCAAAATGAAGCTATCAAAGGCGGTGGGAGACATGGTCGTCCACGAGGGAAGGGGATGGTGGCTGTAGGGTGGTGGTGGGTGGAGGCAAGGTGGCAGATGTCGGCGGTGTGGTGGTGGCAAGGCGGCATATTTATTTTTTTGGCTTTTTGCAATGAAATTTTATGGAGAGCAAGATCAAAGCATGAATAACACAAAAATGAAAAAAATTGAGAAGAAAAAGCACTTAACTTGGCCTTTGAGCTCTGATATCAGTTGATGTGAAACAAGGGGGTGAATGCCCTTGTCTCACTTGCTAGGGCTCCGGATGGTGGCGCAAGGAAGGCTCGTTCATCTCCTTGGGGGCTGGCTGGTTTTTTAGGGCTCTTGGGAGTATCTTGAAGGTGGAAACGAGGAGAGTGCCTTGGGAAGCTGTAGGGAGCCGAGAACTAGTCGAGAGGGATGAGGTGGCCAGCCGATATGGAGCTTGGCTGGCCGGGCGAGACGAGGGGCCAAGGGAACCTCTCCTAGAGGTTCCATTGCTGAGTTGCTTTGGATGGAACTCAATGAACTGAATTGCTTGAGTGAAATGTAAGAGATTGAGAGGAAGAAGAAGAAATTTGAGTGCTTTGAGTTGATAGAAGTAAGTGAGATCCTTGGGGATGTATTCCTCTAACCCAAGGGATAATTCCACTTCTATATTCTTCAACTAAGTTTACAAGGCATCCAAGAGTGGCTTAAATAGTCTAGGCATTTCAGCCAACAAAGGAATGCCTCTAATGTGCCTTAGTGAGTTGAAGCCTATATGTAAATGGCTCTTCACACTAACTAAGGCAAGACTAGAATCATGAAACTAAATAACCAAAAATAGAAAGAGGATAAAAGCCTTAGAGACTTGGATATAGGCGTGTGTATAAATGCATTAGAATCGAAGCATGATCGATGCTTGAGTGTTGTGGCATTGATGTGTCGGCGCCTTGGTGATCAAGGCCTTGGCTCCTCCATGGTGAGGCACAAGAGTAGGCACGGGCCTTGGTCTGTAGGTTTCCTTGTTGATGGGTGGTTGGCACTCATCAGAATTATTTCTCGACTCGTTTTTGCGTCGCCAAAGTTGACGCTTGTATGCGTCTACTGCGGTTTGCCAGAGAAAATTTTTCACGGCTTACTCGAAAATTGACGCCTAAAAGCATCTAGAAATGCTGAACACTAAGCCAATCTCGACGCTGTTTCCGATTGACTTGTTCCTCGACGCTCTTATGCGTCGCCAAACTTGACGCTTTTATACATTGACCGTGGTTTCCCGACGCTTTTTGCCGGAGAAAGTTTTCACAGATTACTCGATAATTGACACCTAAAAGCGTCGAGAAATGCTGAACGCTTAGCCAATCTTGACGCCTAAAAGCGTCGAGTAATGTTGAACGCTTTGCCTAAAAGGCTCGAGAAATGCTAAAAGCATCGGTATACCTGTACGTGCAGTGACACCTAGCTAAAATGTCTATTAATTGGTGCCAAAACCTATTTGGCACCTATAATTTATTATATATTTATATAAAGATGTATTTAAATTAAGTAATAAAAAATTATTTCATAACAATATTATATATATGAGTTTCTGAAATCAATATATATATAGTTAATTAACATCTCTACCCTGTCAACTATGCCACAAAAAAACTAAAAGATCCAAAGCATAAACCTAGTCAAAGGAAAAACAATTTAATAAGTATTTATATCCAAATATGCATCTACTACTTGTTCCACCCAAAGAACCAAAACATTCAGATTAATAATACTTCTAACTTGGTGAACTTGAAGAGGGAAGATCATCCAATCCATTATGAGTATTGTTACCACTTGCATCTGAAGCGACCTATAATAAGTACATGAAATATAAAGTCAAAAACCTTGATTAACACATATCCAACAAGCAGAACATCTTGAGATTTCAACAAATGTCAAGTAGTAGTTTTATGCAAACACATATTTGTAAAATTTTTAGATTAAAGAGGACTAGGAATTTTCAGATTAAAGACCTGGGAAGAAAATTTAAATAATTTGGACATACCTCATAATTAGGCTTGCGTAACACCAACTGAACAATATTAAAAGCCTCATCGGAAAACTTTCCACTACGGATTGCATCAAATGCTTGTAGAAAAATTTGATTACTTTCATCAACCTTTGAACGAAGCTCTTGATTTTCCTTTTGCATATTTGACGTGTTTGCTCTCATGATTTCCAATTCAGTTGAGTTGCTGGTTGTAGTTGTAGACTCATATCCTCCTTTTTCTCAAAATGCCATGTACTCCAAACACCTGACTTTGTTTGACTCCAAACCCAAAGCCAACTGGTCGCTTAGGATGATCATCCTTGTACCTTAGTTTATCAAACACATCATTTTCAATTTCTGCACGGGACTTCGAAGGTAAAGAGTCGCGAACTAGTTCATCAACCTTGGACTTTGCTTCATCTTGTGTTCACATGAGAAATATAAAGTATGCGATCACATACAAAGTAGTATAAAAACATGAAAAAATAGTATAACTAAATGGAGTTGGTTTGCAAATTTATACAAAAAATTGTGAAGATTCTGTATTATAAACAAAACCTCCTGCAACTTTAGTGTGAGTCATTTGAAAGAATTCTAGATGGCTGGGTTGTTTTCCTGTAGACTCAACCTAAAAGAGATAAAATTGTACAACATTAACAATATAGTAATTACGATCTACACTCTACATATACATGACATAACACATCATACAAGGAGAAAAGGCAATAATTTCAATTTATGAAAAAATGGTATATACATAATTTAAATAAAATATATGGAAGAAATATTACAAAATCAGCTCGCTTATTAGCATAGCTTATACAACCAATAGTATACACATGATTTTGGGATGCTTGTGCCTCTTTACCAACACTTGAAAAATTCCACAACATTAGAAAAGTTCTATTGACTAAGTATTCCATATAAGTATTTTAAAATAAGTTCTAAAAACCTTTTACCTGAACTTTTTGTGAATATCAATACTCAACCAAACACATCCAACTATCTTTTGTGTGTCCAGGAGGTACATCATTGATGATTTGTTCTTTTGTCCTCTTGTTTGGATCAAATTTTGACACTTTAAAAGTATATTTGTAATGCCTCCAATGCCTTACAACACGTATGAGGATTGCTTTATCAAATATATGTCCATTTGGAATGACAAATTTTCCCTGTTGTACGAAAATGCATATTAAACAATACTTGGTACGTAATATTATGATTCAAAAGAATAACGTGATAAAAATGAAAGCAAGGAAAAATGCAAATCTAATTCAATCAAACAAGTCCAACAATAGTACTATAAATTCATAAAATAATATAAGTTCACAAATACTTACTCAAACTCTTTTAATTATGTCAGCTTTATAATGTTCGTTAACACAATGCCAAGTGTATGCTCCAATGGGACAAATTTCTCAATCTTTACCAACGAAACAAGATATTTTACTAGAACAAACCCAACTTTTCGGATTGGTTGGTTTAACTCATTAAAAAGGACTATGCATTTGACTCCATCTTCAAGATTATCAATATCTCGAGGTTGTATTGACCCACTCAATATTTTTTGGTTCTTTTCAGCATCTGTACATAAAATAAATTATTTCATGGTATGTGAATATTCATAAGAGAAGTAAATGTGAACATAAAGAAAATAAGTTAAGAAACATTACCAATGGTCAAAACATCTTCCATTTCATCAATGTTTAAGGGATCTGTTCAATTAGCTGTCAGATATAGGAGCTGGATTTAACCCGACTCAGATGCGCCGGCCCAAGTAGAAGGAAAGCCCAACTGGTTGTACGACCCAACTCGAAGCAAATCCCCAAGAAGCACTATCTTAGCTCTTCCCGACCACATCGTATGCGGCCCTCCTTCCCGCCCTGCCCTGCCGACCTCTTCCCGGCTCCACCCGCCGCTCGGCCTGAGTACCCTTCACGGCATGGGTTGACTGTGCGATACAAAGGACCATGAGACTCTAGGTATATAAGGGAAAACTATAACTAATGAAGGAGATTCTCGACCCTCTCTCTGGTTGGTCTCTCTCTCCAACCCTATCGGCTAAAACCGAACTCGTGCTCCATACTCTTTCCATTACTGTTGGTTCACTGTACTCTTTACTCTTCCTACCACTATAGCTCCACCATATTCGACACTCTTTTGACAACTGTAGCCCCGTGATACCCAATGTTTTATCACCCTTACTGCCATCTTTCACAAGTTGTGTACTGACTTGAGCGTCGGAGTGGCAAGCCCGGGGTCACCCTCGGACCCCTCTTCTTTTCAGGTTGAAGCTCGACACTGTACGGCGCTCGACGTGACTGGAGACCACCGACGGGGAACGGGGAGAAAGGCCGCCGGGAGAGACGAGCCGGAGTTGGTTACGTGTGAACAGCCAACTATTTCCCTCGTGGAAAACCGGACAATCACACTGGCGCCAACTGTGGGGACTCCTCATACAGCTAGTACACCTCCGGCCATGTCGGACGCCGAGTTCACCAACCGTACCGGCTAGACTGGGTATAACAAGCCTAGGACCCCGAACGCGCAACACCCTTGCATGAACATGGAAGAGAAAAAGTTCCAAGGGTTCCAAGGGTGGCAATACACATGCCCAACTTTTTGGGGTTCGTACACACCCCAAGGAGCCCATCCTCATGCACCAACAAAACCATACCTTCAATATGGGTTCCCATAGGAGCCATACCAACCCTACGGGTACGGATATGTGCCAACGCCCGAACCAACCACTCCAAACCTCCCTCCATCCCCAGGAAGGGGGCATGCCCGACCCGCGGCACAAGCAGGCCCTACCCGGCCAACGCACCCGGCATACACCACCATCATGAGAGGAGGAATAGTTTCTCACACGCAGAGCCATACCCCGCCGTATCCAAAGTACATCAAGATCTCGCCGACCTCCCGACCCTATACGGCTCTATCGCTTTCACAAACGAAGTGCTAATGGCCATTCCCCAAGTTAACGCTAGCGCGATTCTAACCATGGGGGAGTATGCCGGTGAGGAAGACCCCTAGGACCACATCTCGATGTACAAGTACATAATGTTGTCCTGCCGGGCGGACGGGCCGACCATGTGTAAGTTTTCCCTAGCTCGCTTATGGGAGCTGCCCTTACGTGGATGATTGACAGACGGGTTTTCAGTCGTTATTAACCCTAGTCAAAATAAAATCCTAGCACACCTAAACAAGTAGTCAGGGTAAGCAGGATCGATCCCATAGGGAGGAAGTTATCAATCTATGTGTAATTCGCATGCAAAGTAACCAAAAGGGGGGGTTTTGGATTGGTTTTCGTAACAAGTAATCAAAGCAAACAACAAATCAAAGGATGTAATCAAATATAGGAAAAACACTTAGCCAGACAAATATCCACTTTTCCTATGATAGATCGATCCTAGGTCATCTCTATTCCTTTCCTTGGATTATTCCTGTCCCTATTCTTGTATAGTCACTAGCCCTACCAGTTCTAGCAACCCTTACTATTGAACGCACAAGAAACAATCAAGATTTAGAACAATAGTAGCATAGAGCATAGGATCAAACCAGAATACATGCAATAATCACAACTCGCAATAATTAACATGCAATCAATCTTCTTTCATAACAATCTAGTCCTACCAGTCCTAGATAATCATGGATGCTACTCTAGATAAGGAATCTCAACCCGACATTCCAAACCCTAGCAATAGATAATTACTAAACCTAACTAGGTGATCAGTCTAGTTAAATCAATAACAATCAATATGAATATGCCCAAGAAGAAAGATATAATCCAAAGGAATTAGGAAATAGAGAATTAACCTCACAATCAAATCATAAGAAAAGCTTCAATCGTCAGACTAAGCAAAGGGTACTTAGCTCCTCATAGCAATGGAAAACATAATTCTTGAAAGGGAAAAACTGATGAACAAAGTATGAACGATGAAAACTGGATGCTAATAATGAATGAAACTAGGGTTCATATAAACTAACCTAAAACTCCCTAGAAAGATAACAAAGCCCAACAAAAAGGGAAACTAAACTTAGGGTTCGGAATTAAAACAATAAAGGAAAAACGAAATAAGAAAAAGAAATAAAAGTTCGGATCTCTGCCGCGCCTCGCCTCCATGTGTGGCCGCGATCGTGGTTTCCAAACCGCGGTCGCGGTTTATTCGCTGATGCTCTCGCCTTTTTCCTCTAATTAACCGTGGGCGCGACTTTCAAACCGCGGTCGCTATCTGCTCGACTCCAAATTCTCGGAAATTGACGCGGCTCCTTGGGCTCTTCTTCTTGCTCGCGGCCACTCGCGGTTCTTCATAATTCTTGCCCATCCGTGTGGTTATCTCCATGAATCTTCATCGTCTCCTCAGGTGGTCAACTCCTCTTCCTCTGGATGTCTTCAATTAGCTCCTCCAGACCACCAAAACCACACTTCTCCACTCTAACTCCATAATCTCCAATTGTGCTCTAAATCCCTCCAAATGGCACCTCAAACCTGGTAATAACCCCTAGAAATGCACTATAAAATAGTGCTGATCAAATCCCCCATGCTTAAACCTTGCTCGTCCTCGAGTAAGCTAAAGTCAACCTACTCCTCCAATCAATCCCCAAGGCTTCAGGAAGCATAGAAAAATCAATCCCTCCAAGAATCACACCTAACAATACACTCCAGGCACCAATACAATATGCACAGCATAATATAACACATAAATCAACACCATACACCAAAGCTAAAAGGAAAGTAGAGTACTCCCCCAAGCTTATCCCAAATACCATAGAGTGAATCAAAATCTAATCCTATCTCCCATCTATCTTCTTATGCCTCCTAGAGTGACCTACCCGAATCTTCCTTATATCACCTCTTCTTATGTCACCTCGCCAGGTAAAATGAGGATTCCTAAAAATCACTCTTCTTCTTTTCACTCATTTTGCCAAGGCGCCCTTTCGGGTTTTCACCAAGCCACTCATTTCATTTTTCAATAGATGGGCTCACAATATAACTCACATCACTCTTGACCAATTATTACCCCAGCCTAATGCTGGTCCAAGCCACCTGCTTATTACCTAAGCCGCCCTTTCGGGTTTTCGACTTATCCCATAATTTTTAATTTTTTTGCCTTTTTTTCAATTTTTGGCTTTTTCTCCTTTTTATTCATTTTTCTCCTCAATGACGTAGCAAGTATAGAATCCTCCCCCATGCTTAAATATTGCATTGTCCTCAATGTAATGAAAGACAAAAAGAATAAAGCACAGGGAAGATAAAGATGACTCACAAACGTCGCAAAGCTGCTTGGACACTTTCGTTGTTGCTGGCGGTAATCTCCATATATGCACAGGTCTCCAGTGTTGGGCGGGTGTCTTCATCAATTCCATAATCTTCTCCTACCGTGCAACCAAAAGGAAACCACTTTGGTGAATAGTGGTATAGCGAGTATGTCGGGGTTGTACGGCCTTCAAGGACCACAAAAAATAGGCCCAGATGTCATCATGGTGTGGGCTTCTAGTGTTCCTCCTCCTCAGCTGTCGAATGTAGGGCCATCATCGTTGACAAATCAAGTGTAGGGCTAATGTTTCCTCTGTTGGCAACATGATGCGTACCATCTCCATGGGAATTCCGGACAGCTGGCACTTGGTAGAACTTTTTTTTTTGCTCCCCGTTTAAGGTTTTTTCGGAGAGTTTATTGAGTGCAGGGGAAGAAGAGACATACAATGGTGTGGAAACACCTTCTTCAATTCGCATAGGGTCTCCTCCCTGCAGGTTAGTCAGAAACAAAAATAAGAACAAAAACACAAACGAAACACACCAAAACAAATGCAAAAATAAAGAAAGAAAAACAAGGAAAGACAAACATACCTCGGGTTGCCTCCCGGACAACGCCTTAGTTAGTGTCGTGGCTCGACATCCTACTTAATCCTCCTCAACTTGGTTCGCTCACCTCCAATGAGCACTCGGGGTTCCCATCAGGAGGGTGTCTCTTCTGGTCATCAATGCTGAATCCGACCCTCTCCCCGTCGAATTCCATGGTGAGCGAACCCTTGCTCACATCTATCTTCGTACTGGCCGTGTTCATAAATGGCCTCCCAAGCATCACAGGTGCATCCTTATCCTGCCCAGTGTCCATGACGAAAAAGTCTGCAGGGAACACCAAATGGTCCACCTCTACCAGCACATCCTGCACAACTCCCTTCGGGTGGACATATGAGTTGTCCGCCAGCTGGATGACAATCCCTGTCTTCTCTAGTGGGCCCACGTCTAAGGACTCGTAGTAGGCGAGTGGCAGCACAATGATGGAGGCACCCAAATCAAGTAATGCCCTGTCGAACAGGGTACCTCCAATCTTGAAGGGAATGGTGAACATCCCTGGATCATCCGCCTTCTTTGGTATCCGCTTTTGCAGCATAGCGGACACGTTCTCGATCACCATCACCTTCTTCTTTTCCTTTACTGACCTCCTTTTCTTGAGCGTGCATAGCTCCTTCAAAAACTTAGCAGCACGAGGAATACTATTTAAAAGCTTAAGCAAAGGAACATTTACCTCGCAGTTGCTCACCCAATCAAACAACTCCTTGTCGTTGGCCGACCTCTTAGTATCCGCCAGAGCTTCAGGGAAAGGTGCAGGAGGCTTCTCGGATCCAAGAGGAGGGAAGTAAGGCCTCACGTAGGTGTCGTTCGGATCCTTGTAACTTCGGGCGTGGGTGAGAGCTTCACCACAGTCGCGGTATGTGGGCCTCGGTAAAATCGTGGCCTGATCGTCTGCTTCTGCTGTTTGGCCGCGATCGCGGTTTTCAGGCCGCGGTCGCGGTTTGCTCTCGACTTGGAGGGGGATTAATTCTTCGAATTTACCGCGGTCGCGGTTTCTGTTCCTCCTCGTCTTTCTCGCTCACGATCACTCCTTCTTCGTGGCTCTCCTCTTTGTTCTCCTGGATCACCCTCTCCTTGACTCTTCTAGCCTCAATCTCAGCTCCACTTCTCAGCGTCATAGAACATACATTCTCCCTCGGGTTGACTACCGTTTGAGATGGTAGTTTCCCCGACTCACGAGCCTCCAGCCTGCCCGCCGTAATAGAAAGTTGACCCATTTGCTTCTCCAGGTTCTGAATACTGGATTTGGTCTCCTGCTGGTTCTGGGTCACAGTGTTGGCCAATTCTCCCACACGCGTTCCCAACGTCGACACCGTATTTGCCATAGTAGTCATACCCTGGACAAGGGCATTGACTTTGTCTTCCATAGAGGGGGGAACACTGGAACTCGGGCCCTGGGGTCTCTGCTCATAGGGTCTATATTATTGTTGACCCCTAGGCTGCTGGTATTGCTGTGGGCGAGGGATAAACTGTGGAGGTCTCTGCTGGTGATCCTGGTTCTCCTGACCTTGATGAGTGTTCTGCTGATTCCCGTACCTTAAATTAGGGTGATCTCTCCACCCTGGATTGTAGGTGTTAGAGTACGGGTCATATCTTGGCCTTTAAGGGCCATATCTGCCAATAGCGTTCACTTCAACAGTAGGCTCCTGCAATGTGGGACATGCATCAGTTGGATGCATCGTGTCGTAGCATATCCCACAAGATCTGATCTGCTGCGGGCCACCCCTCATCATGCACCTCTTCATCATCTCCTTCATCTCAGCCACTTCAGCAAGGAGAGTGGAATGGGGCTGAGATTCTACAGCTTTCACAGATTGGGCACCCGCCCATCTACTGAATTGCATGGAGCCCTCAGAAAGCTCAAAGAAGACCTCGAAAGCTGCAGCAGGAGTCTTGTTGAGGATGTTCCCTCCACAAGCAGCGTTCACCATCCTCCTCTCTTCATCAAGAAGACCACCGTACAAATAAAGTACGAGGTCATGCTCAGAGTAGCCATGGAAGGGACAACTGGATATCAGCCTCTTGAAGAGCTCATAGTACTCATAAAGCGACTCATTAGCCTGTTGCTCAATATTGCTGATGTTCCTCTTCAGGCTGTTCAGCTTAATCGCCGGAAAGTACTTCTCCAGGAAGGCCTTCTTCATCTTGACCTATGTGTCAATGCGCCCTGGAGTGAGATAATAGAACCAGTCATTGGCCGAATCCTTCAATGAGAAAGGAAAGGCCCTCAGCTTGATCTGGTCCTCAGTTACGCCCTTTGGCTTCATACTGGTGCACACCGAATGAAACTCAGAAAGATGCTTGTTGGGGTCTTCACCACTCATCCCATGGAAGTGGGGGAGTAAGTGGATCAACCCAGACTTCAACTCAAAGTTGACTCCATCAGCCAACTCAGGAAACTGAACAGCTAGCGGTTGCTGTTGTAGATTAGGGGCAGTCAGCTGCCTCAACGTCTGATCCTCGTCACCCATTTCGTATGCGGGGTTATCAAAAACTAAGGAACGATTCACCCTGCGACCTTGGGAAAGAGTCCTCTCTATCTCTGGATCAAAATCAAGCGGGGAAAAATTAGTAGCACGGGTGTGGAACATAAGATAGGTCCACACCAAAGTAACAAGCACACAAACAAACACAAAGAAAGATCAAATCTTGCCTCCCCGGCAACGGCGCCAATTTGACAGACGGGTTTTCAGTCGTTATTAACCCTAGTCAAAATAAAATCCTAGCAAACCTAAACAAGTAGACAGGGTAAGCAGGGTCGATCCCACAAGGAGGAAGTTATCAATCTATGTGTAATTCGCATGCAAAGTAACCAAAAGCAGGGTTTTTGGATTGGTTTTCGTAACAAGTAATCAAAGCAAACAACAAATCAAAGGATGTAATCAAATATAGGAAAAACACTTAGCCAGACAAATATCCACTTTTCCTATGATAGATCGATCCTAGGTCATCTCTATTCCTTTCCTTGGATTATTCCTGTCCCTATTCTTGTATAGTCACTAGCCCTACCAGTTTTAGCAATCCTTACTATTGAACGCACAAGAAACAATCAAGATTTAGAACAATAATAGCATAGAGCATATGATCAAACCAGAATACATGCAATAATCACAACTCACAATAATTAACATGCAATCAATCTTCTTTCATAACAATCTAGTCCTACCAGTCCTAGATAATCATGGATGCTACTCTAGATAAGGAATCTCAACCCGACATTCCAAACCCTAGCAATAGATAATTAATAAACCTAACTAGGTGATCAGTCTAGTTAAATCAATAACAATCAATATGAATATGCCCAAGAAGAAAGATATAATCCAAAGGAATTAGGAAATAGAGAATTAACCTCACAATCAAATCATAAGAAAAGCTTCAATCGTCGGACTAAGCAAAGGGTGCTTAGCTCCTCATAGCAATGGAAAACATAATTCTTGAAAGGGAAAAACTGATGAACAAAGTATGAACGGTGAAAACTGGATGCTAATAATGAATGAAACTAGGGTTCATATAAACTAACCTAAAACTCCCTAGAAAGATAACAAATCCCAACAAAAAAGGAAACTAAACTTAGGGTTTAGAATTAAAACAATAAAGGAAAAACGAAATAAGAAAAAGAAATAGAAGTTCAGATCTCTGCCGCGCCTCGCCTCCGTGTGTGGCCGCGATCGCGGTTTATTCGATGATGCTCTCGGCTTTTTCCTCTAATTAACCGCGGGCGCGGCCTTCAAACCGCGGTCGCGGTCGCTGATTTACTCGACTCCAAATTCTCAGAAATTGCCGCGGCTCCTTGGGCTCTTCTTCTTGCTTGCGGCCACTCGCGGTTATTCATAATTCTTGCCCATCCGTGTGGTTATCTCCATGAATCTTCATCGTCTCCTCAGGTGGTCAACTCCTCTTCCTCTGGATGTCTTCAATTAGCTCCTCTAGACCACCAAAACCACACTTCTCCGCTCTAACTCCATAATCTCCAATTGTGCTCTAAATCCCTCCAAATGGCACCTCAAACCTGGTAATAACCCCTAGAAATGCACTATAAAATAGTGCTGATCAATGATCAACGTCCCGACGGGAAATATTGGCAGGTTCCCGCATCTGGAGGAATCATTCCTAACGCACTTCGGAAGCTCAAGGAGAGACATATGGGAATACAAGAAATCTGTACCCTAAGGCATCGAGAGACGGAAAGCCTAGCCTCGTATGTTAAGAGGTTCACGGCTGAGGTAATACAAGTGTGCGACTTCGATGAGAAGGTGGCCAAGATCGCGTTCGTACAAGGGCTCGTGAACTCAGACTTCAAATTCCCAGTCACCAAGAAGGAGCTGACAACCTACTCCAAATTGCTGGATAAGGCCAACACCCATATGTGGGCCGAGGAAATGGCAAGCTTGTACCACATGCCTTCAAATGCATCCCGGAACGAGACTAAAGGAAGATACCAAGGCCCGTGGGAACAGAGGAGGCCTCCAACGGCCGTGGACAAAGAGAAAGCCCCAGAGAGAGCTCCGGTGAACACAATGTCGATAAACCCACCACCCCCGCAGTACAACCCCGTTCTAAATCGCTCCAAGTTCCAAGCAGCACCCCAACAAGGACCACCTCCCTAAAAGTTTTGCTCGTACCACCAGTCCAAAACTCACAATGACAACGCGTGTATGGGATACAACTTCCCGGCTAAGAAGCCCACTTTGGGGCCTCTATTCGCTCGGGGCCACATAGCAGTGAGTAGGGGGATGAGCAAGAACCCGACACTGCCTCCGCCACGCCCACAGAAGGATAACTATCCTCCCCCGGATGGTTGCATAGGGACAATTTCTGGCAGCGCAAGTCCGTGGGAAGAAAGCATGAGGCGGTGGAAACCCCACACTATGACCCTTTGGTCATACATGCCCAGTTCGGAACAAAGATCGTTAAACGGATCCTAGTTGACACGGGAAGCTTCACGGACATCTTGTACTGGGATGCCTTCCTGTAATTAGGGATCCCACCTCTAGAACTTCACCACACTGACCATTTGCTGGTCAGCTTCTCGAGAGAAAGGGTCGCTGTCTCCGGTATCATCACCCTGGACCTCATCCCGGGGGATGAGGGAGGCCCACATAGGTCTGACTCAGTAGACATCATGGTAATGAGGATACCCTCCGCATACAATGCGATCCTCGGGCGAGTGTCCCTCAATAAGTTCCAAGTTGTTGCTTCAGTATACCACCTCAAGGTAAAGTTTGCAGTTCACGGAGAAGTAGGAGAATCGAATGGCCGACAAGTAGAGATTCAGGCCCGCTATTTAACCACCCTGAAAGGAAAAGGCCTTGCGGAGCAAGTGTTACAAGTCCAAGAAATCAAGTCGGGAGTAGGGCCCTCAGATGGGGCCCAGGAACAGGCCGACCTCGAAGTGCGAGAGCAAGTCCACCCGATCATAGAAAACTAGGAGACAAGGGCGATAACTCAATTCGGCAAGGAGGACGAAAGACTGTTCTTGGGAACCCACCTAGGCGTGAAGGATCAGGAGCACATCGATAAGTTATTGGGCAAGTCTAGGGACGTGTTCGCCTGGACACCAAGAGACCTAATCGGTATTCCTCGGACGCTTATGACCCACAGTTTGAGCATCATCCAAGGGACCAAGCCGGTAAAGCAGAAGAAGCGGAAGCAGGCTAGTGACAAGGTTGAAGGAGCCCGCGAAGAAATCCTCAAACTCTTGTCGGCTGGGTTCATCCGAGAAGTACAATATCCCACTTGGCTGGCCAATGTGGTGATGGTCAAGAAAGCAAGAGGCAAGTGGCGAATGTGTGTAGACTTCACCGATCTGAACCAGGCTTGCCCTAAGGATAGCTACCCGCTCCCCTCTATCAACCGGCTAGTGGACTCCACAGTCGGGCACGAGGCCCTCAACTTTCTTGATGCGTATTTCGGCTACAACTAGATCAAGATGAACCCCGTGACGAAGATCATACAACTTTCATTACGAAAGCGGGAACCTACTGTTATTGCGTAATGCCCTTTGGCCTCAGAAACACAAGAGCCACTTTCTAGAGGTTTGTGGATCGCATCTTCCGCTATCTAAGAGGCAAGACGGTGGAAGCTTACGTTGAAGACATTGTCATGAAAAGCCGGTACACCTCCGAGCACACAGCAGATCTCCGCGAGGTCTTCAACACCCTGAGAAGCAATGGAATGAGTTTAAACCCAGAGAAATGCATTTTTGGAGTACAAGCAGGCAAGTTTCTAGGTTTCCTAGTCAGCAGCAGAGGGATCAATGTGAACCCAGAGAGGGTTGAAGCGATTTTGGCAATGACAGCCCCGCAAAACGTTAAGGAAGTGCAGTGTTTCCTAGGTGCGGTAAACTATTTGTGCAGGTTTTGTGCCCGACTGTCGGAGAGGAGTCTCCCTTTCTTCAAGGCCCTCCGGAAATTCCACAAATTTGAGTGGACACCGGATTGCGCGGTGGCTTTCGAGCACTTGAAGAGCCACTTGAAGCAACTGACCACCTTGGCGGCTCCCGCGCCCGGAGAAGAGATCCAACTGTACATCGCAGTAGGTGATACCGCAATGAGCGCGGTCATTGTGAAGGATGCACGAATACCAGTCTACTTCGTGAGCAAAACCATGCTGCCCGCGGAAACACGATACTCGCATGTGGAGAAGTTAGCCCTCGCCGTAGTTACTGCCGCCCGTAAGGTAAGGCCATATTTTCAAGGCCACCCCATGCAGGTCCTCTCGGACCTCCCGCTGCAAAATCTACTCCACCGACCTACCCTCTCGGACAGAATGACGAAATGGATAGTGGAGCTCTCGGAGTTCGATATTTCATACTAGAGTCGCCCAACCATCAAAGAACAATCTCTCATAGACTTCCCTGTCGAGGCCAGTTTCAGGGATGAGGGCATCGGGAAGCAACGGAGGCCCTAACTTGTTGGGTTCTTTTTTCCGACGGGGTAGTAAATGAAAGAGGTCGCGGAGCCGACCTAGTCCTCACGTCCCCGAGAAGAGAAAAAATGGAGTACGCACTGGATTTGGAATTTGAGGCTACTAACAATGAGGCGGAATACGAGGGCCTCTTAGCAGGAATGGAATTGGCCCTGGTGAACGGGGCACAAAGCTTGACTTGTTACAGCGACTCTGAGGTTATGGTTAACCAAGTACAGGGGGCTTATGAAGCAAAGATGGGAACCTTACCCGAGTATTGAGAGAGAGTGAGAACACTGGCTAATGCCTTATGCCATTTTAAGGTACACTCCATCCCGAGGTCCGAAAACACGGCCACAGATGCCCTTGCAAAGCTTGGCTCCAGGTCGGTTGGTTGCGCTAGAGGTGTAGCCCGTGTAGAAAGCAAGAGTCTTTCCGCCATCCGAATGAAAGTCATGACAGTCAGTGAGACCCTCGATTGGAGGACACCCCTGAAAGAGTGCTTAGAGAAGGGAGCCTCCCCTTCCGACAAGGATGAAAGGCATAGACTATAAGTCCGAGTTTCGCACTTCTACATGAAGGGAGGTGGGCTGTACAAAAAAGGTACAACTTATCAGGCCTCAAATGCGTCTCTTTGTAACAAGGACGCAAACTCACTGAGGAATTTCACAATGGCACTTGCGGTAGCCATTTCGGGTGGAGGGCTCTTGCCCACAAGGTGCAACATGCCAGATATTTTTAGCCCACCATCAACGAGAGTGTATAAAACATGATGACTCTTGTGACAAGAGCTGATGTTTTCAAGCGGTTGAAGTACAAAGTATCTAAGGTTGCATTTGACCCTTGATGGAGGAATAAAAAAAAGGGAGAATCCATTTTGTGACAATATTTGCAGATGCCAGATGATGGTGAGTGATGGATTGCCATGTGTGTGCATAACATCGCTAGAAATGTGACGAGTTCAATCCCTATTAAGCCTTCAGTGTGGCATCCGTTTTGAAGACAATTGAGTTTGTCAGAAGTGCAAGACGAAGGCGAGGTTGAGGTAAAGCGCATAGTCGCGAGATCTTTGATGGATCAATTTTATTACGGATCAATTCCCAAATATATCAACAGATGATCAAGAAAAATGTATATCGCGACTATACGACATAGCTCGCCCCGAAGGGACTAGTCTGCAAGAGCCGACTATTGTGAGGCATAAGGGACGGCCAATGGGAGCTCTAAACAAAGATACCACTAAAAGATATTCTTCTTCATGGGAGTACACAAACAAAGATATGAAATGGACATATCCCAAGAAGCAATGAGGTAGGCCACCAAAGCCCACTAGTACACCTTCACCAAACCCTAAAGCTCCTACCACTCCTTTGAGGCCATCTCAGGTTAGAGCTCCTAAGAATTCAGTGGGTCAAATGTTTCCACCACCTTATTTGTCTCAACAGTCCTTCATTAAAGACTCTGAGCCGTATAAGGATACAATTTCGTCGTGTATGTGCGAATATTTAAACGGTTACTTTGATATTGTTGGTGATGGAAACAGAGCCATTGCAGATCAACTAGGCCTCGGGCAGGAACAATGGAGGATCGTCCAGCAAGCCATGATTGATAAGGTGAAAGAAATTTGGGAATTGTATGCTCAGACTTGCCTCTTTGAGACGACGTTGGAAAAAATATTACAACAGCTTACATGGTTTGACTCTGGGATGGCCCCAGAGAAGACTTGGATGGTGCTTACATATATGGGTTGTATGGTCGCTTCTGCATTCAATTGTGCAGTGGTCGTGTTGGGTGGTGTAAACGCTACTTTCTTGCCTTTGCAAGTGGATCCACATCATCCCAGAGGTGCTAAGCTTAAGACAATCTGCATCTGTCATGTTGAGAAGGAGAGACATTTCATTTCGGTATGGTACTAAGGCAACTGAGTACGTTCTCCATTCATTTGGAGATTGCCCTATAAGAGGTGTCACCATTGCCTCCAGTATTTATCATGTGAGAGCATACACATGATGCCTATGCTGCTTGTCTGTATGATCCATTCGTTCCTCAGCTGATGGTGCTCGGACCTTCTTCAAGAAGAAAGAGACGAGGTCGCAAGCCGACTTAAATGCTATTGTACTTGCACATTTTAATGCTATTGTGATCCATGATTGTAATGTATTTTAATCCGACTTAAATGCTATTGTACTCGCCTTGGCGCGCAAGAGATCTCTACTTTCTGTCCTGTCCTTAGAGAAGTAAACTTTTTTTCATAACCCCAAATTGAGTGATTTCAACGCCAAATTAAATTACAAGATGTCAACTATAACCCCTCCAAATTTCAGCGCGTTTGGACCATGATTTAGCTTTTGTAAAATGGCACGGTTTGTGACAAACCGTGCCACTTTACAGAAGCTAAAGTGTTTCGTCTATAACCCATGACTCACCTATGATGAGCGGTGATGACTCATCCGTCACGGGCCAAAGTGTTTCTTCCGTGACGGATGGACATGTTTCGTCCGTCACGGACGAAACACTTTGGTCCATCTGTGACGGATGAGTCATCACCGCCCGTCACGAATGAGTCATGGAGTTATAGATGAAACACTTTAGCTTTTGTAAAGTACCACGGTTTGTCACAAACCGTGCCACTATATAGAAGCTAAATCTTGGTCCAAACGCGCTGAAATTTGGAGGGGTTATAGTTGACATCTTGATCTTTAATCTAGCATTGGAATAGTTCAATTCGGGGTTACGTAGAAAAAGTTATATCTTCTGCCTCCTTTTGTCACTCTCTCTGGCCCTAGGTGTCTTCGGAGTTCCATTAAAGATTTGTGAAGATTGGAGATTGTTTCCCTGAATTGGATCAAGTATTTCTAACAAATTACCAAACAAATCCAAAATACCAAACAAGAGAACATACAAAGGTACGATCCAAACTCTCAACAAAGAACCAACAAACTTAAAAGCATCCATAATTACCAACAAAGTACCAAATGAAAACATCAAAGAAACAAAGACGTCCAAACTAAGCGAGGAAACCTATTCATTTTCGTCGCCGTCCTCATCATTGTCGTGTGAAAAGTGTCTAAAGTCTTGAATGCAGTGTCTTACAACCTCGGGCCTGTTGTAGAATTGATCTTCCTCCGCATCATGGAATGGATTGAGATGATGCAAAGCTTGTCCAATGCACTACAGAAATACGGAAAAAATTAACTAAGGTAAAGCTTGAATTGTATATGTAAATTAAAACCAAACGTATAATACATATGTTCACCTGGACATGATCTCTTATGCCTGCATTATGAGGCCTGACACATAGGTGTGTATGAGGTATGTACTATTCCATATAGCCGACACTGCACTCATATCCATACCCTGCAGGAGGGCCCATATGTTCGAATATGATGGAGTGCTCACTTCTTGCATCCCAACTCCAGTTTGAAGCAGGGTCATATTGTACTATATAACTCCTGATGGTGGGATGTCTGGCAGCTTTGATGGGTTGTATAACCAGTGGTGGAATCTGTTATTCACGCCCAAACTGCCTCGCTACGCGATCAGGCATATATGGCTAATTGCATGAAATGAGATGACCCATGAAAAATGGCATGAGCTAAATCCGGCATACTGTAATCAACATATCCATAGGTATGTCAGTCAACCTATAAAATTGGATGTAATCAACATAGCCACAAGTACATTCATACAATTGTAATACTTTAATATGAGACATAAACCCCATAATATGATACTTACTTGCCAAGGTTGCATTAAATCTAGCTCCTTCCTATAGTTTATTCTCTGTCTACTACGACTCTACACAGGGTTCCATCGCCTTGCACATGGCACATTATCGTTGAAGAACTCATTCTGTGGAGGACGAAAGCTATGGAAGTACAGATAGATCCAAGCCTGTACATAAATATGTTTTTACAAACATATCAGCCTATACCATAAATTTAATTAAATAATATAAAAACAATATGCAACACAATTCTTACCAGTAATAATGTATAGCAGGTCGATATCTGACGACATTCATGGCATGAACACTCGCCCAATGAACGATACATGAATGCCAAAGTGTCGGAACCCCAAAAAAGATCGCGAGTAGCATGAACGCCACTCACATAGGTCAGATATGGCATGTGCAACAAGTGTTGGGACTTGTCGAGAAAGAGGGTTGAGCCCATCAGGTAGAACAGATAACCTGAAACGATAGTATCATCATCCAACTCTGTGTTAAAGCAATGACTTCTTAGGTTATCTACAGTGAGTCCATGTTCTGCCATTCGCAGTGTCAACTCAAAGAACTGCATTGCCTAATGTACTTGTTCATTGAACAATTCCCTAGCTCCTTTGATACGATCATGGAGAGGATTTGACATGCAGGTTTTAGTCGTGTTACCTGATCAAAATATCCTAACAAACCTAAACAAGTAGTTTGGGCAAACAAGGGTCGAATCCCACAGGGAGGAGTTGTTTTCTTAATGTAGATTGCATGCAAAGGTAACAAGGGGGGTTTTGGAGGTTGATTCAAGTCAAATAATCAAACAAAACAAAGATTTGTATTCAATAAAGGGAAAATACTTAGCCAAACAAATATCAACCATTCATATGATTGATTGGTCCTAGGTTATCTCTATTCCTTTCCTTTGATTATTCATGTCCCTATTCTTAATTAGTTACTAGTCCAACTAGTCCTAGCAACCCTTACTATTGAACGCATGAGAAACTATCAAGATTTAGAACAACAACATAGAGCATAGGATCAAACCAGGGTACATGCAACACCACAACTCGTAGTATTTAACATATAATCAATTCTCTTTCATAATAATCTAGTCCAACTAGTCCTAGAATATCATGGATGCTACTCAACATAAGGAATCTCAACTCAAAATATCCAAACCCTAGCAATAGATAATTACAAATATCAACTAGGTGATCAAGCTAGTCAAATCAATAACAATCAATAAGAATATACTCTCTTATAATCCAAAGGAATATGGAATAGAGTTGTAACCTCACAATCAAATCATACGAAAGGCTTCAATTGTCGGACTAAGCAAAGGGTGCTTAGCTCCTCATAGTTCTTGGAAACAATAAACTTCAAAGGGAAAAACAACGATGAATTCTGAATGCTGAATGAATGATCCTAACGTGATAATGAATGAATCAATGGGAAACTAGGTTAAATAACCTAACCCTAAAACTAAAGTGAAAAGATAACAAAAATAATCTAAAAGGAAATAAAATATAAAGTGTGAAATAATAAAAGAAAAGAAAAATCGGAAAATAATAAAAATAAGAATCTTCGGAAATCCTTCACGACCTTGCTCCCGTGTGATTCCGCGGTCGTGGAAAGAAATCCGCGGTCACGGAAAATAGATTCTTGCTCTCGACTGGTGCAGTGCTGGGGAATTTTCCGCGGGCGCGGCAGCAAATCCACAGTCGCGGAAAATGGAAAATCTGGCTCCGCTGTCTCGACTTCTCCGCGATCGGCCTCCAACTCGTCCGTGGTCGCGGCTCACCTCTTCTTCTCTCCTTTGTGTGGATTCTTCTTCATTTCCCTTAGTTTCTTCAAGTGGTCCACTCCTCGTCTTCTAGATATCTTCGTTTAAGCTTCTCCAAACCACCAAATCCACACTTCTTCTCCTCAACTCCATACTCATCAGTTGTGCTCTAAATCCATACAAATGGCATCCTAAATACCGGTAACAACTCCTAGATAAGCACTACAAAGTAGAGATGATCAAATTCCCCCATGCTTAAACCTTGCTCGTCCTCGAGTAAGTTAAAAGAAACCTACTCCTCCAATTAAATCCCCAAGGTCTCAGGAAGCATAGAAAAATCATATCCACTAAGAATTGCACCTAAACATGAAACTCCAAGGCACCAATACAATAAGCTCAACACAACACAACACATATCATAACACCAACCAAGCTTAAAGGAAAGCAGAGTACCTCCCTCAAGCTTATCCCGAACACCATAGAGTGAAATAAACATCTAATCCTAGCCTCCATCTATCTCATTATGGCTCCAAAGTGACCTACCCGAATCCTCCTTATATCACCTCTTCTTATGTCACCATGCCAGGTAAAATAAGGAATCCTAAAAATCATTCTTCTTCTTTTCGCTCATTTTGCCAAGGCGCCCTTTCAGGTTTTCACCAAGCCACTCATTTCATTTTTCAATAGATGGGCTCACATAAAACTCACATCACTCTTGACCAATTATTACCCCAGCCTAATGCCGGTCCAAGCCACCTTCTTATTACCTAAGCCGCCCTTTCGGGTTATCGACTTATCCCAGGATTTTTCTTTTGCCTTTTTTTTCCTTCAATTTTTGGCTTTTTTTTTTTCTCAACGACATAACAAGTATAGAACCCATGCTTAAACATTGCATTGTCCTCAATGTGATGAAAGAAAAAAAGAATAGAAGCACATAGAAAGGCAAAAAATAACTCACAAACGTCGCCGAGTTGGCTTGGACACGTACGTTGTTGCTGGCGGTAAAACAATAAGCTCATGTCACTGGTGTTGCGACGTCCTCCAATAATCTCCACCGTGCAACCAAATAGATCCACTGTGGTGAGTAGTGGAATAGCAAGGATGTCGGGGTCGCACGGCCTTCATCGAACACATGGTAGAGCCTAGATGTAATCGTTGTGGGGGCTCTAGTGTTCCTCCTCCTCAGCTGTCAGTTGTAGGGCCATCATCGTTGCCAATCAATGTATGGGGCTATGGTTTCCTCCATGACAAAATGATGCGCACCGTCTCTCCATGGGTAACTCGGACAGATGGCCTTCGGTAAAACTTTTTTTCTTTTTTTTTTCGGGGTTTTTTTTAGTGTAGGGTAATAGGAGGTCTTATATTGGTGGTTAACACCGTCTTTGATATGGTTCGGGCCTCCTCTCTGCAGGTTAGTTTGAAGCAAAAACAAAACAAAACAAAAACAACTAGCACAAATGCAAATAAAAACAAGGAATGAAAAGACAAGGAAAGAAATACATACCTCGGGTTGCCTCCCGGACAACGCCTTAGTTATTGTCGTGGCTCGACATACTACTCTCTCTCTCTCAACTTGGTTCGCTCACCTCCATTGAGCACTCGGGGTTTCTATCTGGAGGGTGTCTCTTGGAATCATCAATGTTGAATCCGACCATCACCCCGTCGAATTCCATTGTGAGCGAACCGCTGCTCACATCGATCTTTGTCCCCGCCGTATTCATGAACGGCCTTCCAAGCATCATAGGCGATGCATCCTTGTCCTGCCCCGTGTCCATCATAAATAAGTCTGCAACGAACACCAACTTGTCCACCTCGACTAGCACGTCCTGCACCACTCCCTTGGGGTAGACGTAGGAATTATCCGCCAGCTGGATTACAATCCCCGTCTTCTCTAATGGTTCAACATCCAGCGACTCGTATAGTGAGAGAGGCAGCACATTTATGGAGTCACCCAAATCAAGTAACGCCTTGTCGAACAAGGTACCCCCTATCTTGCAGGGAATAGTGAACATCCCCGGATCACTCGCCTTCTTGGGTATCCGCTTTTGTAGCATAGCGGATACATTCTCACTAACTTGCACCTTCTTCTTCTCCTTAACAACCCTTTTCCTCTTAAGCGTGCAGAGCTCCTTCAAAAATTTAGCATAGCGAGGAATACTATTAATCAACTTGAGTAAAGGAACATTAACTCGCAATTGCTAAACGTTTTGAACAACTCCTTATCATTGGCTGGCCTCCTTGTGTCTGACAGGGCTTCAGGGAAGGGTACGGGAGGCTTTACTGATCCGAGCGGAGAAAATTGGGGCGCACGTAGTCGTCATAGGGATCGTCGGAGCGAAGAGGCGCTTCTGGGGCATTTCCACGGTCGCGGATTGGCTGCTGCGGTTGCGGAAAATTGTCGAATAGGTCGTTGTCGTCAACACTTTTTCCGCGGTCGCGGTTTTCATGCCGCGGTCGCGGAATATTCTCATCATGTTGCTCCTCTTCAGCACTTTTTCCGCGGTCGCGGAATTCAGGCCGCGGTCGCGGATAACTCTCGACCTGCTCCTCTGGGATTTTTCCGCGGTCGCGGAATTGCATCGATTTCTCCCTTCTCATCGTCAATGGTCTTGCCGCGGTCGCGGCCCTCGTCTCCGCGGTCGCGGATTTCTCTCTCTCTAGCTCGACTGGCCTCCACCTCATCTCCGCTCCTTAATGTCATGGCACACACATTCTCCTTCGGGTTGACTACCGTTTGAGAGGATAGTTTCCCCGACTCCCGAGCTTCCAACTTGCTCACAGCGATAGAGATCTGCCCCATTTGTTTTTCCAGGTTCTGAATACTGGACTTTGTCTATTGCTGATTTTGGGCCACCACGTTCGCCAGTGCATTCACATTGTTAACCATGGCTTGCATGCCCTGGACAAGGACATTGATCTTGTCCTCACTGGACGTAGGGGCGCTGGAACTCTGGCCCTGGGGTCGTTGGTCATAAGGAGCTCGAAATGGTTGACCCCCAGGCTGTTGGTACTGTTGTGGGCGGGGAAGAAATTGTGGCAGCCTCTGTGGATAGTCTTGGTTCTCCTGGCCATGATGAGTATTCTGCTGGTTCCCGTACCCCAGATTGGGGTGATCTCTCCACCCTGGATTATAGGTGTTGGAGTACGGGTCATATCTTGGCCTTTGAGGGCCATATCCTCCAATTGCATTCACCTCAGCAATGGGTTCCTGTAGTGTGGGACATGCGTCAGTTGGATGCATCGTGTCTTGGCATATCCCACATGATTTAACTTGCTGCTGGCCACCCCTCATCATGCATCACCTCATCATCTCTTTCATCTCAACCATCTCAGCAAGTAGAGTGGAGTTTGACTGAGACTCTGCAGCTCTCACAGATTGGGCGCTCGCCCTTCTGCTAAACTGTCTTGAGCCCTCAGATAGCTCAAAGAAAACTTCAAAAGCCTGGTCTGGAGTCTTGTTCAGGATGTTCCCTCCACACGCAACATTCACCATCCTCCGCTCATCATCAAGAAGACCTCTGTACAAATAAAGTACGAGGTCCTGGTCGGAGTAGCCATGGTAGGGGCAACTAGAAATCAGCCTCTTGAAGAGCTCGTAGTACTCGTATAACGACTCTGCAGCCTGCTGTTCGATGTTGCTAATGCTCCTCTTCAGGCTATTCAGCTTCGTCGCAGGGAAGTACTTCTCCAGGAAGGCCTTTTTCATCTTGGCCCACGTGTCTATGCTCTATGGAGTCAGGTAATAGAACCAGTCATTGGCCGCATCCTTCAATGTGTAACACCCCCGACTTACATCGGTAGTGCCACATGCCAGTGACCTCAGACGTTCTGTCTGATGTCACCCCAAGCTTTGGTCGGAACAATTAACTTAAATAAACATATTAGATAATGAAAGATTAAACAGCGGAAGACATTAGGATAAAAAACTCAACCATTTATTAAAAGATCTCTCCTCAAACGAGAGAAGTATTTTTACAACAGAGTATAATACAGCGGAAGACTTTTAAATTACACAACGGAAGACTTTTAAGAATCAGCCTATAACATGGCTAGGTTATAAAAATACATGTTAAAGTAATACTTAACAACTTAAAACACTGACACTTAAATCTTCGTCTGCAAGCCTCTTATCCTTCAACTGGTTACTTTGACTTCAGAAAACAACCACTGATGTGCCGTATAGGACGGATGACACCAACCAACCATGCAAGGGAATAATCGGTTGGTTAGTCTAATGAAAGACTATGCAAGGGTACAAGCAGAATGGTTCTAGTGATCGTAACCGTTTACTATCATTGTCCCTCGAATAATAACCGAAGGAACGATATATAACCCGAAACTTTCACTGAATGATTAATATTTAGATATGCACTGAAGAGAAGACTCCAAAGGAATTGAGTCTTAAGGAAAGATATGACAATTGTTTGGGAACATTAAAGTTTCACACACGCGTTTAAAATGACTTGATGTTTCGGTTCACGACCAACCTCACCGCACAATGCGAATTCAGATTGGAAAGAGAACTTTACTCTAATCAAAGTCAAGACGAGTTTCCCTAGCTGCACTACTGCCTAGCCGCACTACTTGTCTGAAGGTATATTAATTAGGTGCATCACCGCACTTATCTTATTTAATTACAAAATGCGCATCACGTTATAAGCTTTTATAATATCTCCTCACAAGAGATGACATCTCCTCACAAGAGATGTAGAAGGGACAAATCCCAAATATCAACACTAGCTAAGTGCACCAACCCTGAGTAAGGGTAGGGTCATGACCAACAAAATGGTGTTAGGGGTTTGGTCGCCCTCTCCACCAGGTTATAAAAAAACGACTGGACCTCGAAGAGTCCAAGTGTTCCTACGAATACTCGTACTAACTAAACAGTTCAACACAGTAATAGTCCACATTAATGCCCTCCAGGCAATCATCATAATATATATCTATAATAGCGTAGTTCTAACAGATATACAACCTATTATAATATCATATTCTTATCAACATATCATTTATCAAAATTGTTCCCAACGAAAACAGTAATTCATCCCAAATTAATTAACAATTAAACAATTGATAATTAATGGAAATATGGAATGATAAGCAAGAGCGAACCGCCACTTGCCTTAAATCCGACGAAGCTTAATGACCACGGTTTCTTGGTCCGAAACGAGGACAAATCTCAGATTATGGATTCCTACGAATGACCCATAACGGAATCCTAAGTTAGATTCGATAATCAAATATACGAATCTAAAGAAAGACGAACCAAGGCGAAGGAACAAAGCCTCGCTCGAGACCACAACACCCAAAGCCACACCACGAGCCCAGCCCACCGCAGGTGCGCCGGCCCTGCCGCGGGTGCAGTGGCTTCTGGCCGCGGGTGCGGTGGCTTTGGCCGCGGGTGCGGTCAAGTTACAAAGGTGAGATATCGGCGACGACGACGATGGAAACTCACCGAAATCGACGCGTTTGGCTTCGATATGGATGGGCTTTGATCTCCAAACCCTTTGTACCTTCAAACACCACTTGGGGAGTACCTTCTCCTTCTATGGTAGCTCTGGAAACACTCCGGCAAAAGCTTAAGTTTTCCGGTAACAATGGAGGTAAGAGATTTTGAGAGGGAGAGAGTTTGAGAGCTGATGTGCACCCATTCTCCTCTAGATCTCATCCATTTATAGTACAAGCAAGGAGGTGCATCACCCCATACAAGATGGCGACGTGGTTGCATTCAGTCGACATCCAAGGGCGGCATGGCGACATGTTCAAATTCCGGCCACGCAGAAACTGATAACGACACCGCGGGGTGCGGTGGCCTCACCGCGGGTGCGGCGAGCCCCCCTGACCGCCTCAGAAATTAGCCTTCACCGCGGGGTGCGGCCAGTCCACCGCGGGTGCGGTCAAGGCAAAAATTTGTGCCTTTTGTCCGGATTAAGTATGGGTACGAGTTTTTAATCACGGGTTAAATATATTCGTACCCAGTTAATATCTTTGCACCCGAATGAAGATTCCAAGTCCCGAAAATACGTCGAATGTATTTTATTCCTCTCAGAAAAATAATACAGAGATCCAGCACATTACAGAATGTTCGAACTTCTCTGAAAATAATTCGACCATAGTACGAGAGTTGGAAAAATTACCAAAAATGCCCTTACTAAAAATGAGGGATATTACATTACTACCCCCTTAAGAAAAGTTTCGACCCCGAAACTTGGCTAAACCAATGAGGAATCTGCCTCACTACCAATCTTACTATCTAAAATTAATATCCTTAATCACTTCATCCTCGAAATTACTCCTAGAGAGGTCAATCGGTTTCCTCAATCACAACATCAACTTACAACTCTATTCCCATACATCATACCATATAATAACTCTTACTACTACCTTAGAATAATGGTCTCCAAAATCATCATAATGATATTAATGTACCTTTAAATAAGGGAACACACATTTCCCATTTTCTTATATAAACAATCCCGAGCTCACACATTAACCTCTTATAACCAGATGTCAAACCTTAATAACCTCGAAACATTACAACCTCGACTTCCTTAAAGATATCTCCCACAATTCCATTGCTCATTATCATCGGGTTTGGCCCTTATGCCAAATTCTAACTTGGGATCCTTTCGGTAATGACTTAACCTATTCCTTTAATCACTTTATAACTTAAACCTTCAAGATTCCTTAACTTTCTCCAAACATAATCACCACACTCTATATTCCTAGAAACGGATCACATGAGATATTACTCTTAATTCCTTAAGATATCATTCTGAAAATGATTCATTCATATCTATGCTTACAACACGAACTTACATATAAAAGATAACTCTTAACCTATCAGTCATAGGGTACATAAATTCCTTATGCTTCTCATCCCTCATAGCACGGGAAAAGAAACGGTCAGTCATCTTTGTTTTAAACATGCTCTAATTCAGCTTGGGATGATCAGCTAGACCAGTGCTCTCCCACCATTCGCTAGCCACATCCTTAAGTTGAAGGGAGGCGATGTGCACTTTCTCAGCCTCAATGCAATTCACGTTCCTGAATAACCGTTCCATATGCGAGAACCAATACGTCACTTTGACTGATTCACCAGTACCGTCATAGCTGTCAGGCCTCATTGAACTCACTGCTTTCAAAGCTTGACCGTAAGTTCCTCTGTCCCTGACAACATTGACCTGAGGTGCGTGCTCCACTGGCTCCTCAACTTCAGGAATAGCCTGAGGAACCGGAACACCTTGTGCTTGCAGTGCATTCGACTGAATTACGTCGGTAGTCGTCTGCACAACAAGTTCACTAATGGCCTCTTTAATAGCGTCATCCAACACTACCGGAGGATTAGCCTGTGCTTGACCAACGCCTGCGGGGTTATTGTGAGAAACAGACTCACGCTCCTCCCCTTGATTAGCAGCGCTCCTCAGATTTAACCTTGGGTCATTACTTGGTTCTGCACCAGTACGGGCTGTGTTTCTTGTGTTCACCATCTGTTGGTGAATCATAACGTTACTTTAGAACTTTTCCAACTTAATCATGACACTTTAGTCAAATACGTTATGATACAGATTGTAAGGGTTCAAACTAATTACTTTATATTAGTCTGACTAACCCTTCACTGTTAACTGCAGAAACGGCCTTCTTCTGCTTACTTAAGGATGAGTATTCTAGGGGAAATGTCAATCTTTAAATGACATCGACCCTAAGAAGAGACAATATCCATGAGAATGAATCTAAGGAATAAGTAACACTTGAAGCTTGTAGAAGTTTGAAAACCACTTATTAATAACCTCATACTTTCAAACTTTATACTATTAAGAGTTACAACCATAAACTTTAATTTAATTGCTTATAACACGACATTTTATAAACCAATTATAAATAGCTTTTGAAGTTCACATAGCTAAATCATTATTTTAAATTCCAAGGAGTAAATAAAACTCTTTAAATCTAGGAGTTAAATCCTCAAAGTTCTTTTTAATAGAAGATAGGTTGAAATTAGTTTTGAAAGTAATTTTTCAAAAATTCTCAAACTTAACAATAGGCCAAGAATTTTAAAACCATTGCTCTGATACCAAGTCTATAACACCCCCGACTTACATCGGTACTGCCACACGCCAGTGACCTCAGACGTTCTGTCCGATGTCACCCCAGACTTTGGTCGGAACAATTAACTTAAATAAACATATTACATAATGAAAGATTAAATAGCGGAAGACATTAGGATAAGAAACTCAACCATTTATTAAAAGATCTCTCCTCAAACGAGAGAAGTATTTTTACAACAGAGTATAATACAACGAAAGACTTTTAAATTACACAGCGGAAGACTTTTAAGAATCAGCCTATAACATGGCTAGGTTATAAAAATACATGTTAAAGTAATACTTAACAACTTAAAACACTGACACTTAAATCTTTGTCTGCAAGCCTCTTATCCTTCAACTGGTTACTTTGACTTTGGAAACCAACCACTGATGTGCCGTATAGGACGGATGACACCAACAAACCATGCAAGGGAATAATTGGTTGGTTAGTCTAATGAAAGACTATGCAAGGGTACAAGCAGAATGGTTCTAGTGATCGTAATTGTTTACTATCATTGTCCCTCGAATAATAACCGAAAGAACGATATATAACCCGGAACTTTCACTCAATGATTAATATTTAGATATGCACTGAAGAGAAGACTCTAAAGGAATTGAGTCTTAAGCAAATATATGAGAATTGTTTGGGAACATTAAAGTTTCACACAAGCGTTTAAAATGACTTGATGTTTCAGTTCACGACCAACCTCACCGCACAATGCGAATTCAGATTGGAAAGAGAACTTTACTCTGATCAAAGTCAAGACGAGTTTCCCTAGCTGCACTACTGCCTAGCTGCACTACTCGTCTGAAGGTATATTAATTAGGTGCATCACCGCACTTATCTTATTTAATTACAAAATGCGCATCACGTTATAAGCTTTTATAATATCTCCTCACAAGAGATGACATCTCCTCACAAGAGATGTAGAAGTGACAAATCTCAAATATCGACACTAGCTAAGTGCACCAACCCTGAGTAAGGGTAGGGTCATGACCAACAAAATGGTGTTAGGGGTTTGGTCGCCCTCTCCACCAGGTTATACAGAAACGACTGGACCACGCAGAGTCCAAGTATTCCTACGAATACTCGTGCTAACTAAACAGTTCAACATAGTAATAGTCCACATCAATGCCCTCCAGGCAATCATCATAATATATATCTATAATAGCGTTGTTCTAACAGATATACAACCTATTATAATATCATATTTTTATCCACATATCATTTATCAAAACTGCTCCCAACGAAAACAGTAATTCATCCCAAATTAATTAACAATTAAATAATTGATAATTAATGGAAATATGGAATGATAAGAAAGAGAGAACCGCCACTTGCCTTAAATCCGACGAAGCTTAATGACCACGGTTTCTGGGTCCGAAACGAGGACAAATCTGAGATTATGAATTCCTACGAATGACCCATAACAGAATCCTAAGTTAGATTCGATAATCAAATATACGAATCTAAAGAAAAACGAACCAAGGCGAAGGAACAAAGCCTCGCTCGAGACCACAACACCCAAAGCCACACCACGAGCCCAGCCCACCGCTGGTGCGCCGGCCCTGCCGCGGGTGCGGTGGCTTTGGCCGCGGGTGCGGTCAAGTTACAGAGGTGAGATATCGACGACGACGATGGAAACTCACCGAAATCGACGCGTTTGGCTTCGATATGGATGGGCTTTGATCTCCAAACCCATTGTACCTTCAAACACCACTTGGGGAGTATCTTCTCCTTCTATGGTAGCTCCGGCAACACTCCGGCGAAAGCTTAAGTTTTCCGGTAACAATGGAGGTAAGAGATTTTGAGAGGGAGAGAGTTTGAGAGCTGATGTGCACCCATTCTCCTCCAGATCTCATCCATTTATAGTACAAGCAAGGAGGTGCATCACCCCCTACAAGATGGCGACGTGGTTGCATTCATGCGACATCCAAGGGCGGCATGGCGACGTGTTCAAATTCCGGCCACACAGAAATTGATAACGACACCGCGAGGTGCGGCGAGCCCCCCTGACCGCCTCAGAAATTAGCCTTCACAGCGGGGTGCGGCCAGTCCACCGCGGGTGCGGTCAAGGCAAAAATCTGTGCCTTTTGTCCGGATTAAGTATGGGTACGAGTTTTTAATCACGGGTTAAATATATTCGTACCCGGTTAATATCTTTGCACCCGAATGAAGATTCCAAGTCCCGAAAATACGTCGAATGTAATTTATTCCACTCAGAAAAATATTACAGAGATCCAGCACATTACAGAATGTCCGAACTTCTCTGAAAATAATTCGACCATAGTACGAGAGTTGGAAAAATTACCAAAAATGCCCTTACTAAAAATGAGGGATATTACATTACTACCCCTTAAGAAAAGTTTCGACCCCGAAACTTGGCTAAACCAATGAGGAATCTGCCTCACTACCAATCTTACTATCTGAACTTAATATCCTTAATCACTTCATCTTCGAAATTACTCTTAGAGAGGTCAATCGGTTTCCTCAATCACAACATCAACTTATAACTCTATTCCCATACATCATACCATATAATAACTCTTACTACTACCTTAGAATAATGGTCTCAAAAATCATCATAATGATATTAATGTACCTTTAAATAAGGGAACACACATTTCCCATTTTCTTATATAAACAATCCCGAGCTCACACATTAACCTCTTATAACCAGATGTCAAACCTTAATAACCTCGAAACATTACAACCTCGACTTCCTTAAAGATATCTCCCACAATTCCATTGCTCATTATCATCGGGTTTGGCCCTTATGCCAAATTCTAACTTGGGATCCTTTCGGTAATGACTTAACCTATTCATTTAATCACTTTATAACTTAAACCTTCAAGATTCCTTAACTTTCTCCAAACATAATCACCACACTCTATATTCCTCGAAACGGATCACATGAGATATTACTCTTAATTCCTTAAGATATCATTCTGAAAATGATTCATTCATATCTATGCTTACAACAGGAACTTACATATAAAAGATAACTCTTAATCTCTTAGAACATTAGCTCCACACATTCGTTCCTACACCTTAAGAAATTTTGGAAGAACTCAGCGTATGAGATAACGCTTGCCAACTTAGCTAAGAAAGCAATTAATGCCATACTGATGTGACATAACTCCAAGAATGAAGAAGAATCTTAAGAATGGGTTTAGATTTAAGCAATAGAGTCGACCCTGTGGTTAACCACGTAGGGAACGAACATCTAAGTTACATACGATACCCTTCCTCCATAAGTCCGACAGTCTTTATCCATACATGGCATATACTGTTCCGGCACTCACGGGGTTTCATATGAACGATTGATTTGTAATGACAATGAATTCAGAAATTTTTCGAAACAAGGAAACACTTCTTTATCATTCGAACATTACATTAAAACAACTGACAAAAGTCGAACAGACAGATTATGAACTACGGAGATTACCGACACACGTCGTTACTCCTTAATCTTAAGGAAAGCTTAACGGAATTACAACTACTCGATTAGGGTTCTTCCCCGTTGGCTTAACTCATCATGAAGAGTCGTTGCCCTTGGCCTGAAGACCCCATAGGCGCTTTGCCTTTATTACGAGCCATAGACTGCTCAGGAGCAGATACCTCTGGCTTTGGGTTCTGCCCACTGCCAACATTTGAGGCTTGATAAGATTGCATTGGTCCTTGACCCTTCAGTCTACAGTATGTTTTCATGTGGCCTTCTTTTCCACAATTATAACATACTCGCTTATCCTTCTGCAATTAAGACTTTTATGCCCAACTTCACCGCAGTTGTGGCACTTAATCACTCCGCTACTCCAACCTGAGCCTCTGGCGGAGTCAGCCTGAGTCGTCTCGGTCTTAGCACGACCAGACTTCTCAAACTTGGTAGGCGATGCCGGTCGTTTGAATGAACCAACCTGGCGATCCTGTTGCCCACCCTTTCCTTTAACTTGCTTCTCCCGCTTTTGGGCGGATTCTTCCAATGTGACCTCTCTCTTGTAGGCCGCATCCACATATTGTTCTAAAGTAGAACAATCGTGACGCACCATTAGAGGTTTGAATTCTGGATTCATCCATCCGTGGAAATACCAGATCTTTTGCTCTTCGCTCGACACCTCTGGTCCAACGTATTGCAACAAGTGATTGAACTTAGCTGTAAGCTCAGTCACCTTTAACCCATCAGTCGTAGGGTACAAAAATTCCTTATGCTTCTCATCCCTCATAGCACGGGAAAAGAAATGGTCAGTCATCTTTGTTTTAAACATGCTCCAATTCAGCTTGGGATGATCAGCTAGACCAGTGCTCTCCCACCATTCGCTAGCCACATCCTTAAGTTGAAGGGAGGCGATGTGCACTTTCTCAGCCTCAATGCAATTCACGTTCCTGAATAACCGTTCCATATGCGAGAACCAATACGTCACTCTAACTGGTTCTCCAGTACCGTCATAGCTGTCAGGCCTCATTGAACTCACGGCTTTCAAACCTTGACCGTAAGTTCCTCTGTCCCTGACAACATTGACCTGAGGTACGCGCTCCACTAGCTCCTCAACTTCAGGAATAGCCTAAGGAACCGGAACACCTTGTGCTTGCGGTGCATTCGACCGAACTACGTCGGTAATCGTTTGCACAACAGTTTCACGAATGACCTCTTTAATAGCGTCATCCAACACTACCGGAGGATTAGCATGTGCTTGACCAACGCCTGCGGGGTTATTGTGAGAAACAGACTCACGCTCCTCCCCTTGATTAGCAGCGCTCCTCAGATTTAACCTTGGGTCATTACTTGGTTCTGCACTAGCACGGGCTGTATTTCTTGTGTTCACCATCTGTTGGTGAATCATAACGTTACTTTAGAACTTTTCCAACTTGATCATGACACTTTAGTCAAATACGTTATGATACAGATTGTAAGGGTCCAAACTAATAACTTTATATTAGTCTGACTAACCCTTCACTGTTAACTGCAGAAACGGCCTTCTTCTGCTTACTTAAGGATGAGTATTCTAGGGGACATGTCAATCTTTAAATGACATCGACCCTAAGAAGAGACAATATCCCTGAGAATGGATCTAAGGAATAAGTAACACTTGAAGCATGTAGAAGTTTGAAAACCACTTATTAATAACCACATACTTTCAAACTTTATACTATTAAGAGTTACAACCATAAACTTTAATTTAATTGCTTATAACACGAAATTTTATAAACCAATTATAAATAGCTTTTGAAGTTCACATAGCTAAATCATTATTTTAAATTCCAAGGAGTAAATAAAACTTTTTAAATCTAGGAGTTAAATCCTCAAAGTCCTTTTTAATAGAAGATAGGTTGAAATTAGTTTCGAAATTAATTTTTCGAAAATTCTCAAACTTAACAATAGGCCAAGAATTTTAAAACAATTTCTCTGATACCAAGTCTGTAACACCCCCGACTTACATCAGTAGTGCCACACACCAGTGACCTCAAACGTTCTGTCCGATGTCACCCCAGGCTTTGTTCGGAACAATTAACTTAAATAAACATATTAGATAATGAAAGATTAAACAACGGAAGACATTAGGATAAAAAACTCAACCATTTATTAAAAGATCTCTCCTCAAACGAGAGAAGTATTTTTACAACAGAGTATAATACAACGGAAGACTTTTAAATTACACAGCGGAAGACTTTTAAGAATCAGCCTATAACATGGCTAGGTTATAAAAATACATGTTAAAGTAATACTTAACAACTTAAAACATTGACACTTAAATCTTCGTCTGCAAGCCTCTTATCCTTCAACTGGTTACTTTGACTTCGGAAACCAACCACTGATGTGCCGTATAGGACGGATGACACCAGCCAACCATGCAAGGGAATAATCGGTTGGTTAGTCTAATGAAAGACTATGCAAGGGTACAAGCAGAATGTTTCTAGTGATCGTAACCGTTTACTATCATTGTCCATCGAATAATAACTGAAGGAACGATATATAACCCAGAACTTTCATTGAATGATTAATATTTAGATATGCACTGAAGAGAAGACTCCAAAGGAATTGAGTCTTAAGGAAAGATATGACAATTGTTTGGGAACATTAAAGTTTCATACAAGCGTTTAAAATGACTCGATGTTTCGGTTCACGACCAACCTCACCGCACAATGCGAATTCAGATTGGAAAGAGAACTTTACTCTGATCAAAGTCAATATGAGTTTCCCTAGCTGCACTACTGCCTAGCTGCACTACTCGTCTGAAGGTATATTAATTAGGTGCATCACCGCACTTATCTTATTTAATTTCAAAACGCGCATCACGTTATAAGCTTTTATAATATCTCCTCACAAGAGATAATATCTCCTCACAAGAGATGACATCTCCTCACAAGATATGTAGAAGGGACAAATCCCAAATATCGGCACTAGCTAAGTGCACCAACCCTGAGTAAGGGTAGGGTCATGACCAACAAAATGGTGTTAGGGGTTTGGTCGCCCTCTCCACCAGGTTATAAAGAAACGACTGGACCTCGTAGAGTCCAAATGTTCCTACGAATACTCGTGCTAACTAAACAGTTCAACACAGTAATAGTCCACATCAATGCCCTCCAGGCAATCATCATAATATATATCTATAATAGCGTTGTTCTAATAGATATACAACCTGTTATAATATCATATTCTTATCCACATATCCTTTATCAAAACTGTTCCCAACGAAAACAGTAATTCATCCCAAATTAATTAACAATTAAACAATTGATAATTAATGAAAATATGGAATGATAAGCAAGAGCGAACTGCCACTTGCCTTAAATCCGACGAAGCTTAATGACCACGGTTTCTGGGTCCGAAACGAGGACATATCTCAGATTATGGATTCCTACGAATGACCCATAATGGAATCCTAAGTTAGATTCGATAATCAAATATACGAATCTAAAGAAAGACGAACCAAGGCGAATGAACAAAGCCTTGCTCCAGACCACAACACCCAAAGCCACACCACGAGCCCAGCCCACCGCGGGTGCGCCGGCCCGGCCGTGGGTGCGGTGGCTTCTGGCCGCGGGTGCGGGTGCGGTGGCTTCGGCCGCGGGTGCGGTCAAGTTACAGAGGTGAGATATCGACGACGACGACGATGGAAACTCACCAAAATCGACTCATTTGGCTTCGATATGGATGGGCTTTGATCTCCAAACCCTTTGTACCTTCAAACACCACTTGGGGAGTACCTTCTCCTTCTATGGTAGCTCTGGCAACACTCCGGCGAAAGCTTAAGTTTTCCGGTAACAATGGAGGTAAGAGATTTTGAGAGGGAGAGAGTTTGAGAGCTGATGTGCACCCATTCTCCTCCAGATCTCATCCATTTATAGTACAAGCAAGGAGGTGCATCACCCCCTACAAGATGGTGACGTGGTTTCATTCAAGTGACATCCAAGGGCGGCATGGCGACGTGTTCAAATTCCGGCCATGCAGAAACTGATAACGACACCGCAGGGTGCAGTGGCCTCACCGTGGGTGCGGCGAGCCCCCCTGACTGCCTCAGAAATTAGCCTTCACCACGGGGTGCAGCCAGTCCACCGCGGGTGCGGTCAAGGCAAAAATCTGTGCCTTTTGTCCTCTTTTGTCCGGATTAAGTATGGGTATGAGTTTTTAATCACGGGTTAAATATATTCGTACCCGATTAATATCTTTGCACCCGAATGAAGATTCCATGTCCCGAAAATACGTCGAATGCATTTTATTCCACTCAGAAAGATATTACAGAGATCCAGCACATTACAGAATGTCCGAACTTCTCTGAAAATAATTCGACCATAGTACGAGAGTTGGAAAAATCACCAAAAATGCCCTTACTAAAAATGAGGGATATTACACAATGAGAAAGGAAAGACCCTCAACTTGATCTGGTCCTCAGTCACTCCCTTAGGCTTCATGCTCGTACAGACTGTATGGAACTCCGAAAGATGTTTGAAAGGGTCTTCACCACTCATCCCATGGAAGTGGGGGAGTAAGTGGATCAACCCCGACTTGAGCTCGAAGTTGACTCCATCAGCAAGCTCAGGAAACTGCACAGCCAGCGGTTGCTGTTACAGATTTGGGGCAGTCAGCTGCCTCAGCGTGGGTTGTTCATCCTCCATCTCAAAAGTGGGGTTGTCAAAGACCAAAGATTGGTTGACTCTGCGGCTCTGGGAGACAGTCCTCTCAATTTCTGAATCCAAAGCTAAAATTGGAGACTTAGTAGCATGGGTATGGACCATAAGATAGGTCCACACAATAGTAACAAGCACACAAACACACAAAGAAAATTCAAACTTGCCTCCCCGGCAACGGCGCTAATTTGACATGTAGGTTTTAGTCGTGTTACCTGATCAAAATATCCTAACAAACCTAAATAAGTAGTTTGGGCAAGCAAGGGTCGAATCCCACATGAAGGAGTTGTTTTATTAATGTAGATTGCATGCAAAGGTAACAAGGGGGGTTTTGGAGGTTGATTCAAGTCAAATAATCAAACAAAACAAACAAAACAAAGATTTGTATTCAATAAAGGGAAAACACTTAGCCAAACAAATATCCACCATTCATATGATTGATTGGTCCTACGTTATCTCTATTCCTTTTCTTTGATTATTCATGTCCCTATTCTTAATTAGTTACTAGTCCAACTAGTCCTAGCAACCCTTACTATTGAACACACGAGAAACTATCAAGATTTAGAACAACAACAACATAGAGCATAGGATCAAACCAGGATACATGCAACACCACAGCTCGCAGTATTTAACATATAATCAATACTCTTTCATAATAATCTAGTCCAACTAGTCCTAGAATATCATGGATGCTACTCAAGATAAGGAATCTCAACTCGAAATATCCAAACCCTAGCAATAGATAATTACTAATATCAACTAGGTGATCAAGCTAGTCAAATCAATAACAATCAATAAGAATATGCTCAAGAGAAAATATATAATCCAAAGGAATAGGGAATAGAGTTGTAACCTCACAATCAAATCATACGAAAGGCTTCAATTGTCGGAAAAAGCAAAGGGTGTTTAGCTCGTCATAGTTCTTGGAAACAATAAACTTCAAAGGGAAAAACAACGATGAATTCTGAATGCTGAATGAATGATCCTAACGTGATAATGAATGAATCAATGGGAAACTAGGTTAAATAACCTAACCCTAAAACTAAAGTGAAAAGATAACAAAAATAATCTAAAAGGAAATAAAATATAAAGTGTGAAATAATAAAAGAAAAGAAAAATCGGAAAATAATAAAAATAAGAAACTTCGGAAAATCCTTCGCGGCCTCGCTCCCGTGTGATTCCGCGGTCGCGGAAAGAAATCTGCGGTCGCGGAAAATAGATTCTTGCTCTCGACTTGTGCAGCGCTGGGGAATTTTCCGCGGGCGCGGAAGCAAATACGCGGTCGCGGAAAATGGAAGTTCTGGCTCCGCTGTCTCGACTTCTCCGCGATCGGCCTCCAACTCGTCCGCGGTCGCGGCTCACCTCTTCTTCTCTCCTTTGTGTGGCTTCTTCTTCATTTCCCTTAGTTTCTTCAAGTGGTCCACTCCTCGTCTTCTAGATATCTTCGTTTAAGCTTCTCCAAACCACCAAATCCACACTTCTTCTCCTCAACTCCATACTCATTAGTTGTGCTCTAAATCCGTACAAATGGCATCCTAAATACTGGTAACAACTCCTAGATAAGCACTACAAAATAGAGCTGATCAAAGGCCCATTACATTCACATCAATCTTGAGGCCCAAAATCATGTAGACATCAAGGAGAGTTATAGGCATCTCTCCAAATGGCACGTGATGCCGCTGTTTCGGGCCATATCGCACCATAAGGAGTCATTGTCTAGACTCCATTTGTGTAATTGCACATGCATGTGCTGAAACGTGAGAGTTTCTCGCTCCTATAAAAGAAAATGTTAGATAAATAGGGAAATAATTTAATAACAATATCAAGTTTTGATAATTTACGATACCCTGATAAATAAAGTATGTTGTATGAGCTGTGAAGCTAAAAAGGAGGTATGGGTTCTCTGGACCTCCAGCTATAGGTCCTATCAACTTCGGATCGATAGCATCCCCTCCACGGCCTCCAGCTTGTCTACGTTGTCTAGCTTGCCAAACAATATTTTTTGAAAATAGTTTTCAAAAAAATACTTTTTGGGAAAAAAAGTATTTTTGAAAAATATTTTTTGAAAAAAAATAAATTTTGGGGGAGGGAGTTCGGAAATTAAAAAAAAATTGAAAAAAATTAATATAAAATTAAAAAAATTAGTTATATTTACAAGTTTGTCATTCCATTGTTTCTAACTCTTCATTCCTACAATCTAATATATAAGATAATCCTCATTTTACACCATGAACACTCTCCTCATATGATCCTCACTCATAATGATAATAATAAAAACAAACAAATAAAAACAAATAGAAAATGAAAATCATCAACATGCGCACAACTGAACGCGCAATTGTACGGTGTTCACTATGAAAGGTAATATTAAATTTGCATTTAGGGTATTTTTGAAGTGTTTTTTTATTTTATTTGGGGTTTCGAATTGGGTTGTAATTCTTGATTTTGGGGTTTTTGAATTGGCTTCTCAAAAATATGTTATCACTTATTTAAATTTGATTATTTAAGATGGAAAAAAAACACGGATTTGCAAGAATACCCTAAATGGGTTTGTCATTTGTAAAAATAGAAGCTTGTATTTTTTTTTTGCATATACACACCATTTGGTGTATTTGTGCAAAATAATAAATCTCTTCTTGTAATTCAAAAGGCAAATAAAAGCAATAAAGTTGGAGAAAAGAAAAAGGAAACAAAAAACAAAAAAAAGTACACAAAATCATTGTTTATTACTTCCCTCCAAAAGTACATAAAGTTTCCCTCCCAAGTTTTCATACCAAAGTACATACTTTTCATTTTCCTTTTCTCTAACAGTACATTTTTTCCTCCCAAACCCAATTAGCTAGCCTTGCCAATTATTTTAGCTTTGCCAATTAATTTCCCAAGTAGTTATTTCTCCAATTATTTCATCGTCTAAATTCATATGCCCATGAACTCATCATTTTTCTTGAACCCAAATTATTCCTCTTTTGAGTCAAAATCATTTCCATCTTATTCCTTTTTTTTTTTCTTGAACTCAACATTTTGCCAATTATTCCTCTTTCATTTTCTAGGTTTCCAAAGTACATGATTTGTTTTAGAATTAACTAAGACAAAATCATTTCCAGGTTTGAGCCAAAATCATATAAAACCAAATATTCACAGGCAGCAAAACTTATTACGTCATACTTGGTTGTTTTTACTGTTATCGAAAAGTAATGTCGACTTTAAGAAAAAGAATGTCATAGTTACGAATATTAATGTCAGAACTACAAATAAAAGTGTCGCATCTTCCTCCACTGATAATGATTTTTAGGGCAAATATCAACACCAAACTTTAGCACATAATGTGACATTAATATTTAAATACAAACTTTAGTATGTAATGTGACATTAAAGTTTAAAGTTTTAAATGCATAAATCAACACCAAACTTTAAGGTTGATGGTATTAAATGCAAATTTTGTTGTCATTCGTTTTGTCACTGATGAAACCTCCATCTGGCCCGCCAAATGACATACTCGAGGAAGACTTTGTGGATTGTTTCGCGCATTTATAGAATTTAACCCAATCCTTTCATGATGCCATATATATCCGGATGGGTTAAATATGGACTAGTTTGGGTTAAATTGATATGACACAATCATGTCATGATTCCATATACATCATGACATGTTCAATATGGTTTGAAATAATTCTACCAACCAACATGAGTAGCAGTCCATATCACATAGGAAGAAGAAGAGAATGATAAAATAGAAAGAAAATATATAACCAATCATGTCATACTCACTGACATGTCGTGTTGTCTTTAATATGGTTTGAAATTATACGACATTATTATAAAGTACTATATTAATATAAAACAAAAATAATTAACATGATTCATAAAGTACTAGATATTACACATATTATCATAAAGTTTAATGTAATTTGCTTATGACTTTTTCTTGTAAACTTTCTTTTCTTCGAAGACAGAAGCAAGTTATGGTCGATATGGTTTCAAATTAGTTAATGTAATTTGTGTGGTTGAAATTGGTTTAATTGATATTTAGTCAAAATTAGTTAATGTAATTTTCTTCGTCAATGATATTTCGCATATTTGTTTTCGTGCATTCATAGAATTTAACACAATCCTATCATGATTCTATATATATCCTGACGGGTTCAATATGGACTAGTTTGGGTTAAATTGATATGACACAATCCTGTCATGACCATATATATCATGACATGTTCAATATGGTTTGAAATAATCCTACGTACCGACCAAGATGAGTGGCAGTCCAGATCACCTAGGAAGAAGAAGAAGAGAATTAATAAAATAGGAAGAAAATACATAACCAATCCTATCATACTCATTGACGTATCATGTCGTCCTTAATATGGTTTAAAATTACGCGACATTATCATAAAGTACTATATTATATAAAACAAATATACATAACATGCTTCATAAAGTACTAGATATTACACATATTATCATAAAGTACTAAATATTACGTGACATTAGATAGCCACTGCACTAAAGTACTAAATACAATATTAAATATTAGATAGACACATCTCCTGTGGAGGATATGGCTGAGGCTGGGAGGGCACGTGGGTGAAGCCCGTCGTTGACCTCTACGGTCACGATATTTATTTTAATAAAAGCCACTGCCCTACCAAAGTCGACAAGGGCGGCGACGTCTCCACGGTTCTACAAGGCCCTCGAGGTACGAGGGCCGCCGTGCGGGGGTACTACTTTAAAGAAGTAGGAGGCATCCCGTTCACAGTTGTTAAAATTATAAAGTTGGATAATGAGCCACCAAATGTCTCTTACCCTTTCGCCATCGGCAACCAGTTTTCAGAAATGTCACCCTCGTAGAAGTGGGTGGAGGCATTGTCCCCTCGGGGGATGATTCTTTCGCCGGTATGGACTGTAATGTACACCCTATGTTGTGTCGGTTGTTCATCCATGGGAAGGAAGGAAGAGGAGGAAATGTGGAGTTGTGTAGATTAGGAAGATGTTGGAAGAGTTGTAGATGAGGAAATGTGGCTAAGAGTGTAACACCCCCAAAACTTAACCCTTTTGGAAAGGTATTACCGCCAATGACCCTAGTGTTCCTTACCGAGATCACCCAAGGCTTTACCATTTAAATAGAATTTATGAAATACAAATGATACATAATGATCAAAGCATTCAATTCCAAAACATAACATTGTCAAAGAAATAAGAGTTACGGGATTACATCCCAATCCCGAATAGGACAAATACAGAGTTTAAACAAAGTACATCGGAAGTCTTTTTAAATACATCACAGAGTAAATAAGTTACAGCGGAAGTCTTTCTTGAAATATTACAAAAAGGGTTATGATCGTAATGATCATCTGCCCAAGGATCTCAACCTGATTAAAAGATAATTATTAAAACATCCAAAAATCACCGTCGTCTTCATAGTCATTCTAGTCTCCTCATATCTTCGCTCTATCTGATGTGCCGAATCGAACGGATGACACCAGCCAACCATACAGAGAACAATTTAGGTTGGTTAGTCTAATGAAAGACTATGCAAGGGTACAAAGCAGAGTGGTTCGAGTGATCGTAACCGTTTACTATCATTGTCCCTCGAATAATAACCGAAGGAACGATATATATCCCGGCACTTTCACGGAATAACATAACAATTAGATATGCACTGAAGAGAAGACTCCAAAGGAATTGAGTCTTATAGGAAATTATGACAACTGTTTGGGAACGTTCACAGAATCACACACCAACAAGTTATAAACTGACTAAGATGCTTCGGTTCACGACCAACCTCACCGCATACAACGAGTCCAGATTTGGAAAGAGAACGTACTATGATCAAAGTCGAGACGAGCTTTCCTAGCTGCACTATTACTTAGCTGCACTACTCGCCAAAAGTTTATTAATCATGTGCACTCGGGCACATATCTTATTTAATTATAAACACACGTCACTGAAATATATTAATATTATTAAGCGCGGTAACAAAGCTTAAACCTGAGGGTGACAATTATGTCGACCCAAAGTAACACAACACAAACACACACACACGAGACTTACAATTATACCGAGTAACACATAAGTTATTATTACACAGGGTGACCTTACGTCCACCCAGATTACACTGTCACAGTGCTTACACTTTAATTTACAGGGTGACAATTACGTCCACCCCAATTGCACTAGCTAGGTTCTTAATACACAGGGTGACAATTATGTTCACCCAATTGCGCTAGCAAGGCGCTTAAACACTTCAGATCCTTAAAGGTGGATAGGAAGCATAGGTCATGACCCTTAAATTATTATTCGGAATTATTCCGAGGAATATTACGTTATAAAGAAACGACAAATCCTTACTTGGATTAGCGTTCCTACGAACACTCGTGCTAACTAAACAGTCTAACACAACAATTATTCACATTAAAGCCATCCATGCAAATGACTTAAACATAGAGATAATAGAAACGGCTAATCCTTACTTGGATTAGCTTTTCTATTAACCCACATGCTACTCTAGCATTAAGATTAAATTCACAATAATACCATCACGATAATTATCACATATAATAGCGTTGTTCTAACAGATATACAACCTATTATAACATCGCTTTAATCACGTTTATTTATGAAATTAGTTCCCAAACAAAACAACAGTTCACTCTAATTTAATTAACAATTAAACAATTGATAATTAATGAAACATGGAATGATTAAACAAGAGCGAACCGCCACTTACCTTAATTCGCAGAGTTTGAACGAAGCCTAACGATGGGATTCCGGGCTCGACACAGGAACAGATCTGGCACACAGATTCCTTCGAATCGACCCATAAAGAAACCCTAAGTTAGATTCGACATAAACGAGCACGAACGAAAGAAATCGAAAGGAACGACGCCCGAAAGACGACCACCAAGGCCGAGGCCAAAATAGGCATTCTGCCCTCTGGCGGCGGTCGCCGGGTTAATCGCGGCGGGTTCCACGGTTCATCACGGCGGTCGCTGCCATGAACACGGCGGTCGCCGTGAAGAGTCCCGAAACAGAACGGCGAGAAAAACTCACCAAATGGTACGCGACTTGGCCTCCTTTCGACTTGCTTTGGGTTCTAACCTTCAAAGGCTACCCAAAAGCTTCACAAGGGCCACTGGAACAACACCACACAACACCGGCGATCACCTCCAAGAAATCCGGCGAGGCACAACAATTTCGGCGAGAGAGAAATTTGAGGGTTGAGCTTTGATTTGTGCTCGAATCCGACCCCCAAGCCTCTCCTTTTATAGCCAGATCACAAGGGAGCACAATGATGGCCTAGACGCGGCGTAGCAGGGCTAAATCGGCGCTGCCAGAGGCTCGTCTGCGACCATTGTGTATTACCCCCTAGCTAGCTCGCGACGGTCGCCGCGTTTCACCCAGGTCGCCGCTTCATGATTACTCTGCGGCGAGCAACTCGCGGCGGTCGCCGCACTGTGCGGAGGTAGCCGCCTTTAGGCCTGTCGCCGGGCTAGAAGGCGAGACGACGACTCCCTCGAGCCACGAACGGCGGTCGCCGCCATAACTGCGGCGATCGCCGCCACTGTGGCTTCGTCCAATCTTGGCTTTTGGACGACTTGGCTTAACCCGGGATAAAAATAATCATACACGAACGAGTATCAAGATCCAAAGTACGTCGTCTGTATTTTATTTCACTTAGAAAAATATTACAGATATTGAGCACATTATAGAATGTCTCAAACTTCCTGAATTAAATCCGACGTACAAAACGGGTGTTCGGGAAAATTCCCAAAATTCCCAAAATAACCTTACAGAAATACGGGGTATCACAAAGAGGAGGTATATATAGAGGAGTTGGTTGGTAGTTTGGGGTAGATTTATAACGGTTTATTTATTCTTCTAAAAATGAGTTAGCTAGTAGTGTTAATATTCTGCCATAGTTCTTTATATATCATGTATGGGATGTACTTGTCTTCGTAAATATCAGAGAATCCCCTATGTCAATACTTTAAAATACATCCCACGTCCTCTTACACTCGTCTTGTCATGCTACTTTATAATGTATACGTATATTATAAAGTCAACGTCTCTCCCATTTTTTTACACAACTACCTAATTGCCATTTAATTGCTTAACTTTCATGTAACTTCCATTTACCTGTCATTTAACTGCCATGTAACTTCCATTTAACTTGCACGCACATAACTGACATTTAACTAGAACTTAACTACCACATCTTTGTTGATCGAGTATGAAATGACACTTAAATTGTACGTATCTTGTCATGCCATTTAGGTAAGCATGTCGCGTATGTTTGGTGACATTTAACTAGAACTTAACTACCATATATTGCTTATAGGTATTATACATTTTGAGAAAAAAGCTTATCACTTATATGTTGATATAACACATAAGTTCTTTGATAATTAATTTTCTTAATATTTCATGTTTAGATTTGAGTCTTTTGATATATGTTGTTTATAGGTTGAATGAATTTCATTTGTGACATTTATTTCGTTAAAGTCGACAATAAAATTTCTAATGGATGACATGACTTTAAGCTTGATAGTATGAAAATATAAACTTCTTCGACATTGTAATTATTCATTCCGACAATATAAATATACAATGTGACAAAAATATGAAGACCAGTGACATGAAGTATGCGTCCAATGATAATTCGTGCAATTGTACCATGCGACAAAAAATCAGTGTAGCTTGAACATTGTGACATTTTTATTTGGTATACAACATTCTTATTCCTCTAAATTACATGAAAGTAGTTTTAACTTGTAAGAAATGTTTAACAAAGAATACTTATCACATATAAGATATGGTAGTATGACATTATTTTTAATCAACCTTACATAAAAAGCAACATTAATTGTTAATACTATGACATTCACATTAAAAAATGTTACATTATTATACTTACCACTTACAACTTACAAGAAATAGTTTTAGTTGAAAATACTTTTTCTCCCCCATTTAGAAGCAGTAGAGATCAAGAGGCAATGTAAAATGACGAGTGAGTTAGATGTAGAGAGCTTATATGATCGAGGTATTTCGATCAAGAATTTTTTTAAAAAGTTTCTCATGGACATGGAGGTGGAAGGAATCTACACTTGAGGCATCAGTCAACACTCAAGAAATAAGAAAAAGCGATTGTGTAGTAAGAGATCCAAACTCTTGAAAACTCTCTTACCACTCATATTACTTTTGAACCTAGTTAATGTGATTTGCTTATGATTTTTTTTGTGAACTTTCTTTTCTTCGAAGACAGAAGCAAGTCATGGTCGATATGATCTCAAAGTAGTTAATGTAATTTGTGTTGTTGGAATTGGTTGAATTGATATTTATTCGGAAGTAGTTAATGTAATTTTTTTCGTTAATGATAATTCGCATATTCGTTTTTGCGCATTCATAGAATTTAACACAATCCTATCATGATTCCATATATATCCTGACGGGTTCATATGTTTCAAGTTTGTAATTATTTTTAACTAATGAGTATTGGTGACAAGATAGTTCTCAATATATGACAAGATAATTCTATATATTTAATTACTTCATTAATGAGTCATTTCAATATTGAAGCAAAACAAGATAATTCTCTTTGCAACTAAAGTGCCTATAAAACATTGAAAGACACTGGAGTGCTAAGGAAATAAGGAGGCATTGAACTTGCCTTTTCCTCCTCTAAAGCATTCACGAAACATCTACAATCAGCTAAATCAATTGACAATTCCTCATTCTTAGAAGATAAAAATTGTGTCTCCTCCTCAGCCTTCATTCTCTCATCTGTTACAAAAGCAATGCTAGCATTCAAGTTGGCAATTTCCACCGCAAGAGCATCGATTGAACTCCTGGAACTAACTAATTCCTTGGAATGCTTTTCATGAAGAAGTAACTAATTCCTTGATGCCATACTATTGACTAACCTCTCATTTTCTTCCAGTGAATCAGCCAACTAATATTTGCAGCAGTCCAATTCCTCCGACAATTTTGATAAGCTTCTTGATGACTCCTCAATTACTATCTTCAGCTCCTCAATTACTATCTTCATATTGCCTAATTGCGACATTATATCCATATCTCACATTGTCAGTAGAGAGAACCTGAAAGATGAATTTGTAGTGGAACACATATCATATACAAACCACTCTGCAAGTAAAATTATATACTTAGTCAGACGGTTTGAGTTTCCATTAGACATCGACACCCACTATTTCAACACTTAAGTGAACTCATAACACAAATCAATACACTTCACAGCTGCCATTGCAGAATACTAATAAAAAGATCATATGTCATATACACTTGTATCTGACAGAAGTATCTGAAAAGTTGTTTTGAAGTTAAATGCAAGGTTCTTGAATGGTGACATGATAGTTCTCAATATATGACAGGATAATTCTATATGCTTAATTACTTCATTAATGAAAATTTTCTAATTCACTGAAATTTTCTATGGTTAAGGTTTGAGGTCCAACCTCCCTGTTCTTTTTGTTGACTAAATAAACCCAAAACTATGAGCATATATGATAGGCGTTGTCGTGACACCTAAACAAAATAATCCTAAACAAACCTAACTAATATAGTCTGGTAAGCAAGGGTCGAATCCCACAGAGAATCAAGTTATATTTCATGTTTGCAAAATCATTCACCAATTGATAACAAAGACAAATGGAGGGTTTTGAATGAAACTAACTAAGAAAACGATAAATAAAATATAGAAAGCTTGGCTAGACAAATATCCACCTTTAGTTTGGTTGATCGATCATTGATTACTCCTAGTCCTCAATACTCATGAATGTCCTAATGCCTGTTCTGAATTAGTTACCAGTCCAACCAATCCTGATAACCCTAACTATCAAATAACCTAGAAGACCTTCTAGATTGAATCTAACAGCAGCAATGAATTCATGAATAGATAGGTACATGCAAGTGTAGCAACCAGTCATACAATTGCATGCAATTAATTCTCTGCACAAACTAAGGGATTTAGATTCTCAACCAGTATCCTCCAATCCTTAGTAATATGATCAATAACAATCTCAATAGGTTGTATGGAAAAAGGGAATCAATAGCATAATACTAATTTCTCTAGGTTGTCAAGCTAGAGAGAACTACTATTAACAATCTATTTGATTTCCTAATCAACAAATCAAGGGGAATCGATATATGATCAATGAAATTAAGCACAAGAGAGAATTAAAACAATCATAGAAAGAGTAAATGAATAAACTCACAATCCAATCAATCCAAAGGCTTCAATTGTCTGCCTGAGCAAAATGTAAAAACAACGATGAATGAAACTCTAGAATGGCGAACTCCTAAACCTAATGCTAAAGAGAGTATATATAGGGCTTCTAACAAATGACCTAGCCCAATAAGAAAAGAAACGGAATAAAATGAGAAAATAAGAAAAGAAAACAGAAAAGATAGATTCGGGAAAAGTCTGAACTTCCTGCGTTGATGACCCGCGATCGCGGCCCATGGACCGCGATCGCGGCCCCTTGTGGCTCCGCGCTCTTCACACTTCTCCGCTCCTGCAGATAATTCTCGACTTGCCCCGAGGAACCGCGATCGCGGCACCCTTGCCCGCGGTCGCGGTTAATGCTCGGCCTTTACTCCTTGGCTTCACCTCCTAACCTCTCCTCTTCACTTCCTTGGCGTCTTCTCTTAGTGGCTTCCTTCCTCAATGTCTCCTATGATATCCAAGATAGCTCAAACACTTCCAAAAACACCAAACTTCGCCCACAAATGCCATACACATGAATGTGTCTAAATCTACCCGAATGGCACCAATAAAACCCTCTAATAACTCTTAGTTAAGCCCTACAAAGTAGTGCTTATCAATATATGACAAGGGGTATGGATTGTCGAATGCAAGAGTACAGAAGCTCAACTCTTACTGCTACTCATTCAAAGCCAATATCTAAGGGAATGATATTTTGGTTTTGAATTTCAGCAAGGAAAAATACAGTTGCCTTTGGCAGGCAAGCCTAGTCTGACAAAACATTCAAGAGAAGATCTTTCAGAGAACTAATACCTTGCAAGTATATGGTTTGATCTCACAAGTCCAACCTTTTGAAGGAAAATTTGCACATGGTTTCATTTTGCTATGATAAATCCATTGACCACCACCCCTGTTGCAAATAATAATAATAATAATAATAATAATATGCAACAGCCGCAACCATGAAAACAACCTACAAATCAAATTAAACCTTCAACATAAAAAGCGACGACACAACAACAACCATCACCACCTCACCTAGAATTACAGTGGACTAAAAGCAAAGTAGGTGGAAATTAGAGGAGTCTCCCTTGCAAATGAAAATGTGAAAATTTAATTGAAAGCTCCAAGTTTTGATCGGGTTTCAATGTAGATCTCTCTACACAATTCTGATAAAGAAATTAATTTTTATGCATAAAATTTGTACCTCATAGTCATATACTGGGGTGGGGAGCTCCAATTTCTCCACTGGCGCGCTTGGAAAGCACATAATGTGTTTGACAAAAGCTCAGAGTCAAAATTGAGACTTGGCCCCACCGCCACCGCTACCACCGCTCCATTCGAAAACATCTCCCTCAGGGTAATTCGAATAACCCCCACCAGCAGCACCCACCCCGAGGTTATATAAAGGCACTCCGCTGCGGCCGCCGCTCCCTGTCACCCCCGACGACTGCGACGTTGTTGGCTATTGTTGTTGAGCTGTCGCCGTAGCCGCATCCTGAGCAGGAGGTGTTGCGGCAGTCTCTTCCTTCTCCAGCGACAGCCGATCGAACACTGCATTCGCAAACGAGGCCGCCATCAGCAGCACTGGACCACCCGACGCCACCAGCGGCCCCACCACGCTACCTCCTACAACATGCCCATGTCCTCCAGTGAGATAAATCGTCAGTCCTCCGGATCCCGGTGGAGGAGATGTCGTTCTAGTGAGCGATAAGATCTCGAACCTCCCATGTAGCATGATCACCACCGGCACGGCGGCGGACCTCGAGGAAGGCGGCGCCGCGGATTGCCTGAGATTGACATTGGTGACGGCGCCACTTCCGCTGAGCACGCAGACCCCATTTTCCGGGATGAGAGGGAGTCGGTGAATAATGTGATGGTCGGAGATGAGAATCTGTCGGTGTAAGGTGTCGGAAGGCGAGGAGATGTGGGAGAGGAGTTGGAGACCTCCACAAGGAGACGCATTGGGTTGTAAATTTGGGCCTAAATACGCTCATAAATAACCGAGAACATGATGTAGCTAACCGGGAAGATGCTAAAGCCTTCGATTATGGAAGAATTTGAGGTTGAAGGAACAATGGAGATTCTGGTATGGGTTGAAGAAATTTTAGGGTTCTAAAGGAATTTGAGAGAGAAAACAGAAAAAGCTTTTAAATTGTAAAAAATCAGCTTTTGAAATTTTAATCAAATTTTATTTAAGTTTAAATTTTTCAAAATTAAAACTTTTTTATTATTTTATTGTCATGTCAGATTTATTTTTTCAAAAGAAAAATAAAAATAAAATTAATTTATCTTTTTATTTACGGCAAAAAACCGCGCACTCCAGTTTTTTTTACTTTGCACTCCTCCTTGGGCGGCACATCTTGCCGTCCAGAAAACCCGAGTTTCATGGGCGGCACGTAGTGCAGCCCAGGATGGGTTCAATTTTTATTTTATTTAAAAAAATTATTTAAAATGTATTTTTTTTAAACCGGTTTCACTGAACCGGTTTAGTCGGCGGCAACATGTGCCGCCCAAAGAACCAGTTCAGTGATCGGGTTTGTTGGGGGAGAAGGGTTTATGGGCGGCATTATGTGCCGCCTAGTGAATCGGTTCACGAAAACCGGAGTACTTCTGGGCGGCACTATGTGCAGCCCAGGGAGTGTACGATTGACAACGGTCAATTTGGGCTGTACATAGGGCCGCCCAGAAATACTCCGTTTCACTCCCAACGGTCATGTGGCCGACTATATATATTGGAGATGTAATAGTAATGGTTGGAACCCAAAACTTCATACCCGATTTTTCTTAAAAAATGTCATCGTCAAGCGATCTTGGTTGGAGGGGGTTGTCGGAGTCGTCTTCGAGCGCGCACACATCTCTAGATGATGAGGGTGATTTTCAGTCGCCGATTTCTCCTGAGTACTTCAAGGTACGTAATATTTTAATTTTTATTGTATATAGATCTTAGATGTACTCAGTCTTTGAAATATTAGACTGTTTTGAAATAATTTTTTTGATATTAGTTTGTATAAATTTAATTATTAATTAGTCTCTAATGTACTAATTTTTGTATATAAATAGGGTGATTCTAGTGATGATGAATTTGTAGCAATCGACTTCTCATCCCATTTTACTACTAATGAGATATTTCCGAGTATGGAAGGATTGAGAGATTGGGTGCAAAAGGTCGGTTTTAGTCTTTTTATGGTGATCACTACTAAATCATCAAAGCCTAAAAAGATTATATTTCATTGTGAGAGATCCGGGTTACCTAGGTCCGGCAAGAAAAAGAAGTTAGTCGATGGTAAAAAGGTCAGCCCGATACGAGTGAATAAAACTAGGTCAAAGAAGAAGGATTGTCCTTTTTTGTTGCATGGTACTTTTAGGGAAGGAAATGCTATTAGAGATCCTGGGTGGACCATATCGGTTGTTAGTGGATGTCATAACCATATGCTTTCGACCACCTTGATCGGACATGCATTTGCTTCCCGACTTACGAAGGAGCAGCGTAGGAAAGTGATGATTGATACTGCGGCGGGTGCAAGACCCAAGGTTATTTCTACACAGCTTAGGAATGAATATACGAGTTCAACGATTTCGAGGAGGCAAGTGTACACTGTTTTGGGGCGAAAAGATCGGACGACCTACATCGCCTTAGACGGGGTAACTAGTCGATCGGGTGATAGAAAACAATCCAAACCAAATAAATAATAGGCAAACAAAGAATAAATGTAGAATAGCGAGATGATTTTATTAGATGTCGTGTTAATCGGATCGAATCGAGATACAACTTATTGTAGTAAGACAAGAGATCAGGTAGGACTCGACCGGTGGTTTTCAGGTTGCGGCCGGTGACGAATCAGCGTGGATGACTCTCGGAGAGCTAAGCTCGGAGCAGATATGTTGTTCTGATGTATTTCTGAGCGAGAATGCTTGTGTGTCGCGTAATTTGTGTTTTTCTCCTTCTTATCTTCCTCTTCCTCCAAATATGGTAAGTCTTTTTACTCCTCTTACCGTTATATCTTGATCGTATACTTTATCTTCAATGCTGAGAGTAATGGCGGGGATTATGCCATTAAATCATTGTAATTACGGTGGCTTGAATGTTGTGGCCGTTGCGTGATCTGGGCATTTAATGTATGGCGAGATTCTTGCGATCCTGTCGGAGGGCATTCGACCAGAGAAGTCTCGTCGCCTCCTCTGGGCTTTTCTCTTGTTCTTCCGATCTATCGTGGGCTTGGGCTTGATTTACTCGACACGTTCTCCCAGGGGAAGCCAGGCCCAACAATAGCCCCAAGTTGCATTGGGCTTTCGGTTTAAGCAAGGAAAGTGGAATCCGAGGCAATTCCGTAAACACGATCTCCACCATCCTTTTTTGGTGCATTTGTTCAGGGCTACGCGGCATGTGATCGGGGCATGATGCGACGCCTCTGCAAATCTTCACTTCCCTCCATAAATTCAGAGCAGAGGGAATCGATTAGTCTTCATCTCATCTTCCTTTGCAAGCTTCTTTTGGTTTCTCTAGTCATAGCTCTTCGATTCCCCTCTCTTTCCATTCTAGAAATTGTTTCTAGCGAGGCTTCCGAGTTGTCGAAGACTCTTTCTGATCCGTATGAAGGCGAAGCTCCTCCTCGTTTCATCTTGAAGGAGTCGGATGCGCTGACTAGCACTTTGTCTCAGGCAGAACTGGATCAGATTCTTCAAGTTGAGGGTTTTCCCCCGGAGACGATCGCTAGGTTACCTCATCCAGATGAGAGGGCTGATGCTCATTATGAAGGATGGGTTTGTTTTTATGCGTACCCGTTTCGAATAGGGCATAAATTTCCTTTTTCTCCCCTTGTTAGGGATTTTTTAGCTACTCTGGCGTTGGCGCCATGCCAAGTAATGCCTCAGGTGTGGAGAGTTCTAAGGGTCTTGGACCTTGTAAATGTTCGATCTGGGGCCGATTTTGATTTTGACGCTCTGTGGTATAACTACTTCATTGGATCGAAGAGTTCCTCTCACGTTCAGTTGCGTATCCGACATGGTCGGAAGCCTTTGGTGCAGAATCTGGATGTCAACGACCGCGGATGGGGGTCGAAGTTCTTTTTTGTCGATCGTTTTTCTCTGGAGAAGGAGGGGGAATGTCTGTTCTTATTGACGGAGTGGCGAGTTGAGAGTACGTATTTGTCTTCCCTTTTGCTTGTTTTATGCCTCTTAACTTTTCTTTTTTGTAGTTCCCGAACCAAAAGATTTGGAAGTGAGCAGTCGATCGGAAGGTTTGTCCAAGATTGTCCTAGTTGTCCCAGTGTTGGAGAGGAGTTTTACCAACGTCAATCTGTTGTCAGCATCCCCTTCTGGTCTGGAAGTCATGTCGACTGTTTCATCGTCTCGCGCAAAAGGTAGAATCTCAGCTCTAGGAGCCCTTTACTGTTTTTCATTTTGTCGTGTATTTTAGGATTTCTCCTTTTTTGTTGTTCTGTCATGTCAGGTTCCCCTGGTAGTCGAACGAGTGCTCGTCTGAGGGTAATGTCAGGGAAAGGCCTGATCGAGCAAAGGAAGGCGGCGGCCAAAGCCGCATCGAGCAAACCGACTCTGGTGGATCTGACGGCTCTAGTCAAAGCTGGCTCCAAGAGGAAGGCGAGCGCTCGTCCTGAAGACGTCAAGGTGGAGGAGGTCCCTAGGAAGAAGGAGGCGACAGCCGAGGGGATCGGCAAGATTGGTGCCATCAGACAATCGATCGCCGACCTTTTTCGCGCTCAGGACCCGACTTTGAAGTCGGAGGTCGATGACGTCTCCCCTCTTGATTGCATTGGTGAAGCGGGGTGCTCCGCGTGGAGGGTAAGTTGCCTTTTGTTTGTGCTCTTTTCTTTTTCTTTCGTTCGACCGGGTTTTCTGATTATGTGTCGTGTTGTTGTGTGAGACTTCAGTCTTTCCAGTACCTCTTTGGGGCATACTCCGGTGTCAAGGCAATGGTCGTTAAGGCTGAGGACAGGACTGCTAGGTCAGAGTCCGACCTTGCGTCCTTGAGGACCAAGCTGGAGGGAGCGGAGAGTCGTTGCCGTGAGATTGAGCGTCGCCTCACCAGGGAGTTAAAAAGCTGTCAAGGGGAGTTGGTCGCATGTCGGAAGGAGTTTGAAGAGTGCCGGTCAGGCGTTGAGGAAGAGGTGAAGCGGGCTCGGATTGCGGATGGCCAGATTGCTGGTGACGTTGGGGCCTTTTATGCGGTGAAGTCGCGCATCGAGATGATCGAAGAGTTCAACGAAGGCAAGCATGAGCTCTGGGATCTGAAGGCAGAGAAGGAGACCTTGGACTCCATGTTCCCAAATGGCAATCCTGGTCAGGAGCTGTTTTGCTTGGCCGGAGTCGGAGAAGAAGTCATGGATGAGGGCGTCGACGAGGACGAGGCCCACTTTGGCGATGTCAAGCGGACTGACGAGGTAGCCTCTCTGGAACCAGCCCCTGCCGAAGGTAACACCGTTGTCCCCAACGCCTAATTTGTTTTCTTTGCGTATTTTGACTTCGCTTGCCCCACCTGTGTGTGGGTTTGAATATTATGTGTTTTGGCGACCCGTCCACCATTGCGGATCGCGTATTTGTATAAAAATGCTAGTACTTTTATTTAATGTAATTTGTCTTTACATATAAGATCGTACGTTTGCTTGTTTTGTACATGTCGTCAGACGTTCAAGAGAACTGTCGATGACGTTTTGTGTTTGATGTGTCGGTTTCACCCGTGTGCTCCGTCGAGTGGGGCTCCCCGTATGTATGTGTGTAGAACATGCATGTGAATGTTCGTATGTGTGTTAGTCATGACTGTATGCCGGGGAGGTAAGCAATATGTTTTATTGCGTAAATGTAATAAGGTATTGTACCTTATGTTTTGTGTAAGGCAGGCGGTGTGCCGACGTGCCTGTGTTGTCATCTCCCCATATTCCGATCGATCGTGTAATGTAATGTGAGCGCTTTTTACGGATGACTGGATCCAATGTAAATGTTGTTCTGCATTTGTGTTTTTGTAAGGAGGAAGTCATCGCTTAGTGTCAGGTGATAACATGTAAAAGAAGATAGCGATGTATATGCGATAGATAGCAATGTATAAAATTGTGTGATGTTTTTACCTTGTTGGTTCATAAATGGTATAGCTTTAGATGTGCTGCGTTCCAACTTCTCGGGATCGGTCGTCCGTCCTTGTCTTCTAATTGGTATTCTCCATGTCCGGCGACTTCGGTGATTAAGTAAGGTCCTTCCCATTGTGGTGCTAGCTTTCCGTCGGATGGGTTCTTGGTGTTCTGAAAAGTTTTCCTTAGGACCCAGTCTCCGACCTTGAATGCCTTGATCCGGACGTTCTTATTGTAACTCCTTGCGACCTGTTGTTGAAATCTGATCATCCTGATTCGGGCTCTTTCTCTGATCTCGTCCACTATGTCCAGGTTGTGGGTTAGTTCGATGTCGTTTTGCTCATTTGTCTGAAGGTTGCAACGAGCGGTCGGAACCAGTAACTCGGCCGGGATGACCGCCTCACTCCCGTAGACGAGAGAGAAAGGTGATTGTCCGGTCGCATTCTTTGGAGTGGTCCTGTCGGACCAGAGAATGAGTGGGAGTTCGTCTGCCCATTTACCTTTAGCCCCAGTGAGGCATTTCTTGAGGTTGTTGATAATGATTTTGTTACTGGATTCGGCCTGTCCGTTGGATTGCGGATACCGAGGTGTGGACATGACCAATTTGATGTTCCATTGGTCGTAGAAGGCTCGAGTCTTATGACTGATGAATTGGGAGCCATTGTCGCATACGATTTCTGATGGGACGCCAAATCTGCACAACATATTGCGTTTTATGAATGAAATGACATGTTGATCTTTTACCTCTCTGTAGGCTTCTGCTTCGATCCATTTAGAAAAGTAGTCCGTCATGGCAAGGAAGAAAACTCTTTGTCCCGACGCGGGCGGAAGCTTCCCGACAATGTCCATTCCCCACCTCATAAAGGGCCATGGAGCCAGAGTCGGATGGAGGAGCTCTGAGGGTTGATGATGGACGGGTGCATGCCGCTAACAGGCATCGCACTTCTTGGTATATTCCATAGCGTCTTTGTTCATCGTTGGCCAATAGTATCTGTTTCGTAGGGCTTTTCCCGAGAGGCTTCGTCCGCCAGTGTGGTTGCCACACTCTCCTTCGTGTAACGATTGCAAGATACGTCCGACTTTTGGGGTCTTGAGGCATCGTAGGAGTAGCCCTGTAACAGATCTTTTGTACAAGATGTTTTCTATGATATCGTAAGAGAGTGTTTGTACCTTGAGCCTTTTTGCTTATGTCTTGTCGTCGGGCAGAATGCCGTCTTTTAACCATCTGATGTAAGGCAGCATCCAGTCGTCATTGGTGTCGACGATGTCTTCTTCTGGTCGGTCGCCTATTTCCATGGCGACGAGTTCTTCAAGCGGTGTTGTTGACTCGACGGATGTCCTTGGGACGGCTGGCGTCATGATGTGGGCCAATGGTATGTACGGAAATTCTTTCGGGTCTAAGGCGGACCCTAGGTTGGCGAGTGCGTCAGCTTGGGAGTTAAGATCCCTGGGTACCTGTCTGATGTCGAATGCTTAGAATTGTCCGATCAGCTTTTTTGCTACTTCGAGGTAGGCTATCATTCTGACGTCTTTGGCGCTGTACGACCCTTGTATCTGGTTCACGACTAGAAGGGAGTCGCAAATGACTTCGATCTCTCGGACCCCTAGGTCGCGAGCCAGGATGAGTCCGAATATGAGTGCTTCGTACTCATCTTCGTTGTTAGTTGCGTCCCACTCACATCTGACGGCCTGAGCTATCTTGTCCCCTTGCGGCGATTTCATTACGACCCCTAGCCCCGATCCTCTGGCGTTTGACGCTCCATCTGTGTGGAGCTCCCATGTGCCTGTTTCATTCGTGGCGAGTAGTTGCGTCGCTTCTCTTGTGGCTTTTTGCTCTAGGGTCGGACTGAAATCGGCCACAAAGTCGGCTAAGGCTTGCGACTTGATCGCTGTCCTGGGCTCGTATTCGATGTCGTAACCGCTGAGGTGTATAGCCCATTTAGTCATTCGTCCTGTGAACTCAGGTTTCCTCATGATGGCTCTCATGGGATGATTAGTGCGAACAATAATAGTATGGAATTCGAAATACGGTTTGAGTTTGTTCGAAGCCATTACCAATGATAGTACATGCTTTTCAAGTGACGAATACCTCGTTTCGGCTGGCAGCAGCGTCCGACTGACGTAGTATATTGGTGACTGCTTGCCATCTTCTTCTCTGACCAATACTGCGCTTACGGCTGATTCTGACACTGCAAGATATAGAAATAAGGGTTCGTCGCCTTTAGGTTTGGTCAGCAACATGGGACTGGCCAGGTACTCTTTTAAGTTCTGGAACGCTGCTTCGTGTTCTCCCGTCCATTGAAAGGACTTGTTCTTCTTAAGAGCGTCGTGGAAGGGTTTGCATTTGTCGGATGATTTGGAGATGAATCTGTTCAGAGCTGCTATCCGACCTATAAGCTTCTATACGTCTTTGACGCATCGGGGGGATCGAAGGTTGATGAGAGCCTTGATCTGTTCTGGGCTAGCTTCTATTCCTCTTTGTGTCACCATGTACCCTAAGAACTTCCCTGAGGACACTCTGAAGGAGCATTTAGTAGGGTTTAGTTTCATGTTGTACATTTTGAGCACCTCGAAGCTGTCGCATAGATGGTCGATATGATCTTCTTTCTTTTTCGACTTGACCAACATGTTGTCTATGTAGACTTCCATCGTGTCCCCAATCTGGTCTTTGAACATTTTGTTGACTAGTCATTGTTACGTAGCCCCTGCATTTTTAAGACCGAACGGCATTACTTTATAGCAATAGATACCTTGGTTAGTGACGAATGCTGTTTTTTCTTGATCGTCGGGTTCCATGAGGATTTGATTGTAGCCACTGAAGGCGTCCATGAAGGTAAGCATTTCATGTCCCGCCGTTGCGTCGACCATGGCATCGATGTGGGGTAGTGGGAATGAGTCCTTAGGACAAGCTTTGTTGAGACCTGTGAAGTCGATGCAGACTCTCCATTTGTCAATCTTCTTCTGGACTACGACCACGTTGGCTAGCCATTCAGGGTAGTGGACCTCTCTTATTTTTCCTGTTTCCAATAAGCTTTTGACTTCGTCGTCGATTATCTTGTTCCGCTCGGGGGAGAACTTCCTGCGTTTTTGCTTGACAGGAGGATGAGATGGATCCACATTTAATTTATGAGTAATAATGTTTGGAGATATTCCGACCATATCCTCATGCGACCATGCAAAACAGTCGGCATTAGTCCTGAGAAAGTCAAGGAGTTGTTGTCTGGTCGAGTCATCCAAGTCCGACCCGACCTTTACCGTTTGATCTGGCTTTGAAGGATCTAGTGCGATCTTGTCGAGTTTTTCCATTTCTGGTTCGGCGTATCGACTAGGTCCTTCGCTGCTCTGTGGTTGCTATGCGGTCTTGTGTTTGACTGCGCTCTTCATAGAAGCGACGTAGCACTCCTTAGCGGTCCTTTGATCTCCTTTGATTTCTTGGACTCCTCACTCAGTGGGGAATTTGATGACTTGATGATATGTTGAAGGTACTGCCTTCATAGCGTGTATCCATGGCCTGCCAAGAATACAATTATAGGGAGACGGACAGTCTAGGACTAAGAATTTCACCTGTTGGTTGATTCCTCCAGCGTATGTGGTTAGAATGATTTCGCCAGTCGTATGCTTGACCTCACCGCTAAACCCGACCAGTGGGGTCGACTTCTTGATTAGGTCGTTCTCAGTTAGGCCCATTTCTTTAAGAGCGTCAAGGGTCAAGAGGTTGGTCGAACTCCCTGTATTAATTAGTACTCTCCGTATTAAGCAATTACCAATGGATAAAGAGATTACCAGACCATCGTGGTGCCTATCCGACCCGTCGGAGTCGGACTCGTCGAATGTGACCGTCGGAAGGTTGGAAGTCTTCTTTAGCTTGAATTCTGATGATTCGGGCTTGTCGCCCTTGCTTTCCTTGACGTGCCGCTTAGCCGCGGAGTATGTGTTTCCACATATGTCTGATCCACCTGACAGAAAGTGTTGACAATTTTTGTATGAATGGGAGCAGCCTAGCGACCTCCTATGAGAGCAGCCTAGCGACCTCCTTTCGCAAGGCGATGCACTCGTCGGTCGAATGCCCGTGGTCGCCATGGAATTCGCACCATCGGCTCATGTCCTTCTTGACGTCCGGTCGGTCGCTCTTTCGGGGTCATCTTTCCTCTTTTCCATATTTGTCGAAACTCTTGACGAGCTCCGACACGGAAACGTTAAAGTTATAAGATTGGACTCTAGGAGGCAACACTGGACCGTCTCTCCAATCTTGTGACCTGTCTTGGAAAGAGTTTACCTGATTTGGTTTGTTTCGATTACGAGAATAAAGATGAGGACGCCTGTCTCGACGGTTGTCGGAGGGATTTTTTCGATCGGATGGATCGGATCCGCGTGAGGATTTACGCGACTCACGGTCCTCTTCCAATCTTACCTCGGCCATGGTCTTGGCCTGAACGTCTTTGAAGCTTTTTCATGGGTACTTGGTAATTTCGTCGTAAAGGTTGCTGTCTTTGATCAGTCCTTGTCTGAAGGCTTCGATGAAGGTTGTGACGTCGCAGTGGGGGATCGCCACTTTCTCCTTATTGTACCTGTTGAGATAATTCCTGAGAGGTTCGTTATACCTTTGTGTGACTCGGTAGAGGTCACTTGGCTGCTTTTCGAGCCTCCGACTACTGGCGAATTGACTTTTGAAGGAGTTGACCAGATCCGCAAACGATGCAATCGTTCCCTAAGGCAAACGCATAAACCAAGTTAGTGCGGAACCTGCGAGGGTCGTGCCAAAGCTTTTGCACATGACGGCCTCGCGGTTCTCCCTTGAAATAGATGCAGCCATTAATTTTTGTTTATATATAGAAATATGGTCATCTGGGTCGCTGGTGCCGTCGAATGTCGCCATGCTGGGAAGATGAAACTTCTTGGGGATCTCGACCCTGGCGATTTCTTCAATGAACGGGGATTCTTCGAATCCGTCGGTCGCTTCCCTCTCGATTGGCTGCGGGACTCCTGGAAGCCTATTGAAGCGATCGTCGATCGTCTTCATGTGTTGGTCGAGCATCTGCTGGAAGAGAGCCAGGACGTCTGGTGGATTGGTAACCTGTGGTTCGTCGATTCGGGCCCCTGCCGACCCGATCGGTGTGGAAAAAGTGACATGGTTAGTCGAAAACGGATGGGCAATAGGAGTTCGAGATGTACCCTCTGCGTATCCGGATCGTCGCACGCCTAGGGGCATTGGCTCAACGTTGTCCATGTCGAGGCGTCTTCGGACGTTGTTGTGGATGGGCATACTCCTAGATCCCGAAGCCATTGATTGTACCTGCGACCTTAAGAGACTCATTTTCACGGGTTAGTTGTGCGATCTCGGCTTCGGATTGGGTTGACAAAGCGGCTAGGGCTTCGGTCTTTTGGCGTTGCTGGGCTAGTTCCTCTTGTAGGGTGGCCATTTTCCGGGAAAGTTCTTGGAACTGGATTGGAGTAGGATTTTCGGTGGTGTTCCCTACGGTTTGGGTTTCGTCTTCGAGACGTGGTTCTTCAGAGTTGGTAGGTGGGTCAATAGTCATGGTTGGAAAGTTTCGGAAGGGTGATCGGCAAGTCGCCCCACGGTGGGCGCCAAATTGTTTTGGGGCGAAAAGATCGGACGACCTAAATCGCCTTAGACGGGATAACTAGTCGATCGGGTGATAGAAAACAATCCAAACCAAATAAATAATAGGCAAACAAAGAATAAATGTAGAATAGCGAGATGATTTTATTAGATGTCGTGTTAATCAGATCGAATCGAGATACAACTTATCGTAGTAAGACAAGAGATCGGGTAGGACTCGACCGGTGGTTTTCAGGTTGCGACCGGTGACGAATCAGCGTGGATGACTCTCGGAGAGCTAAGCTCGGAGCAGATATGTTGTTCTGATGTATTTCTGAGCGAGAATGCTTGTGTGTCGCATAATTTGTGTTTTTCTCCTTCTTATCTTCATCTTCGTCCAAATATGGTAAGTCTTTTTACTCCTCTTACCGTTATGTCTTGATAGTATACTTTATCTTCAATGCTGAGAGTAATGGCGGGGATTATGCCATTAAATCATTGTAATTACGGTGGCTTGAATGTTGTGGCTGTTGCGTGATCTGGGCATTTAATGTATGGCGAGATTCTTGTGATCCTGTCGGAGGGCATTCGACCAGAGAAGTCTCGTCGCCTCCTCTGAGCTTTTCCCTTGTTCTTCCGATCTATCGTGGGCTTGGGCTTGATTTACTCGACACGTTCTCCCAGGGGAAGCCATGCCCAACATACACTGTTAGGGCTAAGGAGAGGTTGAAATCCCTAGGCAATCTGAATGCGACACAATGGTCATTGGGGTTTTTGAATGAGAAAGGCTATTTGTTGGACACTGCTACTAAGACGAGGGAAGATGGGAAGGAGGTTTTGACGTGCTTGTTTATTTCTCATCCAGACGCTCGACATTTGCTGTGCATGTTCCCTAATGTCGTCATCATGGGTTCGACCTACAAAACCAACAGGTAAACCTTACTCATTTTTGTATTATGTGTAGATAATTGTATTTTCTGCGGGTTTAAAGTATTTTTTGTGTTGCATTTATAGGTACGGTATGCCTCTGTTCCAGATTGTTGGGTTTACTTGCACCAACTACACATATTGCATTGCTCTTGTGTTCATGGAAAGGGAGACGACAAGCCACTATGCATGGGCACTGAGACGATTGAAGTGGTTGTACGGGGGGAAAAGTCCCGTATGCATCATGTCTGATCGAGAGCTAGGACAGATCAAGGCTGCCAAATTGGTGTTTCCGAAGGTTCGTCATCTATTGTTCCAGGTCCATGTAGACTGTAATGTGAAGGCATATGCTAAGACGATGAAGATTGACGAGAAGAAATTCTCGGGAAGTGTTCGTCGGGTGATGAGGTCTCACACAAAGGAGGAGTATAGAGAGCGACTTGCTCACTTTAAGGAGATATGGAGTGAAGGCCTGGTGAAATATGTGGAGCAAACTTGGTTTAATGAGCATAAGAAGAAGCTAGTTGTGGCATGGTGTGATGATGTTCTCCATTTTGCCACAAGAACATCAAACATGTAACTTTCATACAAACATTTGCAATCAAATTGGGTTATAAAATTCATTTAGTAAATTGTAAACGATTATATTATTTTCAGGGTTGAGGGTCAGCACTCTATGCTTAAGGACATGATTGAGACATCCGTTGGAGGGTTCGACACAATTGTGCAGCACATCGACAACATGTTTGTTGATCAGCATCGGAAGATCCGATTTGAGATGACCAAGAATTGCACTGCCTTTCCCATGGAGATAGTAAATGGCCCTAAGTGGGTTAAGGTGTTCTTCAAGCGCATCCTTGAAAAGTGCTCTGAGAAATGCTTGAGAATGTTGTATGCCCAAGCTGTGTTAGCAAAGGAGGGGAAAATTGGGGACAAATGTGATGATTTTTGGTGGAGGTCCACACTAGGACTGCCTTGCCCACACACAATTAAGGTCTACGTGGAGACGGGTTACCCGTTAGTGCCTGAAGAGGTTGATATTTTCTAGAAGCAGATCCGATGGGAAGGGGTGGATGCAAAGGATCTTGATGTCGATGATGGTGTTGCAGTCATAGCGGACAATGTCACGGTGCATGACTTCATTGAAGAGTTCTTTTGTGGGACAGTTCAAGGACTTACGTTGAAGAAGATGGCGGAAAAGTGGCGTGAGTCAAAGGACCCTACATCGTGCGATATTAAAGACCCGCCACGTGGTGAGACCAAGAAGGGGAGGCCTAGGATGAATGCGAGAAAGACCGGCACCAAGAGGAATATGGGTTGGGACGAGCATGTGGATGCAAAAATGAAGAAGATGAAGGAGAAGCAGAAGATGAAGATGGAGGATGAGGAGCTGTGAGTGGAAGAGGAGGCTGCGCCTATAGAGAAAGAGACGACCAATGTGAAATCGTCCGTGGGATCAAAGGGATCGAAAGGATGTCCTTCTAGCAGATGACCTCACAGTGGAGTTTCAACAGCAAAGGGGAGTGCCACTAAACCTGCAAAGCCCAAATCTGCTTCAAGCAAGTCCAAGTCGGCTTCAAACAAGTCGGTCAAGTATCTCGACTTCAACTGGGGACACGAGAATATTGATCATTTCATGCTCGCATACATTTCTAGAGTATAAAATGTCAAAGGTGATGGTCATTGTGGGTTTCGTTCTCTTGCCGTTTTGCTATGTCGTCGAGAAGACGAGTACATTGATGTCTGGTTAGAGCTTTCGAAGCACGTCCAGACACATGGATCCAACTACGTAGCGATGCCTGGGGAGGAAGCGTTGACGGTGGAAGCATTTGTTAGGAGATTGAATTATATTGCTTCACCATGCACGACGAACTTCTGGTGTATAATGCCTATTACTGGTTTGGCGTTTGCCACGGAACACCAAGTGGCTGTTGTTGTGTTATCATGGTTCAGACCGCACACATGTCTTCCATTGTGGGCCCCCCCCGGGTGCTGAGCCTCCGACAAAGGTTTATGCGATAGCACATGTAGGCAGGAGAGACCATTACGTACCGGTATGTGGAGTCCTACTCTCTCGTATTTACTTATTCTTTCATAAATTTTTATAACTGTACTGTTTATGTTTACAGATTTGACTTGTTAATGATCATTGTCCCATTCCACCGCCTCCAAGACATTGGCGCATTTACAAGGATCCAAGTGTTGATGGATGGGATAGTCATGAGCGCTTTAAGGATAGGTTCAAGAATTATGTAGAGGAGCGAGTATTTCAAGGGCGACCTGACATACTTACCTAGGTTTTTTGGATTGTAATCGACTTTATATATGATATTGTATTTCTTTTTGTGGGAAAGTTTGATTGAGATTGATTCGGAATCTGTGTTTATAATCATTTGATTGAGATTGACCATTGTGGGCGGCACACAGTGCAGCCCAGGAGGTTTCACTTGGGCGGCACTGTGTGCCGCCCAGTAGGGTACTTGTGAGATTTCTAGGCCCTTTGGGCGGCACTACGAGCCGCCCAGAAAGCTTTTTTACTATATAAGAAGAACTTATGTTAATAGATTCATGATATTTGTAGGAAATCAAACACTACAACAAATAATGACATCTTCATCCGAATCATCATCATTACCGCTGGGTTAGAGCCCTTGGAGTTCGTGAAGTTAATTGCTGGAGATGAGTGGCCTACTGTGAGAAGGGTCTTTTATTACCCGTACTCTGCCACCCGACCTCGTTGTAGTGTGTATGTATTTTTTAGAATGTGTATGTCATCCATGTATGTGTATGTGTTTTTAGAATTTATATGTGTTTTTAGAATGTGCATGTGTTTTACGAATATGCATATGTATTTTATTCTAGAAATAACGGACGAAAATCTAAAAAAACCAATAAACAAAGAAGCCAAAGTAGAAATGACTGAACAAATATCTAAAAAAACCAATAAACCAAGAAGTCAAACTAGAATTAACGGAACGTCAATCTAAAAAAACCAATAAACACAAAAGTCAACTAGAAATAAATATTCTACAAACTCTCCGTCTCACTATCCAAGGACTCAGCTAAATGTGGAGAATCACTAGCCAAGGACACACCTACACCCGAATCCACGCCCGGTGCCCAAACTGGAGGAACCATCGGCGTCGTTTGAGACGCTGTCTGTCGAGCTGATGCCTGCTGAGCTCCTGCACGCTCTTCCGCCATCCTAGATGATTCGGCTCTATCAAATATAGTGGAGGTGGGGCATGCTGAGATGGAGTCTGCTGATGTGGCTCACTCGGAGATGGCTGTTGCTGAGGTGAGTCCTCCTGAGGTGGCTGCTGCTGAGGTGAGTCCTCATGAGGTGGATCCTCCTGATGTGACTGCTGCTCTGGTGGGTCGATAATCAACTCCGGATCCTGAGGGATAGTAGAAGGACCGGTAGTAAAGTCGTCCTGAGGTGGGTCCTCCATAACCACGTCCTCATCTGAGCGGACGGGACCAACATCGTCCTCACTATCGCCCTCACTATCGTCCTTACTAAGCAGCACCTCCGTGTCCTGCGATACACCGACAACCCTCCTCTTGCGAGCAGATGCAGTAGTAGGGCGACTGTCTCGATCCGACCGTGCGATCTTACCCAATACTTCCTATTTTTCCATAAGAAATATAACTATATTCATTTTCCCAATACAACCTAGTTACATATATAGAAAATTGTTTTCTTACATACAAAATCAATATATTAAATTTTTCATTACGATAATATATTTAATATTACTTCACAATATAATTGAGCCTATTACCTATAGTCTTTTTTAAGAATGATTAAATACAATAAAAACTAAGTTTATAAATCTACAATTACAGTAACAATTTAATTAAATAAATTAGATTTAAAAAATTAAAAATTACAAAAGCCATACCTTTTCAGTAAGCCTCCGTTCATATTTCTGCTTTTGACGAACGAGATTTTCCCCCAAATCTAACATCGCCTCCATCGCAACCGCGCATGCCACGTCGAAGGCATTGTCCGTCCCGATATCCCCCTCCTCACCCAAATGGTCGCCGGCAACCTCCTCGGTCCTGGGCGGCAGGTCGTGCAGCCCAGAGAGCACTTCTTCTTCCCCGGTCATGGGCGGCTCCACGTGCAGCCCAGCTTCCCCGGTCATGGGCGGCTCCACGTGCAGCCCAGCCCCTTCTTCCCCGGTCATGGGCGCCACCTCCTCCGCCGCGTCGCCTCCCATCTCCCCCGCCTCGCCTCCCTCTTCCGCCGCGTCGCCTCCCATGCCGCTGTCGCCAATAAAACAGAAATTCAGCGCCGTCGTCGATTCCGTCGTCGCCGCCGTCGTCGCCGCCGTCGATTCCGCCGTCGACACTAGTGGATCGCCGCCGAGAACTCCCGCCGCCGCCATCTGATGGTCCATCAAGTCTACCTCCGCCCATATGTCTTCAAAGGAATACTCGTCGGAATCCTTTTTTTTCTCTCGGATTTGGTTTTTTCGTTGCTCGGAGAAGACGACCCCTCGGCGGCCCTAAATACCGCCGAGCTGGGATTTTTTTGGGGGATAAGTCTGGGCGGCAGTATGTGCCGCCCATGTTTGAATTTTGATTTCAAAATTTGGGCGGCAAAATTTGCCGCCCAAATTTTGGAGGGTTCTCTAGGCGGCACCAAGTGCCGCCCAGGTTTAACCCGGTTTCCAAAAAACCAAAATTTTTTATTATAAAATAAATAAACTAAATTCCTAAACCGGGTTCTCCCCAAAAAAAAAAGGGCGGCAATACGTGCCGCCTAGGGCCAAACCGGGTTATCAAAAATCCGGTTTGCATGGGCTGCACCTAGTGCCGCCCATAGGCAAACCGGTTTTTGGGAAGAGTTTTCTAGGCGGCCAGATGTGCCGCCCAAGGAGGAGTGCGAAGTAAAAAAAAAAGCGTGCGCGGTTTTTTCGCCTTTATTTATGGGGTATTTTTGCAAAAATTAAAGAAAAAAAATTGGATGAGGTATATTTGCAAAAAAACAAAGAGTACAAGTTAGAATTGTAAATGCATTTTTATCAAAAAAAAAAAAGAATTGTAAATACATTGGATATTAGTTGTTATTTCTAAAAAAATAATAGATGTAGAAAACAAGTTGTTATATTATGAGAGATGATTCTGAAAAATATGACAGATTTAGACAAACTTAATGGCTAATTTTATTGATTTCGATCACTAATTTAATAATATATTATGAGAGATGATTTTGTCATAAGCTTGTGATTTCAAGCTTATGATAATTTAAGTTTCAAAAGCTTATGATTGTGTAAAAAGGTTTTATTACAACTCATATCTCCGGGCCCCACCTCAACAAAATTGTCAGAAAGCTCACCTAAAATTAGGCATGTGCTATTTTGGGTTAATATTAATAAAGATTTGGTATGTTTTTATAATTTTAGAATTGTATTATTTTTTATAAAATGTTAATAGTTTATATTATTTACAGTTATTTTCTTATTATTTAATTATTTGCATTATAAGGCAAATATGTATCCGGTTTCCTTTCGGATTAAGGACGTGTCTAAATTATCGAATTTTTATTATTAAATTGTTGTCCTTTTTTTGATTGGTTTAATTGTTGTCCTTGAAATACTTAATCCTAATTGAATAAAATAATTAATATGAAAATAATACAAATTAATGGGCAAATTGGTATCGAAATTTGACTTTGATATCCATAATTTGTTTTCATTATTTTATCAAGTTCAAACTGGATTTAAAAATTACCTCCAAAATAAAATATACGGAGTAGTATTAAAGGGATAAACACGGCTGGCAGTTATCGTAGAAACGCAACTCATCCACGTATGCTATGGAATTAAATATAGTCGTTACTTGCAAATATTTCATTCCCACCACGTATGCTCGCAGGAAATTTCATGATTTATAGAACACTTGCATATATGAAAGTATGAAGCCATATATGAAAGTATGAAGCAATTAATCGATAGTTTCACATGTTCCGAAAGTGCATCTTTAATTACTTTCTTGTTTTTAGTTTCTTCTCAACTACGGACGAACGTAAGATTGATTTTAATTTAGTGTAAGTTGAAATTCATAAGAGTTAAATATTACCGTCTATCTTACACAAAATTCTAAATTATAACTTTTAACTATCATTTATTTCACACAAACAACAAATTCTATATCTGAACCTCAAATGAAAATTTACTTAAAATTGACCAAAATTACACAATCTAACAAATTTCATCATTAATTACATACTAATTTAATCTCAACAAATTTATATAAATATTAATTTGCAAAATTTACAAATTCATAAATCCTAAATTTTAAATTTTTTAACACAATTAAGAATAGATATAGAAAAAAGATTACATTCTCTATTGAAAATTTGTGTACAAATTTTCAATAGAGTTGAAGTGTCTTTAGTATTTTTGAGAATTATGCATAACAAATTCTATATAAAAATTATTTTATAATTAAAAACTACTTGTCACTTTGATGGATGAATATAATATAACGATAAAATGTTGTTTTTATATATAAAAAAAAATTACATTTTCAATAGAAAATGTTGTTTTTATAAAAAAAAACATTGAAATTTATTTTTTAAATTTTTTAACCCCATTAGATCTCACCTACGTCCGCCAATGCTCTCAATTATTACTTGTCACTTTGATGGATGAATATAATATAACGATAAAAGAAAACAAATGATGACAACAATCGTAAAATAGAAAATAGCTTACACTATGACAAAATTTAAATAAATTTCAACACAAATGTTTTTTTATACAAGATAAACAGTAAGACCCATTCAATAAATGAACAACAACCCTAAATTATCATAATAAATAATCTTTATAAAGTTATTATATAAATTATTATATATCGAGTTCAGTAAAACTCATAACAAAATTTAAAAAGCCCTTACAAAGGGTGGTGGTAGAAGAAATTTATCATACAAATCGTCTAGAATGGAGATCGTGGGGGACAAATCATAAATACATATTTATCCATATGACACATTTATCCTTTTCATTTTCTATCTTCAAAGGATCAATAGCCCCGTAGCCATGCATGCTTGCATGAAGGCATTTTTTAGGATTGAAGATGTTTTAGAATTAAATGTAACTAATTTTTTTTATGTTGAATTTCTTATGTAGAGGAATAATAACTTATTAATAAGATAGTATAGTGTCCATGTCATGTACTACATTTTAAAATTATAAACATTTCTAAAATAATTTTATTAATTTTTAAAGAATTTTTTGGACACTAATAGTCTTATTGTTGTTAATATATTCGATATGATTAATATCATCTTATATTATAGTTTTTACTTTTGAATATTGGCTACAACCACTCCGATTTTTTTGGATTTTTTATTTCTATAAAGATATTAGTCATTGACATTAATCTGTGAGGATTGCAAAATGGGATTTATTTGAACAAGTATGTTAGTAATAACAAGGAATAATTGCTTAGGCAATAAAATAAACAAAAACACAGTTTAATGTACATGTTTTCTATAGTAGAAATCCATGACAACCGAAGTGATTATCCATTATAAACTTACTTTTAGCTAAGTAAGTTTTCGGCAAGTGTATGTTCTAGTGAAATAACCTATTTGAAAGAAACGGGTGAATGATTCTAGTGTGTTAGATGTTGATGAGATGAATGAACAAAAATTAATGGAGGTACAAAATAATGTTAATAGAAGGCACACACCGGATTAGCTAATTTTATGATTCATTATCCCCACTGACTCACTTTCCCGACTTTTTAACAGTATCTCCCTCTCTGCTTCAAAAAACCTCTCTCTCTCTCTCTCTCTCTCTCTCTCTCTCTCTCTCTCTCTCTCTCTCTCTCTCTCTCTCTCTCTCTCTCTCTCTCTCTCTCTCTCAAATTCTTCCACATCCATTGAATCATATGTTCAAGCATTGATTTCCGCCGCCGTCCTCTCTCGGAAAAATCGTTCGTCAATCGCCCTCTCTCAAAAATCCTTCTCGCTGGCGATTTTGTCCACTTCTCACCAGGTAAACACATCTCATTTTTGTTTTGTTTTTTAACTTTTGTTTCAATTTTGGCCATGAATTTAGTTAATACACCGATGTCTAAACAAATTAGGTTAGAATTTGGGTGTTTTGTTGTTCTAATGATTCTAGGGTTTTGAATGGGATGACAATATCACATTGTAGATTAATATGTGATATTCAACTTTTTTTAAATTGATATTCATTGTATTCTACTTGATATGCCCTACATCTGGTGTTGTTATATTCAAATTTTTGATAATGGAGGTTTCATGCTCTGAGTAGTTTATATTCAAATTTTATGATGCGATATTCACTATAATTGTGTTGATATTCATGTTGTTCGTTTTGGTTTATGGGTATAAGGTTTATTGGTGTAAGGTTTATTGGTTCATGGGTTTAGGAATTATTGGTTTAGGGCTTTTTGATATATAATGATGTTCAAGTATACATAAAAACATGTAGAGTTCTTTTTCTCTGTCATATTCTTAAATATCAATATTCACGTTTTTGTTCTTGATATTCATGTGTACTTTGAATCTTTAATGATATTCAGGAATCTAGGCGCAAAGTTCATCGGTTTTGTCAATAAGAAGCCTGAAATTCTAAACATAAAGTGGCGTGATGATAACAATAAGATTGATTGTGGGGTATTCGCATATGCCATGTGGAGGCATACCTAGGTCAAGGTGTAAAGTATTGTAAAACATCATTCAAAAGCATCATTTCTCAAAGTACATGATTGGATATCTTTGAAGTTTTATCAATATTTTGAAATGATCCTACCAGTGTATATATGGCTTCATTCTTACGTTATTATTGGAAAATTTCATGTTCTATCAATATTTTTAAATGAGTCTACCAATGTATAACATAACAGTCGCAACTCTGTGCATGATTACGTATGCACGAATTTTAAATGTAACTCAATAAATATCATTCAGAAATTCAAGAATACTAATTAAATTCAAATGAATATCAATTTAGTTAATGTGAACATATGAAACACGAATCTGGTTATCAAACATACAAGTTTTCCATTCAATTCACACCATATGTTTGAAGATCACTTATATATTCATGAAAATACAAGCACAAATCCAATCATAGTAATACAAAACATATATATTTTGACAGGCAAAGCTTGAATTTCTGAATAAACATATGAATATCTAGTATTAGAATATGAATACCAGGTCATATATATCGAACACAAGCCCAATTCTTATTAATGCCAAAAGTATGAATATCGCAACTCAAAACATGAATATCTAAACTATAAGTCTTTTTTGCAATTTCTACAGTCATGTCATGTATACTTGCTGCACCTCTAACATTTCCTCATTCCCTTCTTCAATACAATTATAGCCTTCTCCTTTCCATTTTTCAACTTTTTTCATTGCCCTTGTCCTTTGTGAATCAGCACAACCCTAGAAATACAAGTGGAAAAACAACTGAATACCAATGATGAATATATGTACTGCATGAATATCAATATATGAGATCATGAATATCAATACCATACAGACAAACATGATAATATATAGCACCAATGCATTGTGGAACAAAAAAAACAATGAATATATGTGCACAATACATGAATATCATCTACAACATTTTGAATATCACTGAACAAGCACAAATTTCTTTATAAAACACCATACCCAAGCATATCGCATTATTCACAATTTCGTGAAGGATATTCGTGTACGATAATATCAATACTAAGTTGTTGAATATGACTTGATATTCAAATTTTCATAATCGATATTCACGATAAAAGCCAATTGTAGCATGAATATTGTTGTACTATATGTGAATATCAAACAGAACATTCGGAATATTAATACACAAGCATATTGCATCACTCGACAATACTCATGAAATTCAAAGATGAATATCTACACAAACAACATGAATATTCAACAAATGAGTATGAATATCATAACAAGATGATTCACGCATGAAATTGTGTTCATCTTGATTGCAACCATACACATCTAACATTGATTGTTCGAAACAACTTAGAAAAACATAGTTCATGAACAAATCAAACAAACCACACCGATAAAACCTATTTTGACATTCCTAATTAGTGTAATTGATCATCTAAATCGAAAGAACACACCTTGTTCCATGTAGACGAAAACGATTGCTTTAAAACGGAGGTTGTAAGTGATTCAATTGCTATTTTTTAATTGTTTTTCGCAGAATGATTTGAAGAGATCTAAGATCTGGCAATGGGGATCGACGGAGAAGAAGATATGACTGAAAACAACTTTGCACAGGATTGCGACAATGGAGGTTGAAAGTTATTGAGCACCGACAAAGAATTTGCACCGCCTTTAATTTGATGAAAACAAAACAACCTCGATATGATTAAATTGAGATTGCACAACCTTGGAGAAGTCGCTTCTGCTGAAGACGAGATTGCACAACCTTGGAGGAGTCGCTTCTACACAATGATATTGGGAGGAAGATGATTTGAAGGTGAAATAATGGGGAGTTTTACAAGCTTCAATGGAGATTATTGTTTAGGACGATTGCCAAAATTTAGGAGTGTATATGGAAGATTTGCTGAATATCTTGATTTTCACTCTCCATCATTTCTTCCCATATTAAGATTTTTTGTAATAACATTAACCTGATTATAGGATAACTGCTTAGTAGTCTCTATTATCATGGAAATACGGACAAAAAATTATCTACATACCCCTCATCCATCCGTCAATCTCCTTGCATTAAACGCCCCTCATCCATTCACTTGTCTTACCACAATATTTGTTTTACTTGAACCTCCCTATATATATATGTCCAAATCACGAACTACAAGGAAGAAGGTTTTCAAAATTCCTTATATCTAATAGAAAACTCAACCTAGACTTATCAAGATTATGAAGTAATTAACAACTCAAGAAGTAGACTCAAATCAACCTAGTAACACTATTTATGACCTTTTGAACATGAACATCAGCTCGAAAGATTACACTTTTCATTCTTTTTACTTGATAGCTCTGATGCACATTTCCCCTCTCTTATAGATGCTTAAGTCTAGACTTTTTACAAATCCCTTATTTATAGGCCTCTGAATGTGATCGACCTAATATCTTATTTATGCCGATAAATGTCGTAGTTTAGCATATATATATATATATATATACTAAAGCGCTTTAAATCTCTCCTATGTGTCAATCTCTTTAGTGTGCCACATCATCAAAAAAAATTATCCATTTACCTATTCACCCTTCTAATATTTACAATTTACTTTATCTTTTATCTATAGAAATTTTCATAACTACCAAATATCTCCCATTACATATAATAATAGATTGAACTATAATAATTGTCTTATTCATATGCATATTTAATTATGTTCATTATATTGAACTATAATAATTGTCTTATTCATACAATATACATATTTGTTTCATTCATATAATATACATATTTTACATAATTATTTTATTCATATAATGAAAATAAGTAATATAAAGTGACAATAGATTACTTTTCTATAAACATATCCAAACACTTAATTATTTTCATCATATCTAACCATAATAATTGTCTTATTCATATTACATACATATTTTACATAATTGTCTTATTTATATAAAGTGAGAATAGATTAAATTTTTAAACATATTCGAAATTTTAATTATTTGCATTGAACCATAATAATTGTCTTACGCATATAATATACATATTTTACATAATTTTCTTAATCATATAATAAAAATAAATAATATAAAGTGAGTATAAATTAGTTTGCTTTAAATATATTAGAAACTTTAATTATTTTCATTATACTGAATCATAATAATTTTATTATTAAATTAATTTGCTCATTTACCTTTTTTCCTTTCAATTTTCTACAAATTAAAGCTCAATTATCAACCTTGAAAAGTTATATCTTTCTTACCACAATAATGAGTAGTCATTCTTATGATATATCTAGGGGATATTATTGTAGATGAATAAGGAAATCTATATTATATCTATATATTTTACACATGTGATTTACCTCATTATATCTATATACTATTATGCAATGCATGTTTATATTTATTTTCTACCATTATATAATAAGTTTTTTGTATATTTACCGTGAATGTGTTGATTATTGGTTGTAGATTGAAAATTACAACATGGCCATTATATGAGTGAATGTGGTTTTTTACTATTATTGAGGTTTAGTCGTGTTCATAAATATTGTGTATCATGGTTTGAAATTAAATTAGAACCAATACGTATTTTCACACTACTATACATGCATACCATGATCTGCCCTTTTTAATGTGTTTACAATGACTGTGTTTTTTTTACTGATTGAAGCTTGACGTTTTCTTTCATAAATTTTCTTCATATTATTGTATATATATTTTTATTGGAATAATGTGATAAGTTTTACTATGTGGGACCGATATGCTAATCAAGTTTCCCCTTACGTCAAAACTAACATAGAAGACTCGATTATTGTCATAATTCAATTTGCCAAGATCAGAACCTTTCAAAGTATAAGTACACCTTTTCCAATTTGTTCAAAATATTTTTGATTATTTTCAATTCCTTAATTTAACTTAATTAGTGTTATATGTATTTCATCATATGAATACAAGTTGGTCAATGTATTTGGTGGTGGAACTCATATCATTATTAATGATCCCTTAATTCCAAATTTTATTGATTTTAAGGGGAGGTTAGTATTATGTTTATCTTAGTTAACATTATTTATTTAGCAATATTTTTATACTACTAATTTTTTATGATTATTTTAAATCTTCACAATTCCGGTGTTCATGCCGGTACGAACAAAATTACTTCAATTCCAAGTAGACCTTCATATTCTTTATCAGATCAATTCTTAGATATCGCATTGTTTAAGCCGATTGATGAAATTCTATATATCAACAAGTTGATTTTATAGTTTTATTATATTTAATATTAGCACTTATATTATTTAATGTTAGAATTTGATTATTTCCCCCCCACTAAATGTTATCTTATTTTGCAGTCATGTCAGTGCATCACTATTGCTACGTTAGAGGACATTGACAACACATGATGGTACAACCATGTCAGCGCATCCCATCCATTCTCCCTCACATATTGCACTTTCTTCTTAGTGCTTTGAAGCAAACTCACAACCTTCAAAATAGTGTGATCTTTATGTTGCAAGAATTGTGACAAAATATTTGTTATCCCCAATACTAGCATCATCAAGTGAGCAACAAAAACAAATTCATAATTCTCCATTTTTTCCATCATGCCACTGGTAATGTCTCGAGTATTCACATCGGTGCCATCATCAAATATACTTTCAAGCACTTAAATGGTTAGAGACCATGAAGATAGAAGATAAACAATGGTTGTATAGTTTGAACCCAAACGTGTAGCCCCCGGCCGAGCTAGGCTATTTTCTTGATTCAAACCTCTCCTGGTAGAAATCTTACCATTTAGTAACTTTTCCACCATGCATGCTTTCATGTTGCTTTTTTCGAAACTCGTCTTTTCTTTTACAAGAAGCTCCAACCATGTTCGTAATAGTGGAGGTGTACTAGAAGAAATTACTCACAATTTGATTAGTGCGTGAAACTGCCACAACAACTAATTGGAGTTGATGAGAAAAAACAATGAATGTCCCTTGCACTTGGATTTTCATTTAATATAAGAGTCTTCAATCCATTGAGCTCACCTCACACATTTGAAGCTCCATCATATCTTTGCCCTCTAAGTTTAGAGTTTGATAATCCATGTTTAGCAAAAAAATTCATCAATGCCAATTTTCAAAGATAATGTAGTGGTGTCAACAACATGAACAACTCCAAGAAACTGTTTCACCACTGGTCCATGGTTGTGTAAATATCATAAGACAATAGCCATTTTCTATTTTACCGAACTATCTCGAGCCTCTTCAATCAATAAAGAGAAGAACATATCTCCAATATCACTAATTACAGCATGCGTTGTCTCCGATGCACAAGCACTAATAATTTGTTTTTGAATGCGAGGACATGTAAGTTGGTTATTTCACGGCGTATTCTCCATCACTGCCTTTCGAACATTAGAATTTTGTTCCCTTAACAAATCAAGAAGGAAGAAAACTTCCTCTATTTAGAGAGCTTTTCGTCTCGTCATTCCCTAAAAAAGACAACCCTTGTCGAACTAGAAATCTAATAGCATTCACACTTGAGGTCAAATGAGTATGGTAAGCCTCACCTAATACCTCCTTTCATGAAGCCACCTTTCTTGTCAAACTTTGTCTTTGATCCTTGAAAGCAAAGAATAGTGTTCGAGCATCATTATTTACACTACCATGAGCTCCCACATGTTCTTTCAATTTATCACAAGCCTTCTTCCAATTATGAAATCCGGTTGTCACAAATACACCATCTCTAAACCTTCTTCCTTCACCTTGCTTTAAAAAGATAACACCAAATGCAAAATGTGGCATCTTTAGAAACACTATATTTCAACCACTCCCCTCTCTTGAACCACTCAACTTGAAAACATCTCAAAGTTTTCCTGAACTTACTTCATACAAAATCATGACAAAAAGGTTTACAAGGACCCTTACTCACATATTCCCTCCTAACATCATCTCTAATCCGATGATCATAATCGTTGATAGGTTTTCTCAATCCTGGATCACTAATTACATTGTCTCACATACTCGAGCTCTTTTGGGGCTTGATCCACCAACATTAGCATGACTATCAATATTTGGATGCTCATGAGATGTGTTTGAAGGCTCAACAGTTGGAATTGTTGATTTCTTACTCCGAATAATAAATTTTTCCATAGTCCTAATACAAAATAAACCAATTTCACATATTTGAATCTTCAACAAATTTTCAATTTAAACAAAATCTATTTCAAATTTAAATTCTCAACCAATTAGCAATAACATTCAACCACTTAACAAGACAAGTAGTTAAGCAACAAACCTAATGACCTAAACAAAATCAATTCAATTCAAACTTAACTGGAAATTTTTTAATTTAACCAAAAGTCTATTTGTCGTTGCAGGAATCCGAACGACAACGAATTTAGAAAGGAACGATCGATCTCCCGATGCGATGAACACGAATGACCCTCAATCCGTTGACCTGAAACAATGAATGAACCAAAGGAGGCTGAACCCCCTGATTCACCTCTGATGCTCAAGTCAGTAAAAGCTCTCAATGGGTAGAAACCCTAATTCCACAATTGAATAATCGATACCAGAAGGAAGTAGCGTACCTCCTTTTTATAACCTGATTCCCCTTAATTAATTATATCAATTAATAAAAAGATTGCCTACCTTAATAGGATACTCTCCTATTAAATGCCTTTTCCTTAAATGGCAAGCTGGGATTTATCCCCTTTCATTTTGCCCCTCGGGTTCTGTGGGCTCGTCTGAGGTCTCAGGACCCGATATTACCAAGCGATGCCTTGAATCCACTCTAGGCGTTCACGCAAATCCGCTTCCTTGGCCCTCCCCCACAGTTGTCACTGCAGGAGACGCCGGACTGTGGTCCATCTCCACTAATATCTGGGACGCCCCACGGTCATCACCTTAGGTGACACCATAAACCGTGGTCCGTCTCCACTTCAACTCTGGGACGTTCCGCGATCATCATTGCGGATAACGCCAAAAACCGTGGTCCGTCTCCACTAAAACTCTGGGACGTTCTGCGATCATCATCGCAGATAACGCCAAAAACTGTGCTCCGTCTCCACTAAAATCTGGGATGCCCCATGACCATCGTCATAGGTAACGCCAATGCTGTGGATCCATCCCACTGAGAGTCTCGCCAACATGAAGACTATGCAACTTCCGGCATAAGACGGCTCAAGTCTAGACCCTATCCCGGACTTGTAGCTCCTACTACGATGAAACATTGCACATAATCATATAATCAGAAATATCATGCAATAACAAGGAATTCAAAACAAGGTCAAACCATACAACTGATATGTCATGGGGATGCAACCCTGGGGGCCTCGTTAAAACCTCTTTGTAGGGAAACCCAGTGGGAAAAACCGTACAAAGAGGAAAAAGAGTACCCCCCAAACTAATGTATCTCTAAATATAAAATCGCCTCAAGTTAGAGGTGTTCCAAGTGCGCGGGATCTCCTTCCCGTCCATGCCCTCTAGCTTGTAGGATCCGCTCCCACTGCTCGCGATGACTCTGTAGGGTCCCTCCCAATTAGGCCCAAGCTTGCCTTCTGTGGGATCTCGGGTGTTGGCCAAGACCTTGCGCAGTACATAGTCTCTCACCGCAAAAGATCTGTGCCTGACCCGCCTACCATAGCTCCTGACCAGCTCCTGCTGATATGCCGCCAGCCTGATCGCAGCGGCCTCCCTCCTCTCGTGTAGCAAATCCAAGCTCCGCTCCAATACCTGGTCGTTCCCTCCTCGCTCGAACGCCGCCGTGCGAACACCCGGGAGTCCGACTTCCAGCGGAATGACCGCCTCAGTGCCGTAGGCCAAAGTGAAAGAAGACTCTCCTGTTGACCTTCGGGGGGTAGTCCTGTACACCCAGAGCACAGCGGGGAGCTCGTCGACCCACTGTCCCTTGGTGTCGTCCAGCCGCTTCTTCAGCCCGTCCAATATCACCTTGTTCGTGGCCTCAGCCTGGCCATTAGCCTGCGGATAAGCTACTGATGAGTAAAAATTTCTTATGCCGTACCCTGCACAAAAAGCTTTAAACGCAGCGCTACTGAATTGAGTCCCATTATCAGATATCAAAGCATAAGGAATGCCAAAGCGAGTGATAATGAACTCCCAGACGAATTTTTGAATGTCAGTGTCTCTGATGCTGGTCAAGGGCTTCGTCTCGACCCACTTGGTGAAGTAATCCGTCGTTGTGACCAGAAAGCGCTTGTTCCCCGGCGCTCTCGAGAATGGTCCGACAATATCAAGCCCCCATTGTGCAAAGGGCCACGGACTGGTGAGCGGATGCAGGTCGACCGCTGGTTGATGTGTGAGCTTGGCTAACTTCTGGCACTTCTCACACTTCTTCACATAGCATTCTGCATCCTTCTGCATATAAGGCCACCATACTGCCTAGGCGTGGGCCCAGTTTGCCAGATTCCTTCCTGCTGCATGCATGCCGCACGTACCCTCATGCAGCTCAAAAAGCATGTCCTCTACTCTGGAAGGCAGAATACATCTCAAATACGGTCCGGAGAACGACTTGCGGTGCAGCACCCCCTGCGGCGATATCCAAAATCTGGCTGAGAGAAGACGCACCCACCGTGCCACCTTCTTATCTGATGGAAGCTCGTGACGCTCAAGATAATCGTAGATCGGATCCATTCAGCTCGTCTCCTTGTCCACCGACAGTAACTCCTCTGTCTGAATACTCGGACGCTCCAAAATGTCAAAATGCACCACGGCGTCTGCCCCAGTTGAACTGGAAGAAGCTAGGGTAGCTAAGGCATCTGCAACCTCATTCTGATCACGCGGAACCTGAAGGACCCGGAACTCCGCAAACCCATCAAGTATGCTTCAGGCTCTCTCCAAATAAGCTAACATACGAGCCGACTTGGCCCCGTACTGCCCTGTGACCTGATTCATGACCAGCTGTGAATCTGAATAAACTGTGATCGAAGTCGCTCCCTGGTTCCTAGCTGCCAGCAGTCCCAAAATCAGCGCCTCATACTCGGCCTCGTTGTTGGTCTCCTCGAATCCCAACTTGATTGCAGTCTTGATTGTATCGCCCTCTGGTGAGATGAGGACCAACCCAGCGCCTGCGCCTCTACGATTGTTGGCGCCATCTACCTGCAATTCCCAATCTGACTGTGCGCCAACTCGCTCCTGCCAGATCTGATTGGTCTCTTCTACCTCAACGCCGATGAACTCAGCAACAAAATCTGCTAGCACCTGTCCCTTGATGGCTGTCTGCAGCACATAGGAGATCTCATACTACCCCAGCTCCACAGCCCACTTGGGGACGCGCCGGGATAAGTCTGAACTGCCGAGAAGAGACTTATTGGGGAATGACGTCACCACTCTGATGGCATGAGCTTGGAAGTAATGGTTGAGCTTTCTTGCTGCCACGATTAAAGCGAAGACAAGTTTCTCCATCGGCGAGTAACGAGTCTCAGAACCTAGTAGAGTCTTGCTGATGTAGTAAACTGGCCACTGCGCCTTCCCCTCCTCTCTGATCAAAACTGCACTCACCGCTCGCTCGGAAACAGCTAAATAAAGGAGGAGCTCTTCTCCCTCGACCAGAACTGATAGAATCGGCGGCTTCTGCAAATATTTCTTCAGCTCTTCCAGCGCCTGCTCGCAATCTGAATCCCACTGAAAGATCCGCTAACCTTTGAGCAATTTGAAGAAGGAACCGCACTTGTCTGAAGACCTGCTGATGAAGCGGTTAAGGGTTGCAGCCATCCATGTGAGTCTCTGAACTTCTTTCACACTCCTAGGACTCCCAATCTGCTAGATTACTCGGATCTGATCTGGATTGGCCTCAATTCCTCTCCTGGTGACCAAATGCCCCAAAAATTTGACAGAGCCAACGCCAAATGCACACTTAGAGGCGTTCAGACGCAGCTTGGACCTCTTCAGGACGTCAAACACCGGCTGGAGATCTTCAAGATTCTCTTCCTGCCTTCTGCTTTTGACCACCATATCATCAATGTAGACCTCAACTGTCCTGCCAATCAGCTCTGAGAATAAAGTCACCATGGTCCTCTGAAAAGTTGCCCCAGCGTTCTTCAACCCGAATGGCATCACCTTGTAACAAAAGTTTCCTCTAGGGGTTATGAACGTTGTCTTCTCTCGATCCGGCTCGTATAATGGAATCTGATGGTATCCTCTGTAAGCATCTAGGAAGCTCATCCTCTCATGCCCAGCGGTCGCATCCACCAGCTGATCAATCTTCGGGAGCGGGAAGAGGTCTTTCGGACATGCCTTGTTCAAGTCAGTGAAATCCACGCAGACCATCCACTCCCCGTTCTTCTTCTTGACTACTACCGTGTTCGCTACCCAGGTCGGATACTGAACTTCCACTACTGCCTCTGCTTCTTGCAGCTTATGTAACTCTTTCAACACTGCATTTGTATGCTGTACGGACGATCGTCTCGCCCTCTGAACCACCGGCCTAGCAGTCTCTCGCACATTCAGGCGGTGACACGTAATATAGGGGTCTAACCCCGGCATCTCGTATGGGGTCCAAGCAAACACTTCCTTCTTCCTTCTATGGAGCCCCACTAGAGATTCTAACTCATCACCTGAAATGTTAGCACCAATTAAAAAATATTTTCCAGGTTCAAGATTACTAACCGGGACATTTTGAAGGGCTTCGACTGACTTCTCGGATGGCGCCAAGCCTACCTCGTCTAGCACCTGGGGCACGGCCTGCACCATAAGAGTTGTCTGGCTCCCTGTATCTGCCTTGAGGCAGTGTCTAGCATCTCGCTGATCGCCATGGACCCTCACAACTCTTCCCTCGTGGGGGAAGGCAACTAGCTGGTGAAGCGTCGAATGTACTGCTCCCATCTGATGTAGTCACGGCCTGCCTAAGATAGCGTTATAGGAGGACGGGACATTGACCACTAGAAAGTCAACCTCAACTGACTTCCCACCCAACTGCACTGTCTCTCGCAACATGCCCAACGACCACACCGACATTGCACCCAAACCCGTCAACTGAGTCGAGACCTAAACCAAATCCTCATGTGCCTTCCCCAACTTCTTGAATAAGCTGTAGAACATCAGATCGACGAAACTGCCTGAATCCACCAAAATCCTCCTCACATCGAATGTCCCTATGCCTACTGACAGAATCAGCGGATCATTGTATGGGACCTGCAATCCCACTAAGTCCTCATCCGAGAAGGAAAGAAGATGGTCTGATGAAATTCTGTGCCTCTTCGGGGGCCCCTCCTCAGCCCTAAGCACCTCTAATGCCTGACAACGACTCTTGTAAGCATGCCTAGTTGTCGTCGTCTCTCTAGATGATGACTCTACGACGTGAATCACCTTCCTCTGAATACTCTTGTCGCCGCCATCCCCGGCCTGACTACTGCCCCTCTGAGCTCGACCCCGAGCTATGATAAATTCACTCAAATGCCCATCTGCGGCCCACTGCTCAAGTGCTTTCCGAAATGCCCCGCAGTCAATTGTCATATGCCCCCTCTCCCTATGAAAGGAGCACCACTTGTTAGGATCTCCGCTGCTCGACTCTCCTTGCTGCTTCGCTGGCCATCTAAAAAATGCCTTATCCTTTATCTGCCGGATTAACTTATAGATAGGCATGTTGAAGATCGTGTGGACGGCCTGAAAATCCGATGCCGGAACTAATCCTCTCTCCCGGCGCTCGCCATTTCCGCCCCTGGTGCTTCCCTTCCTCGCGTCGTTGCCACTGACGCTCTTACCCGCGGGTGGGGACGGCGTTCGGCGATCTCTGCTCGACCTGACGTCGTCCTCCAGCTTGATGTACTGCCGAATACGCTCATGCAGATGTGCAACACTAGCGGGGATCCGCAGAGTCAACGACTCTCGCAACCTGCTCTCTCTCGGTAAGGCCAGTCTAAAAGCCGAGACAATAGCCTCCTCACTGTAACTATCCATATCCGACAGCGTTTCCATAAAACGCGCTGAAAACTGCCTGAGGTTCTCCCCCCTGTGCAATCTCATAGCAAACAGCGCATCAATAGCCACTGGGTCCCTACTATTAGCTATAAAATGGGCTACAAACTTCCTAGCTAATTGGTTCTATCCAAAAATCGAATCCGACTCTAGAGAATGAAACCACTTGGTCGCTATTCTGCCTAAGCTAGCAGGGAACATCTTACACATCACAGCATCATAAGAAACCCACAAGGCCATTTTATTCGTAAAAGCAGCGACATGAGAAATAGGATCTGACTTTCCATCATATAATTCAAAAGTAGGAGCTGAAAACTTAGCTGGCGGGTGTTGCTCTCGGATTGCTCGAGCGAACGGAGTCGACGTCATCCGACCCAATCTGATTTCAGCCTTTTCCCGCACACTTACCAAGGTCAAATTTCCCTGGTCAACGAAACAACCCATCCGACTCCTGCGCTTCTCCTGTTCATCTTCTTCTTCCTCCTCTCGTCCAGCGGCAGCAGGTCCTCCGGCGACCCTCGTCCAGCGAAGCTGGCGGCGCCCGACGTCAGGGGAGGTGGACACGCGCCTTCGCATCGAGGTCCCCGAGTAGGAGGACCCTCGAATCTGCTCGGATGGGGCTCCTCGCCGTGGTGAGATTCGGGGTCGCCGTCGGTCGAATCGCCGCCCCCCGGCCCTGGACACCGAAGAAGATGTTCCAGCCGGTCTCCGCTGGTGGTGCCTCTCTTGCTCCCTCCCCCAAGCCGCCAGATCTGGATCGATCGTGACCCCAAACTCCTCTCGCCGCCGGGCCCCTCGTCGACCCAGATCTGCTCCGTCGTGGCCTCCGACGCCTCTGGGGAGTCGCAATGCCTCCGAATCTGAGCGAACCCGGCCACCCAGACTCCGGCGATGCCCCGGATCTGACTCCTCTCCACAGTGCGCTCGCCTAGGGCTCCGGTGGTCCTCCTCCAATTCAACGACTCTCTTCGGCCTCCGGCGGAAGGATCCTCCACCAGTGGCCTCTTCTCTACCGCGCGAACAGCCTTGCGATTTGCCTCCTCTAGCGCCGCTCGCGCGACCTGCAGTTCGTGGTCCCTGGCGGCGAGGGCATCGACAGCCTCCTGCAACTGGCGGTCCCTCTCAGCTAGCGCCGCCGTTGCCTCCACTATCGCCGTCGCCTCCACTGTCGCCGCCGCCTACGGGTCTCCGGCGGTCAGAATAATACCGGAAGTGCTGTTCGCTTGTCTTCGCGTTGGAGCCATCGTAATCGTTCCCACAGACGGCGCCAATTATCGTTGCAGGAATCCGAACGACAACGAATTTAGAAAGGAACGATCGATCTCCCGATGCGATGAACACGAACGACCCTCGATCCGTTGACCTGAAACAATGAATGAACCAAATGAGGCTGAACCCCCTGATTCACCTCCGACGCTCAAGTCAGTAAAAGCTCTCAATGGGTAGAAACCCTAATTCCAGAATTGAATAATCGATACCAGAAAGAAGTAGCATATCTCCTTTTTATAACCTGATTCCCCTTAATTAATTATATCAATTAATAAAAAGATTGCCTACCTTAATAGGATACCCTCCTATTAAATGCCTTTTCCTTAAATGGCAAGCTGGGATTTATCCCCTTTTACTATTTAAACCCTAAAATTAATTTTTATTTCTCAAACACAAAAGGGGAAAGACTCACAAATCACCAATGGCAATGGGTGAAGGTTGAAGGGGGAGACTAAAAGAAGACTGAGGTCGCCACTCATCGGCGCCGCTGTCAAAGAAACTTTGAGTCGGGGACAGTCCGACTATAAGGCGCCCAACAAGTCATGATTCGCAAGGAGAATTGGAGAAGGGAGTTGTGGCGGTGAACAATGATTGTGCATTGGAAAACAACTTCGTTTTGGATTGGGACCAAAACGATGTCATTTTTTCACTTTTTTTAAAAAAGCGACTAAACGTGTCTTCTTCTTCATAACGCATGTTACGCAACAACAACCGTTAGCCATGGAGTTCCAAATTCAACAAATTGGGGGGGGGGGGGGGGGGGGGGGGGGGGGGTTACAAGCGCCTGCGGTCCGGCTACCTAGCTAATCTCGGCGATTCCCGGAGGCAAAGCGGGGATGGTCGCCCGCACAAACCTCCTGGGTCCGCCACTGTTCGCGAGTGATGGATAGGTCGGATGATGCTGATGTATTTCACGGGTAAGGGATGAAACTGGTAAAACTTATTAACTTCACAAATCGGGTGGCTAAATGACTTCACTCATTCATCGCCCGACCATTTTCGTCCATAATCATGACCTTTTTTTTGCGTGAAAGAGAGACAATAGTTTAATTAATAGATTATTCCATTAATTTGACTAATGAAAACTACATGTCCTGGCTAAACCCCTTAGTTTTCAGTGTGCAAGATCAAACTAATTAAAAAAAAAAGAACTTTCCAATTTCAAATTAAATTATTATAATTTTCAAGGTAGCTAATTAATGGATTAATCCAGCTGTGACGTCTTTCATCCCAACCAATAAGAACTTTGATATATACGTGCATGCTGCCACTTTTGTCATGTTTATTAATATAAACTGTCGCTATAAACACGTATTTGATGACCGCATAATATTACTCCGTAATTGTTACTCCGCTATATACATTACAGGAAAAAGTTGTTATACGAACTTATTAATACTTTTTAGTTTTTACTGATATTTAAAAAAATTCATGCTGGAAGATTAACGTAAAAGGCTGCATTGTACTAATTAACTAGTGTAGTACCCGTACCTTGTACGGGTGAATTAAATTAATAAAATTATCAATAGTCAATTATAACTAAATTAAATTAAGTTATATTTAAGTGGTTTTAAAAAAAAATCTCTTATTGATATTGTTTATGAATTATATAAATGAAAGATTAAAATAACATAAATTTGTTATTTAAAAGCATAAGTTCAACATTTTATTGTTAATTATATAATTTGTGAAAATATTTTATATTTTGTTCATACATATTCTCGTATGCTTATCCTTTTTTGTTTTTAATCATGTAATTATTTTCATATACGGGATATTTTTTACGAAGTCGTACGTATTCCACCACCATTTATCGTGTATTTGCAATAAACTATACATATTAACATAAAATATTAAAATTATTTCAATATTTTTATGTTAAAAATTATAAGTCACAATATTTATTAATCATTTTTTCTAGAGCACAATATTGGTTAACATAAGTATGTGTATTTATAACAAAATTCTAGCTTTAAAAGTGATATGTTAAAATGTTATATTAAAAATATATTATTCAAAATTATGAATATCAATCATATAACTCAAAAATAAAAAATAAAAATTTAATGACTAATTGTAAATGATTAGTCTAAAAACATCAAAAAAATTGAAATAAAAAAGTTTGGGATAGTTACAATATACCATAGGTTATTCCTATTTATTATGATGCGTTTATTTAGATGTGTATTTATATTTACAAAAAACATAAATAAGTTTTTAAATTGAAAATGTTTGGGAAATTAAAATATATATGTTAAACAGTTAATACTAATAAATTATAGCGATTTTCTAACCTAATTAGGGCAAATGTTAAAGTTTCATATTTTAGAAATTGTTCTCTAAAAAGAAATATTTAAAACCTTTTATAAAATAATAAAATCTCTGATATAATTACACCTAACAAAATCCTTTCAAAATTAAGTGCTTAACCTATGCCTTAGGCATAGGTTAGAAAAATCGTTTTTGTATTTAACATTTTCTTAATTATTTTATGGTGTAAAAATTATCATTGGAGTAGTAACGTAGATAATACTACGGTTTATATCAAAAAGAAGAGTGAACTTATATAAGATTAAATTGTCATGTTCTTAGAATGAGATTTGCTAAAAAAAATAGTGAGATTATGATTTATGTTATTTTAATAGATTAATATTATATTAAATAAAAATTGTTACATTTAACAATAAAAAAACCTCACTAATGTTGTACATGTAACACCCCCGACTTACATCGGTAGTGTCACACGCCAGTGACCTTAGACGTTATGTCCGATGTCACCCCAGGCTTTGATCGGAACAATTAACTTAAATAAACATAATAAATAGCGAGAGATTAAACAACGGAAGACACTTGTATGGGAAACCCAATTATTTTATATTAAAGATCTCTCGTCAAATGAGAAGATGATTTTACAACAGAGTGATAATACAGCGGAAGACTTTTAAATTACACAACGGAAGACTTTTAAGAATCAGCCTATAACATGGCTAGGTGATAAAAATACATGTTAAAGTAATACTTAACAACTTAAAACACTGACACTTAAATCTTCGTCTGCAAGCCTCTTAACCTTCAACAGGTTACTTTGACTTCGGGAACCAACCACAGATGTGCCGTATAGGACGGATGACACCAGCCAACCATGCAAGGGAATAATCGGTTGGTTAGTCTAATGAAAGACTATGCAAGGGTACAAACAGAATGGTTCTAGTGACCGTAACCGTTTACTATCATTGTTCCTCGAATAATAACCGAAGTAACGATATATAACCCGAAACTTTCACGGAATGATTTAATACTTAGATATGCACTGAAGAGAAGACTCCAAAGAAATTGAGTCTTAAGGAGAAAGTTTGACGAATGTTTGGGAACGTTATAGTTTCACACAAGCGTTTAAAATGACTTGATGTTTCGGTTCACGACCAACCTCACCGCACAATGCGAATTCAGATTGGAGAGAGAACTTTACTCTGATCAAAGTCAATACGAGTTTCCCTAGTTGTACTACTGCCTAGCTGCACTACTCGTCTGAAGGTATATTAATTATGTGCGACAACGGCACTTATCTTATTAAATTCCAAAACGCACATTAATGTTAAGGCTTTTAATATTATCTCGAGTAACTACGAAAGTTCATAACTACGAAAGTTTAATACACAGGATGACAATTATGCCCATCCAAATTGCACTAACAAGGTGCTTAACACCTCCTACCTTACCGGGATAGGAAGCAATGGGTCACGACCTTTAAGAGCAGTAGGAAATTATTCCTACGAGTACCAAGTTATAAAGAAACGACTAATCCTTATCTGGAATTAGCGTTCCTATGAATACTCGTGCTATTCTAGCATTAAAGTTAACATTAAATCCACAACAATACCATCATGGTAATTAACCAGTATAATAGCGTTGTTCTAGCAATATATACAACCTATTATAACATCACATCTTAATCACGTTATTTATAAAATTAGTTCCCAAACGAAAACAACAGTTCACTCTAATTTAATTAACAATTAAAAGCAATTGATAATTAATAGAACATGGAATGATTAAGCAAGAGCGAACCGCCACTTGCCTTAGATTAGACGAATCTTAACAAAGCTCAACGACAACGAGTTTCCGGGTCCGAAACGGGGACAGAACTCAGGTCACAAATCCCTACGGAACGACCCATAATGGAACCCTAAGTTAGATTCGATAATAACATATACGAATCTAAAGAAAGACGAATCAAAGCGAAGGAACAAAGCCTCGCTCGAGACCACAACACCCAAAGCCACACCACGAGCCCAGCCCACCGCGGGTGCGCCGGCCTTGACCGCGGGTGCGGTGGCTCTGGCCGCGGGTGCGGTGGAGCTACAGAGGCGAGACAATCAACGACGACGATGACGAAAACTCACCGTAATCGACGCGTTTGGCTTTGATTTGAATGGGCTTTGGCTTCCAACTTCTTGGATTATCAACCACCACTTTGAGAGCACCTCAACTACTGAAGGAATCTCCGACGACAACTCCGGTGAGAGCTTAAGTTTTCCGGCGAAAATGGAGATGAGAGATTTGAGAGGGAGAGAGCTTGCTTCAGCTGTGATTCAATCCCTCTTCAGATGCTCTCCATTTATAGGCCAAGCAAGGAGGTCAAGCAAGGTGGTGAGAAGCAAGGAGGTGCATCACCCGACCAGGGGGCAGCCATGCGTGGCAACGGTGACGCCACGTCGAGGCCCGACGAACCGCATAAAACTGTCTGCGCTGACGTCAACTGCCGCGGGGTGCGGTCGGCTCACCGCGGGTGCGGTGGGCTCACCGCGGGTGCGGTGGAGCCCCCCTTGGCACCGCGGGTGCGGCCACCCGACCGCGGGTACGGTTTAGGCCAAATCTGGGCCTTTTGCCCGGGAAACGTATGGGCACGAGTTGTTAATCACCGGGTTAAATATATTCGTACCCGGTTAATATCTTTGCACCCGAATGAATATTCTAAGCCCCGAAAATACGTCGAATGTATTTTATACCATTCAGAAAAATTTTACAGAGATCAAACATATTACAAAATGTCTGAACTTCTTTGAAAATAATCTGACTTGTAGGACGGGAGTTGGAAAAATTACCTAGATGCCTTTATAGAAATGAGGGGTATTGTTTTAGGGCGAAAAGACCAGACGATCTAAATCGCCTTAGATGAGGTAACTAGTCGATCGGATTATAGGAATCAAACCAATCCAAACAAACAATCAACCAATAAAGAAGAAATGCGAAGTAGCAATGTAATTTTGTTGATGTATTGATAAACGAATCAAGTCAGATTACAACTTATCCTTAGAGGAGAGAAGATCGGATCAAGTTCGACCGGTGGTTGTGAGGTTTGACCGATGATGATTGGGCGGAATTCCGGGAGGCGCGAATGGAGATGGCTCAATGCTTGTGTGTATGTTTTTTCAGAGCTAGTTCTGTTATCGAGTGGTGTCCTTGTGTGTTTCTCAACTTGTCCCCTTCCTATACCCGATCTTGGTCCATATATGGCAAGTATCATCTTTCGACCATTATCCATGACTTGGCCATATCCTGTACTTAATGCTGGGAGTGATTGCTGGGATTTCCTTTTTATTATCGTCATTATCTTGGTGTTTAAATGTTGTGGCCGTTGCCTCAATCAAGCATTCAATGCTCAGCGTGATCTTCGCAGCTGGTCGGGAAGCACTCGACTGTAGGGGGTCCGACGACTCTCTCAACTTTCTCCCAGCCTCCGATCTAGCTTGGGCCTGGGCCCATTTTTCTTTGTTCATCTTCTTGGGAAGATGTTGGGCCCAACAATAGCCCCAAGTTGTTTTGGGCTTCGGAGCTGCTAATGGGTGGAGTCCAAACAACTTCTCATGCCATGATCTCCACCTTCCGGTTTTGGCGCGTCAGACCAGGGCTTACGTGGCGAGATCGAGTGGCACGATGTGACGTTTCTGAAGATCTGTCATCTCCCTCCATAAATTCGAAACAGCCTTTGCCGATTTAACTTCATCTTCTTCCCTAGCATCTTCATCTGGTAGGTTTCTTAGCTCTCCAACCATTGCTCTTTGATTCCCCTCTCTTTCTGTTTTAAATATGGTTTCTAGTGGAGCTTCCGAGTCGTCGCCGACTCATTCGGACCCGCGCAAGGACGAGCCCCCCCCCCCCCCCCCTCTTCATTCTGAAGGAGTCAGACGCCCTGACGAGTACCATGTCGCAGACTGATCTAGAGCAAGTCCTTCAAGTCGGAGGCTTTCCTCCGGAGACGGTCACAAGTCTGCCTTACCTAGACGAGAGGGCCGACGCCCGATACGAATGCTGGGTCTGTTTCTACGCGTATTCGTTTAGGATTGGTCACAGGTTCCCTTTCTCTCCCCTTGTCAGGGACTTCCTGGCGACTTTGGCGTTGGCGCCGTGTCAGGTGATGCCGCAGGCGTGGCGGGTTCTCAGGGTCTTGGACTTGATAAACGTTCAGTTTGGAATCGGCTTCAACTTTGATACTCTATGGTATAACTACTCCCTCGGATCAAAGAGCTCTTCTCGCGTCCAGTTGCACGCTCGATCGGGCCGGAAACCCTTGGCGCTTAATTTGGATGTGAATGACCGCGGATGAGGGTCAAAGTTCTTTTTTGTTGAGCGTTCGTCCTTGGAGAAGGGGGGAGATTGCTCGTTCTTGTTGTCGGAGTGGCGAATCGAGAGTATGTGTTTGCCCTCTCTTTGCCTTTTTATGTGTTTTTAACCCCTTGTTTTAACTTTTCTATTTTGTAGTTCCTGAGGCCGAAGATCTGGAAGTTGATGCCCAGTCAGAGGGTTTGTCGAAGATCGTCCTCAGTGTCCCTGCTTCAGAGAGGAAGTTCGCGAATGTCAACCTACTATTGACCTCCCCCGCTACTCAAGAAGTCATGTCGACTGTCTCATCGTCCCGTGTCAAGTGTGAGTTTTCGATTTCTGGTGTATTTATGCCTTTTTTACTTCGTCGTTTGCTTCATGACTTCCCGTATCGTCTTTCGTGCCAGCATCCCCTGGTGGTCGGGCGAGTGCTCGCCTGAGAGGAGTATCTGGAAAGGGTTTAATAGAGCAAAAGAAGGCGGCAGCCAAAGTTTCATCAAGTAAATCGACTCCGACAGAACCGGCGCCCCAAGTCAAGGTTGGCTCCAAGAGGAAAGCGGGTGTCCCCTCTGGTGATGTGAAGGCGGAGGAGGTTCCAAGGAAGAGAGAGGCGGCTGCCCAAGGTGTCGACAAGATTGGCGCGGTCGGTCAATCGATTACCAACCTCTTTCATGCCCAGGACCCGACTCTGAAGTCTGAAGTCGACGACGTCTCCCCCCTGGATTGCATTGGTGAAGTGGGATGCTCCGCGTGGAGGGTAAGTTGTCTTGTCGTGTTTTTGTTTTCTTTCCTTGGTTCGACTGGATTTCCTGACTGATGTTGTTTTTCTTCCTCAGACTTTTCAGTACCTCCTGGGGGCGTATTCCGGCGTCAAGGCGATGGTTGTCAAGGCCGAGGATAGGGCTGCTAGGTCAGAGTCCGCCCTCGCGTCTTTGAAGAGCAAGTTAGAGGGGGCGGAGAGTCGCTGTCGAGAGGTTGAGCGCCGCTTTACCAGGGAGCTGAAGAGCTATCAGGAGGAATTGGACGCGTGTCGGAGAGAGCTTAGTGAGAGCCGATCGGGTGTTGGAGAAAAGGTGAAACATGCTTAGATCGAAGCTGGCCGGATCGCAGGCGACGTAGGCGTCTTTTATGCGTTGAAGTCGCGTGTCGAAATGATGGAGGAGTTTGATGAGGGTAAGCATGAGCTTTGGGATCTGAAGGAAGAGAAGAAAACCATGGATTCCCAATTTCCAAAGGGGAAACCTGGCCTGGAACTCCTTCGGCTGGCTGGCGTCGGAGAGGAGACTTTAGACGGAGATGCCGGTGAGGATGAGGCCCACTCCGGCGACACCGAGCCACTTGAGCCCCAGCCTTCTCTGGAGCCAGCCCCTGTCGAAGGTAATGTAGTGATATGATCATGCATATGGCCAGTGAGGTACTCGCCATTCAAAAGGAGCCAACGTCAAGAAAGGATGTATGGGCAAACCCTAAATACCCGCCGGCAAACCCTAATTCCCCGCCGGCCCACATGGCGAGTTCTCCCGGCAAACCACCATTTCCCTCGGACACCAAGGCTCCCACAGCTCCCATGGAGTCACCCCAGATCAATGGAGCCCAAAGTGCCGAGCCAATGCAACCTTTGCCGAGCCCCAGGTCAAGCCCTAGAATTGCGGCCACACGAGAGGAGGAGCGTAGGCACGAGCCCACACCTGGCACCATCACCCGAGCCCGAGCTCATCTACTGCACCACCAGCTCCAGGGAGGTCTAATGGCTCGAGAAGTACCGAGCCAAACCGAGCACAGCCTGGTCTTGTGCCTTGAGTCCCTCTCCGGGTTTCTCGGCGCCGGCGACCCATCCGGGTTAAATGCCCAAGTGAAGTTCAATTGAAGTCCGATTTTAATTCCGGTTTAATCTTGTGGTTTAAGACATTTTTAGACTTTATTTAAATCCCCTAAAAATGCCCATTAAGTGTGTTAGGTTAGTGGGCACGTGATTAGCCTTTATTGGTTGATTTTAGTATTTTCTTTAATTTCTTTAGTAACCGTAATGTTTAGGGTTATTAGGCAATCTTTTTTCATTGTTGTTGACACGTTGAATCAGATCAAATCAGAAGTATTTCAGTTTTTAGAGCTTTTCCTTTTGTTCTTCAATTTGTGAGTCAAATCAAATTGAATCACCTTGAGAGATTAGAGTGCGTTATATCTCAAATTTCTCTAGGATGCTTTCCCTTGTTTAGTGCGTCAAATCTAAACATAGGAGAGTACTTATCCATCACTTCCATCCTCCATAACAATCGTTCCCATCGTCACCCACCATCAAGTTCCTTTCGTCCGAGAAGAGCCTTGTTCGTGTGTCTTTGGAGATCATCTGATTCCTTCATCAAGAGAGCAAATTCTTGCACCGAGGCTTTGATAGGTGTTATTTCATACACCTTTTCTAGCATCTATTAGCATGATTTGGAGGAGTTTTGGAGTTGTTTTAGTGCTAAGTCTGCGATCCAGATATTATGGAGAGAAGTGAAGAAATCCAAGGATTGGCAGCTTAGTTAGAGATGGAGATGGAGCTGCTGGAACATCTATGGAGAAGGCTACCAAAACTTGGTAGTATTTGGAGAGCAGCTGGAGAAGAGAAGAAGATGAGAAGTTGAAGTCTGGAGTTCACCGCCTCGCGTTAGCAGTGACGCCCCGCGGTGTTGACTCCCAGTGATGATGAAGCCCCGCGTGAGAGGAGGCCACCGCCCAGCGGTGGAGAGCAGAAGCCCCACGGTGGATCTTTACCGCCCCGCGGTGGACGTGTTTATTGCCTCGCGCCAGATTATATTTATTTCCTTTTATTTCTATTTCAGACTTTGTTATTTTATTTGTTTCCTTTTGGATTGGTTTTGTGATCTTGGGCTTTAGGTTAACTCTATTTAACCTAATGTTCCACAGCCTCCAAGCCAGTCGGCGAACACACTTAGACACATCTTGTATCGAACTATTTTGATCGTTATTTCATATTATAGTTTTTCATCCCCTTTGATGGAGAACTAACTTTCCCTTGTTCTGTTAGACGATTGAAGCAGTACTTTGATGTGTTTGTGAGATTTCTATTCCTTGTTCTTATCCTTATAATTGTTGGATTGATTCTCTTTCTTATCACGTCTACGATTTCTAGTTGTTCTTCTTAGCCTGATCACCTAGGTTGAATGCTTGTTATCAATTGCTAGGATTGCATATAGGGGTTCCGAGTGCATATCTAGTGGCAAACACGTTTGTGTGTATAGGGGTTCCGAGCGTACACTTGTGTGTGAGAATCAATTGCATGTTAAGTAGGGGAGTGAGTACTTGTACGTCTTTCTACTTGCATGTATCCTAAATCCTTGTGTGCATCGCTATTGCTGTGTTGGTGCTAAAGTACGCTGACAACTGTGAGAATCAGTTGTACTTTATCATTGGTATAGTGATAAGTCTATTGACAACTGTGAGAATCAATAGTACTTACGATTAAGGTGGGAACGACTATAAGGATAAATAATTGAACTTGGACTGAATAGATTTCAGGGATCAAACTCTATCTTTGTACTGTGGATTTCGCTCTAACAGGACTACTTTCCCTCATATTATTCTCTCGATTTTGCTTAATATGCATGCTTGTTTGCTTCGTTCTCTTGACTACAAAACCCCCAGTTGCTTGTTACTTGTCATTCACGATTGCATATTACATCATACCTTCTCTGTGGGATTCGACCCTTACTTGTCTGCTATACTTTGTTTAGTAGGTTTGTTAGGATAATTAATTTTGATAAGGCTAATCAACGACATTTGCTTGTGCATCTTTAGTCCAGTCAGGCTTCTATAGATCCGAGGGCATAACATTTGGTATCAGAGCTAAGTAAGTATTTGCTCTAGATTTGGCTTTAAATCAATAGAAAAATCGGACATTTACTTGCTCTTCAATTTCGTGCCTTTCATCATTGCATGTGTAGTTGTTCTTAGGTTTTCTTGTTCTTTCTTTCTTGTTTGATTGAGTCCGTATCTTTGAGTCTTCATAGGAGGAAGAGGAGTCGAGATTTGCAGTTTTCTTGAGTCTAGAACAGCTGTGAATTCCTAGAAGAGAGTTGTTAGCATTTTCCTAGATTTTAGGGTTTGTTTGTTCAAGTTGTTGCATGATTTAAAATTCAAATTTTCGACTTCTAATCTGCATTATCCATCCGTGCCCTAACTAGTTCATATAGATAGGTAATTTTGAGTCATTTTATATTTGTATTTGGCATTTAATCAACATAGGGTTATTCTTGTGCAAACCGAAGCAATTTAACTCATATTTGCGTAGGAAAGGTTCTTTAATTCCTAATTGTTGATTCCGATTATCATTTCTGTATTTTCAGTTTGTTAAGTTGTTGTTTTGTTCAAAAAAAAAAAGACGAAAGATCAAAAGAAAAACAAAACCGGAAGAGTCAAGCCATAAAAACAAAGAAAAAAGACTTGGCTTGGAAAAGTGGTTGTTCGAAGTTTGATATCTTGTGTTGAAGTTGTCTTTCCTTTGTTAGTTTGTGAAGTTGCTCTTTTGTTGATATTCGGCCAGAATTGTCACTCAACTTTTGTAAAGGAATTTCAAAGGCTAAGTACTTGCATTTGTGTTGTGAAAATTGTGGACTTAGCACAAGGATTACTTTGAGTTGTGGTGCACTTTTATCTTGTCTTTGGAGTCCTTTTGAGCATTTAGACAGCCTACCCCAACCGAGTTTTGAGCTAGTAAAAGTTACGAATTTTCTTTGGTTTAAAACCGAATTTTATAGCTTGCTTCCTAGCTTAGGTATCACTTGTTGTCTTCTTTCTTGTGGGCTGTTGTGCTTGGGTTTTCTTTGTGTAGGAAATTATGTCGAGATCCAAGGACAAGGACATGGCTTCAGAGATCACCATGGAAACACTATTATTGGCAATACAATCTTCCAAGAAGGAAGCCGAAGATCAAGGTCGCCAAGCCGAGGAGCGAACTCGACAAATCTTGAAAACCATTCGAGACGAGAAGGCTGCCTTCATGAAGGCCATGGAGGAGAAGTGGGCTCTTGCTCACGGCCCATCACCCAGCCAACCCCAAGATGTGTCCCAAGGGAGTGGCATCCAACATCTTCCTTTGGCCGAATCATCTCTTCCAGTGGTGGGTGTAGCCTTACGAGAAGGGGTCCATCAACCTCCACCGAATGTAAGCACTTCACGGAAAGAACTCGGTTTGACTTCTAAACTCTCTTCTCCTTACCTTGTAGAGAAATTGCATGTTGTGGCTACCCAAGGTGAATGTTTGGTGACCAAGAAGGTTTTGATCACCTCGGATGTTCCAAGTGTACCTAGCCAAAGGGACACTATCTTCCACACTAGGTGCACTATTAAGGGGAAAGTGTGTAGTGTGATAGTGGATGGAGGGTCATGTTATAACATACTTGACCAAGAAGTAGTAGAAAGGTTTCACCTAGCTACTACTCCCCACCCACAGCCCTATACACTTTGTTGGTTGAACTCCAACACTCCTCTTAAGGTCAAGGAGCAAGTCACAATTCAGTTTGCCATAGGGGGATATGAGGATGAGGTTGTGTGTGATTTACTTCCCATGACCGCATGCCATCTCCTTCTAGGGAGGCCATGGCAATTTGATAGAGGCGTGATTCATCATGGAGTGACGAATGAGTATTCTTTTATCATGAATGGTAAGAGAATTACTTTACACCCTTTGTCACCTCATGAGATCATTGCCGATCTTGTGGCTCAAGAGCAAAGGAGAGCCCAACAAAAGGCCGAGCCAAAGCCATGCAAGAAATTGGCAATTGGGAACAAAGGAGGAGTTCCCAATCATATGCTTTTGGCTAAGCCTAAGGAGGTTGTTCAAGTAGTCAAGCAGGGTGAGCAATGTCTTTTGCTCATACCAAGAGATAGCTTACTCACCTTGACCGACCTTGGAGAACTCCCTACGCCTATCACTCACCTCTTGATGGAGTTTGAAGATCTCTTTCAAGAGGAAGTGCCAAGTGGGTTGCCACCGGTAAGAGGTATTGAGCATCAAATTGATTTCATACCGGGGGCAACACTCCCAAACCGGGCTGCTTATAGGGTTAACCCTGAGGAGACAAAAGAGCTCCAACGTCAAGTAAATGAATTGCTTAGCAAGGGTTATGTTCGAGAGAGCCTTAGCCCTTGCGCGGTTCCCGTCATCTTAGTTCCTAAGAAGGATGGTACTTGGAGAATGTGTGTTGATTGCCGAGCAATTAACAACATCACTATCAAGTACCGACACCTTATTCCTAGGCTAGATGACATGCTTGATGAGTTTCATGGGGCAAGTGTTTTCTCCAAAATCGACCTCAAAAGTGGTTACCACCAAATTCGCATGAAAGAAGGCGATGAATGGAAAACGGCCTTCAAAACTAAATATGGGTTGTATGAATGGTTGGTAATGCCTTTTGGGTTGACAAATGCCCCTAGCACATTCATGAGACTCATGAACCATGTCTTGAGGTCATTCCTTGGCAAGTTTGTGGTTGTATACTTTGATGACATCCTTGTGTATAGCCATAATCTTGAGGAGCATATTGAGCACCTTAGACGTGTTCTTGAGGTTCTTAGGGAGGAGAAATTGTATGCCAACTTCAAAAAGTGCCACTTCTATTCAGATCATGTGGTATTTCTTGGGTTTGTGGTATGCAAAGACGGATTGAGAGTGGACGAAGAGAAGGTGAAGGCTATTCACGAATGGCCAACACCTACCACTATGACTCAAGTCCGTAGTTTTCTTGGTTTGGCTGGCTTTTACCGCCGCTTTGTGAGGGATTTTAGCACATTGTCTACTCCCCTCACCGAGCTCACAAAGAAGGGCGTGGTGTTCCAATGGGGCACCAAGCAAGAGGAGGCCTTTGCTAGCCTTAAAGCCAAGCTCACTCAAGCACCACTTCTATCTTTGCCAAACTTTGACAAAACTTTTGAGATAGAATGTGATGCTTCGGGAATAGGCCTTGGGGGTGTCCTTATGCAAGAGGGCAAACCCATAGCTTATTTAAGTGAGAAATTAGGGGGAGCCGAGCTGAATTACCCCACGTATGACAAATAACTTTTAGCACTTGTACGTGTACTACAAGTGTGGCAACACTATTTGCTACCAAGAGAATTTGTCATACACTCCGACCACGAGGCCTTGAAATATTTAAAGGGGCAACACAAGCTCAACAAAAGACATGCCAAGTGGGTGGAGTTCATTGAGTCTTTCCCTTATGTCATAAAACATAAGAAGGGAAAGGACAATGTAGTGGCGGATGCACTATCTAGGAGGTACACACTCTTGACTATCTTAGATGCCAAGTTGCTTGGGTTCTCTTTCATGAAGGATTTATATGCACATGATGCTGATTTTTGTGATATATATGCTGCATGTAAGTCTCATGGAAGTAAGGACCAATTCTACTTGCATGAAGGGTTCTTGTTCAAGGGTCAAAAGTTGTGTATCCCTAAGGGTTCTCTTCGACCCACATTAGTGCAAGAAGCTCATGGAGGAGGGTTGATGGGACATTTTGGTGTCCTTAAAACCTTGCATGTGTTGAGGGAGCATTTTTATTGGCCACGTATGCTCAAGGCCGTAGAGAAGCATTGTGCCTCTTGTATGACTTGTGTACGTGCCAAAGCAAAGATGCAACCTCATGGTCTCTCCACTCCCTTACCTATCCCTAAACATCATTGGGAAGACATCTCCATGGACTTTGTTTTGGGATTCCCAAGGTCTAAGAGAGGGAGAGACTCCATCTTTGTAGTAGTGGACCGATTCTCCAAAATGGCACACTTCATTGCATGCCATAAGACCGATGATGCATCTCATATTGCTAACCTTTTCTTTGATCATATTGTGAGATTACATGGAGTTCCTAGGTCCATTGTTTCGGATAGGGATGTGAAATTCTTGAGCTACTTTTGGAAGACCTTATGGGCCAAGATGGGTACTAAACTTCTCTTCTCCACCACTTGTCATCCTCAAACGGATGGACAAACCGAGGTAGTCAATCGAACACTTGGTGCTTTACTTAGAACTATTTTGAGGACTAACTTGCGCAGGTGGGAAGATAGCTTGCCCTTCATTGAGTTTGCTTACAATAGGGCAGTCCATGCGACAACCAAGAAGACACCCTTTGAGGTCGTGTATGGGCGCAACCCCATTACACCCTTGGAGTTATTGTCGTACACTATCAAGGAGAGGGAGAGCCAAGAAGGGTTGGATGAGGCTGCTAGGATCAAGACGTTACATGAGGACACAAGGCTTCAAATTGAGAGGAGGAATGAGCAATACAGGAAGCATGCCAACAAAGGACGAAGAGAGGTGCTCTTCGACCCGGGTGACCTAGTTTGGGTGCACCTAAGGAAAGAGCGCTTCCCCACCCTCCGCAACTCCAAGCTCAAACCAAGGGGAGATGGTCCTTTCCAAGTCCTAGAGAGGATCAACGACAACGCTTACAAGCTGGAGTTGTCTTCCTCTTATGGGACACATGATGTTTTCAACGTCGCTGATTTGATGCCTTACATTGTGCCCGACGATCAAGACCTTGACGAGCCGGATTCGAGGTCGAATCCCTTTCAAGAGAGGGAGGATGATATGATCATGCATATGGCCAGTGAGGTACCCGTCATTCAAAAGGAGCCAACATTAAGAAAGGAGGTATGGGCAAACCCTAATTACCCGCCGGCAAACCCTAATTCCCCGCCGGCCCACATGGTGATTTCTCCCGGCAAACCACCATTTCCCTCGGACACCAAGGCTCCCACAGCTCCCATGGAGTCACCCCAGATCAATGGAGCCCAAAGTGCCGAGCCAATGCAACCTTTGCCGAGCCCCAGGTCAAGCCCTAGAATTGCGGCCACACGAGAGGAGGAGCGTAGGCACGAGCCCACACCTGGCACCATCACTCGAGCCCGAGCTCGTCTACTGCACCACCAGCTCCAGGGAGGTCTAATGGCTCAAGAAGTACCGAGCCAAACCGAGCACAGCCTGGTCCTGTGCCTTGAGTCCCTCTCCGGGTTTCTCGGCGCCGGCGACCCATCCGGGTTAAATGCCCAAGTGAAGTTCAATTGAAGTCCGATTTTAATTCCGGTTTAATCTTGTGGTTTAAGACATTTTTAGACTTTATTTAAATCCCCTAAAAATTCCCATTAAGTGTGTTAGGTTAGTGGGCACGTGATTAGCCTTTATTGGTTGATTTTAGTATTTTCTTTAATTTCTTTAGTAACCGTAATGTTTAGGGTTATTAGGCAAACTTGTTTCATTGTTGTTGACACGTTGAATCAGATCAAATCAGAAGTATTTCAGTTTTTAGAGCTTTTCCTTTTGTTCTTCAATTTGTGAGTCAAATCAAATTGAATCACCTTGAGAGATTAGAGTGCGTTATATCTCAAATTTCTCTAGGATGCTTTCCCTTGTTTAGTGCGTCAAATCTAAACATAGGAGAGTACTTATCCATCACTTCCATCCTCCATAACAATCGTTCCCATCGTCACCCACCATCAAGTTCCTTTCGTCCGAGAAGAGCCTTGTTCGTGTGTCTTTGGAGATCATCCGATTCCTTCATCAAGAGAGCAAATTCTTGCACCGAGGCTTCCATAGATCCGAGGGCATAACATATAGTCGCACCTGACTCTTGATATGTTTTTCTCTGTAGTCTGACTTATAGTCCCACCTGTGCGTGGGTTGAATATTCTGTGTTTTGGCGACCCGTTCACCATCGCGGGTCGCAGAATGTTTCTAAGTGGATGTTTCTGAAGTCCTACATGTATGTAGGCAGACAATGAGTTTTGGCGACCCGTCCACCATCGCGGGTCGCGTATTTGTAAAAAATTCTCTAGACTTTTAATTGATGCATTCTGTCTTTTTTACAAAGAATTGTGTGTTCGTGTATTTTACATATGTTGTCAGATTGGTCTAGAGAAGTCTGTCGATGTTGCTTGTATTCTGTGTGTCGGGTTCGCCCGTGTGCTCCGTCGAGTAGGGCTTGCCGTATGTATGTAAAAAAGGAGGCATGCAGATGTGTGTGTTTGTGTTAGTCATGACTTTAAGCCGAGGAGGAAAAGCAATATGTTTCTATTGCGTAAATGTAATAAGGTGTCTTAACCTTATGTATTGTATAAGGCAGGCGGTGTGCCGACGTGCCTGTTTGTCCATCTCTAGTGTCCCGATTGATCGTGTAAATGTAGTGTAAGCGCTTTTGTTTATGACTGGATCCAGTGTGTATGTCGATGTTGTCCTGTACTTATGTGTTGCAAGGGGAAGGTCCTTACTTAGTGTCAAATGTTCAAATTCAAGATATAGAGTTGTACATGCGACAATAGGTAATGTATGATATGTGAAGGGACGTTAGTGTCTTACCTTGTTGGTTCCGAAATGATATAATTTCATATGTGTCGCGTTCCAACTCCTTGGGAGTGGTTGTCCGTCCTTGTCTTCTAATTGGTATGCTCCTTGTCCGACTACTTTGGTGATTAGGTAGGGTCCTTCCCATTGTGGCGCAAGCTTTCCGTCGGTCGGGTTCTTGGTATTCTGGAACGTTTTTCTGAGGACCCAATCTCTGACTTTAAAGACCTTGGCTCGGACGTTCTTGTTGTAACTCTTTGCGACCTGTTATTGGAACCTGACCATCCTGATCCGGGCCCTTTCTCTAGTCTCATCCACCGTGTCTAGGTTGTGTGCTAGTTCGACGTCGTTCTGCTCGTTTGTCTGAAGGCTGCAATGAGCGGTCGGAACCAATAACTCAGCAGGAATGACTGCCTCACTTCCGTAGATGAGAGAGAAGGGCGATTGTCCGGTCACATTCTTTGGAGTAGTCATGTCGGACCAGAGAATGAATGGGAGCTCGTCTGCCCATTTGCCCTTAGCCCCTATGAGGCATTTCTTGAGGTTGTTGATGATGATTTTGTTGCTGGATTACAGATACCGAGGTGTGGAAGTGACCAACTTGATGTTCCATTGGTCGCAAAAGGCTCGAGTCTTATGACTGATGAACTGGGAGCCATTGTCGCACACGATTTCTGACGGGATGCCAAATCTGCACAAGATGTTGTGTTTTATAAATGAAATGACGTGTTGATCTTTTACCTCTCTGTAGGCTTCATCTTCGATCCATTTAGAGAAGTAGTCCCTCATGGCAAGGAAAAAGACTCTTTGGCTCGACGCAGGCGGGAGCTTCCCGACGATGTCCATTCCCCACCTCATAAAGGGCCATGGTGCTAGAGTCGGATGGAGGATCTCTGAAGGTTGGTGAGGGACAGGTGCATGCCGTTGACAGACGTCGCACCTCTTGGTGTACTCCATAGCGTCTTTGTTCATTGTGGGCCAATAGTACCCGTTTCGCAAGGCTTTCCCTGAGAGGCTTCGTCCGCCGATATGATTTCTGCATTCTCCTTCGTGTAACGATTGCAAGATACGTCCGACTTCTGGAGTCTTGAGGCATCGTAGGAGTATCACTGTGACAGATCTTTTGTACAAGATGTTATCTATGATATCGAAAGAGAGTGCTTGTACCTTGAGCCTTTTTGCTTCCATTTTGTCGTCGGGTAAGATGCCGTCTTTTAGCCATTTGATGTAAGGCAGTGTCTAGTCATCATAGGCGTTGATAACGTCTTCTTCTGGTTGGTCGCCTATCTCCATTGCGACAAGTTCCTCTAATGGTGTGGTCGGTTCGTTGGATGCTCTCGGGACAGCTGGTGATACATACAATTATGTTGTGTGTATTGACGGAGTTTTGGCATGATTTTAGTGTTGTTTTAGGATGCTTTGGAGGTGATTTGGAGACTTGGCGAGGAGATGCGGAAGTTGCGTTTTTGGAGCTTTAGGAGCTGAGGAGCGAAGGATGGAGAAGCAGAACTGCAGCGACCGCCGCAGAATAACGGCGACCGCCGTTAATGGCCATGGAGAGACCTCAGCTACGACCTTGAAACGGCGATCGCCGTTTAAATGCAGCGATCGCCGCATTTGCAGCGATCGCCGTGGAAGAAGCAGCGGTCGCCGCCGCTGACGGAAACATCCCCGAGCCGATTTCATTTTCGGATTTATTTTATATTTCTTTATTTCGTTTTTATTATTTCTTTTAGGATAATTTCAGATTATTTTCCTTTGGTATTTAAGGGTTGAGAAAACTTGTTTCTTAGGAGGGTGGAACCCTAATTTCTAATTCTACGTATTCTCTTGCTATGAAGAACTAAGCCTCTCTTGCTTAGTCAGACATTGAAGCTTTTCGTGTGATTCAGTTGTGAGGTTCTTACTCCTAATCTATTGCATTGGTTCTTATCTTTTCTCTTGCTTGATTTCTTAAGATTGATATTGATAATTTCTAGTCTGATCAACTAGGGTTTATCGTTATTTATCTATTGCTAGGTTTAGATTGTTACTGGTTGAGCACATCTATTCCATTGTAGCAACTGCATCGTATTAGTAACTGGTTGTGCTAATCTTATGCAGAAGAGAATTGGTTTACATTCTAAGGTAAAAACTGGTTGTTTTATTCTAGGGTTGTATCCAACTATATTCCTATCCGTAAGACTGTTGTTAAACTGAATCTTGATAGTTTCAGGGTTGTTTAATTAGTTAGTGCTAATAGTATCTGGTTGTGCTATTAGTTACATCTGAAAAGGAATTGGAATTACCATTGCATGCGATTTTGAGTAGTATCTATGATCAACTTGTCATTCGATTAGCGGATATTGTTTGACTGAGTGCTTTCCCAATAACTGATTTCATCACCTTTAATTACTTATTTACCTTTGCATGTTTTGCTACTAAAACAAACCAACAAAACCCCCCTTGGTTACTTTAAATTGACATACTTATTGCATACTGCGATTGATTTGTCTCCCTGCGGATTCGACCCTTACTTACCTAGGACTACGGTTTAAGGTTTGTTTGGATATTTTGCATAGCAGTTTTTAGAACGACAAAAACCTGTTATCAAATTGGAGCCGTTGCCGGGGAGCCAATTCTATTTTGTGTGTGTGATTTGTGTGCCAATTTTGGTGTGAACCTATCTTATGGTTCACACCCGTGTTACTAATAATCCACCCTTGCTTTTTGATCCAGAGATCGAAAGAACTTTCCATCAGGCTCGCAGGGCTGCACGTGTATTGCTTCCGGAAACTGATACGATGGGTGATAATTTACGCGTTACTTTGGAGTCCTTGACGGCTCCCAACTTAGATCAACCATCTCGTGCTGTGCAGTTTCCTGCCCTGGGTGAAGGGGTGAAGTTCGAACTCAAAACAGGAGTAGTCCATCTACTCCCGAAATTCAGCGGAACTACCCTTGAAGACCCTATTCAGCATCTAGATGAGTTTCTTGAGGTCTGCACCAGTATGAGGCCATCTGAAATTACTGAAGATCAGATGAGGCTGAGAGTATTCTCCTTCTCTCTGAAAGACTCTGCAAAGGACTGGTATCATTCTTTACCCCCAGGGAGCATCACTACCTGGGTGAATCTGAAGAAAGTGTTCCTTGACAAGTATTTTCCGACAATCAAATCTAATCAGCTCAAGAAGAAAATCTGCAACATCGAGCAACAGTCCAATGAATCTCTTTATGATTATTATGAGCGCTTCAAGAAACTGGTGAAGAGTTGCCCATACCATGGTTACGCTAACCATGATCTGATTTTGTATCTGTATGGAGGACTCCGTGAAGATGATCGTCGGATGGTAAACTCCTCATGTGGTGGGAATATCCTGAAGAGAACTTATGAAGAGGCTCTGGAGATATTTGCTACACTTGCGGATGACTCTAGACATTACAATGGGAGAGGCTCCCAAAGCTTGGTTGTTGCTGGTTCTCAGTCAAAGATTGATCAGGCTGATTTTGACGTGCTGAGAGAGGAGGTGAGGCGCCTGAAGCTGAAGGGTACGGCTCAGCAGGCTAAGGCCTGCGAAATTTGTCATGACGACCTGCATCCTACTGATTCGTGTCCTACTTTGCAAGAGGAAGTGAATGCAGTCGGAGGCTATCAGCAGAGACCTAGGCATGATCCCTATTCCAACACTTACAATCCTGGTTGGAGGGATCATCCCAACTTCAGATGGAGAGACCCGGAGCAGAATCAAGGTCAAGCGCAACAACAGGGTAACCCTCCATAACCTAGGCAACCCTATGTGGCCAGACCGCAAGGACAGAGTTCAAATCCTTCATCATCTGTGGAAGACATGATGAAAATGATGATGCAGAGCAACATGGCCCTTACCGAGAATGTTGCCAAGTTGACCAAGAACCAAATGCATTTCCAGGAAAGTATTCAGAATACACAAGCCAACATTCAGAATCTGGAAAGACAATTTGGTCAAATCTCTCAAGTGGTGAACAAACTGGATGCAAAGGATTCCGGTAAACTTCCATCTCAAACTGAAGTGAACCCGAATATTCGAAATGCCAGTGCTGTGACTTTGAGAAGTGGGAAGAAGCTTTGGGAAGAGTGGTCTGAGGAAAACGAGGAAGAGCCCAAGAATTTAGAGCAGAACGGCGACCGCCGTGGAAACGGCGACCGCTGCGCGACACACGGCGACCGCCGTAAAAAGGAAGCTGCTCTCGACTTGGAAGAATAAAATAACGGCGACCGCCGCAACAATTATGGCGACCGCCGTGACGGTGATAATTCTCTCGGAAATCCTGAGAACGCAAACGGCGATCGCCGCGACACAAACAGCGATCGCCGCGACACAAACAGCGACCGCCGCCCCTCTGACTGCGAAGTTGAAGCTGAGAAGGAGTCTGAAACTCCAATTTTTCCTGAGTGGAAGCCTGTTGCGCCCTTCCCATCTGCTTTAAAGCGCACCAAGCCACTTGCGCAGGACAAGGACATGTTTGAGATGTTCAGAAACGTTGAGGTCAACATACCTCTTCTCAATTTGATCAAGTATGTCCCCCGTTATGCCAAATTCTTAAAGCAGATGTGCACAACAAAGAGGAACCAAGACAGAAATAGCAAGAAGAAGGTAAAGGTAAGCGAACATGTCTCTGCTGTGTTTCAGAAGCGCTTACCCAAGAAGTGTGGTGACCCAGGTATGTTCACTATCCCTATCACCATTGGAGGCACCACGTTCAATAAGGCTATGCTAGATTTGGGTGCCTCCATCAATGTTTTACCTTCCTCTCTCTGTGAATCCTTGCGATTAGGACCTTTGCATGCAACCAATATTTCTATTAAATTAGTTGATCGATCTAGTATGCGTCCTATAGGGATTGTAGAGGATGTCTTGGTTATGGTTGGTGATCTCACATTTCCTGCTGATTTTTATGTGTTAAACATGGAACATGACAAGCATGCAGCCCCTATTCTGTTAGGGAGACCCTTTCTCAAAACCGCTAATACTAAGATCAATGTGAGCACAGGTTCTTTAACTATGGAATTTGATGGCCAGACCATTCATTATAACATATATGAAGCCATGAAATATCATGCTGATGACCATTCTTTGTGTGCTCTTGATGTGCTGGAGCCTATGGTGCAAGATGTTTTTGATGATGACCAATTAGATGATATGCAATCCATTATTGTTGATTCTAGTTTGGATTTTACTCTATCTGCTGACGTGCAGGAAGTTGTCAATGAGTTGGATGCTTACTATAAGCATCCTTCTGAGCTACCAGGTCAATCACCTCTGCCACTAACCTTGCCTAGCGAGAAACTTTTGCCCTCTATTGTGCAGGCACCAGTGCTTGAGTTGAAACAACTTCTCGAGCACCTCAAGTATGTCTTCCTTGGAGACAAGGAGACTTTGCCCGTGATCATCTCGAACAAGCTCACCAAGGAACAAGAAGAAAAGTTAGTGGTGGTTCTGAAGGAGTACAAGACAGCAATCGGTTGGACCATTGCTGACATCAAGGGCATCAGCCCTACCACCTGCATGCACCGTATTCTGCTGGAAGGCGAAGAGAAACCTTCGAGACAACCCCAGAGGCGTCTAAACCCACCTATGATGGACGTTGTCAAGAAGGAAGTTCTGAAGCTTCTGCAGGCAGGTATGATTTTTCCTATTTCTGACAGCAGGTGGGTTAGCCCTACGCAGGTTGTTCCCAAGAAGGGAGGGATCACAGTTGTGGAGAACCAACAGGGAGAGCTAGTCCCTACACGACTGCAGACAGGCTACAGGGTGTGCATTGATTACCGCAAGCTGAACGCGGTAACCAGGAAGGACCATTTCCCTCTGCCATTCATTGACCAGATGCTCGAGAGACTGTCAGGACGTGCTTTCTATTGTTTCTTGGATGGGTACTCCGGGTACTTCCAGATAGCCATTGCACCAGATTACCAAGCAAAGACGACTTTCACTTGTCCTTTTGGCACTTTTGCTTATCGCAGGATGCCATTTGGGTTGTGCAATGCTCCAGGAACCTTTCAACGGTGCATGGTAAGCATCTTTTCTGAGTACATTGAGCATTTCATAGAGGTTTTCATGGATGATTTTACTGTTTATGGAGATGACTTTGATGCATGCCTACACCATCTATCACTTGTGCTTGCAAGGTGTGTTGACACCAATTTAGTGCTGAATTCTGAGAAGTGTCACTTTATGGTTGAGCATGGCATTGTTTTGGGTCACATTGTGTCGTCTAGGGGTATTGAGGTCGATAAGGCAAAGATTGAAGTAATTCAATCTTTGCCCTATCCTACTAATGTTCGCGAAGTTCGTTCTTTTCTGGGCCATGCAGGTTTCTATCGCAGGTTCATTAAAGATTTTTCCACGATCTCATCACCTCTATGTGACCTGCTGAAGAAGGAGATTGGATTTGAGTTTACAGCTGAGTGTCGGGCAGCCTTTGATGAACTGAAAGCTCGCCTAACAAGTGCCCCAATTATTCAGGCTCCTGATTGGTCTAAGCCCTTTGAGATCATGTGCGATGCCAGTGACTATGCTGTGGGGGCCGTGCTAGGCCAAAAGGATGGTAGAGCTTCCTATGTGATCCAGTATGCCTCTATGACGCTGAATGGTGCGCAGAGGAACTACTCCACCACAGAGAAGGAGATGCTGGCTATAGTGTTTGCTCTTGAGAAGTTCAGGCAGTACCTGCTTGGTACAAAGGTCTTTGTCTACTCCGACCATGCTGCTCTGCGCTATCTCATGACGAAAAAGGAAGCCAAGCCAAGGCTGATCCGGTGGATCCTATTACTCAGCGAATTCGATGTGGAGATCAAGGACAAGAAGGGTGCTGAGAATCTTGTTGCTGACCACCTCAGCCGAATTGTCCAGGAAGATAACACCCCACAACCCCAGATTCAGACGAGATTCCCTGATGAGTCTCTATTCCGGCTCACTACTGTAGAGCCTTGGTATGCTGATTTGGTGAATTTTCTCACCACGGGTGAATTTCCTCCACCCTTCAACAAGGCTCAGAGGGACAGGCTGCGCAGTTCAGCCAGATTTTTTGTCTGGGACGACCCCTACCTATGGAAACATTGTTCTGACCAGGTAATTCGTAGGTGTATCCCAGAAAATGAGGTAAATTCTCTCCTTACTTTTTGTCATTCTGAGGCATGCGGTGGACACTTTGGGGTACAACGAACCGCAAGGAAGGTACTTGAAGCAGGATTTTGGTGGCCTTCCATCTTCAAGGATGCGCATAACCACTGTAAATCCTGTGACAAGTGTCAACGGGTTGGAAATATATCTCAGAGGGATGAGATGCCACAAACAGGCTTGATTTTCTGTGAAATCTTCGATGTTTGGGGTATTGACTTCTTGGGACCGTTTCCATCCTCTTGCGATAACATATATATTTTGCTTGCGGTGGACTACGTTTCCAAGTGGGTGGAAGCGAAGGCCACCAGGACTGATGATGCTAAAGTTGTTGCAGGTTTCTTGAAGTCCAACATATTTACCAGGTTTGGTGTGCCAAAAGCTCTTATCAGTGATAGAGGAACTCACTTCTGCAACAGGACAATCACTGCGCTATTGAAGAAATATCATGTCACGCAGAGAGTTTCTACTGCTTATCACCCTCAAACAAATGGGCAAGCTGAAGTGTCCAACATGGAGATAAAGTCCATCTTGGAGAAGACGGTGTCTCCCAATAGAAAAGACTGGAGTTTGAGGCTTGATGACGCACTCTGGGCATACAGGATAGCTTACAAAACACCAATTGGTATGTCACCCTTTCGGTTGGTGTTTGGTAAGGCTTGTCACCTTCCAGTGGAGCTAGAGCACAAGGCATATTGGGCTGTAAAGAATTGCAGCTTGAAGATGGATGAGGCTGGAGAGCTTAGAAAGCTCCAACTACAAGAGCTAGAGGAGGCCAGGATCGAGGCTTATGACAATGCCATTCACTACAAGGAAAGGACTAAGGCCTGGCATGACAAGATCATATTGAGGAAGGACTTCAAGGTTGGAGACAAAGTCCTCTTATTCCAGTCACGCCTTAGACTTTTCCCAGGCAAGCTGAGATCGCGCTGGGCAGGACCATATTATGTGACCAAAGTCTTCCCACATGGTGCCGTAGAGCTGTTTGACTCGACATCACAGACTTTGTTCAAGGTGAATGGGCAGAGGATAAAGAAATACCATGAAGGCTTCACCAAAGACACCATTGAGGAGGCGTTCCTGAAGGAACCCGAAGCTGAAACGTGATTGAACCTACATTGAGTCGAGCCACGACGTTAACTACGGCGCTTCTCGGGAGGCAACCCGATGATTAGGTAATTTCTTTTCCTTTCCCTTAGTCAATTCTAGTTATTTCCCTTTTGTTTCTGTATTTTTGTGTCGAACTCACCTGCAGAAACGTGAAAAAATCGAAGAAGGTGTTCACGGCGACCGCCGCGTAACTTGCGGCGATCGCTGTTAATTGCTCACCATGGAGGTTGCCTACGACATCAAAACGGCGACCGCCGTTTAATCGCGGCGACCGCCGCATTTACGGCGACTGCCGCCCTCCATACGGCGCCCGCCGTTTCCCCCCTCCTCGATCACGCTGTTTGCATCAAATGACGGCGACCGCCGTTTAATCCCGGCGACCGCGCCGTTCAGGTTCGATTTTTTTTTCTTACGGAAAAAAAAAATTGGGTCCCGAAAAAACCCTAAACGGGGCGCAAAAGACAGAAAATAAATCCCCGAAAAGACCTTAAACGGGGAGAAAAAGTCATAAATCAAATAAAAATGGACCCTGAAAAAACCTTAAACAGGGTGCAAAAGGCATAAAAAGAAACCCGTTAAAACCAAACGGAAGTAAAAAAAAAAAAAAAAAAAAAAAACCTATACCAGCTAACCTACCCCTCCCCTACCCTCTATATTTTTTTACCAGCCTCCTCCCTTTCTCTCCTCCCCCAAAACCACTCTCAGGCCTCTCTCCCCCAGATCCGGCGACCACCGCGCCCCGATCGCCGCCAGCCTGCCGCTAGCCACGGACCATCCCGCGATCGCTGCTTTCCAGATCTGCAGAATCGGCGACAACTTGAATACGGCGACCGCCGTTCTTCGCAGCGACCGCTGTTCTTCGCGGCGATCGCTGTTCTTCGTGGCGACCGCCGTTCTTCGCAGCAACCGCCGTTTTCTCGCATCTGGTGATTTCTGTCCCCTTCTGCTTTTGATTGTTGTTGCTGCATATTATTGTGATGTCTGGGTTTTTGAAGCGCTCGCTCTCCTCTTGTAAGAAATCATCGGGGGGCGAGGCCTCTCGTAAGAAACCTTCGGGGGTTGAGGCCTCCCGTAATAAGGTTGAGGAGTCTCGTAGGAGACTTTTACAGGATAGGGAGTTCCAGTCCACATTATTCTTTGATCCAGAAACTTTGCGGGATTTGAGGATGTATGAGAGCACGCAGGAGCTGTTTGTTAATGGTGGCCTGGGTAGTTTTTTCCATTTTGCGGCACCCACATTCCCCGCCTGGACTGTGGAGTTTCTAGCCAGCTTTGAGAATCATTGTGATGAGGAAAAGATTACATTCAGTTTGGGTGGCAGCAGGCACTCTATGTCCTGGGAGGACCTGGATTCAGCGCTTGGGATTACTAAGTCCCCATCTTCCGAGAGGGCGTGGGCGGACGCTAATGCTTTCTTTACCTTCTGGTACCACTCTACCGGGACTGAGATTTATGATCCGCAGGGAGGAGAGTACAATTACAAGTGGTCGCATCCGGGCCTGCGCCTAGCACATAAGGTGGTGCGAATGGCCTTCCATGGCCAGTCCGAGTTAAACAAGGTTCCGTACGACGACTTGTACGCTGTGTGGAGTATGACCCCGGAGTGCCCTTTGGTGTGGAGTTGGCGCTCCCACTTTATTGCTTCCTGCAGAAAATTTTAGGAGAACAAGAAGCACAAGATTGTCATTGGGGGCATGATTACGCTGATTGGACGTCACCTGGGCCTCGAGCAGCCCGACCCCTCCCAGCAGCTCTCCGCTGCCTTTAGCTATGATTGGAGGCAGCTCAGGACATCCACTGTGGTATCTGGGACCGGATCAAGCCCGAAATTCTGGTTGTATGGCTCGCGGGGCTGCCATCGGATCCCCATCCCCTTTCCCTTTGTGGTGACCTGTGGCCCGCGCTACAGGGATTTTGATGTGCGCCATTACCGCGTGGGAGCTGGTGGTAGTTCAGCTGCAGGTCGTTCCGCCGCTGGTTCTTCTGTTGCCCTTGGGGCACAGCCTGATGCAGGTGATGATGATAGTGATGAGGAGTATGATGATGAGGATACAGCTTTGCCTGAGGTGCAAGCTACCGCTGATGCTGGACCATCTTATGATTACCAGAGACAGACGTGGGAGATGGTCCAGGGGATTGACGCGCGCCAGCAGTCCATTCAGTCAGACCTCACTGGGTTCCACCAGGAGTTCATTGACTTCCGCCAGGAGTCAAGGGATCATTACGCGACGCAGGTCCAGGACATCCAGGCCATGGGGGAGCAGATGAGGCAGTGGAACCTTTTCATGGGTTCCCAATATCCCGATTTCCCACCACCGCCGCAGTAGTAGGTACATTCTTCACTTCCCCTATGTTATTTTGTCTGATATCATTGAGGACAATGCTCATTTTCAGTGTGGGGGAGTTGATTATGTATTTATTATTGCTAATACTAAAAAAAAAAAAAAAAAAAAAATCCTGGGATGGGCTGAAAACCCGAAAGGGCGGTCCAGGTAAAAAGCAGGTAATCCGACAGGCACTAGGCCTGGGAAAAAGTGGATTCGGAGTGATGTGAGGCGGTGAGTCCATCTATGATAAAATGAAATGAGTGGCTAGGATGAAAACCCAAAAGGGCTCCTAGGCAAAATGAGTGAAAAGAAAAGGAGTGTTTTCTAGGATCTCATTTTACCGGCGGGGCGACATAAAAAGAGGAGACAAAGAAGGATTGTCGGGTAGGTCACTTTGGGAGACATAAGGAGTCATAGATGGAGGTTAGGACTAGTGGTTACTTACATTTTTGGATGACCGGGATAAGCTTGGGGGAAGCATTCTGCTTGCCCTTGAGCTTGGATGTGTGTTGTATTGGCTGCTGTGGTTGAGGTTGTGGATATTGCATATGTGGGTGTTGCTGTTGTGCTGATTATGATGCTGGTGTTGAGGGATGTTGAGCTTTCATGTAGATGCTTTTACTCTTGGTTGTGGGCTTTCCTTACATGTTGATGATCTAGGTGCTTATTGGTGATGGGTGGTAGTTCTCTATCCACTCGAGACGAGTAGAGATTCAAGTGTGGGGGAGTTTGATACACACAATTATGTTGTGTGTATTGACGGAGTTTTGGCATGATTTTAGTGTTGTTTTAGGATGCTTTGGAGGTGATTTGGAGACTTGGCGAGGAGATGCGGAAGTTGCGTTTTTGGAGCTTTAGGAGCTGAGGAGCGAAGGATGGAGAAGCAGAACTGCAGCGACCGCCGCAGAATAACGGCGACCGCCGTTAATGGCCATGGAGAGACCTCAGCTACGACCTTGAAACGGCGATCGCCGTTTAAATGCAGCGATCGCCGCATTTGCAGCGATCGCCGTGGAAGAAGCAGCGGTCGCCGCCGCTGACGAAAACATCCCCGAGCCGATTTCATTTTCGGATTTATTTTATATTTCTTTATTTCATTTTTATTATTTCTTTTAGGATAATTTCATATTATTTTCCTTTGGTATTTAAGGGTTGAGAAAACTTGTTTCTTAGGAGGGTGGAACCCTAATTTCTAATTCTACGTATTCTCTTGCTATGAAGAACTAAGCCTCTCTTGCTTAGTCAGACATTGAAGCTTTTCGTGTGATTCAGTTATGAGGTTCTTACTCCTAATCTATTGCATTGGTTCTTATCTTTTCTCTTGCTTGATTTCTTAAGATTGATATTGATAATTTCTAGTCTGATCAACTAGGGTTTATCGTTATTTATCTATTGCTAGGTTTAGATTGTTACTGGTTGAGCACATCTATTCCATTGTAGCAACTGCATCGTATTAGTAACTGGTTGTGCTAATCTTATGCAGAAGAGAATTGGTTTACATTCTAGGGTAAAAACTGGTTGTTTTATTCTAGGGTTGTATCCAACTATATTCCTATCCGTAAGGCTGCTGTTAAACTGAATCTTGATAGTTTCAGGGTTGTTTAATTAGTTAGTGCTAATAGTATCTGGTTGTGCTATTAGTTACATCTGAAAAGGAATTGGAATTACCATTGCATGCGATTTTGAGTAGTATCTATGATCAACTTGTCATTCGATTAGCAGATATTGTTTGACTGAGTGCTTTCCCAATAACTGATTTCATCACCTTTAATTACTTATTTACCTTTGCATGTTTTGCTACTAAAACAAACCAACAAAACCCCCCTTGGTTACTTTAAATTGACATACTTATTGCATACTGCGATTGATTTGTCTCCCTGCGGATTCGACCCTTACTTACCTAGGACTACGGTTTAAGGTTTGTTTGGATATTTTGCATAACAGTTTTTAGAACGACAAAAACCTGTTATCAGCTGGCGTCATGATGTGTGCCAATGGGATGTGTGGAAATTCTTGTGGATTTAAGACGGACCCTAGATTGGCGAGTGCGTCAGCTTGAGAATTAAGATCTCTTGGTACCTGTCTGATGTTGAACGTTTGGAATTGGTCGATCAACTTCTTGGCTACTCCCAGGTAGGCTATCATTCTGACGTCTTTTGCATTGTACGATCCTTGTATTTGGTTTACGACTAGCAGGGAGTCGCAAATGACTTCGATCTCTCAGACTCCTAGGTCGCGAGCCAGGATGAGTCTGAATATGAGTGCCTCGTATTCAGCTTCGTTGTTAGTCGCATCCCACTCGCATCTTATGGCATGGGCTATCTTGTCCCTGTTTTGGGGCGAAAAGATCGGACGACCTAAATTGCCTTAGATGGGGTAACTAGTCGATCGGGTGATAGAAAACAATCCAAACCAAGCCAAAAATAGATAAACACAGAATAAATGTATAATAGCGTGATGATCTTATTAGATGTCGTGTGAATCAGACTGAATCGTGATACAACTTATCGTAATAAAACCAGAGATCGAGTGGGACTCGACCGGCGACTTGTGAGTGGCGACCGATAGGGATCTAGCATAAGCAGCCGTTAGAGAGCTAGGTGGAGAGCGAGAGTGCTATTCTGGTGAGTTGTCTCTTTTCCGAACGCTTGTCCTATGTGTAATTGTGTAGTCCTCTTCTTATCTTCCTCGTCGTCCTGATATGGTAAGTCTTTTACTCTTGTGACCGCTTCTGCTTTGGCCGAATATTCCATCTTCAATGCTCGGAGTGATGGTGAAGATTGCGCCATTAAATCTCTGCGTTTATGGTGGTTTGAAGGCAGTGGCCGTTGCGTGATCTAGCATTTAATGCTTGGCGAGATCCTCGCGATCCTGTCGGAAGGCATTCGACCAGAGACGTCTCGTCGGATCCTCTGGGCTTTCTTCTTCGATCTTCCGATTGGCAATGGGCTTGGGCTCGACCGATTTGACCCATCTTCTCTGGAGAATCCAGGCCCAACAGTCCCCTTGTGGCAATTTCAGCACGACCCCTAGCCCCGATCCTCTGGCGTTCGACGCGCCATCTGTGTGGAGTTCCCATCTACCTGTTTCTTCCGTCGCGAGCAATTGTGCTGCTTCTTTAGCGGCTTCTTGTTCTAGGGTCGGACTGAAGTCTGCCACAAAGTCAGCCAAGGCCTGCGACTTGATTGCCGTTCTAGGCTCGTACTCGATGTCGTATCCGCTGAGGTGTATGGCCCATTTGGTCATTCGTCCTGTAAACTCAGGTTTTCTCATGATCGATCTCATGGGATGATTAGTGCGGACAATTATAGTATGGGATTCGAAGTAAGGTTTAAGCTTGTTCGAGGCCATTACCAATGATAGTACAAGTTTTTCAAGTGACGAGTACCTCATTTCTGCTGGTAGCAGCGTCCGACTGACGGAGTATATTGGTGACTGCTTGCCGTCCTCTTTTCTGACTAGTACTGTGCTCACAGCTGACTCTGACACTGCCAGGTATAGCAACAATGGCTCGTCGTCTTTGGGTTTGGCCAGTAACATTGGACTGGCAAGATATTCCTTTAAGCTCTGGAATGCGGCTTCGTGTTCTTCCGTCCATTGAAAGGACTTGTTCTTCTTGAGAGCATCGTGGAAGGGTTTACACTTGTCAAATGATTTTGAGATGAATCTGTTCAGAGCTGCTATCCGACCTGTCAGTTTCTGCACGTCCTTGACGCATCGGGGGGATCGGAGGTTGATGAGAGCCTTGACCTATTCTGGGCTGACTTCTATTCCTCTTTGTGTTACCATGTATCCCAGGAATTTTCCTGACGACACTCCGAAGGAGCATGTCATAGGATTTAGTTTCATGTTATATCTTTTTTGTACCTCGAAGTTGTCGCGGAGGTGGTCGATATGATCTTCTTTCTTTTTTGACTTGACCAACATGTCGTCTATGTAGACTTCCATCGTGTCCCCGATCTGGTCATTGAACATCTTGTTGACTAGTCGTTGATACGTAGCCCCTGCATTTTTTAGACCAAAGGGCATTACTTTATAGCAATAGATACCTTGGCTGGTGATGAATGTTGTTTTTTCTTGGTCCTCGGGCTCCATGAGGATTTGGTTGTAGCCACTGAACGCGTCCATGAAGGTTAGCATTTCGTGTCCTGTCGTCGCGTCGACCATGGCATCGATGTGGGGGAGTGGAAACGAGTCTTTAGGGCAAGCTTTGTTGAGGTCGGTGAAGTCGATGCAGACTCTCCACTTGCCGTTCTTCTTTTGGACTACGACTACGTTGGCCAGCCACTCGGGGTAGTGGACTTCCCTTATCTTCCCTGTCTCTAACAAGCTTTGACTTCGTCGTCGACTATCTTGTTCCGCTCTGGGGCGAATTTCCTGCGTTTTTGCTTAACAGGGGGATGAGATGGATCTACATTTAATTTATGAGTGATAATGTTTGGGGATATACCGACCATGTCCTCGTGTGACCATGCAAAACAGTCAGTATTGGATCTGAGAAAATCAAGGATTTGTTGTCTGGTCGAGTCGTCCAAGTCTGACCCGAACCTTACCGTTTGATTTGGCTTTGAAGGATCCAGTACGATCTCGTCGAGTTTTTCCATCTCTGGTTCGACATATCGACTAGGTCTTTCGCCACTCTGTGGTTGCTATGCGATCTTGTGCTCGACGACGCTTTTCATGGAGGCGACATAGCACTCCTTAGCTGCCCTTTGATCTCCCTTGATTTCTTGGACTCCCCACTTGGTAGGGAACTTGATGATTTGATGGTATGTCGAGGGTACCGCCCTCATAGCGTGTATCCATGGCCTGCCAAGAATGCAATTATAGGGAGACGGACAATCTGGGACTAGGAATTTCACCTGTTGGTTGACTCCTCTGGCGTATGTTGTGAGAACGATTTCGCCGATAGTATGTTTAACTTCGCCACTAAATCCGACCAGTGGAGTCGACTTTTTTATCAGGTCGTCCTCGCTTAGACCCATCCCTTTGAGGGCGTCGAGGGTTAAGAGATTGGTCGAGCTCCCTGTATCGATTAGTACTCTACGTATCAAGCAATTTCCGATAGATAAAGAGATTACCAGGCCGTCGTGGTGACTCTCTGACCTGTCGGCGTCGGACTCGTCGAACGTGACCGTCGGGAGGTCGGAGACTTTTCTTGACTTGGATTCTGGCGCTTCGGGCTTATCGCCTTTGCTTTCCTTTGCATGTCGCTTGGCCGCAGAATATGTGTTCCCACATACGTCCGAACCACCTGAAATAGTGTTGACAATTTTTGTGTGAACAGGAGATGGAGGTTTGTCTTGTTTTACCTGATCTCGCCTTTCCATGGTGGCCTTGGCCCGCTTCGAAATTACGTCACGTAGGAGCCCCTGTGCAAGCAACCTAGCGACTTCCTTTCGCAGGGCGATGCATTCGTCTGTCGAGTGACTGTGGTCGCCGTGGAATTCGCACCATCGGCTCACGTCCTTCTTGACGTCCGGTCGGTCGCTCTTTCGGGGCCATCTTACCTCTTTTCCATACTTGTCGAAACTCTTGACAAGCTCCGACACGAAAACGTTGAAGTTATAAGATTGGACCCTGGGAGGCAACGCCGGACCGTCCCTCCAGTCTTGAGACCTGTCTTGGAAAGAGTTTACCTGATTTTGCTCATTTCGGTTACGAGGATAGGGGTGGTGACGTCTGTCTCGACGGTTGTCGGAGGAGGATTTATGACTGGACTGATCAGGTCCGTGAGAGGCCTTTCGCGACTCGCGGTCCTCTTCCAATCTTACCTCGGCCATGGTTTTGGCCTGGACATCTTCGAAGCTTCTACACGGGTACTTGGTGATCTCGTTGTAGAGGTTGCTATCTTTGATCAAACCTTGTCGGAAGGCTTCGATGGAGGTGGTAACGTCGCAATGGGGAATCGCGACTTTCTCTTTATTGTACCTGTTAAGATAACTTCGGAGAGGTTCGTTATACCTTTGGGTGATCCGATAGAGGTCACTTGATTGTCTCTCGAGCCTCCGGCTGCTAGCGAATTGGCTCTTGAAGGAGTTGACCAGATCTGCGAATGATGCGATCATCCCCTGAGGCAAACGCATAAACCAAGTCAGTGCGGGGCCTGCGAGGGTTATGCCAAAACTTTTGCACATGACAGCCTCGCGGGTCTCCCTTAGAACAGACGTAGTCATCAATTTTTGCTTATAGAGAGAGATGTGGTCATCTAGGTCGTTGGTGCCGTCAAACGTCGTCATGGTGGGGAGATGGAACTTCTTAGGGATCTCGACCCTAGCGATTTCTTCGACGAACGGGGATTCTTCAAATCCGCCCGACGCTTCCTTCTCGATCGGTTGTGGGACTCCGGGAATCCTGGCGATGCGATCGTCGAGCGTCTTCATATGATGGTTGAGTGTATGTTGGACGAGAGCTAGGATGTCGGGAGGATTGGTAACCTGTGGTTCGTCGATTCGGGTCCTTGCCGACCCGATCGGTGTGGAGAAAGTAACATTATTAGTTGAAAATGGATTAACCAAGGGAGTTTGAGACGTACTCCCGGTGTGTCCAGATCGTCGTACGCTCGGAGGGGTTGGTTCGACGCCATCCATATCGAGACGCGTTTGGACGCTGCTGTGGAAGGGCATCCGCCTAGATCCAGAAGCCATCGATTGTACCTGCGACTTAAGAGTCTCATTTTCACGGGTTAGTTGCGCAATCTCGGCCTCGGATTGGGTGGATAAGGTGGCCAAGGCTTCGGTCTTTTGGCGTTGTTGGGCGAGTTCCTCTTGGAGGGCAGTCATTTTCTGGGCAAGCTCTTGGAATTGGGTTGGAGTAGGGTTTTCGATAGGAGTCGTGTTTCCTTGAGCTTGGGTGTTGTCTTCGAGACTTGGCTCTTCGGTATTGGTAGGTGGGTCGATAGTCATGGTTGGAAGGTTTCAAGAGAGTGATCGGCAAGTTGCCCCACGATGGGCGCCAAATTGTTTTGGGGCAAAAAGACCAGATGATCTAAATCGCCTTAGATGAGGTAACTAGTCGATCAGATTATAGGAATCAAACCAATCCAAACAAACAATCAACCAATAAAGAAGAAATGTGAAGTAGCAATGTAATTTTGTTGATGTATTGATAAACGAATCAAGTCAGATTACAACTTATCCTTAGAGGAGAGAAGATCGGATCAAGTTCGACCGGTGGTTGTGAGGTTTGACCGATGATGATTGGGCGGAATTCCGGGAGGCGCGAATGGAGATGGCTCAATGCTTGTGTGTATGTTTTTTCAGAGCTAGTTCTGTTATCGAGTGGTGTCCTCCTGTGTTTCTCAGCTTGTCCCCTTCCTATACCCGATCTTGGTCCATATATGGCAAGTATCATCTTTCGACCGTTATCCATGACTTGGCCATATCCTGTACTTAATGCTGGGAGTGATTGCTGGGATTTCCTTTTTATTATCGTCATTATCTTGGTGTTTAAATGTTGTGGCCGTTGCCTCAATCAAGCATTCAAAGCTCAGCGTGATCTTCGCAGCTGGTCGGGAAGCACTCGACTGCAGGGGGTCCGACGACTCTCTCAACTTTCTCCCAGCCTCCGATCTAGCTTGGGCCTGGGCCCATTTTGCTTTGTCCGTCTTCTTGGGAAGATGTTGGGCCCAACAGGTATTACATCACATCCCCCTTAAAAGAAGTTTTGACCCCAAAACTTGGCCGAATAACCCATATAATCGGGTTACAACTAACCTTATTACCTGAACTTGATATCCTTAATCACTTTACCCTTGACTTGATTCCGGAAATGATCAGTTTCCTCAACCATACAACTACCTCGCATTTCCATATGTCACACTTGTAGCAACTCGTAACTATACCCACAAGGTCATAGTTATCTCATGATAATACCCTCTTAAATCTTTACAACAAACTTGCTTTCCCTTAAGCATGAGAACACACCTTTCTCTGTCAACCTTTCCGTTTATAACTTTTCTTAGAGTACGTACCTTATCTTCCTCGTAATCCATTACCAGAACTTAGTGGTCCTTGAGACATCGCATTTCCTAATTCCTTTAAGTGTATACCCCACAATTCCATTACTCATTATCACCGGTTTGGCCCTTATGCCAAATTCTAACTTGGGATCCTTTCGGTAATGACTTAACCTATTCCTTTAATCACTTTATAACTTAAACCTTCAAGATTCCTTAACTTTCTCCAAACATAATCGCCACACTCTATATTCCTCGAAACGGATCACATGAGATATTACTCTTAATTCCTTAAGATATCATTCTGAAAATGATTCATTCACATCAATGCTTACAACACGAACTCACATATGAGAGATAACTCTTAATCTCTTAGAGCATTAACTCCACACATTCATTCCTACACCTTAAGAAATTTCGGAAGAACTTAGCGTATGAGATAACGCTTACCAACTTAGTTAAGAAAGCAGTTAATGCCATACTGATGTGACATAACTCCAGGAATGAAGAAGGATTTTAGGAATGGATTTAGATTTAAGCAATAGAGTCGACCTTGAAGTTAACCACATAGGGAACAAACATCTAAGTTACATATGACACCCCTTCCACCATTAGTCCGACAGTCTCTATCTATACATGGCATATATTGTTCCGGCACTCATGGGGTTTCGTATGAACGATTAATTTGTAATGACAATGAATTCAAAAAAATTCCGAAACAAGGAAACACTTCTTTATCATTCGAACATTACATTAAGGCAACTAACAAAAGTCGAACAGACAGGTTACGAAACTACGGAGATTATCGACACACGTCGTTGCTCCTTAATCTTAAGAAAAGGCTTAACAAAAGCACAACTACTCGATCAGGGTTCCTCCCCGTTGGCTTGACTCATCATGAAGAGTCGTTGCCCCTGGCCTGAAGACCTCATAGGCGCTTTGCCTTTATTACGAGCCATAGATTGCTCAGGAGCAGATAACTCTGGCTTTGGGTTCTGCCCACTGCCAACATTTGAGGCTTGATAAGACTGCGCTGGTCCTTGACCCTTCTTTCTACAGTATGTTTTCATATGGTCTTCCTTCCCACAGTTATAACATACTCGCTTATCCTTTTGGCAATTAAGACTTTTATGTCCAATTTTACCACAGTTGTGGCACTGAATCACTCCGCTACTCCAACCTGAGCCTCTGGCGGAGTCAGACTGAGTCGTCTCGGTCTTAGCACGGCCAGACTTCTCAAACTTGGTAGGCGACGCCGGTCGTTTGAATGAACCAACCTGGCGATCCTGTTGCCCACCCTTTCCCTTAACCTGCTTCTCCCGCTTTTGGGCGGATTCTTCCAGTGTGACCTCTATCTTGTAGGCCGCATCCACATATTGCTCTAATGTAGAATAACCGTGACGCACCATTAGAGGTTTGATTTCTGGATTCATCCATCCGTGGAAGTACCAGATCTTTTGTTCTTCGCTCGACACCTCTGGCCCAGCATATTGCAATAAGTGGTTGAACTTAGCTGCAAGCTCAGTCACCTTTAACCCATCGGTCTTAGGATACATAAATTCCTTGTGCTTCTCGTCCCTCATAGCACGGGAAAAGAAACGATCAGTCATCTTTGTTTTAAACATGCTCTAATTCAGCTCGGGATGATCAGCTAGACCAGTGCTCTCCCACCATTCGCTAGCCACATCCTTGAGTTGAAGGGAGGCGATGTGCACTTTCTTAGCCTCAGTGCAATTCACGTTCCTGAACAGCCGTTCCATATGTGAGAACCAATACGTCACTCTGACTGGTTCTCCAGTACCGTCGTAGCTATCAAACCTCATTGAACTCACGGCTTTCAAAGTCTGACCGTAAGTTCCTCTGTCCCTGACAACATTGACCTGAGGTACGTGCTCCACTGGCTCCTCAACTTCAGGAATAGCCTGAGGAACCGAAACACCTTGTGCTTGTGGTACATTCGACCGAATTACGTCGATAATCGTCTGCACAACAAACTCACGAATGGCTTCTTTAATAGTGTCATCCAAAACCACCGGAGGATTAGCATGTGCTTGACCAACGCTTGCGGGGTTATTGTGAGAGACAGACTCACGCTCCTCCCCTTGATTAGCAGCGCTTCTCAGATTCAACCTTTGGTCATTACTTGGTTCTACACTAGCACGAGTTGTGTTTCTTGTGTTCACCATCTGTTGGTGAATCATAACGTTAATTTAGAACTTTTCCAATTTGATCATGATGCTCTAGTCAAATACGTTATGATATAGATTGTAAGGGTCCAAACTAATAACTTTATATTAGTCTGACTAACCCTTCACTGTTAACTGTAGAAACGACCTTCTTCTTCTTACTTAAGAATGAGTATTCTAGGGGAAATGTCAATCTTTAAGTGACATTGACCCTAAGAAGAGACAATATCCCTAAGAATGGATCTAAGGAATAAGTAATACTTGAAGCTTACAGAAGTTTGAAAATCACTTTATTAATAACCTCTTACTTTCAAACTTTATACATTATACTATTAAGAGTTACCACCATAAACTTTAATTTAATTGCTTATAACACAACATTTTTATAAACCAATTATAAATAGCTTTTGAAGTTCAAATAGCTAAATCATTATTTTAAATTCCAAGGAGTAAAGAAAACTTTTAAATCCAACAGTTAAATCTTCAAAGTTCTTTTTAATAGAACATAGGTTGAAAATAGTTTCGAAATTAATTCTTTCAAAAATTCTCAAACCTAACAATAAACCCAAAATTTTAAAACCATTGCTCTGATACCAAATCTGTAACACCCCCGACTTACATCGGTAGTGCCACACGCCAGTGACCTCAGACGTTCTGTCCGATGTCACCCCATGCTTTGATCGGAACAATTAACTTAAATAAACATAATAAATAGCGAGAGATTAAACAGCGGAAGACATTTGTATGGGAAACCCAATTCTTTTATATTAAAGATCTCTCGTCAAATGAGGAGATGATTTTACAACAGAGTGATAATACATCGAAAGACTTTTAAATTACACAGCGAAAGACTTTTAAGAATCAGCCTATAACATGGCTAGGTGATAAAAATACATGTTAAAGTAATACTTAACAACTTAAAACACTGACACTTAAATCTTTGTCTGCAAGCCTCTTATCCTTCAACAGGTTACTTTGACTTCGGGAACCAACCACTGATGTGCCATATAGGACGGATGACACCAGCCAACCATGCAAGGGAATAATCGGTTGGTTAGTCTAATGAAAGACTATGCAAGGGTACAAATAGAATGGTTCTAGTGATCGTAACTGTTTACTATCATTGTTCCTCGAATAATAACCGAAGGAACGATATATAACCCGAAACTTTCACGGAATGATTTCATACTTAGATATGCACTGAAGAGAAGATTCCAAAGAAATTGAGTCTTAAGGAGAAAGTATGACGAATGTTTGGGAACGTTATAGTTTCACACAAGCGTTTAAAATGACTTGATGTTTCAGTTCACGACCAACCTCACCGCACAATGCGAATTCAGATTGGAGAGAGAACTTTACTCTGATCAAAGTCAAGACGAGTTTCCCTAGCTGCACTACTGCATAGCTGCACTACTCGTCTGAAGGTATATTAATTATATGCGACAACGGCACTTATCTTATTAAATTCCAAAACGCACATTAATGTTAAGGCTTTTAATATTATCTCGAGTAACTACGAAAGTTCATAACTACGAAAGTTTAATACACATGATGACAATTATGCCCACCCAAATTGCACTAGCAAGGTGCTTAACATCTCCTACCTTACCGGGATAGGAAGCAATGGGTCACGACCTCTAAGAGCAGTATGAAATTATTCCTACGAGTACCAAGTTATAAAGAAACGACTAATCCTTATCTGGAATTAGCGTTCCTACGAATACTCGTGCTATTCTAGCATTAAAGTTAACATTAAATCCACAACAATACCATCACGGTAATTAACCAGTATAATAGCTTTGTTCTAGCAATATATACAATCTATTATAACATCACATCTTAATCACGTTATTTATAAAATTAGTTCCCAAACGAAAACAACAGTTCACTCCAATTTAATTAACAATTAAAAGCAATTGATAATTAATAGAACATGGAATGATTAAGCAAGAGCGAACCGCCACTTGCCTTAGATTAGACGAAGCTTAACAAAGCTCAACGACAACGGGTTTTCGGGTCCGAAACGGGGACAGAACTCAGGTCACAAATCCCTACGGAATGACCCATAATGGAACCCTAAGTTAGATTCGATAATAACATATACGAATCTAAAGAAAGACGAACCAAAGCGAAGGAACAAAGCCTCGCTCGAGACCACAACACCCAAAGCCACACCACGAGCCCAGCCCACCGCGGGTGCGGTGGCTCTGGCCGCGGGTGCGGTGGAGCTACAGAGACGAGACAATCAACGACGACGATGACAAAAACTCACCGTAATCGACGCGTTTGGCTTTGATTTGAATGGGCTTTGGCTTCTAACTTCTTGGATTATCAACCACCACTTTGAGAGGACCTCAACTACTAAAGGAATCTCCAGCGACAACTCCGGTGAGAGCTTAAGTTTTCCGGCGAAAACGGAGATGAGAGATTTGAGAGGGAGAGAGCTTGCTTCAGTTGTGATTCAATCCCTCTTCAGATGCTCTCCATTTATAGGCCAAGCAAGGAGGTCAAGCAAGGTGGTGAGAAGCAATGAGGTGCATCACCCGACCAGGGGGCAGCCATGGGTGGCAACGACGATGCCACGTCGAGGCCCGACGAACTGCAGAAAGTTGTCTACGATGATGTTGACTGTCGCGGGGTGCGCTGGAGTCGCCCTTGGCACCGCGGGTGCGGCCACCCGACCGCGGGTGCAGTTTAGGCCAAATCTGGGCCTTTTGCCCGGGAAACGTATGGGCACGAGTTGTTAATCCCCGAGTTAAATATATTCGTACCCGGTTAATATCTTTGCACCCGAATGAATATTCTAAGCCCCGAAAATACGTCGAATGTATTTTATACCATTCAGAAAAATTTTACAGAGATCAAACATATTACAGAATGTCTGAACTTCTCTGAAAATAATCCGACTTGTAGGACGGGAGTTGGAAAAATTACCAAGATGCCTTTATAGAAATGAGGGGTATTATAGTACATTAAATTAAAGTTTGGTTGGTTAAAATAGAATTTGATAGTCATGTAAATAAAACATAAATAATGTAAGATATATTGATTTAAAATTCAAATGGGTTGATTAACATCAAACTTTATTAATATCCATAATTTGACACAAGAGTAATATGGGTCCAAAATCGTTTTGGTGGTTCAAAAATAAATCGCTTTAATATAAATATATAAAAATTATAGATTATTCAATATAATAATAAATTAAAAAAATCAAATAATAACAGCTCAACAACTTTTTCCTAAAAGCACTCTCATGGCTCTAAATTCCTTTGCTTTAATATATACATATATAGATAGGTAAATTGTTTTTGTATTTAACATGTTCTTAAAAATTATTTCAATATTTTTATGTTAAAAATTATAAGTCCCAATATTTGTTAAACATTTTTTTCTAGAGCACAATATTTGTGTAGCATAAGTATGTGTTTTATAACAAAATTCTAGCTTTAAAATTGATATGTTAAAATGTTATATTAAAAATATATTATTCAAAATTATGAATATCAATCATATAACTCAAAAAAATAAAAATTTAATGACTAATTGTAAATGTTTAGTCTAAAAACATCAAAAAATTGAAATAAAAAAGTTTGGGATAGTTACAATATACCACATGTTATTCCTATTTATTATGATGCGTTTATTTAGATGTTTTTTTATATTTAAAGAAAACATAAATAAGTTTTTAAATTGAAAATGTTTGGGTAATTAAAATATACGTTAAGCAATTAATACTAATAAATTATATCGATTTTCTAACCTATTTAGGGCAAATGTTAAAAATTCATATTTTAGAAATTGTTCTCTAAAAAGGAATGTTTAAATCCTTTTATAAAATAATAAAATCTCTGATATAGTTACACCTAACAAAATCCTTTCAAAATTAAGTGCTTAAGACATAGGTTAGAAAAATCATTTTTGTATTTAACATTTTCTTTATTATTTTATGGTGTAAAAATTATCATTGGAGTAGTAACGTAGCTAATACTACGGTTTATATCGAAAAGAAGTGAACCTATATAAGATTAAATTGCCATGCTCTTTGAATGAGATTTGCTAAAAAAAAATAGTGAGATTATGATTTATGTTATTTTAATAATAGATTAATATTATATTAAATAAAAATTGTTACATTTAACAATAAAAAAACCTCACTAATATTGTACATTAAATTAAAGTTTGGTTGATTAAAATCGAATTTGATAGTCATGTAAATAAAACATAAATAATGTAAGATATATTGATTTGAAATTCATATGGGTTGATTAACATCAAACTTTGTTAATATCCATAATTTGACACAAGAGTAATGTGGGTCCAAAATCGTTTTGGTGGTTCGAAAATAAATCGCTTTAATATAAATATATAAAATGTATAGATTATTCAATATAATAATAAATTTAATAAAAAAAAACAGCTCAACAACTTTTTCCTAAAAGCACTATCATGGCTCTAAAATCCTTTGCTTTAATATATAGTAATAGGTAAATCGTTTTTGTATTTAACATGTTCTTAATTATTTCATGGTGTAAAAATTATCATTGGAGTAGTAACGTAGCTAATACTATGATTTATATCGAAAAGAAGAGTGAACCTATGTAAGATTAAATTGTCATCTTCTTAGAATGAGATTTGCCAAAAAAAATAGTGAGACTATGATTTATGTTATTTTAATAATAGATTAATATTATTAAATGAAAATTGTTACATTTAACAATAAAAAAACCTCACTAATATTGTACATTAAATAAAAGTTTGGTTGGTTAAAATCGAATTTGATAGTCATGTAAATAAAACATAAATAGTATAAGATATATTGATTTAAAATTCAGATGGGTTGGTTAACATCACACTTTGTTAATATTCATAATTTGACACAAGAGTAATGTGGGTCCAAAATCGTTTTGGTGGTTAAAAAATAAATCGCTTTAATATAAATATATAAAATTTATAGATTATTCAACATAATTAATAAATTGATTAATCAAATAATAACAACTCAACAACTTTTTTCTAAAAGTACTCTCATGACTCTAAGTTCATTTGCTTTAATATATAGTAATAGAAATAGATTAAGCAATAGAATTCATGTTGTACACTGCAAAATAAAGTTTTAAAGCATATTCTAATATTCTATTTTCCAAAAACATTATGCATGTTTTTTAAAATGAAGTACTGATATACATTTGCGGGTAAGATTAATGTATTTTTAGAGTAATAATTATCGGATGTAATATTTAGAAGTTCTAATTGCTAGGATGAAAGACAATGGTCAAGAGGAAGAGAAGAAGAAAGTCGTTTAGATTGAATTTCAAAGGAGCTGTTCATTATAGATAATCACATTTTTTTGTTGTCTTCTCTAGCTGTGACCCTTTCGATTCCATCGGTCCCTTTTAAAGTTAGATCGAGTACTTTGTAATCTCGTTTTGGGAAGTACCCTCATAATTTATGTTTCCTTGACATATGAATTTCGGTTTGTCTAACCGAGCGTATATTAAAATCTCCTGGGTAGAAAGTTTTGATTATGTATTAATTTGGTATAGTTTTTTTATTTTTTATAAACAGTTTACTATTTTTTATTTGGGATTTATATTCTTTAATAGGAATTCTTAAGGATATATATTAGAAAACCGTATTAATTTATAGATAATTACATTTTTATGAAAGTATAGTATGTCAAATTTTTTCAGAATTACAGTATAAGGTCAAGTAATAAGAAAAGTACAGACAACTTTTTTATATACGATTTGGCCATATGGATCCCATTTTCTCTTCAAAAAATCTTCTAAAACCTGTAGTTTGTCCAAAGTTTGAACTAGTATCTGATGTGGTACAGCTTAATTATATAATGACTGAATTAACTATTTCAAAAGAGGCAAGTGACGGATAGCTAGAGAAGCCGGACTTCAAACTCATTAATTATAAGTTTATAAAAAGCAAACGTTCTTATGAGAAATATTAATTTTCTATAACGACCGATCAATCTAAATCCTAATATAACAAAGTTTACAAGAATCTGCATTATCCAATATATACATAGTCATGGAGTCCCACTATATGAACAGTTACAGGCTACATCTAGTAAGGAAACGAATATTCACATACGTACACATACACCTACAGCTACACCTACTTGTCATGTTCTCTCTCGATACTTTCATGGCCTCCATGAAATCAATTCTACACTTTCATATGACACCTCTAAGTGTAAGAAATTACCAGAAAATTATTACATATATTGAATAAGCAAAATTACCTTCTTTGCTCATATAAATGTTGAATCAATCTTGGCCCAAACATATGGGTCGAGTGCATGCCACAATAAACGGACAACATAATGAATACTCTGATACACCTGTTTAGTATCCTCTAGCTGACCTCTCTCTTCCTTCTCTATCCTATTGTTTCTACAGTTGCACTTCTCTCTTTCCTTTTTTTGTGTTCAACCCAAACATGCAATCGTCAACCCCTTTTTATGAAGCTTTCCGGCCAAATCACCACTACTATTCATCCATCTGATGTAACTATTTTATTTTCCTTGGTATTGATCTCCAAATACAACCTCCAACCCACCACTTTAAATAATTTTCAAATCTACAAACGCACCCAATTTGATCTGAAATGGCCCTGTTTGGATTGGATTGGTTCACATGAGTCGGATTTGGCCCGAAAATAGTCCGGGCTTCAGGTTTATGGTATAATAGGTTACATAACCCGGACCCTTTTTTACAGGCCCGGGTTAAATACATAACTATAAAACGCAAGAAAAATGGACTATTTAACCCGGACCATGAAAACACGTCAGGGTTAAAAAGACATTAAATAACTCGAATCTTTTGGCGTCCGTTTTATATTATATTGTCCAAATATCACACTAGTAGGACTTTATAACTCAGGTCTACAAACAGTTCGAGTTAAAAAGTCCCATCAGCATCACATTTCAAGGGATGCTTAATACCCTCGTTATTTGAAGGTCCGAGTTATTTTTCATGATATTAATATCTTATATAGCACGGTTGTTTTTAGGTCTGGGTTATATAATGTTCTTAATAATGAACCAATTTATTTTTGCATATTTTCAACATGTAATTACAATGTACCAATCTTGCCTCTTCTCAACGCATTAGCCACTCTAAACTCTATACAAAAAGATATAATACCCATGATAAAATCCAATATCATATCACATTTCAACACAATATGCCAATATTACAAAAAAAATAACATTGCTCACCTAATTTGACAATGTACTAGAATAAACCAACTAAAGAAAAACAACACTAAAATCATATTAAGGCACAATGCATACTTGTCTAGAGATAACAATTCACAATTCATCACCAAAAAAAATTAACAGTTGAAGCAAAAAAAAACACCTATCATGATTCTTCATTTTCACTGCCAACTCGAATCAGTCTACACCCTTATACTTTCAAAGGCATACACTAAGTCTTATTTTGTACTCCTTGCGTATTTCACTCTCTTTCATAGAGGCAAAACATCATGTACTTATGCCCAAAAATTGGAGATTTAGATACATAAAATTTCACTCAATTTTCCTTTGTACTTGAAGTTAATTTAGATTGCATATTCTTATTATAATGTCAAATCATAGAAAAAATGAGTCAGATCAAAATTGCATGCTTACAAACATAACTACTGACATATATTGAGATTTATTTGATGTGTTTAACAAGTATTTTGTCATATAAATAAAACTCATACATAACTACTTACTACACAAGAGATAAGAAATAATCCAACTACTACTTTCAAAATTCATCAATATTTTAGTGTTTGTAGGTAGTCTTGTTATCATACCACTAATTATCAAACACGATAATTGTTAATAAGTAATATGTCCCCAAAGACTTATTTAGTCACAACCAACCTATTGAAAAGTGTAAATATACTGATAGGGATAACTGAATATTGTTTTTGACAAGGTATAATTTTTCTCATGAACTTTAGCACATAATATCCACAATCAATCATATTTTCCTGACGAGGACAATGTAACTCAACAGAAATACATATACTAGATTAGAAAATATATCATATAAACTCAACATAATACATGAAGATTTAGAAATATAAGTATTTAACCTGAATGACATGCCACAAAGTTTGTTTTCTTGAAGTTTTTTTGCCCAATATGGAGTATTTCAGTATATTGCTCTTGTTTATAAGAAACATAGGTTTGTGGTAAATATACAAAAGATAAGAATATATTACTTATTTTAATGAAGAAAGACTGAAGTGTCACTAATGATTCTGCATCTATTTGGTGAAATAGCCACTAAGTCAACCTTCAACACTAATCTGGGGCACTTTTGTGGTAGCATCAAACTTGGCTTCAAATTTAGCCTCGAACAATCTTGAGAAAACTTAGCCTCGAGTTTACCAACAAAGTAAATTACCAAGCTATTTAACCTTGAGTATACCCTCGAATTTAGCTTGTATTGTACTTTTGAACATGTTTAGCGCGGAATAAATATGGTATAGAGCATATGTCCCACTTCGATGTTCCAAACGGTGTTCCAATCATTATGATTGGTCCATAATTCTTTTTTTTTTTACTTTTTTATCAAATAAGTGGATGTTTTTTTCTTATTATCTTTTTGCCAATCAAAATGAATGAGATGCCATTTGAGACACCATAATGAAACAGACGGTTTGAATCGAAATAACATGGTAGGCACATTTTTGGCTTCCAAAAGTTTTGGAGCCTAGTTGCACTCCGAATTTACTTCAAAATACATTTTCTGGTTATATAGGAACAAAAGTTACCCTCAAATAATTTACGTGCCTACCTAGCCCGAAAACAAATTTTCAAGGCTAGTATTTGTAGGCAATAGCCATAGAATTACCCTCGAACTAATCTATTATATATACTAAACTAGAATCTAACTATGTTACATGGCACCCAATCAATTACAAAGATTATAAATCAATCACCAAAACATCAACAACACAGATTAACTCATAGTTGGATTGATCTTCTCGCCCCGAAAATAATATAATATTGGACTGATCCACAAAAGGACTATCTAGAACACCAGACTGGTCGATGCCCTACCTTTGCCTCTCCTAAAGCTCATCCACCATCGCAACGCCCTCGATCTTTTTCCCCTCCATGGACGATCTCCCCTTATCTCCATCGTCATACCATCCCCGTTGAGCATCGATTTGCACATCCTCTTTTACGTCACCGTCTTGAAATCTCTGATTTGTGGCAGTGTTTGTCTCGGTAAAGGCATTGAACCTTATAATTGACAAAACAAACCCCTCAAAGTTGCAATAGCCATTACCGGAACACAAGAGCTTAAGTACTTGTGTATTTTCAGAAAGTGAGACTAATTGAATATCTTATACTAGAAAATCTTAATAACAAAGATTAATAGTCAATTGAAAATTAGATAAAAGTTATAGTCGAGATAACTAAACTGCTATGTATTTGTGGATACATGATTATAAACTAAATAAAAGTTGTAGAAAATCGAAGATTATGAATTTTGGTTATAATTGTTTTTTCGTAAAATAATTAAAACATATTCGATATGAGATTGAAAATAAAATATGTAAGACTAATTAGGCTATTAGATTTGTGATTGATTTTTTATTTCAATTTTATAATTCTCCATTTTAAGTTATGGTTCTTAATCAACCAGAATAATTTTTGACACTGCTAACTTATTTTTCATTTTTACTTAATCAACATGATATGTCAGAATATTTCGTTATTGCGACTTTCTGTAAAAAAAAAAGAGAGTAAATAAAACTTAATTGAAAAAATCAAAGATTAACAAACATGATATCTATAATGAACACTTCCCAAATAAACTAAAGCTCATATCAAAATTCATGCAATATTTTTAAACTAATATTTATTTTTCAGCACAATATCCAAATAAAAATTCATTTATGTTATTTTGATTTTTTTTCCTAGAATTAAATCAATCTAATCATAAATATCACATCCAAATGATATTATGTATACTAGGATAATTTAAATGTTGATTTTAATTAATAGTATTCAAATATCACGTAGATATTTATTGTTTGTGGAACAATATTGTTTCCAAATTAATTTATCAGGACTACGTATTAACATATTTTTTGACTAATTACTCACATATTTATATTTCTAAATTTAAAGGTTAGTGAGGTTACCCATTTATATGATTAGTTTGAAACCTTGATGTGTGATGTACTATATAGGACTAAAGTAAAACTTGCTAAGACCACTTGCCGTTTTGACATTGTGCTACGTCATTTATTGTCATATGTCTACTCCATATCGTGCCACATCACCAATTTTTTTCCAATTATTTTTATTTTATAAATTATATAAAATATTATAGATATGATCGTGATTTCCTTTTTTCAACTTATAATTCACAATGATCTTGATTTTCATATTAGATAGAATATATTAGGTAATTTTCAAATAAACTCTATTAATTTATTTCTAGGTATATGACTTGATTCAACATATTATGTATGTAAGAAATTACATTAATATTTGTTAAGTGATTATTAGTACATATTTATTCATATTATCATACTTATCTTAATTTCATTTATATTGTCACTAGTTAGATACATTCTTCAATTTTTCTAGCGGTATGCATCCGGTCTAGACCGGACTGAACCGTTTTTTTTTGTCTGGTCCGATGGATCGGAATTTTTCCGATTCTTGGACCGGAGATCGGACCAGACCGGTATGATTCGGTCTGGTTCCGGTCCGGTCTTGGACCGGTAAACGGATTCTTTTAAGTTATTTATATCCATTAAAAATTATTTATTTTTATAACTATAGTTTGTAATATTGAACAATATATTTTGTTACTAGTTTATTTTTATAATAGAAACTAATTTTTAATAGTGTTATGGAAAATTAATACATAAAAAAAAATGGTCCATCTCCGGACCGAAAAATCGAAATCTTAAAAATGATAGATTGCAAACCGGATCGAAATACACCGAGTCCGGACCAGCCTGATTTTTTGATCTGGGCCAAGTTTGTACACCCCTAATGTTTTTTAAAAATGTGAAATAGATATATTTTTAATAATTAAAAAAAACTAAGCTAGTTAGTGCCAGTGTTCGCGACAATTACGCTTGTTTCTAGCAGTGCTATACGAATATTAAAGATATGGTAAATGCTTACCATAAGAGAAAGAAGCAGTTAGCCAGAAGGATTGAAGTGACGCCATAAAAGGAAGGAGATCAGAGGAAATGATTCCCGGAGAAGGAGTGGAGGCGTTATTTTAGGAATTAAATATGTGATGGTCATAACTCATAAGAGATATAGCCTATATAGATCTACTGTCTAGTACATAGGTTAAGATCTGATATGTAAATTTTTTTAATTAAGTATTAATTTTTTAGGATATTGTAAAAAAAAATTAATTTTTTTTTTTTTTTAGAGTTTATATTTCTTAATAGAAATTAGGATATAGATTAGAAAAATCTATAAATCTATTATGATGTAAGAAAATAGAAGATTTTTACCTACAGTGAATTTTACAAAGCACATGACCAACTTTCTAACAATTTCTTATTTGTATGATATTTGGTTTCTTTAATTTCTTGATTAATCAAGCAATCCGTCATCATTTTGCTCATTATTTTCTACATTCTTTATCTTTTCGATTTGGGTTCACATGTGAAATTAAAGAAACCAAATATCATACGAAATGCGAAACGATCTCGGCCGTACGTTTTTTTTTTTGGTAAACAATTTTATTTATTTTTCCGTTTTTGTCTCGTGATCATTCTGGAATAGCCTATATAGAAGGTTCACGGATAAGCACAAAATGTTCATTTATTTATACATTCACGTTCACAAATAAGCACTGAATGTTCAAAGACATGTGTTGGAACATGATCATGTTATATGTGAACTTTTACGGCACATAAAATGAACATATAGTACTTATATGTGAACGTCAATAATTGTCTATTCCAGAACGATCAGAGACAATAAAAAAAAATGTTGACCGAAAAAAAAAAGTTCACCATATTTACGGTTATGCCACTGCGTCACTATTTACTCTTTCCCCCTTGTTTTAACAGTACAGCCCCTTGAATATTACCCCCCAAATAATGAACATTACCGCCCAGATAATGAACATATGGTGTCTATTTATGAACGCGAATGAACATGACCGTTTCGCATTTCGCACGGTAAGCATATTTCGCACCCGAAACAGACTCTATATTTTGAGGGAAATTCATATCTAAATCGGTTTATTTCTGTTATGATATCATTTAGTCTACATAAGTGTCTAGCATATTTTTCGATTGTTGTCATTCTTTCAGATTTAATTTGTATTTGTCATTAATGTTTGTTAATACTCCTCCGTTGAGTTTTAATTGACGTTCTAGGCTTAAGTCCTTGTTAAGTTTTAATTGTCATTTTAGACTTTTTCACCTATTTTTTTTAGATTTATCCTCGAGTTTAGTAATTTTTTTATTTTTTTTTGGATTCTCATTTTTTTATTCATTGCTTCCCTATTTTCTATGATCTACTGACCAACTAGAGGAGATTTTCTTTTATTTTTTGTGAAATTTCATGAGCACTAATAAAAAAAGTAATTAGTCACTAATCATAAGGATAATCTTGGAAAATAATTGGTTTCTTATTTTGTCTGAAATTTACTAGAACGCCAATTAAAACTTAACGGATAGAGTACTTGTTAGGATATGTCGTCATTTTACAACTAAATATCATTCCTTAAAGTAACATCTAAAGTAACATCTTTAACAGAGTATTAAACTTGTCCGAATAATAACTACTCCATCCGATTAAAATTAAGTGTCGTTTTAGCACTTGAAATTTGATCAACTTTACATATCGTTTTAGGATTTGTAGGCAATTAATTAAGAGAGAATTATGGAAATTGTTGTTGAAATTTGTTTTTATTGACTTGTTTTGTTCTAAACTCTTCATTTATTGGCTCAAGACTCAAGAGTGTGGTAATTATTTATTGTATGAGAAGATTGAGTGAAAATGTAAGATTTTAGATGTAATTTAATATTTTTCTTAAATATTGTATCTTAGGCTAAAATGACACTTATTTTAAATTGGATGGAGCATATTATAATTAATGACCATGGAGAATTTCCTTTTTTTCTTGGGTATACCTTCACTGCTCATATAAATGTCGAATCATAACTACGGAGAATTTCCTTCTATTAATACAAGCATTCAAATGAGAATGTCTTCGTTGGTTCAGCTGATAACGGACATGCATGACGTCTAAAAAGATCCGTGTTTGATCTCCGTTGTCAACCGTTAGGAGCTTGTTGGTGAGCGATTAGTAAATTTTTAATAAGTATTGGAAGAGTCCAAAGGTCTACCTTGGCTCTATAGATCCCTAAAACCCAACTCCACTAAACCTTCTTTCACCAAAAAAAAGAAGCATTCATATGAGAATATGTTTTTAGATAGCAACTAGTGTAATACCCGTGCCTTGCACGAGATTTTTTATTTTATTTTATATTTGTAAAAATCGTATATTTTTTATTATCGAATAATCATTGTTTCAATATATATTTGATTAGTTATTTAAATTAAAAATGACAAATTGACTAAACAAATTAAAGATATAAATGACAAATTCGAATTAAATAGATAATCTACTAAAATAACGATTACTAACCATTTTAAATGTCGGACATTGGGATACGATCATTAACGAAAGAATTGGGAGTACCTCGAAGTCTAGATCCTGCATAATTAGTATAGTAGATTTATGTTATAATTCTAAAAATATTGAACTTTATTTTAAACATTAATTGTTTTCCATACAATTCAATTAAACATATATTGTATTATTGAACATCAAACACATATTACAATAAAATGAAAAAATCGAAGTAAATGGATAATCTACTAAATAACCATTACTAACCATTTGAAATGTCGGACATTGGGATACGATCATTAATGAAAGAATTGGGAGTACCTCCAAGTCTAGATCCTGCATAATCAGTATAGTAGATTTCTGTTATAATTGTAAACATATTTAACTTTATTTTAAACATTAATTGTTTACGACAAAATTCAATTAAACATATATTGTATTATTGAACATTAAAAACTGATTACAATAAAATGAAAAAATCAAAAGTAAATAGATAATCTACTAAAATAATCATTACTAACCATTTGAAATGTCGGACATTGGGATTCGATCATTAGCGAAAGAATTGGGAGTACCTCCAAATCTAGATCCTGCATAATTAGTATAGTAGATTCACGTAAGTATTTATATTTATTAGAAAAAATGTCTTCAAAATAAATGCAAATATTGACCTGATCCATTTGAATTTGTCCGATGTCGTTTCTCTCTAATAACAGCCAATCTAAACTTTCTGTTATGTCGGGTTAATTCGTCCATAACAAAATCAACCTGACAAACTAACATATAAACATTTAAATAAATCAATCTACATACCAAACATTTATTTTAATCTTATAAAAATTCATAAAATGGTTAACTACTTAATTTAAGTATTTAAATATAATTCAATTATAAATATTTATTTAAGTATTATAAATATATATATATATTTATAAATACTAAAATGGACTTATTGGCCCAAAGGACATTTGTATAAATTATAAAATATTAATGCAAATTTGAATTGGTTTAATGTCCTTTAAGGACCAATTAGAATAAATGCATAACTGAAATAGACGCCAAACTATAAAATCCCAATTTATGTAAAAAGTAATTATTTATATTAAAAATAATTTATCCCTTATCATGTATATCTAATATCACCAAATCTCAAAATTATATTATTTTTGTTTTTATTCATACATACAATAGTCAATGGAACTTTTCAGATATATTTTACAAAGAAAATAAATAAAAATACAAACTTAACATTTAATATAATTATTTAATTATATGTGCACTATACCCTAAATACAAATTTAACAACAAATTTGTTAACATCGGCCAAGCCCATAACATTAACCTCGTTTGTTTGATAAACGAAGCCCATAATCTGATGCAAGTAATTGGGCCAAGCCCATAACATTAATCTCAGACATTTTACAGACGCTGAAACCCTACCTCACTCCCTCATTTCCATTTCACTTCGGCGTCGCGTTTCGATTTCACTCTCGTTTTCTTTCTCCTTTCAATCTTTCCAGTTCGATCCACATAGTTTCTTTCCTCTTTCAATCTTTCCAGATCTAGGATACTTTGAATTTCATCTTTCTGGAAATATCGTCCAAGCCTTCGTTTTGTTTTTGTTCAAATCTTCCAGATCCAAATTGGTTTTTTCACTAAAAACCCTATGATCTACATGTTCCAAATCTGATTTATTCTACAACCAAATTAGTTTATCAGAGATCCACAAAAATATTAGGTTATTCTTCAATCTCGTTCAGATCCAGAGGACGACAAAGGATGACAACAAATCTGGATCTGGCTAAAGAAGGGTTAACTAAACCTTAATTATTTCACGGATCTGGAGCTTCATAAAGGTATTTAACATTTCTCTATTTTATTTCCTTCTCCGGATAATTTTTCATTTTTAAATCATATTCTGCCTTATTCTGTGTCCAAAAATTTTCAAACAAAAAAATCGGCGATTTTGTATTTCATGTTGTGTTTATTTTTTTGTTGCTTTATCAGTTTCGTATCTTGTGACTAATTTGTTTTTTTTTTCATAATATGGTATGACGACTTCTGGACATTGCTGAGGATGTGTTCATCTCTAATTGTCTGGAGCTTGATAAAGATAACTTGAATAAGGAGGCTATGGGGCTCTCCCTAGAGGCAACGAAGGTAATATGTTAATGTTTTATCTCAATCTCTAATCGTCTGGCTTGTGAGATAATTTGATGTTTGAAAATTGAAATCATAAATTTCCTTTTGTTAACAAATTGTACATATTTTGACAAATTTCAATGATTCGACTGGTTTTGTGATTTCATTGTTTTAAAATTTTCCAAATTTCGGATAGAAATATAGTATAATATCAGACTCGCATTTCATTCATTTATTTTTGGTTTTAAGTGCGAAATGTTATCTTAATCTAGATTGTTCTTCATCTTGTTTTTGTTTAAGTCTAATATATGTTCTTTGCATAAAAAATGTTCTTTAAGTTTTCTGGGCTTAGTTAATTGATAGGAAGACGACGACTAAAATTATGTTAAAAGCATGTACCTTTGTCTGCAACTGACTTTATATGGGCTTATTGGCCCTTTGACTGTTTGTTTGTATAGATTGATTAGACTTATTTAATCGAATGTGCTAATAGGCCCAAATAAAATAGTTATAACATTGTATGTGCGTCCAAACACTGAAAAACATATAATATTCCGGCCCAAAATGTATAACCAATCTGTATAGTTAATTTCAATATAACCAAATCTGCTTATGGGCTTTTTGGCCCATTTCATGTTTCGTAATTTAAATATGCCTAATATAATTTATTGGCCTCATAACACTTTTTTATATGCGGCCCAACATGTGTATTATAATGCTATTAAACTCCATATTTTTTTGTTAATGGGCCGGATATTTCAATATTTACCTGGTCAATAAATATTTGGCCCATTAAATTGTGTACTTCGGAGGATAAGCCCATTCTAATTTTAAACTGACATTAAATTGTTCACTTGGGCCAAATAAGGCCATCTATTTGTTTACCTGGTCCATTAACAAACTTGTAAAAAGAAGACATTTCCCGATTCATCTAGATCTGTAAAATCATTTCTCCCTCATTCAACTTTCTGATTCTACTCTGTGTTTCTGTCAAACTGCAAATCAACTCTCTCTCTCTCTCTCTCTCTCTCTCTCTCTCTCTCTCTCTCTCTCTCTCTCTCTCTCTCTCTCTCTCTCTCTCTCTCTCTCTCTCTCTCTCTCTCTCTCTCTCTCTCTCTCTCTCTCTCTCTCTCCATAGATGCTTTTACAGTTCTAATATTTTGTTTACACTTTGTCTTGAAGGGCTAAACCAAAAGACATTTCGACCACGTCTTCGTCTTCAACTAAAATGCAAAGTCATGGAGGATTTGCAGATCCAACAAACATGATATTATTAAGGAGGTTCGTCTCTCTCTCTCTCTCTCTCTCTCTCTCTCTCTCTCTCTCTCTCTCTCTCTCTCTCTCTCTCTCTCTCTCTCTCTCTCTCTCTCTCTCTCTCTCTCTCTCTCTCTCTGACTATCTCTGACCAGATGTATTTGTTACAAAGTTTGTCTTGCAGGGATAAATCAAAATCGATTTTCAGCAAATGTATGTGTCTCTCTGTATGTTTGGTGGAAGGATTAAAAATTTCTGTCAGTTTAAGAAGTAGGTTCGTTTCTACATCTCTCTCTTTTATTCCATGTATCAATGGTAATTTTATACATTTAAATAAATGGTGCAATGTATGATTTATACTATTATTCCATGTATAATCAATATCAGCATATAATTTATCTCCTTGTGTGTCTATTTCTCTTTGACATATATGTTGCAATGTATGTGTGAAAGACATTTTTTTTAAATTATATAGAAATCTGCAAGTATAATGTAGTATATAAGAAATTACATTACCTATTTATATAGCATGCATATGTCGTATAATAAGATATTAACTTTTGCAATTGTTCCTTCTCTCTGATTGCATGTCACCACGCTATGTGTACCTGATCATAACACTGAATATTACATACTGCTTGGTATGACTACTATACTATTATTTGGCCTATCTTGATATGATCAATACATTGTATAGTAGTTACTGATCATAAAACTTGTGTCATTACAGGTTGCAACATATAATCTCCAAGATGCATCTGCTAATGTGATTCAATCTATACAATTAGGTCATGGTTTCATCAATTGACTAATTTTGTAATTAACTGATCTACTTGTTTAGTCTGTACTTAACAAATTTGTTATTGGTATAGGTATCATGTGGGAGCTCGGATTGGACTCAAAGGAAATTTGGATAATAAATACACACAAAAAAAGACCTAAGGGTATGTCTACTATACTAACTTTTAGTGTAGTAAGTAGTTTAGTTGTAAATAGTGTAGTAAGTAGTTTAGCTGTAAACTAAATCATATAAGTTGTAAGTAAATGCTTCAGTTGTTAACTAAATCATATAGTTGTAAAATAAATATTGATAGTACACAACTGCATACAATTTATGTAGTTTAGTAAGTAGTCAATTTTTAATATTGATAGTAAGTAGTCAACTGCATAAAATAAATATTGATAGTAAACTAAATCATATAGTGTAGTAAGTAGTCAATTTTTAATTATATAACTGAATATAATTTATGTAGTTTTAAATAACAACATTAAGGATTTAGAAAATTTAGATGTAACATCCAGGATAACTTGTTAGCAACTAATTGAATACAACTATTGTAAAAATATCATAGAAGCTGTAAATAATTCGTTGAACATACAATACATGTTAATAATCTATATATGAGAAAAAAAATACAATTGTCGATAAAAAAATTAAAGATTCAGAAGTCCACATACCTGTAATGTCTTTTATGGCTTGTAGTTCTTTTGACATAGCTACAAAACAATATTGAAAAAAAAATTCAGTACCTAAGCAGTATGCAGTATACAGTAGACAAATTTCACACTGCATATACCAAATAAAATTGCTCTATTTCAACTTTCCCAAGAAGCACAAATTCAGCCAAAAGACACATAAGTTGTTATACTAAAAATCAGTTGCTAATGTACGTACCGAAGCCATACCCTTATCATATCAATGAGAGGGCATTAGTAGGTGCATAGTATGCTCGGATAGGTTGTTAGAATGACCGACCGACTCTTCTAATACCCTCTCCGAGCATATTCTGCACCGACTTGTTCAACCTACTTGTTTTTATGGGAATGCTTAGTTCTGGATGTACTGAACAAAACTGAAACAAAGATGATAAATCAATATCATTGTACATAAACTGAAACAAAAATAATTTATTGATGTTATTACCTCTTGAATGTCTTTACTCTGTTAAATTTTATCTACTGAAAATAACTGAGAAGCTCTAGATTTATAGACGAATATGTGAAAGAGATGTAGAGTCTTCTATTACAAGTTTCTGCGAGAGGAAGTTTTTCAAAAAAAGCTTCCTCTCGCAGATCCATGGCGATTCCCTGTCATCCTTCTCATCTTTGTGTCTGCTTGTGTAGAAAGGACGGAAAAAAAAACGAATATCATTATATATCAGCATATAGGTTCTGAGTTATTACCTTGTAACTGATTTCTGGATGTACTAAAAAAACTGAAACAAAGAAAATAGCTCAATATCAGTATATATATCAGCATATACGTTCAAGATGACGGGCTATAGCTTTATTAACTACTGAATTTGAAAGGTATATCATAGAGTGCAACTCCAAAATTTGAAATGACATATACACCTCCTTCCTCTAATATTGCTAAATTTACCATAGAAGCTTCTTTAATGACCGCATGGATTTTCTCACCCTTAAGACAATCAGAAATAGATCTTAGTCGTATTAAAAAAATAGGAAAACAATTTTGTATATATGAAAAACAAATTATTTAAAAACTGAAAATTAATACCTTTTCATCCATTAAAATTATTTCAGTTGTACTGTATTGCGTACGATCTTCTTTCTTCGGAACTTTAAACAATCGAATTACTCGAACCTTTAGCTCATAATTCCCTCGGGTACCCGTAATATCCTTTATTTCTTGTTGTTGTTTTGATATTCCTACAAAGTTCATACAAAAAACCATGACAATTCAGTACAAAATTATTATAAAAGGCAATATAAACATTTCATATGTACACTGTGAATTGTAAACTGAAATAGAAATGAAAATTAATTGCAGAAAAACTAATAGGAAATCAGTTCGTTTTGAAAATGCATTGCAGAAAAATATGTTAATGACATTTCGTATGTACAATCAGTTCGTTTTGAAAGGAGTTAGGCCCAATGGAATAAGATGCGAAATGAATTCTAAAGCAACAAAACAAAAAACAAAACAAAAACGAACTAAAAATTTAATAACAAACTCACTTTTTATATGGCTTATGCAGGAGAAGAAGCGAAATCGATATTGTGAGAACAAAGCTTTAGATTGTACTTGTGGGAGAGTCTCTCTATTTATATGGCCTAAAGGTATGGATTATAATGATTTTATTTGATTGTGCACATATTGAAAATGTCTTAGTTGAACGGATTTTATTCTGTAAATTTATTCTGTACATGTTGAAATTGGGAAAAAATCGTGCCTTGTAGATTTCATATATTTCAGAAAATCTGTTCAGTAATTGCAGCAAATCTTGACTTGCAGATTTCATATATTGCAGAAAAAATTCGTGCCTTGCAGATTTCCAACATTGGTCTACTTCATTTCTTACCATTTTATTTTATGTATGTATTATGTAATTTGTTTGAGTTTCCAGCCAAGCATTTATTTTGTATGTATGGCAATGCAGTTTCTTTTAATTTTTTTTAGGTCATTTCAAACAGCAACAACATTTTTGTGTTCTTTGCATTGATGGTTTAATGCAAAGAACACAAATGTCTATTAGCACAAACATCTTTTAGTTTATTTTTTTGCAGGCTTTTTCGAAACATCTATTAGAATAAAATATTTGCAGGGTTTAATTTTAGGTATATATAATATTGGGTTAGATATTAGGTTTATTTTTAGCCATACATAGTGTGGCAGATCATATATTTACGATTTGAAAATAATTAGTTAATATTTGGAAAATATTTTCTATGATTACACGAAATATATGATGACAAAAATAGTGTGGCAGATCATAAATTTACAATTTGGACAATATAATATTGTATACATATTCTGGCAGATCTTTATTAAAGGTAAAAAAGACAAAACCCAAAAAAATCGAAATAGTTGCCACGTGTCTAAATTGATGTAGTAGTGCCACGTGGCAAACAAAAATTGGGTGCATTCTTGGAGTGCCACGTGGCACAGTCAGACTTTGCGTTTAGTAGATATATATTAGATTTTTTTTTCTTCCCAAAAACAGTTTTGTCATAAAATGTGCTATACCACAATATTATCAAGGTTTAACATACAAGTGAATTAATGGCACAGAAGACCTTTCATATCATAAGGTAGTTAATTAGCATTTTATCGATCTGTACCATATATTATTTCACAAATGGATGGAATATTTCCAATTAAGAAAGTCAATCAAACTATATAAAAACTGGTAAGAATAAGAATATGCCCCTTTGATACCGGAAAGATCATGGTATTTAACCTCCCCCAAACCATCTCTCAAAAACAAAAACAACAATACCTTCTTGAAAGAAAGAAAGAAAGAAGGTCTTGATCGATCGAAAATGGCGAAGCAACTGGAAGTGCTGAACGCGCTGGATGTGGCGAAAACGCAGCTGTACCACTTCACGGCGATCGTGATCGCCGGCATGGGGTTCTTCACGGACGCCTACGACCTGTTCAGCATCTCCCTGGTGACGAAGCTGCTAGGGCGGCTCTACTACACGACGGCGAACCCGAAGAACCCGGGGAGCCTCCCGATCAACGTGACGGCGGCGGTGACCGGCGTGGCCCTGTGCGGGACCCTGGCGGGGCAGCTGTTCTTCGGGTGGCTGGGCGACAAGATGGGGCGGAAGGCGGTGTACGGGATGACGCTGGTGCTGATGGTGGTGGCGTCGGTGGCGTCGGGGCTGTCGTTCGGGCACGAGGCGAAGGGCGTGATGGTGACGCTCTGCTTCTTCCGGTTCTGGCTGGGGTTCGGGGTGGGCGGCGACTACCCGCTGTCGGCCACCATCATGTCGGAGTACTCGAACAAGAAGACGCGCGGGGCGTTCATCTCGGCGGTGTTCGCCATGCAGGGGGTGGGGATCCTGACCAGCGGGATCGTGTCGCTGGCCGTGTCGGCGGCGTTCGAGGCCAAGTACAAGCCGCCGTCCTTCGCGCAGGACCCCGCGCGCTCGCTCACCCCCCAGGCCGACTACATCTGGCGTATAATCCTCATGTTCGGAGCCCTGCCCGCCGGCCTCACCTACTACTGGCGTATGAAGATGCCCGAGACTGCAAGGTTTAATATATTTACCCCTTCTTAATTAATTAATTTACATACAAAACTTACGACCTGAACATTATAAATAACCTTAATTAACCCGATCCAATTAACAATGAATATGACTTGGTAATAAGATATTAAGAATTCGGTGGGTATGGAAAGAACGTACACATGCATGCATCATATGATGATGGTATATGAATAGGTACACTGCGTTGGTGGCGAAGAACGCGAAGCAGGCAGCGGCAGACATGTCGAAGGTGCTGCAAGTGGAGGTGGAGGCGGAGGATGAGAAGCTGGAGGAGATGTTCCGCGACGAGACTCGCAACTTCGGGCTGTTCTCGAAGCAGTTCGTGCGCGTGTACGGCTTGCGGCTGCTGGGCACGACGAGCTGCTGGTTCCTGCTGGACATCGCCTTCTACAGCCAGAACCTGTTCCAGAAGGATCTGTTCACCGCCGTGGGGTGGGTGCCCCCGGCCTCCCAGATGAGCGCCATCCGCGAGGTCTACAAGGTCGCCCGCGCCCAGACCCTCATCGCCCTCTGCGGCACCGTGCCCGGCTACTGGTTCACCGTCGCCTTCATCGACGTCATCGGCCGCTGGACCATCCAGATCATGGGCTTCTTCTTCATGACCGTCTTCATGTTCGCCATCGCCTTCCCCTGGAACCACTGGAAGAAGCACGAGAACCGCGTCGGCTTCATCATCATGTACTCCCTCACCTTCTTCTTCGCCAACTTCGGCCCCAACGCCACCACCTTCGTCGTCCCCGCCGAGGTCTTCCCCGCCCGCCTCCGCTCCACCTGCCACGGCATCTCCGCCGCCGCCGGCAAGGCCGGGGCCATCATCGGCGCCTTCGGCTTCCTCTACCTCTCCCAGGAGAAGAACCCCAAGCTCCGCGACCCCGGCTACCCCGCCGGCATCGGCAAGAAGAACTCCCTTATCCTGCTCGGCGTCGTCAACTTCGTCGGCATGCTCTGTACCTTCATGGTGCCCGAGGCCAAGGGCAAGTCGCTTGAAGAGGCCTCTGGGGAGGTTTATGAGGACCACTCATCCGAGGACAAAGCCTAATTAACCCTTCTTCATTAATTAATTTTTGATTTGTAACGTACAACACTTAATTGTGTTGATTTGCTGTCATCCCATCCATTTGCTTTGTGTGCCTTTATTGTTTATTTATTACTCAAGTCGTGCTATATATGATTGTATACTTTCTAATCAAAAATGTATTCAAAATGTATACATATATATGTTGTTTAATTTGTACGTTTATATATATTGGTGAACAGCTGGTGTGATATGAAACAAAGTGTTGACTTCTTTAATTAACTTCTATTCTCATTAGAATGATAAGAGTGCATGTGAGTGTGAATGTGTGATTGATAAGTTAGGTTATAAATATTGATGATATATATGAAAATCGAAAAAAGTCTTTCTATTAGTATATGTTGTATAATTATTTGAACTAATATATATATATAATATGAAAAATAATAATTATTAAGATGTTAATAAAAGAGTACGGATTCGGTGAAAATAATCATTAACTAGGATGAGAAATAAGAATACCTCCTAGCAAAGGCTAGGATTGGAATGAACATTAATTAGGATGAGAATGACACATGACCACTTAAGTTGATAATTAATCAATCAAATCAGTCATCAGTCGGTCAACGCCGAAGCTCCAACGTTGACCGGTCAATTTTTTTTTTCAGGGTCACTTTTTGACTTATGATGACATGTGCATACATTTTGGCTTGTGTGTGCATCTATATTAACCTATATGTGCATCAAAATTTATAAGGCGTTGTCCGGTCAAAGTTTTTTTTTTCCGGCAACAATATTTTTGTGGGACACTTTTTGCTTTTGCTAACATGTGCACCATTTTTGGCTTGTGTGTGCATCAATATTGACTTGTATGTGCAATAAAATTTTATAAGGTGTTGTTCGACTATTTTTTCCCATTCAATTTTTTTTCAGCCCAATTTTTTTTTCAAAACTATTTTTTTCTTGAGATGGCATATGCATACATTTTGGCTTGTATGTCCATCTAAAAATTATACAAAATGTGCATTGTTTTCTAGAGAAAATTTGCATTAGTTGTACACTGTATGTGTTATAGTATTTCATTAAGTCTAGTATACTTAGACTTATATACTATAGTATTTTATTATATTTCATATAGTTACACATATATACTATAGTATTTCATTAAATTTCGTATAGTTACACTTATGTACTATTGTAATTCATTAAATCTCATATAGTTACACTTATGTACTATATTATTTCATTAAATTTCGTATAGTTACACTTATATACTATAGTATTTAATTATATTTTATATAGTTACACTTATGTACCACTGTATTTCATTATATTTCATATAGTTACACTTATATACTATAGTATTTCATTAAATCTAGTATACTTAAACTTATATACTATAGTATTTCATTATAAGTGTAACTATATGAAATATTTTTCACTAATCTAGATTAATTAATTTAACCAAGATTAAGACAAAACAAATCAAAAATACCCAAAAATCGCAAAATGGGCACAAATTCAATCCCGCCGGAATACCTTCTTGACACCTCGTCGGAAAAACTCCAAATTGAATGGAAGTGGTCTTTTTCCGGGGATGTAAAGAGAGGGCTTTAAAAGAGTACCAATTTTCAAGGCTAGTAGTACCAACAATTGCAAGAATAAAGCTTCCATGTGCTCGAATTTCGGTCAAGAACAACCGATAACGGGATTTAGGGTTCATGAGTTTTGACTTCGAAATTGGATGCATTGGGACAACGATTGAAGGGGATTTTATAGGCATTTTGAATCTTAGGATACCCTCAACAAGGCCCTATGGTTCATGCCCTCCAATTGAAGACGATTTGATCCAGTTTTGGATTTGTTCAAATCGACCCCTTGGACGACCGGTGGCTTTGGGGATAAAATTCTACGATTTTAATCGACATTCAATCCGATTAAATGTGGAATTACATGTATGATAATGTCCTCTTAAATGCCCAATAATTAATGGTTTCAATCGGATCCAAGAAATTTGCCAAATCCTCCATTGAAGCTTATAAAAGCTTACGGATGGGTTGTTGTTCAAAGGAGGAGGAAGAAGAAACTATGCGCACGGGTTGAAGGTTTCATTTTTTGGGGTTTTGGAGGGGCAAACTGTGATACCCCGTATTTTTGTAAGGTTATTTTAGGAATTATGGAATTTTCCCGAGTACCCGTTCTGTACGTCGGATTTAATTCAGGTAGCTTGAGACATTCTGTAATGTGCTCTGTATCTGTAATATTTTTCTCAGTGAAATAATATACAAACATCATGCCTTGGATTTTAAATTGTCGTTCACGTACGATAATTTTTATCCCGGTTTAACGTCTGGTTCATTCAAAGCCGGATGGGCGGGAAAAAGGGGGAAACGGCGACCGCCGTTCAGAAACGGCGACCGCCGTGGTTGGGCCCGAGAAGTCAACGTGTCAGCTTCTAGCTGGCCGCGACAGGCCTAGCGACGGTGACCGCCGCATTTACGGCGACCACCGCGTGCCCGCCGCATGCAAAATTACGGCGATCGCTGTGATTGTCCAGTGGGCATTGCCCGCCGGTCGCCGGTGTCGTTCGAGGTGCGCCATTACGTCGTTTGCCGCGTCTGAGGGTTTGCAGATCACTCCTTGGGGTTTGCCTATAAATAGACGAGTTTGGGCATGGGTTTTGGGTCATCTACAACCCCGAATCGCTGCCAAATTCGCCTCTCGCCGGAGTTGTGTTTTCGCCGGAATTTGAAGGTCTCGCCGGTGTTGCTTTGGTGTGGTTTCTGAGTGCCTTTGTGAAGCTTTTGGTTAGCCTTGGAGGTTAGAAGCCAAAGCAAGTCGAAGGAGGCCGAACCGCTCGTGTTTTGGGGTGAGATTTCTCTCGTTTCAGTCAGCCGTGTTCTTCACGGCGACCGCCGTGATGAATACGGCGACCGCCGCCAGTGCCCAGAACGCCTTCGTGGCTTTGGCTTGGTCGGTTGTCGTCGTGGCGTCTTTCCTTTCGTGTTCTTTCGCCGTGTTTAGATTCGTACTGTTTATGTCGGATCTAACTTAGGGTTCCTTTTATGGGTCGACTCGAAGGTTGTTGTGCTGTCGGAACTATACCGTGTCGAGCCCGGAATCCAGTGACGTCTTTAGACTATTCTGCGGAGTAAGGCAAGTGGCGGTTCGCTCTTGCTCATTCGTTCCATATTTACATTAATTATCAGTAGTTTATCTGAGTAATTAATTTGGAATGAATATTCTGTTTGTCTGGAAACGGTTTTGATAAACTGTTTTGAAAACCATATAATAGGTTGTATATATGTTAGAACAACGCTATTATCTGTGATCGCCTTTCGGGCCTTTATGTGGATTTATCCTGTAAATGTTGTGGTGCTATAACTGTTTAGTTAGCACTGTTAGATAGGAACGTTACTCGGACTCTGTCCAGTCGTTTCTTTATAATCTGGTATCGGGATGGCTCGTCCCCATCTGGTACTATTCTATGATCATGATCGGTCTCTTACACATGTGTGTAGAGACAGGACACTTAGCTGGTGTCACAAACCTTTCGGTATACGTCACTCTCGATGAAACGTATACTATGATGTGTCGTCCCATTGGTGGGGTACACATGTAAAAGTCTATAATGTGATGTGTGTTTTTGAAACATAAATCAGATAAGTGCTACCTTGACGCACATAATTAATACACCTTGGGCGAGTAGTGCAGCTAAGTGATAGTGCAGCTAGGAAAACTCGTCTTGACTTGAATGTAGTACGTTCTCTTTCCAATCTGGATTCGCTGTAGGCGATGAGGTTGGTCGTGAACCGAAGCATCTCAGTCAGTTTTAAATCATTGTTGTATGATTCTGTAACTTTCCAGATTTGTCATACTTCCTTAAAGACTCATTTCAGTTGGAGTCTTCTTTCGAGTCGATTTCTGTGAAGATTCAGTCTTCCAGAATCTTCTCTTGTGCATACCTCTTGTTTATTCTAGTAGGAGTATGGTGGTTGACTAGCGTACTCGATTATTATTCGAGGGACGAAGAGTCTAACCTAATACAACTACTTCGAACCATTCTGCTTTGTTCCCTTGCTAGTCTATTCATTTAGACTAACCAACCAATATTTTCCCTTGCATGGTTGGCTGGTGTCATCCGTTCGATTCGGCACATCAGTTAAGAAGTAGCTCAGAAGATTAGAAGGACTATGGAGTCGGCGGTGGTTTTTGAATGTTTTAATTATTTCTTTAATCAGGTTATGATCCTTTGGACAATAACTCCGTTTGTAATATACTTTCTTAGTCTTTCGCTGTGTTTGGTTTAAACTATGTTTTGACCTACTCGGGATTGGGTTGTAATCCCGTAACTCTTGTTTCCTTGACAATGTTATGTTTTGGAATTTAATGCTTGATCATTGTGTATCAATTGCATTTCATAAATTGTGTTTAATTGGTAAAGCCTTGGGTGATCTCGGTAAGGAACACTGGGGTCACTGGCGGTAATACCTTTCCAAAAAAGTTAAGTTTTGGGGGTGTTATAGTTGTGATATCAGAGCGAAACGTTTTTAAAACGGGTTTGGAATTTTTATAAACCATTTAACCGTTTTCGAAATGCTTTAAAGAGGGCTCTGAATTTTCATTCTGAAAAGAATTTCAAAACACCGTTCATAGTCATGTCTTCTTTATAGTCTAATATAGTAAGCTTGCTTCTATGTCTAGAAAGACTAATTCCTTCCTTATTGTTCGATAGGATGGGTGTCTGCTTTTCTATTTGTAGGGGGTCGGAAGACGCCAAGTTGGATCAGCCGAGGCTAGATTTTCCGTTACCTCAGCGATGTTTCGAGGTTGGAGGCCCGAGTAGCCCACCCGAAGACGTCAAGCACGTTCTCCCCGAGTCAGTTGTCCTTGTAACCAGGAATGCTATGGTCCCTAGACCTGCACCTGTGCCGCCACCAAGGGTGGAGGAAGTACAGGAATGGGAGCAGGAAGACGAGTTGTCAAGGTATGAACAAGGGGTTTACCAAGACGACTTTCTGCTGGGACCAATTCCCGAGGAGATCGAGTACGAGGAGGAGGAAGAGGAGATGCTTGAGCAAGATCCTGTCGAGGACGAGGATATGATCGAGGATGATCCCGAGGATGAGGATCCCATCGAGGATGATCCCGAGGATGAGGATCCCATCGAGGATGATCCCGAGGATGAGGATCCCATAGAGGATGATCCAGAAGAGGATCCAGAGTTGGACCTAGGAGGGCAGAATCAGGAGCCCGATACAGAATTGTCACCAGTGCCAGAGTACGCACCCATGTCAGAAGCTAATTGGGAGGCACTGTATACCGAGTACGGTATTGGGAGAAGTGACAGGGAATCTCAGCCTATCCCTACTACAAGGAGATGGAGGTCGGAATCCGAGCTGCAGGAGATTCTCCGCCAGAGCGAGGTAATCTCCGCAGAACAGCAGCGTCAGAGGGATGAGCTGATCGCCAGTACTCAGAGGAGGGCTGGAATAGGAGGACCAGTCATGGACGACCCATACTTTACCATGACTGAGCTAGGACTATGTGCTTCAGGGTCAAGCAGGGTGCGAAACCCATCGCCAAAGCTCGATGGTGAGCCTAGCCCGAAGAGACCATGCACGAGTAGCCAGTAGTATGGGAGACATTTTGGAACGCCTTGAGGAGGAATGGCGTTCCCTATCGTAGTAGTTCATTTCTTAGTATTCCAAGTTGTACTTTGTGTAATATTTCAGTATTGCGGCAAGTACTCTGAGAAACACTTATATCTTCGAGCAATGTTGTCCAAACGCTCGAATGATAAACTTATGTGTAACTTGTGTAAGAATTCGAAGGTTCATCTATAAAATACCAAGTTGATCTATTCTGAGTAATTTATTTACGTTGGTATATTGCATAAGTATATTGCATAATATTAATGTATTGAATGCTTGGAATTTGATCGGTAAATAGATGGTGAACCCAAGAAGCACGAGAAACTCGACTCGAGCCGGTGCTGGGACTAGCCAAAACCCCAGACCAGCAGGAAGAGGTGTTCAGGATGAACACGAGTCTGAGTCTCGCATCCAACAGAGGCGTGAAGGTCAGGATCAGACCCAGGCGCCGACGCTATTTGATGCTGCAGCTGTTGAGGCGATCCGTGGGATCATGATGCAGGCAATTGCAGATGTGTTGAGACCAAGTGCGCCTCAAGCACAAGAAGTGCCTATTCACGCAGCGGTTCCTGATGTTGTGGAACCCAGAAACCCCGTGATACAGGAGACTGCCGTCAGAGCGAGGGACAGCTATGGTCGCGCTCTTAAGACCATTAATTCCATGAGACCCGACTGCTATAACGGAAAAGGGGATCCAGTGGCAGTGACTCATTGGTTCTCCCATATGGAGAGGTTGTTCAGGAACGTGGAGTGTACGGAGGCCGAGAAGGTCCATATCGCTTCTCTTCAGCTGAAGGAGGAGGCTAGCGAGTGGTGGGAGAGCACTGGTTTGGCTGAGAGCCCAGTGTTGACTTGGTCGATGTTCAACACCAAGATGGTTGATCGCTTTTTCTCTCGTGCTATGAGAGAGGAGAAGCATAAAGAGTTCTTGTACCCTCAGACTAATGGTCTGAGAGTGACCGAGTTGGCATCTAAGTTCAACCATCTTCTACAGTACGCCACTGCCGATATCACCAGCGAGGCTCAAAAGATCTGGTACTTCCACGAGTGGATGAACCCGGATATCAAGCCATTAATGGTGCACCACACATGCTCTACCTTGGAGCAGTATGTGGATGGTGCCTATAAGCTGGAGCTAACTCTCGAGGAGTCGACCAAGAGGCACAACCGACAGAAGTCGATGCAGAATCAGAACCAGGGAGGTGGTTTTAAGCGCCCTGCGCCACCGTCTAACTTCGCCAAGTCCGGCCGAGCTAAGACGGAGATGACGCAAGGAGGATCGACTCAGCAGTCAGGGCAGACCAGGAGTACAGTTCAGTGTTATAACTGCGGTACTGTTGGGCACAAGAGCACTGAGTGTCGGAAGGAGAAGAGGCCATGCTTTGGGTGTGGACGTGAAGGTCATCTGCAAAAGTTCTGCAAGCAGGGGAAGCAGAAGGGAGTAGAGTCGCAGCAAGGGTCAGTTCATCAGAGCAACCGACCTAGGTTTAAGCCTGCCGAGACTCCTAGCCCTTTAGTGCAGACGACTGCTCAGAACAGGGGAAAGGCCCAGCTGTTTCTGGAAGTCAGGGCCAACGCTTGTACGAGATGCGTGAGGCAGATGGACCCAGCGCTCCGATTGCTCAAGATACTCTATACCTTCACTCTACTTCAGTGTGCATTCTGTTTGATTCTGGTGCTACGCATTCCTTTATTTCGGATAGCTGTGTTAGCAAGTTAGACTTAGTGTGCAACGATTCGTGCGACCCTTTTGTCGTTAATCTTCCTAATGGAGAACGTTTGGTGGGAACCAAGCATTTGTCCGACTTTCCAATTACCATTCAGGGTAAGGAATTCGAGGCAGATTTAATCTGCATAGCCATGGCTCCATACGACATTATTCTCGGTATGGATTGGCTGACGCATCACAAGGCGGTGATCGACTTCAGTTCAAGAACGGTGACGGTGTCATCTGGGGGCCAATTCGTGTGCAAGTTCAAAGGTCGAAATGACGCTGATAACGGCAAGCTGATCAATGCGATGGCTGCGTTTAAGCTATTACGACAAGGATGTGTCGGGTACCTTTGCTACTTGGATTCGCCTGAGAAGGATGGACCTGAGGTTCTTGATATTCCTGTAGTTAGGGAATTTTCGGATGTCTTTCCGGAAGAAATTCCAGGATTACCCCCGAACCGTGACGTAGAGTTTTCTATTGATCTCGAGCCTGGTACGGCGCCGATTTCCAAATCACCGTATCGGATGGCTCCGGCTGAGATGCAAGAATTGAAGAATCAACTTGAAGATCTTCTTGATAAAGGTTATGTCAGGCCGAGTGCATCGCCGTGGGGTGCTCCGGTATTATTCGTCAAAAAGAAGGACGGATCGTTCCGACTTTGTATCGACTATCGATAGTTGAACAAGGTGATGATCAAAAACAAGTATCCTTTGCCTAGGATTGATGACTTGTTGGACCAGTTGCAGGGAGCAAAGGTTTTCTCCAAGATCGACTTGAGATCTGGATATCACCAGCTCAGGATTCGTGAGCAGGACATTCCTAGAACTGCGTTTAGGACCAGATATGGTCATTACGAGTTCGTAGTGATGCCTTTTGGGCTTACAAATGCTCCAGCTGTCTTTATGGATTTGATGAACCGATGTTTTCACCAGTACTTGGATAAGTTCGTGGTGGTTTTCATCGACGACATCTTGATCTACTCTCCGAATGAAGAAGTCCACGAGGAACATCTACGGATTTCCTTGTCAATCCTTAGACAACATCAGCTTTATGCTAAACTGTCTAAGTGTGAATTCTGGATAAAGGAAGTGGCTTTCTTAGGCCACGTGATCAATAAAAAGGGGGTTATGGTTGATCCCCAAAAGATTGAAGCGGTGGCTAAATTGACACAGCCCCAGAATGTGAAGGAGGTACGCAATTTTCTTGGACTTGTCGGGTATTATAGAAGGTTCGTAGAAGGATTTTCAAAGATCGCTCTATCGATGACCAATCTACTCTGCAAAGTCCACAAGAAGTTTGTCTGGAATGACAAGTGCGAGGTCAGTTTCCAGGAGTTGAAGCGACGGTTGACCTCGGCACCCGTGTTAGCACTCCCAGAGGGGAATGACGATTATGTGGTCTTTAGTGATGCTTCCAAGTGTGGTCTCGGTTGTGTTTTGATGCAAAGGGGCAGAGTCATTGCTTACGCATCTAGACAACTCAAGACTTACGAAGAAAACTATCCGACCCATGATCTTGAGTTAGCAGCGGTTGTCTTTGCGCTGAAGATTTGGAGGCATTACCTCTACGGTATAAGATGCCAAGTCTTCACCGACCACAAAAGTCTCAAGTATATATTTACTCAGAAGGAGTTAAATATGAGACAACGCCGCTGGCTAGAGTTGCTCAAGGACTACGACATGGAGTTATTGTATCATCCGGGCAAGGCTAATGTAGTAGCTGATGCACTAAGCCGGAAGACAACGCACGAGACTGTAGTTGCTCTACTTACTGTTCAAACCAAGCTAAACCAAGAGTCATGCGACATTGAAGTCTTATATGACCAGCGTAGAGGGTACCTGAGTATGATGGAGATTCAGGCTACACTGCTGGATCAGATCAAAGAAAAGCAAGTCGATGACATCATCTTGGTGAAGTTAAGCAGTGAAGTGATGGATGAGAAGGCTCCCAGCTTTGTGGTTCAGGACGATGGATCACTTTGGTTTTAGGATCGGATCTGTGTGCCTGACACAGAGGGTCTTCGTCAGTTGGTGATGAGAGAAGCTCATTCATCTGCTTATTCTGTGCATCCTGGCTCTAGTAAGATGTACAAGGATCTCAGGAAGAAGTTTTGGTGGCCAAACATGAAGTGGGACGTAGCAGACTTTGTGGCAAAGTGCTTAACTTGCCAAAAAGTCAAGATCGAACACCGCAGACCAGGTGGTAAGATGCTACCTCTCCCCGTGCCAGAATGGAAATGGGAGGACATTTCCATGGACTTCGTCACTGGGCTACCCAAGACTCGAAGTCAGAGAGATGCTATCTGGGTAATTGTGGATAGGCTTACGAAGAGTGCTCATTTCATAGTCATCAAGACCACATGGGAAACCCAGAAGCTAACCGAAGTTTACCACAAGGAGATTGTCCGCTTACATGGCATTCCTAAGACCATTGTATCGGACCGAGATGGCCGTTTCATGTCAAGATTCTGGAAGGAACTTCATAAGGCTATGGGAACCGAGTTGAGGTTCAGTACAACGTTTCATCCTCAGACAGATGGCCAGTCTAAAAGGACCATCCAGACTCTGGAGGATATGCTTAGAGCTTGCGTGCTCGATCGTCCGACTAGCTGGGAGGACAACTTGAGTCTGATTGAGTTCACGTACAATAATAGCTGGCATACTACAATCAAGATGGCTCCGTTTGAAGCTTTGTATGGTCGCAGATGCAGATCTCCAATTTGTTGGGACGATAATGCCGACAAAATTCTGCTTGGACCAGAGTTGGTCGAAAGGACGGCTTCAGACATTGCTTTGATCAGACAAAGAATGTTGACCGCTCAGAGTCGACAGAAGTCCTACGCAGATCGGAAGCGCAGGACTGTCGAGTTCGAGGTCGGTGACAAGGTTTTTGTCAAGGTATCGCCATCCAAAGGAGTTTTCAGATTCGGTAAGCGTGGGAAGCTTAACCCTCGCTACGTGGGACCATTCGAGATTTTGGATAGAGTGGGATCTCTAGCGTACCGCTTGGCATTGCCGCCATCGGCTCACCCGGTGCATAACGTGTTCCACGTATCTTTACTCAGAAAGTATGTACCAGATGAATCTCATGTGCTTAGTTATGAAGACATCGAGATTCAAGCTAATGGTACTTATGAAGAGTTGCCCGTGTGCATTTTGGAGCGTCGGGAGAAGCATTTGCGCAACAAGATCGTACCTTTGGTACGAGTGCTGTGGTCCAAGTCAGGGACCGAAGAAGTTACTTGGGAGACGTGGGAAACCGAGTCAGATATGCTCAGGCGTTTTCCCGAGTTATTCTTGACCTAAGTTTCGGGGTCGAAACTTCTTGTAAGGGGGAGGAGATGTGATACCCCGTATTTTTGTAAGGTTATTTTAGGAATTATGGAATTTTCCCGAGTACCCGTTGTGTATGTCGGATTTAATTCAGGTAGCTTGAGACATTCTGTAATGTGCTCTGTATCTATAATACTTTTCTCAGTGAAATAATATACAGACATCATGCCTTGGATTTTAAATTGTCGTTCGCGTACGATAATTTTTATCCCGGTTTAACGTCTGGTTCGTTCAAAGCCGGATGGGCGGGAAAAAGGGGGAAACGGCGACTACCGTTCAGAAACGGCGACCGCCGTGATTGGGCCCGAGAAGTCAAAGTGTCAGCTTCTAGCTGGCCGCGACAGGCCTAGCGACGGCGACCGCCGCATTTACGGCGACCGCCGCGTGCCCGCCGCTGGCAAAATTACGGCGACCGCCGTGATTGTCCAGTGGGCATTGCCCGCCGGTCGCCGGTGTCATTCGAGGTGCGCCGTTGCGTCGTTTGCCACATCTGAGGGTTTGCAGATCACTCCTTAGGGTTTGCCTATAAATAGACGAGCTTGGGCATGGGTTTTGGGTCATCTACAATCCCAAATCGCTGCCAAATTCGCCTCTCGCCGGAGTTGTGTTTTCGCCGGAATTTGAAGGTCTCGCCGGTGTTGCTTTGGTGTGGTTCCTGAGTGCCTTTGTGAAGCTTTTGGTTGGCTTTGGAGGTTAGAAGCCAAAGCAAGTCGAAGGAGGCCGAACCGCTCGTGTTTTGGGGTAAGATTTCTCTCGTTTCAGTCGGCCGTGTTCTTCACGGCGACCGCCGTGTTCTTCACGGCGACCGCCGCCAAGAACAGCGACCGCCGCCAGTGCCCAGAACGCCTTCGTGGCTTTGGCTTGGTCGGTTGTCGTCATGGCGTCTTTCCTTTCGTGTTCTTTCGCCGTGTTTAGATTCGTACTGTTTATGTCGGATCTAACTTAGGGTTCCTTTTATGGGTCGACTCGAAGGTTGTTGTGCTGTCGGAACTATACCGTGTCGAGCCCGGAATCCAGTGACGTCTTTAGACTATTCTGCGGAGTAAGGCAAGTGGCGGTTCGCTCTTGCTCATTCGTTCCATATTTACATTAATTATCAGTAGTTTATCTGAGTAATTAATTTGGAATGAATATTCTATTTGTCTGGAAACGGTTTTGATAAACTGTTTTGAAAACCATATAATAGGTTGTATATCTGTTAGAACAACGCTATTATCTGTGATCGCCTTTCGGGCCTTTATGTGGATTTATCCTGTAAATGTTGTGGTGCTGTAATTGTTTAGTTAGCACTGTTAGATAGGAATGTTACCCGGACTCTATCCAGTCGTTTCTTTATAATCTGGTATCGGGATGGCTCGTCCCCATCTGGTACTATTCTATGATCATGATCGGTCTCTTACACATGTGTGTGAGACAGGACACTTAGCTGGTGTCACAAACCTTTCGGTATACGTCACTCTCGACGAAACGTATACTATGATGTGTCGTCCCATTGGTGGGGTACACATGTAAAAGTCTATAATGTGATGTGTGTTTTTGAAACATAAATCAGATAAGTGCTACCTTGACGCACATAATTAATACACCTTGGGCGAGTAGTGCAGCTAGGAAAACTCATCTTGACTTGAATGTAGTACGTTCTCTTTCCAATCTGGATTCGCTGTAGGCGATGAGGTTGGTCGTGAACCGAAGCATCTCAGTCAGTTTTAAATCATTGTTGTATGATTCTGTAACTTTCCAGATTTGTCATACTTCCTTAAAGACTCATTTCAGTTGGAGTCTTCTTTCGAGTCGATTTCTGTGAAGATTCAGTCTTCCAGAATCTTCTCTTGTGCATACCTCTTGTTTATTCCAGTAGGAGTATGGTGGTTGACTAGCGTACTCGATTATTATTCGAGGGACGAAGAGTCTAACCTAATACAACTACTTCGAACCATTCTGCTTTGTTCCCTTGCTAGTCTATTCATTTAGACTAACCAACCAATATTTTCCCTTGCATGGTTGGTTGGTGTCATCCGTTCGATTCGGCACATCAGTTAAGAAGTAGCTCAGAAGATTAGAAGGACTATGGAGTCGGCGGTGGTTTTTGAATGTTTTAATTATTTCTTTAATCAGGTTATGATCCTTTGGACAATAACTCCGTTTGTAATATACTTTCTTAGTCTTCCGCTGTGTTTGGTTTAAACTATGTTTTGACCTATTCGGGATTGGGTTGTAATCCCGTAACTCTTGTTTCCTTGACAATGTTATGTTTTGGAATTTAATGCTTGATCATTGTGTATCAATTGCATTTCATAAATTGTGTTTAATTGGTAAAGCCTTGGGTGATCTCGATAAGGAACACTGGGGTCACTGGCGGTAATACCTTTCCAAAAGGGTTAAGTTTTGGGGGTGTTACACAAACGATGTCCGTTTTGGACGAATTGTATATGTACGGACTCGTATTGAAATTCTCTATATGATTATGGAAACAAATGCAATTTTGGATTTTTTTAGTATTGTACGCCTAAGCTAAGCGTGTGCTTTAAAACTTGCAAAAAAAAAACTTACACGCTTAAGTTAGGCGTGTAGACACACGCTTAAGGTAAGCGTGTAAGAACCATGAGCTGTATTTTCAAAATTCCCACAATACCCCTGCACGCTTACCTTAAGCGTGTAAAACCACACGCTTATCTTAAGCGTGTAAAATAGCATCGATATAGACAATATTTTGCGTGCATTTAGCCATTGCCATTTTTTATAATAAATATTTTTCTAATCCATGTTATCTATATACTAATACTAAAGACAAACTTCTCTCTTCCATGTGTCAGCCAGTTAGCTATAATACATAGGTAATTTTTTTCCATTTACCATTTTACCCTTCATAATATTTTATATTTACCTAAATCAAATACTTTGTTTTTGTAGAATATACTACCGACCTTAATTATAATTATGATATATTTTCATATATTACTTAACTTTATAATTTATGAAAAGTATAATTTTAAGCCATTGTTAAATAGAGCTCACTTTGAGCCTATATAAGAAAAATTCCCAAAATTACACACATACCACTCCCATTCTCTTCCTCCCTTTCTCACCTTTTCTTTCTTTCCTCTCTTCCTAGCCAAGAACACTCTCATTTTTATCACAAATCAACCAATCAAACACATCAATTCGGATCTAGAAGGGGCATATTTGAAGAATCAATCAACCATCTCCCTAAAAATGTAAGTTTTGTTGTTTGTTTTTGCAAATTTCATATGGCAAATTACACATTTTCGGACCTAGGGTTTGGGTCAATTTGAAAATTTTAATTTTGGGTGTTATAGTTCAAATTTGAGTTATAGATCCAAATTTTTAGGTTTATAGATAGATATAATGTGTAATGGAAATAGATTTACATTCGTCGATTCGTTTTTGGTGAAAATATTGATGAAATCGGGATGTTGTTCGTGGTCTGCGAGGAACGAGTCTGGGAGGAAGACGACCACGTCCGTCACGGACGGACCACTTTCGTTTGTGACGGATAGAACAGGTCCTTTCGTCCACCGCCAACCGTGACAGATGAACAGGTTTGATCCGTCACGGTTACAAACACTAACATTTATCTATGCACTGGTATTGTTTAAGATGAAATAATTAGTTATTGCTAAATAGAGCACCCCCTAATTTTCTAAATAGACCTTGTTTAAGATATAAAAGATGAAATAATATCTTTATGCAAATAACAAAATAGATCCCAATAAATTGCAACTTATTAATTATTCATTCCAATACCAGTGCATATATAATATCGAAAGTAATATTTAATAATTGATGGTCATCGATCTTTACAATATATACTTACTACAGATTAATTCATTATAAAAGCACAAATTTTTTGACAATTCAATTAGTGAAAAATAAATGCATGTATGACCACAATATCATGAGAATATGCATAGACTTAGAATTTGGTACAGGTGAAATGGCCTTTTAGAGTAAAACATAAGTATTAATATAAACCACCAGATTAAAAACTTTAATGCATAAAATTAAAATATTTTTAAAAATAACTATATGGTTGAACCAATGTTCGCACAAGGAAAAATATATATTATTGTTTTATTTTTTATATATATAAATAATAATTTTGCATTAGTATGTATTTGTTTTTTTTGTTTCATAAGAGGCCTATGGTTTTTGTGCACGATTTAAGGTCTATTTTATTAACAATTTGTGATTGAATATTTAGTTTGTTATTGTGACAAATATTTAATAGAGTATTTAATTATGTTTCTTAAAGATTGATTTTGTAACACCCCCAAATAACCTCTTGAAAGTATTACCGCCAGTGACCTCAGACGTACTGTCTGATGTCACCCAAGGCTTTTCCAGTTGATATAAATCATCAAACAACAATTATGATACAGAATATCATAACTTTCATTTAAACCAAAGTCTCAGAATTATAACATAATTCCAAATACATCAAAAATACATAATCAGAATCATTATAGCGGAAGTCTTACTATAATCATCAAAAGGGTCTTACTATAATCATTCAGTTTCTTAATTTCACTTTCCGGACAAAATTAGGGGTTTTTGGAAGTGTTCGATAAAAAATGCACACAGAAAACCCTAAGCATAAACCCCTCCGCTTGCGGCGACGGCGACACCGAGATGGCAACGGCGACACCGAGAATCAATGTGCAGAGGAGAGCGAGAGCGAGACCGAGACGAACGGCGACATCGAGAGCGAGACCGAGACGAACAGCGACATCGAGAAGGAAAGGGAGTTGGTTCCGCTCCAACAATTGGTTCTGATCCAGTAGTTGCATCGTCTCTACTTCGCGGTCGGATTGAAGCTACAATTTCCTGGCTTTGTCGGATTGAAACAGATTCAATATCTGATTTGTGGAATTTGCCTCAAGATCATCATTTCCGTCATCGCCGGAGTGCTCCAAAGGTTGATGGAGATCGCTCTTGCTCAGATAATCACCCGAGCCGCAAGAATATCCTCTGGTAATGTCGTCTTCTGCCACGACCGCTCCAGGTGCACTGATTTGGGAGGAAGAAGGCAGAGGTGGCGCCCATAGAGGGAGGATGAGATCAGAGACAAATTAAGCTTGTGAATTTTGGGCGTTTGGGAGAAAGAAGGTGAAAGGTGGTCTCTGACGACCATGGACAGGAAGGTGAAAGGCGGTCTCCAGCGTTTGGGAGGAAGAAGGTGAAAGGTGTCCATGGAAAGAGATCAGAGGCAATATTAGCGAGGTCTCTGTAAACCAGGCCAGCAGAGAAGAAGACTTAAGAAGTAATTAGTTATAGTTAACAGTATAATTTTTACAAAAGAAAAGATAAACGAAAAAATGATTTTATCTTTTTTGTTTTAAAAAATTTTGCAGCTTTTTGATATTCTTGCAATTCTTTTCAAAACATGGCATTTTTGCAAACGGGCTTTGGAAATCTGATAGTTTTTGCTAATACTTCTTATATTATACTCCCCTAAAAAGTAAACAACTCATTACATACATTTAAGGATAACATTTATATTTCAGTCTCCAGTTGGCCCCTTCACCTCCCTTGAAAACCTTCTTTTCACCTCCATATAGAATTGAACTTTATGCCCTATATATACCCACTTCTACACTATATGTCTCAACAATTATGTTATTACTAACATATATACTATGCTGTGTATAAAACTATATAGTTTTCATATGAATTAAACTACAATATTTTACAATAAAAAATGGTTATAAATACACCGATAAAAAAAATACATTATAGATCGACAATACCTGAATACTACGCAATCAAATAAAGTCAATATTAATATATTATGATAAAAATTATGGTATTTGCTCTATTTTGTGTATTGCCTACATAATAAAATAAATTATATGATTTAGTTACTATTTGCATGGACTTGTAGGTCATTAGTAGTTATTTATTACAAAAATCATTTAATCAAGAGGTTTGATTTATCAAATTAAAATAGCCGTTATGTTTATAGATTGAAATGGTCATCAGTAGTGCTTTATATTGTATGATCTCTTGAACTTCCAATTAAGAACTTTTACCTTTCAGAATGTAAACGCAAGGGCCATTAATTAGCAAATCTATACTAATATAAAAGAGGACATGTTTGCCACAATAAATGTCCCTATTTCAGAGCATAAAATGTGATGATAAATGTTATATTTAGCTCAAATATTTTTTGATAAAGAAGAAAATATGTGAAATCTATGAAATTAAGAATTCCAAACTTTACAATTTTAAACTAATTTATAATTGTATATTTTGATGATAAAACCATTTTATAATTGTAAATCTTGATGGTATTTTTGTTAGAGTATATAAGCTAAAAAAAGATAAATTTACGACATACTAAATTATAAATTAACAACTTGAAAAAATAAAACAAAACCTTTTATCCACATCTATGTACATCACAATAAAATTACTCTTAAAATTAATATATGTAAAACATAATTATATTAAACAAAAATAATGAAAAAACTTATTCACGAGTATAGACTATTTAATCTGACCTAACCCTCATGTACAACTTAGGTTCTTAAGTCATTGAAAAAAAAAAAAAAAAGAATCTCACATAGCATCATTTGAAAATTTATCAAAATATATGCAATAGTAATAATTAATCGTAAATAATATTACCTTTGTCGAGTATATATATGAAATATAAAAGAACAAATTAAAAAATATTAAAATCTATATATAATATAAAATAGAGTTCTTGACAATTAATGACCCTCTCTTAAATGATACAAATTTTTAAATTAGTTTTAATTTAATATTCCGTATATATTATCTCTATTATCTATATCTATATATATATATATATTTAAAAGTTAGCATTCTAGGTCATTGAATGCTAACTTTTAAAGATGTATTAGTTTTTTTTTATTTCATGCCTTATTTATTTAGCCCAAAATTTAAACAATTTCTCAAATCCAAAAAGTATTAAAGTGACAATTTCATATATTAACAATTATATTATTAATCTATAATCTTTTATATAATATACAAAGTTTTTGATTCACAATTATATACAATTACTACATATTAATCAATTAAAAAGTCCTCATTTTCATATCTTTGTATAACTCTTATATCTTCACGTTAAATTTTAAACATATTTCACTTTATATTTCTATTAAGCATGAAAAACAACCATCTATATCTATATATATTTAAAAGTTAACATTCTGAGTCATTGAATGCTAAGTTATAAAGTCAAAATCAAAGGCTTAAATAGGCCTAAAGGTATAGTTTGCATGTAGGGTTAGTTTATCACCCTTAGTATATAATATGTATATAATATGTTAGATTATCCGATCGATTTTTACTATAGGGTTTATAAAATTAACAATATAAAATACATAAGTATAATTATAGGCTACTTTGTAATTTAAGTAATTATTTTTTCTTTGTTTATTTTAATATATCATAGCATAATTATGTGTATATATAAAAATGAGCACTATTTGTAAGTAATTATTCTCTCTCCACACACACTTTTTTCAGTTAAATCTTACCTCTACGTACGGACTACTCTTTAGGTTATGACTCATTTTTTAACCTAAATCTCAATTAGTGATAGTTACTACATATTGTATACGTTATATTTTGCTCTAATTTACTCCTATTTTAATATTATCTAATTACTACACGTAACTCCCGTATTTAGTATATAGTGAATGGTTGAAAAAAAATTATAGTCAAGATGTCTAAACAGTTATTTGTCAAAATGGCTTAACTTTCCAAGTAATATTTTCATCTATATAAGGGCGAAAACGGTGGTATTCCGTTCATTTGCTCTGGGCATCAATCATCTCATTCTTCTACATGAAAATTAGCTTTAGAAAGCCATATAGTGAAGCTTGGGAGATAGTGGACAACACCTTAAAAAGACATGGTCACTAAAGTAAGCATAATTATTAAGTTAAAGATGTAAATGAGGATTCCTGATTGTCGATGATGCAAATATATATATCCACCTCACGACAAACTATCCTTGATTAAATGTTTTGGATCTCTTTTGTAGTCTACAATACTTACATATATCGGTTTAAATTTATTAATATAACCGTCTTTTGATCGAGATAGGTAATTTTATGTGAGAATGTCCGAGAATTGGATAATCTAATAGCACTATTGAGGCATCGATTGTTTACATCATGCACCGGTAGCTTTCTCTAGAAGGAGGACAAAGACAATCGATTTAGGACGACTGATTGTTAGTAACGAATAAAGCAAACTATTTTATGGACGATGTAAACCCTTCAACTATTGGTAGCATAAATTCAATTAGGTTTGTATTTTTAGTTCCTTTTTTATACTAAATAAATTTAGGTAGGTGTGTTGTTATTTTGGTTAAGGATGATTTTTATTGTTCTATTTTATACATATTCATTTTACACTCATCATGTATATATACTAAATTTGGCCTCATTTGTATTGGTCTAGAGGAATTAATCAAGGACGAAAGCCGAAATAATAGACATGTACTCATTCTCACATATGAAATATACAAGGAAGAAGTTATGAATTATAATTTCGCTAAGAAGAGTAAGCATGTATCAATAAAATAACTAATGTACTTTTATATAAAATATAACAAAGTTTAGGAAAATACAGAGTTACCAATTATTTATATTACTACGTATTTAATAAGAATAGGAAGTAATGACTAATATATTTTAATTAAAATGATATTAATGTCTTGGAATATGTAAAGTCAACGTGACTAATAAAACAATATATATTCTAGACCAAATAAATAAAACGATATATTAATAAATATTAATAACTAAAGCATAACAAAAAAGACATTATTAAAAGGCAATAAATTTGTAAGATAAAGGCAAAAAATTAGAAATGTGAAGGATAGTGGAGCATGTAAGAAATGAGAGTTGTTGTAGTAAGTTTCTTACAAATACTCGAGTTCAAGCACAACATATAATAGATAGGCATTTCTAAAATATTCTCCAAATATTTTCAAAAAAAACGCATCCCTACAAAAAACAAATACTACCTTAATTCAAAATTTAAATTGAACTTCTGACCAAAATAAATAAATAAAATTGTATTTCGTACAATCATAGCATTTTATACCTAAAATACTTAGATATTACATTTTCTAGGTCAAGACTTAGATATTACATTTAAATACATATCAAACAATATATCGTCTAAGATAAAACATGAAACAACAATCCATATATTAGAAACTCAAATTTAAACTGTGACACTACATATACACAAAAGGCCCGTGCAAAGCACGGGCTTCGATTTCTAGTCTTATTATATTATACAGAAATAATGAAAATTTTTAGCACGAGTATAACCGACTATCTAATTTAATCTAACCTACATGTACAATAAAGGTTCTTAAGCCATTTAAAAAAATGTTTCAAAAATTAAAAAGAAACTCACATAACATCATTTGAAAATTCGTCAAATATATATGCAATAATGGTAACAAATGTTACATTGTATAACCGTTTTTTACTATATATATGAAATATGAAAGGACAAATTCAAAATAAGAATCCAAAACCTATTATATTATACAAAAATTGTGAAAAAGCTTATGCACGAGTAGAACCGACTATCTAATCGAACATAACCTACATGTACAACTTAGGTTCTTAAGCCATTAAAAAATAATGTTTCAATTTTTTTTTTAAATCTCACATAGCATCATTTGAAAATTTGTCAAATATATATGAAATATTAGTAATTAAGTATAAATAATATTCTACAATTGTTGTCGATTATATATGAAATATGAAAGGATAAATTAAAACATCACCCAAATCCTATTATATTATACAAATATTATGAAAAAGCTTATGCACGAGTATAACCAACTATCTAATCTATCCTAACATACATGTACAACTTAGGTTCTTAAGTCATTAAATATAATGTTTCAAAAATCAAAAAAGAATCCCATATAGCATCATTTTAAAATTCATCAATTATATATGGAATATTAATAATTAAATATAAATAATATTTTATAACTGTGTCGACTATATATATGAAATATGAAATATGAAAGGAGAAATTAAAAACACATGTAATCCCATTTAAGACAATACGATGACATGGTAAGCTCTACCCATTCGTTGTAACTTCCTAATTATTGGAAGTGTGAAAGGGTCTGACCTGGAAGCAATATCTATTTATATTCCTATAGTAATTTTCTAATTTAAAATAATTAATTCTCATTAAGTATTCAATTAGTATTAGTATATTAACTTTTCATTAAGAATTTTGTGGTCGTTCACACCTCAACGACTTCCGACTCCCATATTATAAAAAGTCAATTCACACCCAACCCATCCCCGATAAATGCTTTTAATTTTACAAAATTGTTTATCTTTCCATCCAAAATAATACAATAATATGTTTTCATTATTATTGTTATTACAATAATAATCTGTATATCCTAAATGTAAAGTAATATTTTTTATTAATAAATGTTTATATTCATTAGAGAAAAGGTCATTTCATATAATAAAAAATGGTCATATATCATAATCTTCATTTTTATTTAAGTTTTTGTCATTAATTAAACTATATTCAAATTTATAAATTTTTGTATTATAATTTGATATCACAATAAGTTCAACTCTTAAAGTACGAGTTCAACCATGTACTTAAGTTACTAGTAGTGGACTAATTTATTGGAACTCATCTGGAGTTTAACTTTTATTTACTACTACATATTTGAAGTTGTAGAAATCGAATACAAATAGAAACGAAATCAAAAAGCGGAAAAACTAGAAGGAAGCAAACTCTTATATATATATATATAAACCAAGATTTAATATAAAATGTTTAAGGCCTCAACTAGAACACCCAAGAACACTAGATAAGAAATCAAGAGGCAAATATAAAAGAGCTAAACAAATGTAAAGAGAAGAGGACATGAGAGTGGAATGGGTGACATGAAGAGAATCCAAAATCCGGATCTCATCACCCGCTACTAGCACCAACTCTTTAGTCTTTCTCCTTCCTAGCTTGGATTGAATGGAACTCTTTGAAGAACACTAGAGCAAGAGCCAAACAAAGGGAAGACAACCCTTGTAAATGTCTTTGTTGTCTGCGTTCCAAAACTTCAGCAAAAGAAAAATTCACAGCTCACGGCCAGCTAGAGAGCAGCTTTATAGATGCTGATTTCTGGGGAAAAGTAACAACTGTGGCCAGATGTGGAAGAGTCCAAAATGGCTGAGAAATGGGCCAGTCTGATGGGCTAATATTGCCTTCCAATTTGGGCCAATTAATTGAGCCCAAAGGTTGCAACATTAGCCTCTCAGTCAGCCTTTCCCAACATAAACCAAACTTGAAATTACAAACATTTAACTCTACAATTTGCCCCCTTAATTTCTAGTTTACAAAGGTGTAAAACTGTCTAGTTTTGTCTGTTCTTGGGATTTACATATTTTCTATCACTGGCCTTTTTTTTTTGTATCCTTCTCAATGCAAGTTGTACTCGATCACATGCAAGAATTCCCTGCAAAAATGAAACTTATCAGTTGTGACATTTTTTGTTCCAAAGTCTGCAGGATTAACCTTACCATCGATCTTCTTGATTGAGAATTCCTTTTTATCAATTTTATCTCTAATAAAATGATATCTAACATCAATGTTCTTAGTCCTCTCATGATAGACAGGATCTTTGCACAAATAAAGTGCACTTTGACTATCCATATACAACACAGAAACATAGTTTTTTCTTTCTATTTCTCTAAGTATACCTTGGAGCCAAATTGCTTCTTTGGAAGCTTCAGTGGCAGCTATGTATTCTGCCTCGGTAGAGGACAAAGCTACAATAGGCTGCTGTTGAGCTTTCCAAGATATGCAATTTCCACACCAAGTATATAAATAGGAAGTAGTAGATTTTCTATTATCTTTGTTGCTAGCATAGTCAGAATCCACAAAACCAAACAGCTCGGTAGGAGAAGTATGCTTACCATAAACCAAACCCAAATTCACGGTACCTACAATATACCTCAAAAGGTACTTCATAGCTATCCAATGCTTTTCACAAGGGTTAGACATATGTCTACTCAAGACACTAACAGCAAAGGCAAGATCGGGTCTAGTACAAATCATGGCATACATAATAGAACCTACAGCAGCATCATAAGGCACATATTTCATATGTTCTTCTTCATCACTAGGTAAAGGCAACTTGGTCTTAGTGAGGTCAAGATGCCCCCCTAAGGGAATAGGAGAAGTTTTAACATTTGAAACCTTAAACATTTCAAGGACTTTCAACAAATAATCACTTTGAGAGAGAAAAATCTGATGTTTAGATCTATTTCTAACAATTCTTATACCAAGAATTCTTTGGGCAGGGCCCAAATCCTTCATGTCAAAGAAATGTTTTAAAGATACTTTAACATCAGAAATTTTTCCCTTTGACTTGCAAACAAGCAGAATATCATCAACATACAGCAAGACATACAAGGGACAATCAGAATTGACAGATTTGAAATAAAGACAAGGGTCATAACTACTCATGGTAAAACCTAGGTTTTTCATACATTTGTCAAATTTAATATTCCACTGCCTAGGGGACTGCTTCAAGCCATATATGGATTTCTTTAACAAGCATACATGATTAGGCTTTGATTTATCCACAAATCCCTTAGGTTGTTTCATATAAATAGTTTCATTTAGGTCACCATGCAGAAAAGCAGTTTTAACATCCATTTGCTCAATTTTATAGTCATAAACTGCAGCCATAGCAATCAATAACCTCAAAGTCTTATATTTCACAACAGGAGCAAAAATTTCATTGTAATCTTCACCTTCCTTTTGGGTGAATCCCTTAGCAACCAACCTGACTTTGTATCTAGGTTGGTCCCCAGGGTTCACACCATCTTTGAGTTTATAGATCCATTTACAATCAATAGTCCTAGCATTTTCAGGTTTAGGAACTAATTGCCAAGTCTTATTGGTCAACATGGAATCTATTTCCTCATTCATAGCAATATTCCAGAATTTAGCATGAGCACATTTAACAACATGTTCAAACAAATCAGGAGTATAAGCATTCAAAACCTCAGCAATCACAAAAGCAAACTGAACCTCATTGTCATAATATCTCCTATTAGGGATCCTTTCACGGGGAGCCCTGTCTCTAGTCAATTGATAATTAGACAGATTTGGCATTTCAACAAAAGGCCCAACTTCAAGATTTTCAGAAGAAGAGGGGATTTTAGAGGGGATAGAAGAAGATGAACAATGAGGAGGATGGTTACTTACCTGCCCACCTGATTGGTGAGGCTGCACATCCGAGTGCGCTTTTGTACTTGATTGAATATTTTCTTGCTCATTAGAAAATCCAGAATTGCTAGAACTTCCAGAATGCAGAGAGTTTTCAGAAGATAATGGTTCAGGAGAATAACCAATATCAAACTCTTCCTCAAGAGGCACAGTAGGAGCATTTGGAATATAGAAGTGAGTTTCATCATTGTTGGGCCTGTCTAAATTCTCAGAAGAAGCAGTTAGACGATTTTTAAAATAAAACTCACTTTCATTGAAAGTGACATCTCTACTAATTATTACTCTATACCCACCTGGTTGTATGAGTAATAATTTGTAGCCTTTTACCCCTTCTGGATAACCAAGCATAACACACTTTTGGGCCCTTGGGTTTAACTTTCCAGCAGATTGTTGGGCATAAGCTATGCACCCAAAAGGTCTTAAGTGAGCTAGACTTGGCTTGGTTCCACTCCATAACTCTTGTGGAGTTTTAAAACTAATGGCAGAGCAAGGGGATCTGTTTATTAGCTATGAAGCAGTGATGACTGCCTCACCCCAAAGGGAGTGTTTCATCCCTGCACTAATGAGCATGCACCTTGCCTTTTCAAGCAAGGTTATGTTCATTCTCTCAGCAATTCCATTCTGTTGAGGTGTGCTTGGCATAGTTAAGTGTCTCTTAATATCATTAACATGACAGAAATGATCAAAATCATGATTGCAGAATTCTAGACCATTATCTGTTCGAAGACATTTCACTTTGAAATCAGTTTCACCCTCAACCTTAGTTTTCCAGAACTTAAAGTTGTCAAATGTGTCACTTTTGGCCTTTAATAAATACACCCAAACCTTTCTTGAATAGTGGTCTATAATTGAAAGAAAATATTTTCTTCCACCTATAGTATCCACTTGGGCCGGACCCCAAAGGTCTGCATGTACATATTCTAAAGGCTTTTGAGCAACAAAAGATGACTTACTAAAGCTGGATTTAACTTGTTTTCCAAAAATGCAATTTTCACAATTTCTTAAATCTGAGGGCTTTTGATCAAAGTGACCATGTTTGAACAGATAATGTAGTCCTTTGTTTCCTATATGTCCTAGCCTAGCATGCCACATTTTAGTATGATGCATACTCATGCAAACATTCAATTCAGCAGAAGAACTAGACAAAACATGATTACCAACAATATGATATAAGCCATTCTTTTTTACACTTTTAATTAAGATTTTTACATTTCTGGAAACATTTCTAACACCATTATGAGTGTGAATATGACAGTCAAGATCATCAAATATGCTTTCAGATAATAAATTCCTCCTAAGATCAGGTACCCACCTGACTTGTTGGAGCACCCTAACCTTCCCATCATGTATCAAAAAATTAATGTTACCTATGCCTTTGATTTTTAAAGAGGAATGGTCGCCCAACCTTACCTCTCCCTCATTACATTCATGCAGAAAATCAAAATGATGCTTATGAGGAGTAACATGCATAGTGCAACCAGAATCCAATATCCAAGAATCAGAATCATCCACAGATGCACACATAAGAAGTTCATCAGAATAGAAATGGTGTGATTCTAAAACAACAGTTGTACCATTCTGTGATTTACTTGATTCATCTTTCTTCCTTTTGAAACATTCAGAAATATAATGACCAAGATTACCACAGTAATGACACTTAACATTTTTCTTATCAGTTTTAGAATTAGAATTACCAGGGCCAGAGTTAGAATTAGAAGAGTCAGAAGCCTTATCTTTCTTCTTCTTATTCTTATTCTGGTATTTGGATTTTCCTTTAGAAAACAGAACCTCAGATTTAGCATCTTTATCATGTTTTCCTTTAAAGACTTTCATAATCTCATTTTTCTGAACAATAGATTCAACAATCCTCTTTTTAGTCAAATCCTCAGTACCAAATTGTATCACATCTTTAAAATTATCAAATTGGGAAGGCAGTGAATTAAGTAATATCACAGCTTGGTGAGTATCCACAATTTTATCATCACACCTTTCTAGTTCCTGAGTCATACGAAGAAATCTATCTAAGTTATCATTCAGAGACATAGAAACATCCATTTTGAAATTAAATATGTGACACAATAAGCTAATACGAGAAGGGAGAGATTTCACCAGAAAGAGGTCTTTTAACGCCTTCCAAAGATTCTTGGAAGAGTCAATAGTGACCACTTGACGAGCTACTTCATCAGATAAGCGGATCATAATTTCAGAATGAGCTATCTGATCCATTTCCTTTTTAGCAGCAGCATCAAAGTCAGTGGGATAATCTTCTTCAATAGCACGCCAGCATTTCTCCTTAATCAAAATAGCTTTCATCTTGACTTGCCACATTGCAAAGTCGAAGTTGCCATCAAATGGCTTGATACGAACATAGGATTCAGACATGAGGAATTAGTGAAGGGAAAAACAGAATGAGATAAGAAGTGCAGGAATATGAACTAGCAATCTTCAAATTAATTTTGAGGCACTAATTCGAGAGTGGAGAGACAAATAGGAGATCCAAATTTATTTTGGACTCCTACTTCGCTTCAGCGAGCTGAAAAAGAACACGAAAAAAGAATTTCGCAATCTCAAGAAGATGTCCACACCCTTTACAAATTCGAATCCAAGGTACTAAGGCCTTTCGGGATCTCGAGTTCGTTCTTAGGGAAGAACAAGACAACAAACAAGACTAGAAAAAACAAATCTAAGGTTGTGAGCTACTCAAGCTACACTCTTAGATTGAAGTTCAGAAACCTTTAGGAAATTAAAGCTAGGTTTTTCAAGAGATTCTTAACTTGAAATCCTTGACTTGTATTCCGTAAAGCAGAGACGAGACTTCAAAACTTTAGATCTGAGCCTCAAAAGCAACGATGCTTTGAGAACCTCGATCGTTGTTTGAAGTAGCCCTATTTCGCCAAAAGACAGATTCGGTTTTTGAGAGAAAAAATGCTCTAAAAAACAGATCCAAGCGAGACAAAAATAGAAGATCGAAAAAAAAGAACAACTCAAGACTTTAGATCTGATTTCCAAGAGCTATAATCTCGAAAAAGCAGAACGTAGCTTGAGAAAAAAAAATTAAAAAGACGAAGACCTTTACTTGACTTTAGATCTGACTTTTGAAGGTAAAGAACTTCAAAAATCAAGACGTAGCAAGAAGAAAAATGACCCTTTAAAACAAAAGAGAACGAAATTCAAGACTTTAGAATCTGATTTTGAAGGCCACACGACCCCAAAAAATTAGAAACGTAGCTTGAATAAACCTTTTGCTCTGATACCAATTTGTAGAAATCGAATACAAATAGAAACGAAATCAAAAAGCGGAAAAACTAGAAGGAAGCAAACTCTTATATATATAAACCAAGATTTAATATAAAATGTTTAAGGCCTCAACTAGAACACCCAAGAACACTAGATAAGAAATCAAGAGGCAAATATAAAAGAGCTAAACAAATGTAAAGAGAAGAGGACATGAGAGTGGAATGGGTGACATGAAGAGAATCCAAAATCCGGATCTCATCACCCGCTACTAGCACCAACTCTTTAGTCTTTCTCCTTCCTAGCTTGGATTGAATGGAACTATTTGAAGAACACTAGAGCAAGAGCCAAACAAAGGGAAGACAACCCTTGTAAATGTCTTTGCTGTCTGCGTTCCAAAACTTCAGCAAAAGAAAAATTCACAGCTCACGGCCAGCTAGGGAGCAGCTTTATAGTTGCTGATTTCTGGGGCAAAGTAACAGCTGTGGCCAGCTGTGGAAGAGTCCAAAATGGCTGAGAAATGGGACAGCCTGATGGGCTAATATTGCCTTCCAATTTGGGCCAATTAATTGAGCCCAAAGGTTGCAACATTAGCCTCTCGGTGAGCATTTCTCAACATAAACCAAACTTGAAATTCCAAACATTTAACTCTAGAAGTAAATTTTCCGTTTTCTGAAAAAGAAAGGCCTAGAGCTATGGATTTCCTTTTCAAAATTGAATTCTAGCTAGACTAAATTCATGAACCTCAAGTGTCACAGTGACCAGGAAATGTATATTTGGTCAATATTTATACGCTATAGTATCAGAAAACAAAAAGTAAGTTTGCTTCCATTAATTCTTGAAAAGTACCTAGAAGATTGCAGAAGACAACAACGTAAAATGGGTAATAGAAAAGCATTGCAAGATTGCACTGTTTGCGCCTAGCAAGTTACACTACATCAACATGATGACTATGCTCAGCATCCTTAAAATCGACCTTATCGAACTCGACAGGGCAGGCATGACGGCCTTCCCTAACAGCAACCAAATCCCCATGATCGCCATCCAAACAAGCCCTTAAAAAGGCCACCACAACCCCTCCCACAAACCTCCTCATGGGCTTCCTAGACTTGCCATTCTTACACAAACAACGAGTGACTTTCCCCACCACTCCCTTCGTCTCATCATCCAGCATGTCCACGTGCCCATGGTCCTTGGCCACGAAGTAGTGGGCCGGGCCCCGGCACTCCTCAAAGAAGTCGGCGTGGCTCACCCCGTCCGGGGCGCAGGGCGGGAAGAAGGGGTTCCTCCTGGCCGAGCCCAAGCCCGACCCGATGACCAGAACAGGGGCCCCGTCGAGATCGAGCGAGCGAGGCACGTAGGTGAGTACGGCGGGGGGCGTCTGCTTCCCTTTGTCCATGCCGTCAACCGGGTCGATGCCTATGAAAGCGGAGATCTTCAACGGGGAAGGAGCGACCATGTTCAGTGCCACGGCGAACGTGACCTTGCCCCCGCGGCTGTGCCCCGCCAGGGCGAGCTTTTGTAGGTCGGGCTTCACTCTCGGAGGGAGAACTTGTTGGAGGCCTTTGGGGAGCCAGTCTATTGTGGAAGCCAACGCCTTGATTTCTTCGGTTGAATCTGGCCCGGCCCTTGTGTATAGCTGTTCATCTCATGCATGCCATGACAAATTAAGGCCTAATTATTTATATCTAATACAAAATTCTATGAGTGTATTCAATAATAAACAGTTCTGATCATAATTATAAAATCTATGTTACTTGGAGTTTTATCTAAACCATTTTTAAAAAGATAAACAAAAATATATGTCATATTTGGAGAGAAAATTTATAAAAATGTGAGAAGAGTATCACCTTCAAAATTTATAAAAATGTGAGAAGAGTATCAAGAAGGTGATACTCAATCCGACAAATATCTTTTATTAAAAGTTGACTTTTTAATAGTTTATAATTTTTATGATATTCTTAATAACTTATAAAATATCACCATTAAAGATGGTTTTATGACTGCTATGGATCTGTAGTCTAAAAAAAGTGGAATTAGCATTCCATAGGCCAATTTGGAAACACATTTGCAAAAATACCCTAGTTTTTTTAAAATTGTATAGATACCTAAAAAAATCAAATGTATATCTACAATTATAGCAATAAATACCCAAATGTTAAAATAGGTTTTTTTTTTACAAAAATTAAATTCTAATTTGGAAAATATATTTGGGTCCTTTTTCACGGTTTAGTTCGAGACAAATGTTCACCGGCCTCTATCTCCCTTATGGACTAGTTAATATTTATTCGGCTAGCAACTTGTGTAAGTAGCCCAATTTTTGCGTATGTCCACCCTCTCATATCAACTCGAGACAAATAGTCATGATTCTAGGTGGAAATGTGATGTGTTCTTGCCTCCGATGACAAACCAATTGTCAAAGGCGACACATTTGGATCTAGTTTTAGGTGAGAAGTCACGCGATGGTGCTACGAAGCGAACACGATGGTGTATGTGAGCGTTCGACTGGAGGGTGTCTAGGCGTGTTGGCGACGGCGATAGGAAGACGATGACGAGTGTCAAGGCGTTGCTAGCGATGGCGACAACGAAGGTGTTGGTGGCGATAGTGGACGCGATGGAAGCGATTGAGGGAGTGTATGGATAGCGATGGCGGAAGCGATTTGATGAGGGATAGATGACTTGAAAAGACAAGCCTTTGGTGTCGTAGCGTCGACTGCGGGTGAAGGGAGATGCGAAGGAAGACTTGGCTTGAAGGTTCAAGCAATTGTCGTAGCGTCGGCGGCGGAGGGAATGGGGATGCGAAGATAGAGGGTGACGTCCGATCAAGGGAAGGAGGATAAACACTCTACTTGAAACCTTGATTAAAATTGAACGTGACTAAAACAATAACATAGTTTGACTTATATACTAGGGCGAGACGTCGGATGGGCCGAGTCGAGCCTAGTGGGCTAGCCCATGGAAGCATGCAAAAAGGCACAAACCCGGAAATAGAAAAGACTTATAAAAAGAAACTATCTAAAATAAGCAATACTACCAAATATAGAAAGTGTCTCAAAACTACGCGTTAAAACACGAACGCGGCGAAGGTATGGATGCAAACACCGCGAGAGACGATGACGAAGGGTCGATGGCCTCGCGAGTGGGTCCACGCGATGCCGGCTGCGTTTAACGCGATCTTTCGATGCCGATGGTGGCGAGGACGACGAGTCTTGGGTTGGCGTATGGGCTTCCTTGGCTAGCGACGGCGCGTGCGACAAGTGACGCGACGGCGGCGACGATGGCTTTGGACATAGACCTTGTCACTGGGCCCTCTAAGCGTAGGCTCATGGCTTCTTCCTCGTCTTGGGCCGTCATGGGAGGCAGGGTCATATCAAAATGGGTCGGGTGATAGATGGGTGGAGCTATTTTATCACCCGACCCGTGAAGTTAAATCTTTCACCCGACCCACCCGTCATCCGTGAAAATTTTTACCCACATCCGTCCATCCATCATCCAACGGGTGATTCGGGTGGGTCGGGTCATTCGCATAACATTTTTATTAATATTTTATAATTATTTAAATGTAATAAAATACATGATTAAGTGTAAAAAATAATTAATTTTCTTCAATATATGAAAGTAGTTGTTCTAAATATAGGTTTTGATGGCTGTTAATAGAAAATATTCTTAAAATCAACTTTTAAACATAAACAAACTAAAATTGATGTCATACATTTTAATAAAATAGAATTAGACTACAATCGTCGACGGGTGAACGGATGAGTGGGTGAAGTGTGAGTGATGGATTGGGTGATGGGTGAGATTTACATCACCCATCACCCACCCATCATCCATTTTACTCGACCCACTAACCATCCATCAGCCGATTTACTTCGGATGATCATCCTTATATTCGGGTCGGATTTTTTGGGTGGGTCGGTCACCCATGAGTGATTTCCAACCCTAGTCATGATGTTAAACATTATTGTCATTTGAGAAACAACTTGAAGCTTCGTTGTGATTTTTGTTTTGGTCGAAAAAGAGACGGCACTCTCGAGCATACATAGATAAAGAAACAAATTAATTTACAAAAGTCCGGGGTAAGGCAACACCCCTATAATCATCCGCTAATAAAACATAGATACCCGACATGGGTTCAGAAAGAAAATGTAAACTAAGAGGGAAGTCATGAGCCTTGGAAGCAAGGCCATCCGCAGGGTTAACTTCCTGAAAAACATATCGAAACTGGACACTCCAATTTCTACTCAAGAAGCTTCATTGTGATTGAGACACGTGTTTGCCACTTTAGAGCAACTAGTTTTTGTCGAAATAATATATACTTCTACAAAAATAAGTTATTTCAATTTCCTCTCAAAGATTTATTTCTTTTATTTGTTTTGCTCGAGGTTGATATTTTGGCCCATCCACGGTGTCTTACACACTAAGTGTTAGGAAGTGAACTTTCAAGAACTCTGGTTCCCTTCCAAGTTCTCTTCCTCAATTTTCCTACTTTTGACGATGACAAATACTTTGTTACTAATATTTCCAAATGCTTAGTTGAACAAGGAACTCGGGTTCATGAAATGAAGAACAAATACCAAGAAGTCAGTTTTGGGAACTCGCACAGGAACTCAGGAGCAATGAAGCCGCGTTAACTGAAAGAGCTATCAAGTGCGGCGGCTGACTAGGACAAATCTTTTAGCTTAGGAGAGAAGCTTTTAGATATCCTTGTTTTCATATCTTTAGGAGAATAATTGAATATATTATATGGAAACAAAAAGATGTAAAATCGGGAAAGATATTATTTGATAACAAATATTATCTTTTCTGATTTCTTTTGGCTGTTTTATTTGTGCAAATCAGCCAACTATAGATCTTATTCTACACGGATGAAATGTATAAATAAAGTAATCAAACTCTCTCATTTAAAAATGCATTCACGCAGAGCTTGAAGGAAAAGAGAAATCGGTGCTAGTTCTTGTGAGAAGAACGGTTGTAAGTCTCTTGCTTTTGTGTTGCTTGATTAGGTCGAACTAGATAGAGAGTCTTAAGTGTGTCTTAAGTATTTAATCTGTGTGTTCTATATATTCTAGTTGATTGTAATCGAAGCTATAATAAAAGAAGTAGACTTTGAAATTCTTTCGAGAGAAATATAGTGAGTTTTATCCTGGATAACTAATTTTCTCACTTAAAAGGAACTTGTCTTGAATATATTAAGTTACTTATTTCCGCTGCTAAAGAACTGAACGTCAAAAACCTATCAAATGCCTTCTAGTAAAAAAAAATGGGTAAAAAATGCCTTCTGGTAATCAATGTATATATGCAAAATATGTCGCTACATTAAGTATCCAGAAAATATCAATGCTGTAATTACTACATGCTCTTGATAATCAAATATTACCACAATTATTTTACACAAAACATCTAATTTTTCTTGAAGGAAGAAAAATATATGCGGAAGTTGAGAGCACAAGTATACTGTATACTCAATACGGAGTATATATTATTTAAATTGTTTTTCATGTAAAAAAATGATCTGTGTAATTTGGGAGAGAAATAAATTAACAAAACTAACCTGGGGAGCGATGACGATGAAGCCATGAGAAGCGATGTGGGAAATTAGCTGCGAATAGAAGGTGTTGTAGAGTAGGTATCCGTGGAGGAGCAGCAGCACCGGGAATTCTCCGCCGTCGGATGATGAGGGGGACGCAATCAACAAGGGCTTCGGCGGAGGAGCACCGCAGCTTCCCTGGGGTGCGATGTTGAGGAGCGCGGTGGTGTAGCACCCCATCTCAAACACTCCGGTTGCTGCCATCGGGGAAATGGAATTCTGATTCATATGTATCTGCACATTAATTACCAAAATATAGATAAAGCTTGCTTGGGCTTCTTATGTGTGGTCTACACTTGCCCAATCCTTACTCCAAAATTTATTCTCAATACCTTTGTTTTAGGCAGCTACTATATATACTACGTTTTACGCCTTTTCGCACTACAAATCTCTACGCAAGAATCTTGCATAGAAGAGAAAATAGTTCTACGCAGGTATCTGGCGTACGCCAGATACCTGTGTAGAACTAAAATATGATTATTGAAGATATCAGAGTTAGGATTTTTTTTGAAATTTGAATTCTGGTGCAGAAAAAAAAAATGTTACATGGCAATAAATTCTCAATACCTTTTTTTTTCTTTTCTGGACACAACCAAGTGAACAACATATTTTTTAAATTTGCATTTGACTCTGGTAATAGACGTTATCAATTAATCAATGTTACATGGCAATAAATTCATTTGTATCATGGGATTTCAATATATACTTTTATTCATGTACATTTCTTCACCAATTTGTTTGATATTAACTGTTTGTTCTTATTATTCTCGAAAATCACATATAACTATGGTTATATCTTATAGTATCCAATTTGGTTATATCTTATGGTTATATTCCATAGTTATATACTATGGTTATATCTTATATTATATCATATAGTTATACCCTATGGTTATATTATATAGTTATATACTATGGTTATATCTTATATTATATCATATAGTTATACCCTATGGTTATATTATATAGTTATATACTATGATTATACCTTATAGTTATATTCAATTTGGTTATATTCTATAGTTATATAACTATAAGATATATGATATAACCAAATTGGGTATAACTATAAGGATATAACCAAATTGGATATAACTATAAGATATAATCAAAGTATATGAGTTATATACTATTGTTGTATCATATAGTTATATACTACGATTATATCTTATAGTTATATCCAATTTGGTTATATCTTATAGTTATACTATGGTTATATCTTATAGTTATATCTTCTACGCAATATTCTTACGTAGAAGATTGTACTGCGAAAAGACGAATATTCTTGCGGAGGATTTTTTTTTTTAAAAAAAAATGGACGCAACCAAGTGAACAATATTTTTTAAAAATCTGCATTTGACTATAGTAATAGACGTTATCAAGTAATCAATGTTACATGGCAATAAATTCGTTTGTATCATGAGGCTTCAATATACTTTTATTCATGTACATTTCTCCACCAATTTGTTTGATATTAACGGTTTGTTATTATTATTCTCGAAAATCACATATAACTATGGTTATATCTTATAATTATATCCAATTTGGTTATATCTTATGGTTATATAACTATAGGATATAACCATTGTATATAACTAAAAGATATAACCATAGTATATAACCATAGGATATAACCATAAGATATGACCAAATTAGATATAACTATAAGATATAACCATAGTATCTCCTATAGATATATACTATGGTTATAACCAAATTGGATATAACTATAAGATACTATCATAATATGGTTATATCGTATAGTTATATCCTATAGATATATACTATGGTTATAACCAAATTGGATATAACTATAAGATATATCCTATAGATATATACTATGGTTATAACCAAATTGGATATAACTATAACTATGGTTATATCGTATAGTTATATCCAATTTGGTTATATCTTATGGGTATATCCTATAGTTATATAATATGGTTATATCTTATAGTTATATCCAATTTGGTTATATCATATCGTTATATCCTATAATTATATATTATGATTATATCTTATAGTTATATCTTATGATTATATCCTATAGATATATACTATGGTTATATTCTTTAGTTATATATTATGGTTATATAGTATAACTATATACTATGGTTATATCTTATAGTTATATCCAATTTGGTTATATCCTATGGTTATATACTATGGTTATATCCTTTAGTTATATATTATGGTTGTATCATATAGTTATATAATATGATTATATAGTATAGTTATATCCAATTTAGTTATATCATATAGTTATATAACTATAAGATAGATGATAGAACCATAGTATATAACTATAGAATATAACCAAATTGGATATAACTATAAAATATAATATAACTATAGGATATAATCATAGTATATAACTATAGGATATAACGATATGATATAACCAAATTGGATATAACTATACGATATAACCATAATATATAACTATAGGATATAACCATAAGATATATCCATAAGATATAACCAAATTGGATATAACTATACGATATAACCATACGATATAACCATAATATATAACTATATGATATAACCATTGTATGTAACGATATGATATAACCATAAGATATAACCAAATTGGATATAACTATAAGATATAACCATAGTATATCCTATAGATATATACTATGGTTATAACCAAATTGGATATAACTATAAGATATAATCATAATATGGTTATATCGTATAGTTATATCCTACAGATATATACTATGGTTATAACCAAATTGGATATAACTATAAGATATATTCTATAGATATATATTATGGTTATAACCAAATTGGATATAACTATAGTTATGGTTATATCGTATAGTTATATCCAATTTGGTTATATCTTATGGATATATCCTATAGTTATATACTATGGTTATATCTTATAGTTATATCCAATTTGGTTATATCATATCGTTATATCCTATAATTATATATTATGATTATATCTTATAGTTATATCTTATGATTATATCCTATAGATATATAATATGGTTATATTCTTTAGTATATATTATGGTTATATAGTATAGCTATATACTATGGTTATATCTTATAGTTATATCCAATTTGGTTATAACTTATGGTTATATCCTATGGTTATATACTATGGTTATATCTTTTAGTTATATATAATGGTTATATCCTATAGTTATATATTATGGTTATATTGTATAGTTATATCTAACTTTGTTATATCTTATGGGTATATCCTATGGTTATATAATATGGTTATATCGTATAGTTATATCCAATTTGGTTATATCTTATGGTTATATCCTATAGTTATATATTATGGCTATATCGTATAGTTATATCCAATTTGGTTATATCATATCGTTATATCCTATAGTTGTATACTTTGGTTATATCCTATATTAAATTCTATAGTTATATACTATGGTAATATCATATACTTATATACTATTGATTATATCCTATAGTTATATTATATTTTATAGTTATATCCAATTTGGTTATATTCTATAGTTATATATTATAGTTATATACTATGGTTATATCCTATAGTTATATACTATGGTTGTATAGTATAGTTATATCCAATTTAGTTATGTCATATAGTTATATAACTATAACATAGATGATAAAACCATAGTATATAACTATAGAATATAACCAAATTGGATATAACTATAAGATATAATCATAGTATATAACTATATGATACAACTATAGTATATAACTTATATAATATGATTATATCTTATAGTAATATTCAATTTGGTTATATCATATAGTTATATAACTATAAGATATATGATATAACAATAGTATATAACTATAGAATATAATCAAATTGGATATAACTATAAGGTATAGTCATAGTATATAACTTTATATTATAACCATAGGGTATAACTATATGATATAATATAACTATGGAATATAACCATAAGATATAACCAAATTGGATATAACTATAAGATATAACCATAGTTATATGTGATTTTCGAGAATAATAAGAACAAACAGTTAATATCAAACAAATTGGTGGAGAAATGTACATGAACAAAAGTATATATTGAAATCTCATGATACAAACGAATTTATTGTCATGTAACATTGATTAATTGATAACGTCTATTACTAGAGTCAAATACAAATTTAAAAAATATGTTGTTCACTTGGTTGTGTCCAAAAAAAAATAAAATAAAAAAATTATGTGCCAGAATCTGGCGTAGAAGGCAAATTTCAAAAAAAAATCCTAACTCTGGTATCTACGCAGGTATCTGGCGTATGCCAGATACCTGCGTAGAGCTATTTCCTCTTCTACGCAAGAATCTTGCGTAGAGATTTGTAGTGCGAAAGGGCGTAAAACGTAGTGCATATAGTGAGACCGTTGTTTTATGTGCTAAAGTTTTTTTTTTTACTTTTCTATTGACTACTTTCTCGGTTCGAAAATATAATCCATTTTAGAATATATTGTAAATTTGTAATGTAGTTAGTTCTTTTATAAATACTCCGTAAGTATTAAGAGCTAAAATGACAAGTATTTTCGATCATATTAATGTATGGTAAGTATAGGATTGAATATCCAAATTTAATTAAGTGGGGACCAGTGGGGAACTAGACTCCATTGCATTTTTTTATATATATATTTAATATGTTGTTGATGAAAGTAACAATAAATGAGTATAGTGTAATTGACTAATGTGTAAGTGTCATAGTTTTTGAGTAAATTTAAGGTTGAGGGTTCAAGTCTCACTCTCTTTATTATTTTTCTATATTTTTCATCTTTGATGTATAGTTCGGTTGTAATCTTTGTTATCAAACAAAAACTATAATGATTCAACTTTAAACTAGCATAGTTCCTCGTGGCATGCACGGGGCTTGGATAATTTTTTTTTTAATTATTAAAAATATATCGATTTTACATTTTAAAAAAATAAAATAAATGAAAAACATATCTAATCAATAAAAATGAAATTAGGATAAGTACGATAATATAAAAAAATATCTAGTAATAATCAATTAATAAGGATCAATGTGATTGCATACATACATAATATGTTGAATCAAGTCTTGAACATATAAATAAATGAATTAAAAGGAGACTTGAATAAAATGTGACTATCAAAAAGGAAAAAGTAAAAGAGAATATTCAAAAAATACCTAATATATTCTATCTAATATGAAAATCATGATCAAATGTGAATAATTTATATGTTGAAAAGAAAATCATGATCATATATAAAATATTTTATATAATAACAATAATAGAAAATATATAATTTATTGACATGACATGATATAGAGTAGACATGTGACAATAAATAATGTTGCGCAATATCAAAACGACAAGTGATCTTAGCTAGGTTTTACTTTAGTATTACATAGTAGATTAGACGTCAAAGGTTCAAATCAATCATATAAATGGATAACCTTGAAAATTTAGAAATATATAGGTATGATAACTTAGTTAAAAGATATGATAATATGTCGTCCCTTAATACTATTTAAATTAATTTTGAAATAATGTTGTTTCATAAACAATAAATATCTACTTAATTTTTTGAGATATTTCAATACTATTAATTAAAGCAACATTAAATCCTAGTATATATAATATATCATTAAGATGAGATATTTATGATTAGATTGAATTTAAAATCTAGAAAAAAGTAATCAAAATAACAAAAATGAATTTTAATTTAGATAATGTACTAAGAAAAAAATATTAATTTAAAAAATGCATAAGAAAAAATATTAATTTAAAAAACGCATGATATTTGATATGGTTTTACATTTGATAGTTTTTATGAGGGGGTCATGTGGTGTAGTTAGGTTGTAGTTTAGTTTATATATAGTATATTTATAAATAGAAAAGATGAATTAAACCGTGAGAACATGGTAGGGAGCAATGACGGACCTAGTTAAGGACCACTCGGGGGGGGGGGGGGGGGGTGTTAAAAAAACAACATTTATTTTTCTTCTTAATTTTCTTAAAATTGCTTATATATTTTTTAATAATAATATTTAATTAGGAATTTGTTATATATAACCTTACAAGATATTAAAAAACACAAGTTTATACAATATTTACACATAAGTCCTTCAATAAAATACACACTACGTCATCTATATATATATCCTTATTTGTGTTAGAATTTTCTAAATTTAGGATTTATCGATTTAATTTGAGATTAGGCTTTATTGTTTGAAATTGGGGTTGGTTGTATAAGGTAAACGGTAGACTTAGTGTAAATAATATTTTTTTATCCATCGGCTAAAATACCTTATTTATAAGAAAAGTAAAAATTGATTGAACTTTTTATTTGCATTATCTAAACTAAGCATGGTGCAATTTTTCTCGTTCGAGTTGGATGGATAATAGAGTTTTCCCACTATCGCTGTAGGGTTTTTGCATTTAGCCCAATAGAATCAGGCGAACAAAATAATTTCACTTGAAAATATTTAGTGAGCACTCGTATTTTACACTTCAAAATTTTAGCCCCCACTAAACAAAAATCTTGCGTTCGTCCCTGGTAGGGAGAACAACCTCATAGATCCAGAACACCAAAAATTATCATCATATCTAAATTTACAAAAGTCAAAACTAAACGACACCAAATACATGCTTACGATTGAAATAGTGTTGTTGTAAACTCTCCACAATCTATGGTTTTGGATAGTTTGACACATTGAAGAAAGCAGTTATAATTAGAATATAATAATGAAAAACCTAACAGTGTAGTGAAAAGATAATACTGAATAAAAAATATCTAAAAATATACAAAATAATCTTGTTGATTATATATAATATTCCTATAATCTTTTCTTTCCTAATAAGTTATTCAAACGTGTTGCATAATGTTTTGTGAATACAACTCTACCGACCACTGAATTCTGGTGCTGCGTATTATGCTTTAAAATTAATTCTCATTGTAGGAAAATTATCATAACAAATTTAGAGTATGAGAAACTATAACACAGACTTCTTTGTAGATGTTTGCATTTACATCTTGAGTTCTATTCAATAATTCGTTTAAACTCAATTCTCATTTTAGGAATAATTTTGCTATGACAGTTTTATTTTCTTAGTTCAATTTAATAATTTTCATGAACCTACTATTCAAGCCGGTCTATAAATTATAACTTGAGAATGGTTTGAACAAAATATGTTATAATTTTGAGAAAAAATAGTTCTTTAATCATAAATTTTGAAATTTAACAAAACAATGTGTTACTTGCTCTATTGTTGAATGTGTATCATTCGTTTTGTTGTTGTGTTTAATATGTTGGGAATCATATTTAAGTGTGCATTTTGATCAATAAAAATTGAATCTTTTTAATTACCGAATGAAATGTAAAGTGTATAGTTCGCTAGATTTGACTTTTTTTACATCATCAGATACTGTGTACCTTATAAAAGCTCACCCTGATTCTCAACCCTGCAAATAAAAATCTAGAACATGTGGAGTCTCCATATGAAGAAAAGTCAAATGAAGTTCTATTGATTATACGTTGTTGAAGAAGACAGATGCAATTTAGTCCATTTTTTAAATTTGTAATCTTTTGTAATTTATTTGTTATATTTATAATTGATTTGTAATCTTTCTGATTGATTTTTAATCTTCTTGATTGATTTGTATTCAAATAAGGAAAGATTGGTAATATGTTTAGAATATAGATTTTTAATATATAATTAGATTTATTTTTAAAAATGAAAAAGGAGAAAGTGACATGTGTCAAGTTGAATGTAGGAACACCATATGATATTAGTATATTTTTCTTTAATATATATAGTAGATTTGAGGTTTTAAAAATATAAAATTTTATGAAAATGACATGTGACTAATTTATTGTAGGGATGCCATGTGGCAAAGGGAAGTATGACATATGAAAGTTTTATTTTACTATATATATATAGTAGATTAATTAAAAACTAATAGTATTTGATTTCAAATTTTATTATAGTTATTAATTAATAATATGATATAACTTTAATTGAATTAATAAAGGAAAATATTATATCAAGATATACTAAATCATATTCAATCAAATCATAAAGATTTCCCTTAGACTTAAAATTGAAAACAAATATATAAAGTATTGAATTTTGGAAATATGATAAAGATTTTATATATAATTATTATATTAAATTTTAAAAAAAAGAAAAATTAAGAAAATACCAAATGACAGAATGAATATTAATGTGTCATGTGACATAAAGAGGTTATATGCTTAGTAGGAGGTGCCATATGACATATAATGATTATGGTTTAGTAGATATATAATTAAATTAATTGGTTTTTTACCTGATAAACCTGAATTGTCGCTTAATTCACACGACACCTTAAAATTTGACATATTTAGTGAGGTAATCCTGAACTTTATTTTTGTTTAGCGAAATACCCGTCTGTTAGTCACTTAACGATAGCCGTTTATTTCTTTTGAAAAAAGAAGAATCCTTTAATCTCTCAAAAAACAAGCAGCTCATAACCTTACTCCCTTCTCTGAACAAAAATATGACCCTTTCCCTGAGCAAGTTGATGAGCACGGTGTCGGCGGCCGGGACGAAGCGTCAGCCTGAAGTAGGACAAGACGACCCTCCATATCCTTTGTCACTTTTGTCTGAAGGAAGCCTCTGTCGGTTTGATTCCGCCTTGCCCTGGGTTTCTCAGAGTGAGAGGAAGATGAGAAAGAGAGTCGTGCTCTACTTAATTTCAGAGCCCCCTTTACTAGGTAAGTTGGACAAACGGGTGTGCACGAGCGCATAGGCGCAGATAGGCCAAGTACATAAGTCCAATGAAGTTTCATTCTAAACCAATTGACAATAGGATGAGTAGCTCATCAAGTTTATATATACTAGGCAAGTTATGTCTCAACTTTCGACGTGGGACGTTTATATTCCAATAGTATCTTGCTTGAAGCAAAAAAATATTCTTAGAAATCCTTTTCAGAAACAGGTTAAGGAAGAGCAAGTGGAAAGTGGAAACATATACATGTAAATAAATTATAATTCTTGGGCATGCGATGCTTTGTATTTAGTGACTAGCAATCTAGCACTATGGTTAAAGTTCACTGTTCCTATTGAAAGCCGAGTTATTAGTGTCTTTGACTTGCCAGAGACCAACTATTTTAAAAAGACAGCAAAGGTAATCTCAAAGTTTTGTTGCTTGTAACATCTAACAATACATGGTAGTAGCATCATAATTCATATGAATTAAGGATTTCAAAGGTCGTAGTCTTCTCAGGATAATAATATTCCAAGGCTACTGACATCAATCAATATCTACAAACTTGTAAGAAATCAAAGATGAGAAAGAAACAACAGACCACAACATAATTATGCCACGCCATTATGTTACAGCGCAAAGATAACAGTCCCGGAATCTTCACTGACTTCAGGTTGACGCTTCGTTCAGGCCGCCCACGCCGGCACCGGGCTCATCGACTTGCTCAGGGAAGGGGGTCGTGTTTTTGTTGTTAAGTGGTTAACAGATGGGTATTTCTCAAAACAAAAACAAAGCTCATGGTTATCTCCTGAACTATGCCAAACTTTGGACTACCGCGTAAATTAAGTGATACCTTAATGTTATGAGGCGAAAAGACCGTAGATTAATCTTATTCTTGAATTAGGTTGATTGTAAATTTTTTATGGCTACATTTTTTCTAAGGAATGTGGTAAATTTATCTCTTCTTATATATTTCTTCTTTAATCATGTAAATTGACTTTATTCAATCACTAGTGTAGACCCGCCGGTTATTTGAATTCGTATTACTATGTATTAAGTGGAATTAGTAGTTCATAGGCCATTTTAGAAACACCTTTGCAAAAATATCCTAGTTTTTTCAAAGTTATATAGATATTTAAAAAAATAAAATGTATATCTAAAATTATAGCAGTAAATACCCAAATGCTAAAATAGGATTTTTTTTAACAAAAATTAAATCTAATTTCATTAATAATTAAAGGTCTCACAAAATCTTTTAATAACCGTAATTATAGGAAAGAGAATAAACGCGCTTAGTTGTAAATATTTTGGATTTTTTTTCCTTAAATATTTTTTTCCATCTTTAATATAATTTTTGGTGACAGGATAGACGTGGTGGCAAAAAAAATACACAAATTAAGGTTATTAATTAGGGTTGAAGAACGAAGATGAATAAATTAAAGTTTTAGGATTGATTAGGGTTGAATGGATGAATGTCAGGATTTAAAATAAACGATGAAAGGATCGTCACAAAAACTTTTGATAAAGATATCACTATATCTTTAGTTTCCATCTTTAATACTTTTTAGCTGCTATCTTTAATACAAAAATGAAAACCGGTTTTTATGATTTTGTTTACTACTTTATAATTTTCACTAAGCCATGGCATTGCCATTGAAAAACAATTCGTCATGACAATATTTGTAGTATAACAGGACCAAAACTTACCCATGGATGCTTCCATAGAGATTACAACACTCGACTTCAGGAAAAAACAGTGAAAAAAATATGATAGAATCAATGGTGTAGGAGGACAAATTAAGGTTTTAGGGTTGATTACAGTTGAATGGATGACTGTCAGGATTTAGAAAAAATGATGACAGGATCGTCACAAAAACTTTTTATAAAGGTTTCACTATATCTTTAGTTTCCATATTTAATACTTTTTAGTTGCTATCTTTAATATTAAAACGAAAACCAGTTTTTACGATTTTGTTTACTCTATTATAATTTTCATTTGAGTTTCTTTTGATTAAAAAAATTATTTTTCAGATTTTTTGTTTTAAAAAAATATGGCAAAAATACTCAAATAGGCATGCTTTGCTATTTTGTAATTTATGGGGTATTTATACAAACTTTTTTTAAAAAGTAGGGTATCCATGCAAATTTGCCTTGTATTAATTTGATATATCTTCAACACGTATATATAAAAAGCTTAGTGATCAGGCAAGTGACTCATACATGCCGTCTAGTCTAAACCTCATACCTAATACGGGAATATTAATAAAATATAATATATTGTATAAGTATGGTTGATATAAAGTATTAAAAATATTATTTTAAATCAATAAGTATTTTTGTTTATAAAACATTGTTAATGAAATATAATAACATACAAATTTTGGTGTTTATATTAAAACTGTATTTTATAAACAATAATTTCATCAAAATTATGAATTGAATGTGAAAAATATATGATAGACTTTATATGAAGTCTAAAGTTATTACTTTGATTAAAATAATAAAATAAACTTAGTTTTCTAAAAAATAACTTTTAATTTTTTTTAGAAATAGTAAGATAATAAAATTTCAGAGTTAAGAGTAAAAATGAGAAAAAGAACAATGTTAATAAGAAAGAGGAAGATGAGTACTTCGTACATGATAAAACCACTGTAAAAAAATATGGGTTAGTGAGATTCTTTTAATAAGAAAGATAAAAATAAAACTAAAAATATTTATGGACACATGTCGAGTGCACAATTTTCCAAATGTCATGTAAATAGAATGCCAAATGGCTACTTCTTTTGTGAAGACATTCCTTTAGCTTTAAGTATTTATGGGAAATGTAATATGTTTCTATTTTTTATTTCTTTTCAACTAGCATATGTCCATGTGCTCTGCACGGGCTTGTTTAATGAAATTTGAAATATCATAGAATTTTTATGAAAACTAATATGGTGAATTATAAGTGTAATTTTTTGACACATATGGTGATAAAGTTTTTGTATGATTAGAATTGAAAGTATATATGCGGATTTGTATATAAAAATAGAAAACAAATTAAAAATTTCATACAAATAACTAAATAAGAAAACATATAAGTTTAGATTTAAGTAATACGAATGTTAATTATGTATAATTAATTAAAAGAGAAAAATAATTAAATTATATGACATGATTATTTCAAATATTTTTAATATATATTACCACTTTTGCATCATGAATCATTTATTATCAATTATGTCTAATTCTATGTTACCAATTATATAACTTTAAGTATTAAAACTATAAGAAGTAACTTAAGTAATAAAATCAAAGTATATTATAATTTTTTTTAATAAATAAGAAGAAACTAATAAGGCAAAAAGATAAAAAATAATCTTTAAGATGATTCTATCAATATAATTAATGTAAGTTATTTTAAGTAAAAAATAAGTAGATAAGAAATAGAATATGTAAATATCAAAATTAGGAAAGAATGAAATTGTAATTGTAATTTGAGATTTGCCTACATGACATAGTTCATGGGCTAACACGTAAGAGAGATAATTTGGGCTTTAATATAGTATATAGATAGATAGATATATAGATAGATGAGTTTTGCAATTCAATATAATCGGCTCATCAAAATACTAGTTATGTCATATATTTGGGAGATACGAATTATGGATTCAAATTATGAAATTAATTATGAGTTTCAGATTAGGATTAAACCAATTTAGGGATTTGATTGAAAATTATGGTTTGTGATGTAATGATTTTAAAACCTTAAAAATTAGGATTTTGATTGAAAATTAAGGGCATGACACCTCAAAAATGTTATTATAAAAAAAATTACGCAAGTTTTATTATTTTATATTATATTATTATAATAATTTTACTTTTGCACCCACTCAATGAAAATCATGAGTCCACCCCTGACTATCAATTATTTTCGAAAAAAGATCACGTCAAAACATTCGCTTATACGTAAACATAGTGCATATTGTTGGATCGAAACCAAGTGTTAGTAACAAAGTAAAGTGTTGTTCACTTATACGTAAACATTGAGTATACCTCTTGATTGTGCAACCTTCACATATAGATAACCACATGGAGTAGATTGTGCAGACAACAATTAATTAGCTCTTCTAAAAAATGATTTTATTTAACTGGTACTATAATTAATTACCATATGATTATACCTTCCCCTCTCATTCTCAGGAAGCATCAGATACCTTTCAAGAACATCTTCAGTACTGAAGTGCAAATATATAAAACGTATTAAGTCATGAAAAGGTAGCGAGTCAATTTAGATAATTTATTAACTTATGTCTGTGAAGCTTCAGTACCTTTCAAGAACATCTTTAGACAGAAAAGTGGGAAAATGTCGTGTTGAAAAGGTAGCGAGTCAATTTAGATAATCTATTAACTATCATGTACTTTTAAAAATAGCTAGTTGCTGTGACGTGTAGTGCAGTTTAAACATATGGATGTTGGTTAATTGGAAATTATGGTTGGATGTCTTTTGGTTTAGTTTCGTAACTCTTACATGTAATCGCATAGATAAAAATGTTTAAAAAAAAACTAAAAATAGATGAACAAAAAGTTAACATGAAACTTGACGTTAAAGGATCCGTTGGTTAACCCGAACCCCCCGCTAACCTGTAATGACTTGATCGACTTGACCTGTAACCCGAAATGACCGAACATGTACTAACCTGAACCTGAAATGACCGAATCCGAACCCGACTTGACCGGCCCGATTGACAGCTCGAAATGTTTGTGTAGAAAAAAACATGGACTAATAAAACCAAGATGACATGTTAATTTGTGTCATTGTTTATAATTATTAATCATGTATTGCATGATCTTGTTTATTTTAAGGGTTTATTTAATTTTCTTATTTCTACTTTCTCATTTGAATTTAGCAAATCTCATTTTAATGTATTAGTTGAATTTATTATTGTAAGTTATAAAGTTATTAGGAAAGTGAAGTAATTAATTTTTTTCCCTTAAATGGGGATTAAATAAATCTTAATTAACTACGTTTTTTTTTTTGAAATTTCTCATAGAGAGTGCACACAAAATCATATTTTCAATTTTATAATGTAAAAATTATCAAAGTATACGATATATTCTCTATTATAAAATTGATTAAAAATATTTAAAAAATATATCTACCTTGATTATAATCGACACCATTCATACTGAATTTCATAGCCCAAAAAATTGGAGATTGAGAGAATAGTAATGATCCAATTCGAATTTGCACTATAGTCTCGTTTGTAGAATACTTATGCAAATAAGGCATAAATAAGGAATAGTTTATTAAAATGAAGAATAAAATAGAGTAGAAACATGCCAAATGTTGATTTATTCAGTAAAAACATCAACAATTTGGACATGACTTTCAAAATAGAACAAAATATATGAAAATAGGAAGGGGAAGCAAAGGATAAATTCGATATAGCTAAAAGCAATCAAAAGAACATGGGACAAGACATATGTCGATATGGGAATGGATGGAAGAGATGGGAAAACCGTTCCCATATTTATATAAAATGTTATGCATTGATTTGAAATTATTCATGAATGTAGTGGCATTTAGAGATTCCCATAAGAGTATATCATATAGTTATCAATCAATCTTATAAAATGGACTAATATATAGAATGAAAACACACAAAGCGTTTTGATGAGGAACCATCCCCGCCATTAGTGCCAACATTTGATGGACCGATCACTAGGTCAAGATTGAAGGAACTACGTCAAGAGCTGGAGACGTTTATGGCACATGATGTATCACATGACGAAAAGGACAAGTCCAAAGTCAAGGCGTTGACTTTATTGGTCAACGTTACATATGTTTAATCTTATTAATTTCTGCATTGGATATTTTTAGGATTATTATTTAATTGTTTTAAGCTTTCTATTTTCGGATATTTCGGGATTAAGTGTAACCCGTTTTTGGGAAGCTAGGGCCGGCCCTCCTAGGGTATTTAAGGCCTCCCTTGTCTTCTTCATTAGGCAGATTTCTCACATTGTTAAAACACAAAAACAGAGCTTGGTTTTTGCTTTGAAAACTCGGCTCCCCGTGAGAGTCTCAATCGATTGTTCTTTCCTGCTTAGTTGTTTTCGTCTTTGTCAAGTCCCTCTGGAGTTGGTGATTTCGTACATCATAAGCAATCCTCTCCGTGCTCCAAGTTCGTCAGCGATTCTTGGTTGTGTGGCGTTGTAGAGATCGGGTTGGTAGATCGTTCGACAAGGTTCCTTGCTATCAAGCAAGCGGGTTTTCTCGTCGTTTCTATTGGTTCTATCTATTATCCTATCCATTAGTTTCACTTCCGCCATTGTTCTAATCTTGTGTTTTCTTTTGTTTTGAGATCCGTTGCCTAGATCCATCTTCTACACGGCTAACCCCGTATCACGTTTTAAACATATGAACAAACTCTAGTATTTTAACTGATCAAAATGAAACGTTTCCTAACTAAATTAATAAGGACCATTATTATTATTATCAATTAATTGATTATAGTATGTATTCTTGTCCCACCTACATGTTTAAATTAATAAAAGGAAGAAGAAAAATGTACTACACACTTGAAACCCTCTATTTGTAACCAATATTAAGTTGATTATATATTTCAATTATGTTGTTTGACCTAGACTTAAATATACTAACATATGATGAAACCCAAACTTAGATATACAAACTTTGACCCAAAATGTGTCTTCAAATTCTTCTATTGGATTTATTTATCCGAAATGACAAATACATTTATGTCCTAACTGTTAATCATATATTAATTTTGAGCATCGTATACATATAATATATATATATACACTAACTGAAATAGTTTAATACTAATTAAAATTCTTCTTCATATTTATGTTTGTAGTTTTTTGGCATACTAATTAAAATTGTTTATTACTAATTAAAATTGTTTTATTTATAGGCTAAGTAAATGAGCATTCATTGCTAAAAAAAAGCTACTATATATAGATCGATATAGAGAAAAAATAACATGAATAAATTATACCAAACGTAAAAATGTAACAAATTTTAAAATTCGAATCAAACTTGTGATTTAAGTTATCAACGCAAAAAGATAATTTACGTATGTGATAACATTTTCATATATGATATGGGTATAAGAATGGTATTTATAATGTTGGTTGTGTCGTTGATTTAATAATTAATTTTTTTTGTATATAAGAGAAGGTATAGATTATAATGGAGTGTAAATAATGGTATAACTCAAAACTCTTTTTTGGAAATAAATTTGATTTTACGTGTGATACTTTTAAGGTGTAAGTGAGTAAATATTTATTAAAAATCTTATATTTATACAAATATATAATTAGAGAGATTATATTAGAATTAGGAGTAACTATTTATCAAAAATCTTCTATTTATACAAATATATAATTAGAGAGATTATATTAGAATTAAGTATATCATCGTATATTTTATATGTTGTTATTCAGGCCAAAACTCTTTCTTCTATGTGTTGATTTCATGTGTAATACTTTTAGGTGTAATCAAGAGGAGTCATTTATGGTAATTTTTTGTTATTTTATATTATATATAGATTCTTATTACATGTGAAGAATTTCTACATAAATAATGTTAGGTTTGGATTTCATATACATTGGAGTGCTAATTTTGTATTAGTTTTATTCTCTTTTTGTGATAAAATGTTGTTTTGTAATAAAATAATGTCATGGTAGTTTTTTTTTTTTTAAATATTTAATTTTCTATCAACATTTAGGACTAAACACCGAATTTTTTAACCGAACCGGATCGAAAAAACCGAAATAATTCGGTTCGATTTATGTATTTTGGGGTTTCGGTTCAGTTAAACCGAAAATAAAAAATAAGTGGACTGCCTTGCTTATTGGGCTGGTTTAGGTATAAAAAAAGGCCCATATCCTCACCTGTTGAATCTTTAGAGTTCCGCCCGCCTCGGGTCCAAAAAAAATTATTGCCACGAGCCGCCCTAGAAACACTCCCTTCTGGGAGTGTTTTCTAGCCAGCCAGGCCACCACCCATAGCCCATCGGAGACCCACCACCTCACCGGCACCCGCTCACCGGCACTCCGACTAAGCCCCCCGCTCCGATCGAGCCCCGTTCCGCCGCCACTACCATGGCTCCCGCCTCACCGGCACCCGCTCACCGGCACTCCGACCAAGCCCCCGCTCCCAAGAGAACCGGCACTAGAAAGCCATGGCACCTCTACCACCAGTTGACCCACACCGGGAGCCGGCCCTAGAAAGCCTTGGCCTCCTTCACCACCGCACACTGTCGGAGCTGCGGCCTCTGCAAATCCCAGCCGCCAGCCTCACCACCTCTCACAACCTCACCATCTCTCCCTCCTTTCTCACCACCACACCAACCGCTCAACCTTGCTCCCCCCACCGGCGACCTCCACTCGCCCAGATCCGAGCCGCCTCGCACCATACCGCTCCCAGATCTGCTGAACCACACCGCGCAACCACATTTTGTGTCGAGCCAGAACCACCACCAGAAACCCCTCAAAACCCCTCGCCGACGGCGCCCCAGAAACCCCTCAAATCCCCGCAATGGCCGCCATTCTCCCAGCGGGCGACACCAATCTGAAATTCGTACCCAGATCCGAAACCCTTGACCCGCCGAATCATGGATCCCATCCGTTTCGAGTGCTCTCCTCTGAACCTCGTCGCCGGTCATCTAGATGTGGCGCCAGCGAGCTATGTGGAGAATGTGAAGCTGACAAAACAAGAGGAGAAACAAACTCCATCTTGCTGGAGGAAGGTGCAACCAGTGGTTTTCTGCTGGGAATCGACTTCTGCGGGCCCAGATTCAAAGCCCTAAACTCCCTTGTTTTGAAAAATTGATTCCTTGTTTGCTCTATGTTACATTCTCGACTGTTGCAGGTTTACTTTAGGTTCGATTAGAGATTGTTGTTTCGGTTCGAGATAAGATAGTGATCGTGTGATCCCTGATGGTTTCTACTGACGAAATGCCTCCAGATTGTGTCTTGTCTCTTCTTTTCGGCTGCTTCAAACACCTTGTTAGTGGTTTCCAACCCATGTTTGAAGACTTTCTCGTTGATTAAGCCTAATTTGGTTTGTTTGCTCGATTGTGTCAGTATCCTTTTTTTTGTTGTGTTTTTTGTTGTTTGTGTCTGTTGTTGTTTTGTTGGTTGTTTACTTTATCGGGTGTTCCGACGCCGTTTGTTCGACCTCTCGAGTTTTCAGGTTTGATTGTTCTGAATTCTTGAATTCCTGCTTTATCAAATAAAAGAAAAAAAAAAAGTTCCGCCCACCTCCAAGCACCAAGCTCTAAGCTCCTAGTCCCCTGTTGGCGACTTGGTGTTTCCCTGCGACCTGCGTTGGTGTGTGCCCTAGGGGCGGACCCACGTAGAGGCGAGTGGGGGACTGAAAAAAATAAAATAATTTATTTTGAACCCTAAAAACTCCTCCTCCTTGGCCCTTACCATTCAGCGCCGCTCTCCTCTACTCTCTCCTCCACTCCTTCGCATAAACGCATCTCACTATCTCAACATTTGTAAGGTCGAGGCTTCGCTAGTCTCCTCCTTGCTGAGTTGCTGGTCGGCTTCGCTGCTGCGGGAGGGTGCGACTGTGCGAGTCTGCTACTGGACTACAGGAGCTGTGGGCGGTGAAATTGGCAAGGAGGGTGAGGCTTCGCTGCTGCGGGAGGGCGGGGCTGCTACTGGACTACTGGAGCTGCGGGAGGGCGACTAGGCGAGGCTCCTTGCTGGGTGGCTTCGCAGTGGTAGGCGCAAATCTCTGTTTGTTGAAGAAATTACATAGAAGAAGCAAGAAGAAATTGGGCTTTGGGAGGAGAACGAAAGAGGCTCGAAAGATTAGTGCGTTGTTCGTGTTCAGTTCGTCCACCTAATTCATTCGAAGACGCTAGGTAGGCAAATCTCTGTTTGGATGATGCTCTTTAATTATATTAATTGAAATCTGTGTGCTTAGTGTGGTTCATTTGTTCTATTGATATCAATATATCATGTCATGTCAATGTATTGCACTATTGCTGTTTGAAACCGATCGAATTGAAGCCCAAAATCTTCTATATAATTCGTGCAAGTAGAGTTGCACGCACCGCGGTGATGTTGGATGTTTAGGTTCGCAATGCCTCCTCCTTTCCAAACCCGGCACAACGAATTAATCATATAATACAAGCGTAAAACCTTTTTTTTTTAGCACAAAAACCAAGCTTTAAAACATCTTTTTCTCAAAAAAGTCTATTTATCACTAAAAATGCCTTTTTAAATTAGTCTACCAAACAAACCCTTAAATATAACTTTTAGTATTTTTTGTTTTATATTTATTCTAATTAAATTTAATTTTGGTCACACAGGATTGTGCCCCCACAACGCGGAAATCCTGCGTCCGCCCCTGGTGTCCCCTGCCCCTCATTGGCTGCTGCTTGACGCCGCCGCCCTGCGACCTGCGTCCCCTGCCCAGACCGACGTCTTGCCGAGTCTCCGTCTTCCCCAGGAACCGCTGCACCGTCGTCTACTCGTCTCACCACCGCCGTGCACCGTGAGTTCTTACTTTTCAGCCCCTGATCCCAGTTTTAATCAAGCATGTGCGTTGCATTTAGTTCGCTTGTTTGTTTATTGTAGTCATCACAATCGAGCTAAAAAGGACTTTAAAAAAGCCATCCAAAGTTATAAGAAGGCCTCTGAGTCCTTTGGATTGAAATCAAAGGCTATGAGTGCTGTGAGTCTGATTTTGAAGGAGATAGAAACAGAATCGGAAAAACCCAAGATAGAAAGCAGGTTGATTTTTTCTTTATGGTTTCTCAAAGTTGTTCTGCAATCGTTATAATAACATGATTTCGTTTTTGACCTTTTGTTTTTTTCCCTCTTATTTATATTTAGTGTTCCTTCACACAAAGTGGATGTGGTGAAACCAGAAAAGCTTGATACGAAGGAAGATATAGGTTCGACCAAAACAAAGAGACAGAGAAAGAAGAAAATTACAGTCAGGTAGAAGAAATAATTAGATTATTGAGTTTTTTTAATGTTATATTGATGTGATGTGGAAAATCTTTCTTATAGTTATAGTTTTAATGATGTTTTGCTAATTATTTGTATTCTCAAATTTGTTTTGTCGATCTTTTATAACGACATAATCTTGTTTTGACTTTATTTCTCTGTTATTTAAATACACAGTGCTACTTCAGACGAGCAAAAGGAGGAAGAATGTGATAGTAAGAAGAAAAATGTAGCCAGGTAAAACAATGATTAGGAATTTTTAAGGATGTTATATTTATGTAGAAAAATTTTCTTTTAGTTTTTAATATCTTATTTACATATGTTTTTCTAAATATTGATAACAGTTGTGTAACATCAGACGAGCAAAAGGAGGAAGAATGTGATAGTAGGAAGAAAAATGTAGCCAGGTACAAACAATGATTAGGAATTTGTAAAATCAACCTGCTTTCTATCTGAGTCCTTTGGATTGAAATCAAATGCTGTGAGTGCTGTGAGTCTGATTTTGAAGGAGATAGAAACAGAATCGGAAAAACCCAAGATAGAAAGCAAGTTGATTTTTTCTTTATGGTTTCTCAAAGTTGTTCTGCAATCGTTATAGAAAGCAGGTTGAACTCATATACTTACCGGTCTATGAGTTCAATTCACCAGTAAAATCAACCTGCTTTCTATCTGAGTCCTTTGGATTGAAATCAAAGGCTGTGAGTGTTGTGAGTCTGATTTTGAAGGAGATAGAAACAGAATCGGAAAAATCCAAGATAGAAAGCAGGTTGATTTTTTCTGTATGGTTTCTCAAAGTTGTTCTGCAATCGTTATAATAACATGATTTCATTTTTGACCTTTTGTTTTTTTTCCCTCTTATTTATATTTAGTGTTCCTTCACACAAAGTGGATGTGGTGAAACCAGAAAAGTTTGATACGAAGGAAGATATAGGTTCGACCAAAACAAAGAGACAGAGAAAGAAGAAAATTACAGTCAGGTAGAAGAAATAATTAGATTATTGAGTTTTTTTAATGTTATATTGATGTGATGTGGAAAATCTTTCTTATAGTTATAGTTTTAATGTCGTTTTGCTAATTATTTGTATTCTCAAATTTGTTTTGTCGATCTTTATAACGACATAATCTTGTTTTGACTTTATTTCTCTGTTATTTAAATACACAGTGCTACTTCAGACGAGCAAAATGAGGAAGAATGTGATAGTAAGAAGAAAAATGTAGCCAGGTAAAACAATGATTAAGAATTTTTAAGGATGTTATATTTATGTAGAAAAATTTTCTTTTAGTTTTTAATATCTTATTTACATATGTTTTTCTAAATATTGATAACAGTTGTATAACATCAGACGAGCAAAAGGATGAAGAATGTGATAGTAGGAAGAAAAATGTAGCCAGGTACAAACAATGATTAGGAATTTGTAAAATCAACCTGCTTTCTATCTGAGTCCTTTGGATTGAAATCAAAGGCTGTGAGTGCTGTGAGTCTGATTTTGAAGGAGATAGAAACAGAATCGGAAAAACCCAAGATAGAAAGCAGGTTGATTTTTTCTTTATGGTTTCTCAAAGTTGTTCTGCAATCGTTATAGAAAGCAGGTTGAACTCATATACTTACCAGTCTATGAGTTCAATTCACCAGTAAAATCAACCTGCTTTCTATCTGAGTCCTTTGGATTGAAATCAAAGGCTGTGAGTGTTGTGAGTCTGATTTTGAAGGAGATAGAAACAGAATCGGAAAAATCCAAGATAGAAAGCAGGTTGATTTTTTCTTTATGGTTTCTCAAAGTTGTTCTGCAATCGTTATAATAACATGATTTCATTTTTGACCTTTTGTTTTTTTTCCCTCTTATTTATATTTAGTGTTCCTTCACACAAAGTGGATGTGGTGAAACCAGAAAAGCTTGATACGAAGGAAGATATAGGTTCGACCAAAACAAAGAGACAGAGAAAGAAGAAAATTACAGTCAGGTAGAAGAAATAATTAGATTATTGAGTTTTTTTAATGTTATATTGATGTGATGTGGAAAATCTTTCTTATAGTTATAGTTTTAATGATGTTTTGCTAATTATTTGTATTCTCAAATTTGTTTTGTCGATCTTTATAACGACATAATCTTGTTTTGACTTTATTTCTCTGTTATTTAAATACACGGTGCTACTTCAGACGAGCAAAAGGAGGAAAAATGTGATAGTAAGAAGAAAAATGTAGCCAAGTAAAACAATGATTAGGAATTTTTAAGGATGTTATATTTATGTAGAAAAATTTTCTTTTAGTTTTTAATATCTTATTTACATATGTTTTTCTAAATATTGATAACAGTTGTGTAACATCAGACGAGCAAAAGGAGGAAGAATGTGATAGTAGGAAGAAAAATGTAGCCAGGTACAAACAATGATTAGGAATTTGTAAAATCAACCTGCTTTCTATCTGAGTCCTTTGGATTGAAATCAAAGGCTGTGAGTGCTGTGAGTCTGATTTTGAAGGAGATAGAAACAGAATCGGAAAAACCCAAGATAGAAAGCAGGTTGATTTTTTCTTTATGGTTTCTCAAAGTTGTTCTGCAATCGTTATAGAAAGCAGGTTGAACTCATATACTTACCAGTCTATGAGTTCAATTCACCAGTAAAATCAACCTGCTTTCTATCTGAGTCCTTTGGATTGAAATCAAAGGCTGTGAGTGTTGTGAGTCTGATTTTGAAGGAGATAGAAACAAAATCGGAAAAACCAAGATAGAAAGCAGGTTGATTTTTTCTTTATGGTTTCTCAAAGTTGTTCTGCAATCGTTATAATAACATGATTTCGTTTTTGACCTTTTGTTTTTTTCCCTCTTATTTATATTTAGTGTTCCTTCACACAAAGTGGATGTGGTGAAACCAGAAAAGCTTGATACGAAGGAAGATATAGGTTCGACCAAAACAAAGAGACAGAGAAGAAGAAAATTACAGTCAGGTAGAAGAAATAATTAGATTATTGAGTTTTTTTAATGTTATATTGATGTGATGTGGAAAATCTTTCTTATAGTTATAGTTTTAATGATGTTTTGCTAATTATTTGTATTCTCAAATTTGTTTTGTCGATCTTTATAACGACATAATCTTGTTTTGACTTTATTTCTCTGTTATTTAAATACACAGTGCTACTTCAGACGAGCAAAAGGAGGAAGAATGTGATAGTAAGAAGAAAAATGTAGCCAGGTAAAACAATGATTAGGAATTTTTAAGGATGTTATATTTATGTAGAAAAACTTTCTTTTAGTTTTTAATATCTTATTTACATATGTTTTTCTAAATATTGATAACAGTTGTGTAACATCAGACGAGCAAAAGGAGAAAAAATGTGATAGTAGGTAGAAAAATGTATCCAGGTACAAACAATGATTAGGAATTTGTAAGGATGTTATATTTATGTGGAATTTTTTTCTTTTAGTTTATAATATTTTATTTACATGTGTTTCTCTAAAATTGATAGCAGTTGTGTAACTCAAGGATCTGAAGTTAAACTCATGAAAAAGATCAAGGTAATTTTATCATTTTGAAAAGAATGTACCCTATGCATCTTTTAAAGTTCCCTTTTTGTCTTTCTCTTGTTTTTTTAATTTTTTTTTTAATGATAGCACTTTTAACATGATGATTTCAAATTTTCAGATTTCAAGTAATACAGATTATGAAATCGAGATTGAAGATGGTCGTACCTTTTTTGATGGGACTAAGATCATGAAGAATGACATAGTGTTACCACAATCATTCATTGATTCAAAGATGAACAAGGTCCTTTGGAAGCGCATTCAGCAAAAAGCCGTGTCCAGCACAAGGGCAATTAATCACATTTTTCAAAATCTTCACAAGTTTAGCTAAATCTTCGTCACATATAGTCTAATCATCCATAGACGGCAAAATTCAAACTTGCTCGTAAGCTGTGATGTATAATGGATTGTGTTCAAAGATGAACAAGTTTTCACATGCAGAACCCTTGAAATGCAGATACATTAATGCATATACCGCGCCACTAAAAAAAATAAAAAATCAGAATGCTAATTAGTTCAACTCAAATTAAATTATAAATATTAAAAATGAATATAATTACAAATTGGAAAATTCTCTTAAATTTTTTCTCTGTGAAGCACCACCATTCATTATAAATTGTGCATTTATACTTACCAGTCTATGAGTTCAATTCACCAGTAATACTCCACTGTCTACGACAGGTTGAATCAGTGAAACTGCTTGATATATTTTTTTCCTTGGAGTTTTCAACCTGCTGTAGACAGTGGAGTATTACTGGTGAATTGAACTTATGGACTGATAAGTATAAATGCACAATTTATAATGAGTAGTGGTGCTTCATTAAGAAAAAATTTAAGAGAATTTTCCGGTATGTGTAATTATATTCCTTTTTAATATTTATAATTTAATTTGAGTTGAACTAATTAGGAGTCTGAATTTTTTTTTAGTGGCGTGGTAAATGCATTAATGTATCTGCACTCCAAGGGTTCTGCATGTGGAAACTTGTTCATCTTTGAACACAATCCATTATACATCACAGCTGACGAACAAGTTCGAATCTTGCTGTCTATGGATGATCAGACTATATGTGATGAAGATTTAGCTAAACTTGTGAAGATTTTGAAGAATGTGATTAATTGCCCTTGTGCTGGACACGGCCTTTTGCTGGATGCGCTTCCAAAGGACCTTTCTCATCTATTCACATTCCTCACGGATCGTAAGCTGTATGTTCTTGTTTATCCCTTCTTGATTTATTTGATTTTTAACATTCTAACTCAATCTGTTGAACTTGTTGTATTCATAGGAACACCGTTCCTCTCTGGTGGTTGCTTGACCATGTTATTTTCTGGACACCCAAGGAATGTGTTGATTTTATCTTTAACGTGAAGAGGAGTCGGAATCGTGGTGTTTATCGAACCTTAGGTGCTGTTATGTCAGAGGAGACCGGTACACATTGGATCGACTGTATTCCTGAGGAGGAGCCAATATTGCATGGAATATATGAGAAAGGAGGTTGTGTTGCGTCCTCAGTAACTGATGAAGTGGAAAATCCAGGTTACATTCGAGTGCATCCGTACTTCAATCACTCGGATATTGTGAGATAAATGGTTGCAGTATATACTCATTATAATGATAAAGAGTACTCCAAGCTACGAGAGAAGGTACAATCTAAAACATGTTTTACATTAGTGAAGTTATATATTCCAAAATTGCACCTGAAGCACGCGCACAAAGGTCTAAACATTTTACTTCTGTTTTTTTATAATACAAATGTCGCAATTAATATTTTATATGTGACATTTTAATTTTTGAAAATTTGTGTATATTTTTCCCAAGGTCATTGTTGTTGTATTTTTAGACAAATATCACAATTAAGATCTTATTTGTGGCATTACAATTTTTGAAAATTTGTGTATATTTTCCCCTTAGGATCTGGATATGGAGGAGATAGAAGGTAAATTAAGAGCAGTGTTTCCATGGATTTATGAACGATTGATGAAGGCATTATATGAATGTTGTTGCTCGTAAGTGTTTGTTTAAAGATATCATTTTCCTAGTTGATTCTTTTGTATAATTCATAATGTTGCTGATTCTTGTGGTGTTTGTATTCAGATTAAAACTAACCGATGAAGATTTGATGAAGTTGTCACTTCATTATGACAAGTAGTTGGTGAGCTATCAATTTTTGTATGGTGGTGATGCATACTACACTTAATTTTTGTTCAATACTCTTGCTGTCCTGAATTGAAAGTTGTATCCATTGCTGAATTGTGTGGATGAATCTAATACCGAGAGCTTCCTTGAACCAGTTCTTTGGTTTAATTGTTTTGACATAGCTGGTTGTTTTATTATTTTTGATTTATTTGTGCTATACTTGACTGCAGTTTCCGAAGATTCTCCTCCAGGCCTACTTCCCCTCTTCTGTGCATCTTCACCTTCTCTTCGTTAAGGGCACGAGTGCACGACCGTTGACTGCAATCGGAATAGTTTTTTTTGTCCTGATAACTACTCTTGAAAAGAGATGTTTATTTTGGCGTGAACAATCAACTGGATTTGTAGTTCATGCATTAAAAAGTACATATTTCTAAATCAATGTTTTCTGGGATGAGTGAGCCTTGTTTAGTTGGGTTGCATTTCTCATTTGAACAAATTGCTGCTTCTGTTATCTCTTGTATATGCACTGGTTTTGGTTATGTTTGTTGTATATGCTTGTTTTGGTATGGCTTGTTTGCTAGATAGGACTATGAATATGTGGCTGTTGATGACAAGGGAAACATTTATGTGGCTGATACTATGAATATGGTTGTAAGAAAAAATATTGATGCAGGTATACTACAAATCTGCTTATTTATCCTGTGTATTTGTAAGGATTGATTCCTAATATGTCATCACTTGCTAGTTGTTGACAAGAAATAATGAGGTCCATTGCCCATTTTCTTAGCTGTTATCTGAAAAATATCCCACTAAATTTAAACTTTTGACCCCTATCCTCTTCTACTCACCAGCTAACACATTTGGGCTAATTTTCTCTCTCCCGCTCACGATATTTTTCAGCCCTCGCTCTCTGATCTTCGGCTTCGACCTCCATCTCCTTCTGAGTTGACTCCGACTGCCATATCTGAAACAATAGATGATATTCATCGCTTTCTCTCTCTGAGATCTCCGACCTTCATCTCCAGATTTATGCGTTGGACACCGGAGAAGGAGAGTAGGAGACGACGCGCCGGAGAGCGGACGAGGCAAGGACGGTGAGCACTGTGCAAGAGACGAGGACGTCGGCGAAGGAGACGACGGTGCGATGAGGCGGCAAGTCTGGCGAGCCTGCGGTTATGATGACATCCATTTTATACACATTTAGGACATGCATTAAGGCTGTAGTTTATGCATTTTCACGTTTATTATCCCGCACTTTTAGCTAGTTGCGTTGTTTTGGTGGATTTTTGGGTCGCATAAGAGGCATGGACGTCATTGGATAAGTGTACGTGCGAGTTCAGAGGCGAACGAAGACCAAAAGGAGCATTCTGGAGCTTGGCACGGTTTGTCACAAACCGTGCCCGCCTGCTGTAAACCGTGCACGCCTCTAGAGCCGAGAAAACGACATTCTGTGAAGAGGCACGGTTGGTTTTGTCAAAACCGTGCGGAACAACAGAAGGCATCAGGCACGCGAGAACCGCACGGTTTGTAACAAACCGTGCGGTAATCCGTGTCTCGTCTCGGAGACACATTCTAGAGTCCCGCACGGTTTGGCGCACGGTTTGACGAGTGCGCCATTGCTCCCTTCTCTTGTTCGTTTGCTCCATTGCTCCTTCCTCTCTACTATTTGGTTGTGTTTGCCTCTTGAATTTGCTAGCCTCCTCTGCGGTTGAATCTCCTCCCAATCTTCTTTGCGACAACTAGGTTTGGGTGAGGATACGTCGACACCAGCAGCAGCAGCCGACTTCTCCTCGACTCTTCTTCTATACACGCCCCCGATTGAGCGATAAGGCGGACGACGACACCAGCGACAGAAATGACGATGTTGCGCACTCGCAAGGGACTAACGACTCTTTGCTGAACTGAACTCCCCCTATTGAATCGGCGATGCGACAGTGTTGAGTGCGAATTTCAGCCCCAGCCCCCAGGTATTATGAAACTTCATCTTGATTACATGTGAGGTATATAGCTTATTTTAGCTTTGGATTGATGCGTGATGCTTCTTACATTAACCCAATGTCTTCATCTAGGTATAAATGTCATCTCCGCCGTCGACATCGAGATGGCTGGTGCTGGGGTTTGCTATGGAATGCTCCTACAAATCCGTCAGCAAGTGTAAGGATTCCAAGGAAGAGAAAGAAGCTTCGTCTACTCCCAATCAGCCAAGTACCAAGTAAGAATGAAGTCATTTCTAATCGATCTTCAAGTTCGTTTGCAATTTCTGAGTTGTATTCGGTAGGGATGTAATTTGTTAGCTTTGGATAATCCCTCAGCAAGTATAATTTTTTTTAATAAATAAGAAGAAATTAATAAGACAAAAAGATATAAATAATCTTTAAGATGATCCTATTAATATAATTAATGTAAGTTATTTTAGGTAAAAAATAAGTTGATAAGAAATAGAATATGTAAATATCAAAATTAATTAGGAAAGAATGAAATTGTAATTGTAATTTGAGATTTACCTATATGACATAGTTCATGGGCTAACACGTAAGAGAGATAATTTGGGTTTTAATATAGTATATAGATAGATAGATATATAGATAGATGAGTTTTGTAATTCAATATAATCGGCTCATCAAAATACTAGTTATGTCATATATTTGGGAGATACGAATTATGGATTCAAATTATGAAATTAATTATGAGTTTCAGATTAGGATTAAACCAATTTAGGGATTTGATTGAAAATTATAGTTTGTGATGTAATGATTTTAAAACCTTAAAAATTAGGATTTTGATTGAAAATTAAGGGCATGACACCTCAAAAATGTTATTATAAAAAAAATTACGCAAGTTTTATTATTTTATATTATATTATAATAATAATTTTACTTTTGCACCCACTCAATGAAAATCAGAATTTTTTTCTAAATTGTGCACTTTTTTAAAACTTATACCGAATATACGCTCAGATTCAAACTTATTACGAGAATAGGCTGGCTCATGGAGGTTTTGGGTAAGTCGCTGTACGGAAAAACGACTTACCTAAATAAAGTCGCTGTACGAACAAGCGATTCTATCTGAACCACAACTTTAATTTTTTTTTAAATAAAGGTAGAGTCGTTGGCCTGGCCAGCGACTTTGCAATTTTTATTTTTAGTTTTTTTTTATTTTTATTTTTTTACTTTGATATTGAAAAGTAAAAAAAAAAAATATTTTTTTTTTTTTTTACTCTTTGATATTGAAAAGTATAAAAAAAATTTCTTTTTTTTTCTTTTTTTTTTTACTCTCTGATATTGAAAAGTATATATAAAAAAAATAAAAATAAAGCAAAGTCGCTGGCCCGGCCAACGACTTTGCACTTTTTTTTATTTTTTTTACTCTCTAATATCGAAAAGTAAAAAAAAAATTTAAAGCAAAGTCGCTGGCCAGGCCAGCGACTCTACCTTTTTTTTTAAAAAATAATTAAAGTTGTGGTTCGGATAGAATCGCTTGTCCGTACATCGACTTTATTTAGGTAAGTCGCTTGTCCGTACAACGACTTACCCCAAACCTCCATGAGCCAGCCTATTCTCGTAATAAGTTTGAATCCGAGCGTATATTCAGTATAAGTTTTAAAAAAGTGCACAATTTGGAAAAAAATTCTGAAAATCATGAGTCCACCCCTGACTCGCATAAATGAATCCTATGGAAAATAAATCTAATCTATCAATTATTTTCGAAAAAAGATCATGTCAGAACATTCGCTTATACGTAAACATAATGCATATTGTTGGATCGAAACCAAGTGTTAGTAACAAAGTAAAGTGCTGTTCCTATATAGGGAACAATACCTTTGCACATTGGAATATCACAAATAGCAACACAGTCACGTAGAGAGGAAAAATCAACCAACTTGTTAACAAGGAAAAACCTCTACCTCTAGGTGTTACCTTAGCAGGATTTCAAAGTCTACTTATTTTATTGATAAACATGAGCTACACAAGTCAAGCAAAGATCCAACGTAAACTAGATTTCCCTATCTAAGCTTAACAACCCTTAGTACGTATTATCAACTCACATCAAACTCAAAATCACTAAAAAATTACCTTCTTCACCTCAGAAACTTCCCCTACGAAGCTCCTAAAGATCGCAACTCTCCTTGACGTAGGAACGGTTCGGACGTTCCCTTGAGCCAACAACCTTGAAACTCGTCTCTTGAACTCCAAGCTGTGTTCTTGCTCTCCAATGGCTACTTAGAAACCTCCAAAACTTCTAATGTTGTCTCTCTCTTGGATATTCCTCTTTCTCTCTTGAAAGCATGTCAAACTAGGTTTATAATGCCTTGTATTTATAGGCCTACAAAAGATGACGAAAATATAATTTATTTATGGTCTAATCTAATATATTATCCCATAAATAACATTATATTTTTTTCATCAAACAATATCCTAAAATACCACAAACAATATCTTTCAACTTGACATTATCTTGTTTCCATAAATAGATCTTATCTCTTCATGATAATTCTGACCATTATCTGTAAGATATAATCTCCACTTTCCTTGTTTGAACGTCTCCTTGTGCTCCAAGTAAACATGCGAAACCCTAGACGCAATATCTCGCGATTTGCCTCTTCGCTGGAAACGCTGACAATTGTGTTTGCTATATTTTCATTGTTCCCTGGAATCTTCATTCCTTCTATTCTTCTTGAGCTCTGATGCTCTCGTATCCACTGTTCCCTAGTATGACTAATCCATTGGTTACAACCATTATTTCCTAGAACTTCTCCAAATAACTCTCATATTTTTGTTGTTCCCTGAAACAATACTCAAGAACAAACTATCAAATGCATGGTGTTTATCATCATCAAAACACCTAAGGTCTTTGAGGGAACCTTCTTCCGATACATATATTTATTGAAAATATATGTTAATATACTTTGTATTATGTATGCATATGCCTTGTAATGTGCACATCTATATTTTTGAAAGCATGTTTCATATGTTTATTGGATTTTTGTAACTTGATAAGCCCCCATCTTTAGAAAGATTTTGTAGATTTTTAGTTAGGAATTAGGATTCTATTCAATTTTTTTGTAGCCGATTTTTTTTTCATTTTAGGATTAATAGTTTCAAATTTTAGATTCTTATCATGTATCCTTAGGGCATAGGATAAAAAGATTGATGTTTGACATATATGTCCATTAACTCATATATATATATATATATATTTTTTTTTTGATAAAGTAAGAATTCGAAGTGAACAACTTCGAGAGGCCAGAAATTGACAACCGAACTAACCGACAATACAATAAGACCCAAAAGAAACAAAAACAAGCAAACAACAAGCGAAATAACCTAAAGCATGATAAAACAAAGACACCCAGAAATGAGGTGAGTAAAGCATAAACAGACGCTGCGCCGCCGGAAGGATGATCATCCTCTATCAACCCGGAACTACAACTCGATTCATCATCTGGGCAAGTTTTATCATCCAAAAGAGTCTCGCAACGGAACCGGAAAAAAGAAGAAGGAATTAGAGCCGGCTTCTCCACAGATCTGTTGCTTCCAATGTCACCCACCCCAACCTCCTCTCCTGCTGCCCCCCTTCCCCCTGGTCCACCTCGGCTGCCCCGACCCCATCAACGCCCTCTCCCAAGAGGACTATGAGATCGGGCTGCTCCGACCATGGTGGTGAGAAGGGAGAACTGCCGGTAAGAGAAGCAGGTCGCAGGGGCTCGTCAAGGTTGGATCTGATGCAGGCCGCCGGCGGAAAACTCGGTGTGTTTTTCGGTGGTGGTTGGTGGTCGCCGGATCGACGAGATGGTGAGGAGGGGAGAACCGCCGGGAAAGCGGATGGGAAAAGTGGTGGTGAGGAGAAGAGAACCGGAGGGGTTGGTGGTTGCCATGGTGGCGGCGGCGGTGGTTACCATGGTAGCGGCGGCGGTGGTGGTTGCCATGGTGGCGGCAGGCTCCAAGGAGCGATCTTGGTTTAGGGCCGACTCCCTCCCGAAAGGGAGCGTTTTGCTGTTGCTCTTTTTTTTTAGTTCGTACCCATTAACTCATATATGCTTGCTACGTGCAGGGGCTGAACTGGGGGGGGGGGGGGGGTCCTGTGTCCCCCCTTGTCCCGAGTTTGTTTTTGTCGCTCATTCTTTATATTAATTTTTTTAGGAATTCCGGTGGGTATCCTTGAGTTTAAGGGTACTCCGGTCCAACTTCACGTATTTCTTGCACTCAAATTATGAGGAATTGCTAATAAAACATTTAAATTCATACCCGGACCATCTCACTTTGAATTCTGAAACAACAACTCAATTTCGATCTTATAAATTCGAATCGTGATGGTTAGGGTATTTCGATTTAGGTATATATTTGCTTGAATTAATTTATTTATAATTCAAACTTAATTTAATTTGATTGACATGTTAACAAACTTTTATTAAATTGAATTATTCTAAAAATGAATATAGAAAAATTTATTGTGCGAGTAAGAGATTATCAATTTCAAGTGTTTTAGCCTCCGAATATTCCTAATAAACCTAAAAACGTTGATGAAGAATGAAGATTAATGTTGATTTAAAAAAAGAAAAGTATAAAGGAGAATGCATGTGAGATTGATATTAATATTATTTATAACTATTTTATTTAATATTAATATAATATTAAAGAAATTTGTATCTCTTTTTTAAAATTCTCTAGTTCCGCCACTGGTATGTGTATGTTTCGTTACTATGTGTGCTTATTTTCACATCCGCATATAATCATCCGTCCTCCCCCGATATTTGCCCAATTATCTTTAAAAAAAGGGGATTATTGTTTGCACCCGTAATTTCTTACGGCGCACCCCTGTTTGGGCGCATCCCGGATGCGCCCAAACAGGGTTTTTTTTATAAAAAAAAACAAAAACAATTCCTTGGGCGCAACCAGGGTGCGCCCAAGGTCTGTGTGGATTATTTTTATTTTGAAAAATAATTTTTTAAAGATTATTGAACCGGTTTGGGTCTGAACCGGTTGATTTTGGGCGCAATCACGATGCGTCCAGTTTTTTTTTTGTTTTTTTTTTTCCCGAAAAAAAAAAAAACACCTGGGCGCATTGTGGTTACGCCCAAATGTGTTTATATCCAATTTGGATGTCTTGTAGTTATATCCAATTTGGTTATTACTATGGTTATATACTATGATTATATCTTATAGTTATATCTATGGTTATATCATATAGTTATATATTATGATTATATCTTATAGTTATATACAATTTGGTTATATCTCATGGTTATATGCTATGATTATATCTTATAGTTATATCATATAGTTATATCCAATTTTGTTATTACTATATAATATAATCATAAGGATATAGCCAAATTGGATATAGCTATAAGGATATAACCAAATCACATATAACTATAAGATATAGTCATATTATATAAGTATATGATATAACCATAGTATATAACTATATGATATAATATATGATTAAGCATACTATATAACTATAAGATATAATCATAGTATATAATTATAAGATATAACCATAGTATATAACTTTAGAATATAATATAGGATATAACCATAGTATATAACTATATAATATAACCATAAGATATAATCATAATATATAACTATATAATATAACGATATGATATAATCAAATTTGATATAAGACATATAACTATAAGATATATTCATTATATAGAACTATATGATATAACCATAATATATCTATATGATGTAATATAAGATATAATCATAATATATAACTATGAAATATAACCATAAGATATACCCATAGTATATAACTATAGAATATAACCGTAGTATATGACCATAAGACATAACCAAATTGGATATAACCATATTTATATGTGATTTTCAAAGGATATAATCATAGTATATAATTATAAGATATAACCATAGTATATAACTTTAGAATATAATATAGGATATAACCATAGTATATAACTATATAATATAACCATAAGATATAATCATAATATATAACTATATAATATAACGATATGATATAATCAAATTTGATATAAGACATATAACTATAAGATATATTCATTATATAGAACTATATGATATAACCATAGTATATCTATATGATGTAATATAAGATATAATCATAATATATAACTATGAAATATATCCATAAGATATACCCATAGTATATAACTATAGAATATAACCGTAGTATATGACCATAAGACATAACCAAATTGGATATAACCATATTTATATGTGATTTTCAAAGGATATAATCATAGTATATAACTATAGGATATAACGATATGATATAACCAAATTGGATATAACTATAACATATAATCATGGTATATAACTATAGGATATAACGATATGATATAACCAAATTGGATATAACTATAACATATAATCACGGTACATAACTATAGAATATAACCATATGATATAACCAAATTGGATATAAGTCATATAAGTATAAGATATAATCATAGTATATAACTATAGAATATAACCGTAGTATATGACCATAAGACATAACCAAATTGGATATAACCATAGTTATATGTGATTTTCAAATGATATAATCATAATATATAATTATAGGATATAACGATATGATATAACCAAATTGGATATAACGATATGATATAACCAAATTGGATATAACGATAACATATAATCATGGTATATAACTATAGGATATAACGATATGATATAACCAAATTGGATATAACTATAACATATAATCATTTTATATAACTATAGAATATAACGATATGATATAACCAAATTGGGTATAACGATAACATATAATCATGGTATATAACTATAGGATATAACGATATGATATAACCAAATTGGATATAACTATAACATATAATCATTTTATATAACTATAGAATATAACGATATGATATAACCAAATTGGATATAACGATAACATATAATCATGGTATATAACTATAAGATATAACGATATGATATAACCAAATTGGATATAACTATAACATATAATCATTTTATATAACTATAGAATATAACGATATGATATAACCAAATTGGATATAACTATAACATATAATCATTGTATATAACTATAGAATATAACGATATGATATAACCAAATTGGATATAAGTCATATAAGTATAAGATATAATTATTGTATATAACTATATGATATAAGCATAGTATATAACTATATAATATAACCATAAACCCCAAACACCAAGACCTAACCCTAAACCCTAAAAAACGCTACAAACCCCTTGGACGCAACCTAGTTGCGCCCATAATTCTTGACGCAATCTAGTTGCGCCCAAAGGGTGTGTGGGGTTTAGGGGTTTGTACTCGAATGGACGAAAACCCCAAACCCTAAAACACACTAAAAATCCCTTGGGCACAACCTGGTTGCGTCCAAAAACCCTAAAGTACAAACTCTAAAAAATAATAGAAACCCCTTGGGCGCATCCACGTTGCGCCCATTTTTTTAAAAAAATAAAAAAAATTCCCTTCTGGGCGCAACGTGGATGCGCCCAAGGTGAACCAGATTTAAAAAAAAAAACAAAACAAAATTGGCCATGAACCGGTTTTTTTTTTAAAACCCGGTTCTTTCACTTGGGCGCACCCTGGTTGCGCCCAAGGAATTGTTTTTTTTTTTTGAAAACAAAAATCCTGTTTTTGGGCGCAACCAGGATGCGCCCAAAAACAGGTGCACCACCAGAAAATCCGGGTGCGAATATTCTACCCGTAAAAAAAGATATTTATTGATTGAGCCCCTAATCCGAATTCTTAATGCGAGCAGTGAGTCTGTAATTCTACCACGGATGAATCGATAGCTGCCCACTGGGCTAATAGGCCCACTAACCGTGACGGCCCAGACCAATTTACTCCTACTCGCGTCAATGATAACAATTTCGGTTTTTTCGCCTGACGAAATTCGCAAAGTTTAACTATTTCACGTGGTATTTCCGAATTTCGTTTTTTTGTGTGTGCCAAATGCTCATCTATTAATTAATTAATTAAAAAAAGCCCCAATTTGTCTCTCATCTCTCGTCTTCTTCACGAGATTACTTCTTCCCTCCCTCGACGAACTTAACTCGCCGGCGGCCTTGTGCCCTTCATCACCGGCTCTGCACATCTCGTTTCACGCTCCACTCCACTCCACTTTCCGAGTACACACATCTCTTTCTTCAGACCTCCACTCCACTCTCCAAATTCGAGGTTTCCTCGACCTAGATCGTGCAGATTTGTTCCTCTAAAACTTTTTTGGTTTGAAACTATTAACCATACAATTAGTTTCCCTTTCCTTAAGATATTGCTGATCATATTAGGACAGCATATCTTCTATTTTAGCTTACTCCATTCCTAGTTTTATGCTTGACCGTTGCTTATACATGTATATAACTTCTTCTTTTCCTTTGTAAACATACATCAATAAAACAACATCCGTTTCTGCAATCAACTTGTTCTATATGGTATCAGCTTTTTTAGGTTCTTAAACAACGATCCTTCATCACCTTCCTCATGCCGGACGTTACACAATCCGAGCCATGGGAGAAATCAAACCACCCTCTCTTTCTCCACCACTCCGATCAACCAGGCGCTATCCTCGTATCGCAACCATTGGTGGAAGACAACTTTCAATCTTGGCAGAACTCAATGATGATGGCCTTAACCATCAAAAACAAGGCCGAATTTGTTACTGGATCCTTACCGAAACCAACCAACAAACCAGTTGAAGAATCCCAATGGGAGCGTTGCAATATCCTTGTCAAGACATGGCTACTCGGTTCCATGTCTAAGGATATCTCAAAGAGTGTTGTTCATTGCAAAGATGCTAGAGGTATTTGGCTCGAACTCATAGATCGGTTTTCTCAGACTAACATTATTTCTCTATTCAACATCGAAAAACAGATCCACGAATGCGAGCAAGGGCCTGATTCGGTTAGCACTTATTTTACCAAACTCAAGGCTCTTTGGGATGACAAAGACGATCTCATCATCCTTAGACCATGCTCATGTGATGCTGCTTCTGATTTCCAAGAATTCATGAACAATCAGAAGACAATGAAGTTTCTAATGGGGCTTCGATCTGAGTACGAGCAGATCCGCGGTTCAATCATCGGCCTAGATCCTTTTCCCGAGCCAAACAAGGCATACTCCATGGTGCTTCGCCATGAACAACAGGCCAAAATCTCCAAGCCTTCGGCGCCTCTTGAAGCATTTGCCTTCTCAGTTAAGCGTCCGCGCAACACTCCGTCGACCCCCGATGGTAAGTATTGCGAGAAGTGCAATTTAACTAATCATAATACAAAGCATTGCAGGGCACACCTTACGTGCACTTTCTGCAACAACAAGGGCCGTACAATTGATTATTGCCGGAAACGCAAGCGAACCATGGAGGTTGGGCAACAGACTTCAGGCGTCAACAACACCAACGCATCGACACCAGTCCAGTCTTCGCCTCCTGACTATCAACAGGTGTTGGCCCTGCTCCGACGGATGAACCTGCCAGATCTTGCTGCGCAGTAGCCCTCTGGTTCCAGTGAATCCATTCAACACGCTTCCGCCAACAACGTCGGTATTACCTCTCACTATAATCACTTCTCAGGTACTCTTCGAAATCAGTCTTTTAACTCTTATAATTCATGGATTATGGATAGCGGTGCTAGTGATCATATCACATACAATACTCGTTTCCTAGATTCATATAAACCGAGTACTAATCGCTTTGTGCGTTTACCTGATGGCCAATCTTACATAGTCTCTCACATTGGCACCGTGAAGTTCAATTCTGGTTTACAAATTAATAACGTACTGTGTGTTCCTACCTTTTCAGTTAATTTGATTTCAATTAGTAGGCTACTCTTTGATTACTTCTATGCTACAATATTTTTTAAACGTATTTGTGTGATTCAGGACCTCTTAACGGGGAAGATGATTGGGACGGCATGTGAACGAGATGGCCTATACCTTCTTCAATCCGAGTCGACGCCCACATCTTGTAACGTCACCCTTTCGGACTCCCTATGGCATCAACGAGTTGGTCATCCATCACCACAAATATCGCCTCTTATTCCGGTTTTTCAAAATAAAAGTTCGCCTGCACACTCTTGTTTAGTTTGTCCTTTAGCAAAACAAACTCGACAACGTTTTCCAATTCGAACTTCTATTAGTTCTTCTTGTTTTGATCTCATTCACATGGATATTTGGGGCAGTTATCATGTCCCTTGTTTAACAGGTGCACGGTATTTTTTGACTATTGTGGATGATTGCTCTAAATTTACATGGATTTATCTTATGAAAAGCAAGGCCGAGGCTCGGCCCCTTATTATTCAATTTGTTAATCTTATCGAAAATCAGTTTTCTACAAGAATTAAGATTATTCGAAGTGACAATGGCCCCGAATTTAAATGTATTGATTTTTTCTCATCCAAAGGAATTTTGCATCAAACAAGTTGCGTCAATACCCCACAACAAAACGGTGTCGCTGAACGCAAACATAGGCACCTCTTAAACGTTGCTCGTGCGCTTCTTTTTCAATCTCATCTACCGAAATTTTTTTGGGGCGATGCCATTCTCACTGCTACTTATTTAATTAATCGCTTACCTAGTCGGATTTTGCAAAACAAAACTCCTTTTGAAAAACTTTTTAACAAACCTCCTATCTATTCTCATTTACGCGTTTTTGGATGTCGGTGTTTTGCATCTACTCATCCTCTTCGTCCTCACAAATTTGAACCTCGTTCTATTGAATGTGTTTTCATTGGCTACCCACCCGGTACCAAAGGGTACAAATTATATGATTTCACCAATAAGAAAACTATTATTTCCCGTGATGTCGTTTTTCATGAATCGGAATTTCCCTATTCTAAACTCCCCGCCAGTACTCTTACTAATCCTAATGATTTTCCTCTTCCAAACTTCAAACTCCCAGCTACTATATATGATGATGCTATTGTTACAAGTTCTTGTCGTGATGCCATGCCTATAGTGGAGTCCGATCCACCTTTGCCCAGTAATTCCCCTAACCTTATATCCATCCCTTCTAATGACAACGACACTACACAGCCCACCCATACATCCCCATCACAGCCAACTCCTCCGTCATCTCCCCTAATCACACCCTCGCCGCCACCACCCCCACCTCCCATGCCAACTCGACAGCTCTCTCGGCAAACTAAACCATCCACCGCCCTTCGTGACTTCCATGTATCCACTAAACTCCCTTCTCGGAATGCATCTCAATCATCAACCTCTCATCACATTACTTTAGGTAAAGCTTTCTCACTTGCAAATGTTCTATGTTATGATAGACTTTCCAATGATTATAGATCCTTTGTTTCTAATATTATGCTCGAGAAAGAACCGAGAACCTTTTTGCAGGCCAATCGCTTCGAATGTTGGAGGGACGCCATGGCTACCGAAATCAAGGCCCTAGAAGACAACAATACATGGAGTCTTGTACCGCTTCCCCTCGACAAACGTCCTATCGGTTGCAAATGGGTTTACAAAATCAAACATAAACCCGACGGGACAATCGAGCGCTACAAGGCTTGTCTTGTTGCAAAAGGGTATAACCAAGTCGAAGGGGTGGACTATCGAGAGACTTTCGCGCCGGTCGCCAAGCTTACTACCGTTCGAGTTCTCATTAGCTTGGCTGCAGCCCGCGGATGGCATCTACACCAACTCGACGTTAATAACGCCTTCCTTAATGGCGACCTTTTGGAGGATGTTTACATGAAGTTACCACCGGGCTTCCATCGAAAGGGGGAGACGAGAGTTTGCAAACTCAACAAGTCTCTTTATGGACTCAAGCAAGCTTCTCGCCAATGGTTTCTAAAGCTTTCTCAATCCCTTAAACAAGCCGGTTTTCAACAATCTTGGGCTGATTATTCACTCTTCACTCGACACACCAAAGGTATGTTTACCATCCTTTTAATTTATGTTGATGGTGTTATTGTTACAGGAACTAACTTGCAGGACATTGAAGACACTAAAGCTTTCCTTGCTCAACAATTCAAGCTCAAAGATATGGGTCCACTCAAGTACTTCCTTGGAATCGAAGTTGCTCGTTCTAAAGCAGGGATCAACCTTTGTCAACGTAAATATGCACTAGAGATACTCGACGACACCGGCTTCCTTGGTGCTAAGCCGGCAACTGTCCCACTTGATACCAATCTGTCTCTCACCAAGAGCGAAGGCGATCTCCTACAAGATCCCTCAATTTATCGTCGACTTGTCGGGCGTCTCATCTACCTCACCATCACCCGCCCGGATCTCGTCTATGCAGTCCATATTCTCAGCCAATTCATGGCTACTCCACGGCAACCGCACCTCAATGCAGCTCACCATGTCCTTCGTTATATCAAGGGCACGCCAGGCCAAGGGATCTTCATGCCAAGCAACAACCCACTTCAGCTGAACGCCTACTGCGATGCAGATTGGGCACGATGCCGTGATTCTCGTCGATCCACCACAGGTTACATTATTTTCTTAGGCAGTGCACCTATTTCTTGGAAGACCCGGAAGCAAGGCACTGTCTCCCGATCAAGTGCCGAAGCCGAGTACCGTTCGATGGCCTGCACATGCTGCGAAGTAACTTGGCTGCATACTCTGCTAAAGGATCTTAATGTCCCTTACTCACAGCCAACCAATCTCTTTTGTGACAACAAAGCCGCGATCCACATTGCATCCAACCCGGTATTTCATGAGCGTACGAAACACATTGAAATAGATTGTCATGTGATCCGGGAGAAGGTTCAACAAGGTCTCATATGTACAAGGCACATCCGTACCAGTGATCAACCTGCTGACTTGTTCACTAAGCCTCTCGGGCCAACCGTCTTCTCGCACTTGTTATCCAAGTTGAGTGTCATCAATATACACTCTACTTGAGGGGGAGTATTAACCATACAATTAGTTTCCCTTTCCTTAAGATATTGCTGATCATATTAGGACAGCATATCTTCTATTTTAGCTTACTCCATTCCTAGTTTTATGCTTGACCGTTGCTTATACATGTATATAACTTCTTCTTTTCCTTTGTAAACATACATCAATAAAACAACATCCGTTTCTGCAATCAACTTGTTCTATAGAAACCTAAGGTATGCGTGTTGTAGAGCTTTAATTTTCTGCTCCATGGCGAACGCCCGGCTACTGGTGTGGCTTTCCACGGTGTTGGTGTTGGCGGGTTGGGGGAAGGCGTTGCCGTGTACTCCTCGAGGCTTATTCACCATTTTTTCCGACGAGATGAAGTTGTCTTCTGGTGCGACGGAAGGGGATTCGTGGCCGGTGCGTGGGAGCTTGGATTACTACCAGAGGTTGTTGGTTAGGGATCTCCAGAGGCAGAAAATGAAGCTTGGTCGCCGCCACTAGCCGATCTTTCCCTCCGAGGGGAGTCAGTCCATGTCCTTTGGCAATGATTTAGGGTGGTGAGTTTTCGGATTGTTTAAATTGGAGGTGAATTGGCTTTTTCAAGTTTGAATGTTGTGGAATTCGGATGTTTTGTAATTGAGTTGTCGAATGCATCACAGAATTTGTAGGTTCCTTTTGCAACTGAGTCACAACATATAGTTTGTGTTTCATACACACAAATCTTCATTTTCAGTTAAGGGCACTGTGCATAATAGTGAATGAGGTAGCAAGTAGATTTTGGAAAATTTCAATATCATAATAGAGACACTACAAGTTATGGTGGGATTGGATAATTTTTGAAAATTTTCCAGCAAAGCATACCACATGTGGAGGTCGAGGAAACCTCGAATTTGGCACGAATGGAGGTCTGAATAAAGAGATGTGTGTAATCAAAGAGTGGAGTAGAGCGTGGAACGAGATGTGCAGAGTCGGTGAAGGGTACAAGGCCGCCGACGAGTTGAGTTCGTCGGGAGGGCAGAAGCAGTCCCGTGAAGAAGACGAGAGAGGAGAGACAAATTGGTTTTTTTTTTTGGTTTTTTTCAATTTTTTTTAAAACGATTCTGTTAATTAATTAACAGGGGCATTTGGTGAAAAAAATGAAACTCGAGGATACCACGTGAAATAGTCAAAATTTTGGTACACCTCGCAAAAATCGCCATACCTCAGGGGTATTAGGCGAAAAAACCGTAACAATTTTGTGAGCCACTTGTAAAGCGTATGTTACTTGCACCAAGTATAATATCTACTACCATATTTTCACGTGTCTTGCACATATCTGATTAATAAAATTCAAAATTAAAACATTATTAAACAAATATAAAAACTAAACGGGTAAATTATAAGTTTATTCTCTTGAACATATGGTGATAAGAAATTTCATACAAATAACTAAATAAGAAAACATATAAATTAGATTTAAGTAATGTGAATGATTAATTATGTATAATAATTAAAAGATAAAAATAGTTAAATCATATCGCACATATATTTCTAATATTTTCAATAAATATTATCACTTGTGCGTCATGAATCATACTTGATCAATTATATTTTCAATTTTATGTTATCAATTATATATATTAAAGTATTAAAACTATAAAAATATTATGTTTTTAGGTATATAATTATGAAAAAACGTATCATGTATATGGTTAAAACTTATATTTTAATTTGGATTTATATATTAATTTATAACTAATTTTAACTTATTTTAAAAGTTTGTTTTACACACATATATATTATGAATAATTTTAATTACAAAGAAGAAGTCACATAACTAATAAGATAAAGTATATATTATGAGTAATTTTATTTACAAATAAGAAGAACCTAATAAGGTAAAAAGATATCAATAATCTTTGAAATGATAATATCTGTATAATTAAAGTAAGTTATTTCAAGTAATAAAATAAATAGAGAAGAAATAGAATAAGTAGATATCAAAATTAGAGAGGAATGAAATTATAATTGTATATTTAAATTTGCCTACGTAATTAATACGTAGGAGAGATAATTAAGACTTTAGTATAGCATATAGATAATTAACATGCCATATTTTCAATCTACACATGATCTAAAATTAAGGTAATACACATGATAAGTTTCTAATATACATTTTTATTTATACATGTATCATTAATCTATGATTCTATATACTAAGGATAATGGCTATAAATAAGTGTATATTACTATTCTTGTGCCATGTATAATTGGCAGATATTTTCATACGATAATTGCCATGATTTAATTAGTTTGGTTAATCTTTACGTCATGGACGTGGATCGGGTGTGAATGATCGCCCATGTGAGAAATGAGCATAGGCGTGGATAGTTTGATCCAAAAAGTCAAAGGTCTATATTGAAAAAAGAAAAAGAAAATAATCTGGTATGACCAAATTTTAATTGAAAAGAAATGTTTTTTTTTATGGGGTGGGGTGGAGACGGTAAGGTACATGTGTTTTTTTTCTTTGAATGTCTCTGCACGTATAACATAAAAGTTATGTACATATATACATGCAAAAAAATCTATGTATTTTGAAACTCATGCATATAAAAAATACACACATTATAAAACAAGTTATGCACATGTAATACAATATATAAACACATCACTTTAAAAGCACACACAGTTTAAAAATCACGTACATTTTATTTTTAAAAAAAATCATATATACAAGTCAAAATTTATACACATTTCACCTCAGATACATGAACGTATTTTTAAAATATTTTTCAAAAATAAACGTTTATCCAAAAACGTTATTGATATTTTATTTATATTTCTCATCTAGACTAATTTTCGCACACTGATAGGATAATTTAGTAATATGAAATTAAAGAGGATGCGAAGAGAATGGAAAAATATGTTTTTAACAAGAAAAATCAAATAGGGTGATGCTTTTTGTGCATTATTCTTTGCCTAGACTAGATAGGAATTTCCTCTTTGGCGCCCTTCTTTTGACCATCCCAAGGGAAGATATTCCACTTTCTTACATTCTTATTATATGAATCACATGCCCCCCCTCACCTTATAACTTAAACTAACCAAACCATTAATTCAAACGAACAATTTTCTTTATAAAAAATTAGAAAAGGAAAACAGGGAAAGTGGTATATAAACACGGACCCAAAAATACCATATAATCATATATTACCCAACACACACAAAAAAGCATCTCTAATCCAATTCATATAGTTTACACCTTTGTGATTTCTTCCCCTTTTACACTAACATTGCGCCCATAAAAACATTTAACGTCAAACAAAAGTAAGACCCACTAAGCCCACCTAACCATATTTTAGTACCCATGACCAGAATCCGAGTGCCCATTTGGTTTATACCCCATTTTCCACATGTTTCTTGCACAACTGAACAAAATCCAGAAATGAACAAAACACTTCACATTCTGTATCTGTAGTTTCTTTCAGCAGCCAACTTGAGCAACCTTGCCACACCTTCAGTCCAGATTTCATACTCTCTTTGGTTTCTGCACTCGAACTCGACCAACCCACGCATTACCGTTTTCAACCCGAAATATCTCCGGTGCTCTCCTCCCTCCAAAAGGTGGCGGCCTGGCCAGGCGGGCATGCCCTTTACGACTTCTAACACCAAGTCTGGTGTTCAAAAGAAAGCAAAAAGAATCAAGATTAAGAAGATGATAACATGCTTGTCTTTTGATGCTTTACCAGATCAGCTGAAACCCCCTTTCTCAAATCCCCAGATAAAGGGAGTGAGATTGAGCCCCACCTTGGACTAAAGTTTGGTTCACATTAAGGATGAGAGACAAAAAAGCGATCAAATTCAGGAAATGCTGCAAGTGGGTACTCACTCTTTTTCTTCTTGGTGATGGTTCCAGCTACATGTCTGCTCTTCATCTTCAAAGTTACCTAGAGAGTGAGAGAAGAAGAAGATGGATTTCATGAAAACATCCCGAAAGCAATCATGGTGGATTCATCTGTATCCATTGTGGATTGCTTTTTTGCTTTTGTTATGTGAAAGAGTTCATCAAGATTCCTTTAGGCTCTAGCTCTATATGTGCGGAAAAGCGGTGAAATAATGAACTAATCAATGCTAGTATGAACACAAACTTTTGAAATGATCTTATTCTAACATGAGACAATCCCCATTTGAATCACTAATCACCTAGTAGGTCGCCTTTATCGATTGAAGTACAAAGGAAAAGAAAAAGTTCAAGATAAGATCAAAGGAGTTTCCAGTACCTGGTTCATTCTGTTGATATAAACAGAGACAACCTTCCAATGAAGTTCACCTGCACCGACAAGAAAATTACCAAGGTCCATTAGTACACGGTGTTGCCACTACTGTAACTTGACAATAGCAGAAACGGGAAACATAAGTTCTGGTTTGGTTTCTACCTGTTCTTGTGCGCTTAAGCAACTCACAACCTCTGGCCAACAACTCTCTGCCGCATACACCAAGAAAATTATCCTCTAGAATAAGCTCACCACTGTTGCTGCAACTAGAACCACTACTCACACTACGAGCATTACCACCTACAGCTTTCTCAATAGGAAGCATAGCTGTTATGTTCCAAACTTCCTTGAAAGCCCTTGCTTTTAGCGTTGCTGCTCCGCGCAATGCTGCAACCAACATGGTGCAGTTCATTTTAATAAGTAGAATTAGCAAAATTGGGAACTCACTACCAACATTGTTCTCTAACTTAACCCCGAGAATTTTCCATAAAATATTTGACTACCACCAAGATTTCTACCAATGCTGAATTTCTGATAACTATAGACCATCAAGATAATATCACATTGCATAGAATTCTTCTTGAAGAAAGGCTTATCAAAAGAATAGCAGCAAATCACACAGAAGCAGTATCATCACAAGTTCAATCATCATAAAAAACAATCCAAAAGGCCGTTGAAAAACAATACTAAGAGCTTATGAGTAACACCTGTGGCAGCAGCTGCAGTAACCGTGATGATATCACTGGGTGAACGAACGTTGACAGCGGAGCTAACAACAGAAGCGAGGTGGTCACGCTCAGCGCCCATGAGCTCAGCTGCCTCCACACACTGAGCGGCGACCAGGGTGGCAGCAGAGGCCACAGCCATATCAGTCCTGGCCATCTCAGGGTCTTTACGGGACCCAGAGGAAGCAGCGGTTGCAGCAGCTATGGCTGCCACTGCAGATGCAACACCGGCAACCGACACAGCAGCATGAAGCTGGGCAGTGTAGGCCCGGGTTTCTTCCTTCTTCTTTTCCCTTCTGTCCTTCAGCCACCTGCCTACCGTCTTTCCATTCACGGGGGCGGCAGTAGCAGCCGTGGCAGACCTGTAGTACTGGCCGTTGGGTTGGTTGTTCAGGCGGCAGTACTGCATTGCCAAATGGAAATATGATTCAAATGAAAGTGTCAATACTTGATAAGCATGTTTGAACCTAAGGGTGTGTATGAAAATGATAGTTATAGTACTCAAGCAAAGAGCAATGAGGCTAAATTTAATACTTAGATTGTTGTATAAGTTTTGAAAAAAAAACATGAAATCTCATTTTAAGGGATGGAGGAATGTTTGTTTGAGAAGTCAACAATTAGGCCACTTTGGAAATCTACAATATATAATCAATTCCATCAATAGATTTTCTTCAATTTAGTAATACTAAATTAGGCCACCCACTAAGATAATGCATCTTGCAGTGGTACTTAGCCCCAAAAATCTCTACGAACATATGTCCCAGTCTCCCAGAAAAGGTATATCTATTTAAGACAACAAGAAGATTCCCCACTATTGCATAAGATGAAAAAAAATTGGATATGCAAATTTAAACTTCTACAATGTCCCCAAAAGATGGGCATGGAATCATTCAACAGAGGATTTACTGTGGTCTGTTTTGCACTATAGTAGTAGTTTTACACCATTAAACAAACATCACCCACAGCTTTTGTTATTTCCCCCCTAATAAGTTCACTTGTTGTTGGTATTGTAATGAAGAGAAAGCACAGATAGGGCCAAAGACCTGCAAACTTTCACTCCATGGGTAATAAGTAATAACAAAGACAATACATGGGTCTGCTGTGTTTCCAACTGTCCACTTTAACAGAAGAAGCCAAAAAACTCCATTTGTCTGATACTTGGCGTGCTTAATAAATTTCAAGTAGAAAGAGAAAGAGACCTTTAAATCGTCGATTTCAGAGGGAGAAATCGGGGGGCTGTCCGTCAAAGAGCCGTTCAAAGGCCCGCTACTGCATGATAACCTCCCTGAAGTCATCGGCGACACCTCTTGCTGTCCAATTTCACCATATCGCTTTTGTTAGGATTCAAACAAGAAGAAGAAAACTGATTTTGAAATTGGTAATTTACTTACAGAATGCGACATGATACGGTCCATGATGAGTTGTGAAGTCTCAGATGAAGCGAAGGAGAAGGGGTTCCCACTGACCGCCGACGACGTCCGCGGCGGATCCTCCCGAACGACGTCATCGAGCACATTGCCGTCGCGGAGGGCGAAGGAGAATCCGAAGGAGGCCGGGTCGGATCCGGGGAGTGTGGAGGGGGTGAGAGCACGGGAGACACTCCAGGAGCGGGAGAGGAACTCCATGGGCTGGCGCGGGGAATCGGCGATCGCCATGGCTGATTTCTCCATTTGTTTTGTGAATATTGATTTGGTTAGGGATTTCTCAGGGGAGGAAGGAGAGCATTTCGCAATTCAGTGTGGGGGAGTGACACAATTTATATAATGGAGAAATTGGAATCTGTCAATGAAAAAGGAAAAGCGAAAGCTAAAGAGTGAAAAAGAGAGATGAGCCAATTTCAAGGAATTTGGAAACAACAAAACAAGATTGTGTACAAGTAGCAACTGTACGTACCATGAATAAAATTGAAAGTGATCACACGCGCTTTTCTGGAAAGTGGTTACAATTTCCATTTCCATTTCCTTTCTTTGATATATATATATATATTTTTTTGATAAGGTTACAATTCAAAGTTATAAACTTTGAGAGGTCGAAAAATGACTGTCTGAAAGACCGATAAGACAATAAACAAACAAACACAAAACACCAACAAACAGAAAAAAAGACAAAAAAACAACAAGAGAAACACATAAAAAGAAGAAAGCAAAAGAACCCAGAGAAGAGGTGAGTAAAGCACAGAAGAATCTGCACCGTCGGAAGGATGATCATCCTTGACTTAGCCCAGAACTACAACTCGATTCACCGTTTAGGAAGCTTTCTTCACCAAAGAATGCATCTCATGAAGTCAAGACCAACGAAGACCACACAGACAAAGGATCTGGTTGACAAAAGCACACAAAACCAGATCCGGAAACAAAGAACTAGAAATAAACAAAAAAACTAAACAAAAAACTAAAAAAAAGCAAAAACAAAGACATAAAAAAAACAGAAAGAAAGGAGAGGCCCAACACCGACGCCACCTCCCTCCTGCGCCAACACTTCACCGGCGGCGTCGTCGGGGGTCGGTCGGAGAGGAAAACTCAGAGCGGAACCGGGCTCGGTCAGAGCGGGTGGGAAAGGTTCGAACGACGGCGAATCTGGGCTTGGAGCAGCTCGTACCATCCTAGTCCTTGGCGGCGTCGGCGGAGGCTCGGTCGGAGCGGCGAGGTTAGGGCTCGGTCGGAGCGGCGGGGGTTAGGGCTCGGGAGGAAGAAAGAGATCATTCCAAAAGGAAGAAGAAGAATTGAAGGAAGAAGGATTTCAGGGAGAAGGATTCACTACCTACGAGGTGCTCGAGGAGGAAGACGATGTCGCCCATATCTCGTTTGCTCGAGGAGGAAGAAGAAGCTCGTCAATGCTTGCTCGTGGAGGAAGAAGAACTATCGGGGTAGAAATGCCCAGATCCAGGATAAGTCACCTCAAATAAGTCCATAAGCTTCAACACAAGGCTGAAATTTTTGCCCATTTTTCAGTCAAAATAAGTCTCTATAAGCCTCCTTAAGACGCTTGCATATGGAACGGGTCTCATAGCTCCGCTTAAGCCTCCATGGCTGATCTGGGAAAATAAGCCCTGATAAGTCCCCATATCAGACATACCGAACGAACCCTAAGACTCCATAGTTGAACGGGCTAGCCGAGAGGATGAACCAAACAATAGAAGAAAACGTTTGGTGCATACTCTCTCATGCCAAATTACCCAGGTCGTTTTGGGGAGAAGCGGTGATGATTGCGATCGACCTTATCAACCTCACACCATCAGTACCTTTGGATGATGATGTCCTAGAGGGGGTCTGGTCGAGAAAGAAGGTCTCTTAAACCCATTTGAAGGTGTTCGGGTGCAGGGCGTTCGTTCATATTCCCAAGGACGAACGAGAAAAGCTAGATTCCAAGACTAAGGAGTGCATCTATCTTGGTTCACCTAGAGACGAATTTGGTTATCGATTTTGGGATCCGATCAATAGAAAGGTTGTCAGAAGCCGAGACGTCGTGTTCTTCGAGGACCAGAAAATTGAAGACCTTCAGAGATTGGAGAAGCCAAAGTCAAGAGCTTGTGGGAGAAGAGTGTAACACCCCGGGCCAGAGGTGCTACAGTGCCATAGTCCCGAAGGACTATAAGGCGGTTTCTAAAAGAAAAGAAATCCAAACTCTTCCAAATACATCAAAAAAATCATCAACATCAAAATCCCTGCTCAAGATTGAAACAACACTTAAACCTATCAACCAGTTTAATACATCAATTTATATCCAAAACAACGGAAGCGAGAACAACATTTTTAAATCCGATGCAAACTGAATCTTTAACTGTGAAGACACATCTGTGATCCAAAACCCGCTTGTTGCTGCAAACATGCAAAGCCTGATTGACTGGGGGACCCGATACCCCAGCCAACCGCGGCACGTAAATCGAAGTTGGTCAGTCTTCCATCAAGACTGGCAAAACTCCTCAAGCCAAAACAGTTTAAAATCCAAAGATTTCACAACAACCAATTCATATCAAACAACAACATGCCACACAATATATATATATAGATTTTAGTTCTAGTAAAACAGCCTCTTAGAGTAAAACGAAGGTACAAATTAGAGCCTTTAGATTAAATGATAATCGATGGTCCTCATTGAATCCCAAAGGATACATGTTTTTAAAATAGAGATGCACATATCAGAATTTTTTTTATTAACGTAATTTTAGGGATTTTATCCCACTATTTTGGTAAAAATCTATCGGTTACCTTTTTTATAATTTGCTTCCTCTCTCTCGTTCTTTTCGATCGTCACAACCCAACCTCCAAGGTCGTCTTCAACTCCCAGACCTCGATTCGATTCTTTCCGATCGTCTTCAACCCACAATTTCATCGCTCCCTCTCCTCCCTTGCACAGACCACCGGCGACCACCATTCTCCGGTCCGACTCCAACCACCTCTGACCCACCACTCACAGCCCCCATCCCGCTCAACCTCGCGCACCCACATCAAATCGCTGCGAGCCCTACACCAGACCACCGGCCCGACTCCACCCACCTCGAGCCTCACTGGGTTGCTTCCGCCGCGCCACGTCTCCTCTTCTCGAACCAGTCCCGGCGCTGTTGCTCATCGACCTCGTCTCGCCAGATCTGCATCGTCTCTCTTCAGCCGACGGTCAAGATCTGCATCGACGGCCTCCAATCACCATCGATGGCTGCGAAGAGATCCGCGACGGTGAAGATCCGATGGCTCGGTTATCGCCTCCTCTTACCGCCCTCTCACCTCGCCTCCTCTATCGAGAATTAGGATTCAGAGCCTTCCGGCTCGGTTATCGCCTCTTACGCATAGCGTTCGGAGTTTCGATTCTCAGTCGAGGTTTCCAATTAGGGTGAGCAAAGCTTAAAACTTTCATTTATAATAGGAGAGTAGGCGTGGTTTGATCTTTCTGGTCTGATTTGTCTCTCGATTTGTTAAGTTTGATGTAGAAATGGAAGATATCTTGCTTTAGGCAAGAAGAGATCTCGTCGGAGAACTTGAAACAGGACGCTGTGGAGGATATTATAGCCGAAGAATTGGTGAGACCGAAATTCGAACAAGCTACGGTTGTGAACAAGAGTTGGGCAACCAATGTTGGCTAGGTAGATCGATGGAGTTCTTATTTTTATAAATTTAGCCAGTACTCTTCATCTTATTCTGAATGCTAGTATTTTTGTTGTGCAATTGGACAATTGGTATGTATATACTCATCCAAGGAGTAAACCTAGGTGTGTAGGAGGTTGTCTGTACTTGGTAGTGATTGTACTGAGGAGGCCGTTTCTTCCTTATTTTTCTGGTAGGATTTTTAGGAACGATGGTTTGGAATTTCGAGATTTGAATTGATCTTTTACACTATTTTGCAAAATTGTATTCCGTCATGCGTTCAGTATATTTATGATGTGATATTCACCTAAATTCTAAATAATCATTATGTGTAAATTAAACTCTGAATATTGACAATATTTTTATGAATATTGACTACTTGTATGATATTTTTATGAATATTGACTACGTGTATGACTATGCGTATAAAATACGTGAATATCATCACATATGGAATGAATATCGCTATTATAGTATTCAAATTGCTTATTGATGGTTTTTTTTTGTATTATTTGCAATTGATATTCAAATTGTATGATGTGATATTCACTATAATGTTGTTCATATTCATGAGGTTTTATGCATTGAATAATCGATATTCAAAATTTATGATGTGATATTCGATATAATGTTGTTGATATTCATTATAATAATGTTGATATTCAGGTTGATCGTGCGATTGTGCGACCCAAAATCGACGCGACAATGTCATTGTTAAACCTTACCGTCATGAATCAAAGCTTCGAAGATATTGGGTGGTGATATTCGTGTAGTTAGGTGATAATATTCATGTACTTGGGTGACTATATTAATGTAATTGGGTGGTGGGCGGTGGGCGATATTCACAAAATGGGTAGTGATATTTACTAATTGAGTGGTGATATTCATGTAAGTGAATTTGATATTCATGTGATTAATTGAGATATTCATGTAACTTAGTGTGATATTCATATTATCAAGTGGTGAAATTCATGATTTAAGTGATGATATTCACATTTTTAAGATATTAATATTCACTTATTCAATAGAAATCGATATTCAAACAAACATGAACGATATTCATTAACAAATTATTGATATTCGTGAATACATTAACGATATTCACGAACGTTTTAAAATGTTCTTCTCATTTAAATTTTAAATATAAAATCGATTAGGAAAGAGAATATTATCTTAATTTCTCTCTCCTATAACAACCAAAATTAATTATTTTTTTATTAATAATATCCTTATTAGGTTAGATTTGGTGGTTAGGGCTCTACCATATCTCTCATATAACCTATTAATCCAACCATCCATCAACATCAATCCGACGCTCCAGATTAGTACTTTCGTTTTACCATAACTTCCGTTTTACCGGAGCGTGCCCCTTATATATATATATATATATATAATATCATAACTACACTTAATCATTTCACACCACCAACCAACCAACATCAAAACTCATGCACATTATCACATAATCATCCTTTCCCATCTTTCTCTCCATTTCTAATACCTCCATTATCAACTCTACAAAACATATACACATATATGACTACTAACACACAACCCAAGCTAACCATTCATACCAAACTCAATACTGCACTAACACATCCAGTTCAACCTTCACAAATATTCACTTAACCATCTTGTTAATCAATCCACATATCACATAACCCTCTTTCCGCAACTAGCTACATGCAACAACTACAACCAACGGAATTTCACAACCACAACCAATGGCCAACAATGGCCCACAACAACAACTAATAACAATCAACATCCAACACAAACCATTAACCAAACACACAACCGAAATCATCAATACGACCACCACTTAACTCATAACAGTTATCACAACAATCAACCAATTATAATCATATATATATATAACAGTTATCACAACAATCAACCAATTATAATAAAATAATATAACTCAACACTGTAACCCAGACAACTTCAACACACTTCCAACCTAACCTCCAATCTATCCTCCAATCCATTCCAACCCATCTCCGGGTGAGACTTTCATCACCCAAAACCAACTATCCATGGATAGGGATGGACTCGTACCATCCAACTCTTGGCCCTTAACAACGTAGGCTACACCCTACGAGTATGATGTGATCCGAGCCCACCTGGGTCCGCCTTTCCATGGTCTGCCTCGATCGGCGGTCTGACCCAGCGGCCCAGCCCACGGTCTGCCTCAATCGACGGTCTGACCGCTGGCGCCCTGATCACAGAGTAGGGCTGCAGCCCCTGCACCCCAACCTGGAGGGAGGCTTGCGCCTGTTAATCCCCCAGGATGTTGGAGGGGAGAATCAAACCCCCGACCCTTTGATATGAGGGCAGTGGAATACCCATCATATCACCAATTGGGCTGCAGCTCAATTGGTGATATGATGGGTATTCCACTGCCCTCATATCAAAGGGTCGGGGGTTTGATTCTCCCCTCCAACATCCTGGGGGATTAACAGGCGCAAGCCTCCCTCCAGGTTGGGGTGCAGGGGCTGCAGCCCTACTCTGTGATCAGGGCGCCAGCGGTCAGACCGTCGATTGAGGCAGACCGTGGGCTGGGCCGCTGGGTCAGACCGCCGATCGAGGCAGACCATGGAAAGGCGGACCCAGGTGGGCTCGGATCACATCACTACGAGGTTGAGTGAGGCTATCATCACTCTGGACCACCGACCACCGAAGGTCACACCCTCCGAGGCCCTGAATCAACACTCTTCCGGATGAGACTTTCACCATCCAACCCTTAGCCCTTAATAACGTAGGCGTATACCCTACGAGGTTTGGTGAGACTATCATCACCTGGCCTCCGACCATCGGGGGTTCACACCCTCCGAGGCCCTGAATCAACCAACAACATTCCACCACCACACCGACACCAAATCAAACACTACCCAACCACACCGATACCAAATCAGATATTACATACGACAATTAATATCACATACTCACATATATTCAACCAAGCAACTCTACAATCAAATAATCCAATTTAACCAACAACAATCCACCATCACACCCGTACTCAATCAATCAACAATCAATCATACTTAGTCACAATTGACTACCACGTCGACATTTAATTAATCTCAACACAGGGTCACGACAACTAACACATTCAATCATATCAACACAAAACTAACCATCCAGCACATAATCAAAATATACCCACGACCATCAAACAAACCAACAATCAGTATCCACACAATACCATTTCAAATAACAAAACCAATATCTAACAACAAACCACTAATCAAGCACACCACCGATATTCTGCACAAGACAATTACCAACATACACACACACATCCAACCATGAAATTCCACAACCAATAATCCAAATCAACTTACTCAGACAAGGAAAACAAAATCCATTACTAAACAAAATAGGATGAAAAGTAATTTTATAAAAATAAACGAAGGGTTAGCAAGAATCATCTTGCCTCAAACTCGACAACCACGACCTCAGAGACCTCCAACCAACTCGAACGAACCTGCGAAATCAATCCGAGCAAATCCCTGACATTAATTAACTCATACAAATTCACAACTAATAAACCCCCAATTTCAAACCCTAATTTCATACCTCCAAATTCCAATTCAGCAAACACCCACAATTCCACCTAATTACTTCAAAATCAAAGGGTTGCTGCACAAGTCCTAACTGAATTCAGCCAAACACTTCACAGTCGAGCGCCATCCTTGCCATTCTCCACATCGGTCCACGAGCAGCCTATCATATACAACATTCAGCAAAATTTCTGAACTCCAAACAAACCCAATTGAAGAACCTCATCTTACCTCGTCGACAACCACTACGTAGCCGCCGAAACTGGGGCCTCTCGTCGCCGACGATTGCAACGAGCAGCAGCTGCAGCACAACAACAACACGTCAGCCACGCAACAACAATAGCCATGAACTGAGCACAACAACATGCAGTAACAGCGGACAAAACACAGTCACGAATAGGGAAGGAGAAGGCCGAGCACTCGCCGGAGGGGACGACCAAGCTGGTGGCTTGCCGGAGGAAGAAAGAAGAAGCGGTTGGGCAGCTGAGTTAGACTCGTCGGAGGAGAAGACCGAGCAGGGCTGTTCGGCGGGAGTGTTCACGCATGGAAGAGGCAACCGACCACTTTGAGGGATTTATCCCCAAATTTCCCATTTTCCCAAATTTAAGAAATCCCATAATTAATTTACCATTATGCCATTATCCTTATCTTATTTGGGGTATTTCATTCTCCCTCCCTTATAAGAGTTTCGTCCTCGAAACTAAGATCAAACAAGTTCGGATAACTGCCTCGCATGACTGACCCAGAATGTACAGGGCTTGCCAAAGAATGACCTTCCTTGAGAATCAACTTTCTAATCTCTTTATCAGCTGGCACACACAACTTATCTGAAATCACAATATTCCATCTTCCTGAACACGAATTCATGCACTCTTCCCTGAGCAATCTGACTGTATATCTTACTCAACATTCCATCGCATTCAGCTATATCCGCTCCTTCCCGAACAAATTTCACTTTTCACCCTTCACCAACTCTTGTTGCAATCCCGACCGAACTGTCAGACCGTCAACCATATGCTCAAGAGTCGACTTCCTACACAAAGCATCAGCAATCACGGTAGCCCTTTTCTGATTGATAAACAATATCTTTTCATAATCCTTAATCAATTCTAGCAACCATCTGTATCTCATGTTCAACTCTCTCTTATACAATTTGAACAGACAAAAACATATGCAATAACCTTCCCATTCTGCATTAGAATGCAACCCAGATCTTGCTTAGACACATCACTGTAATTAACAAATCCTTCTATTCCCTGCGGTATAACCAACACCGACACACTAGTTAAACACTTCCTGAGTTCTTCGAAACTCGCTCCGGACATCTCCTGTTCCATTCAAAATTCTCAGTCATACACACATAACCGACATAACCTTTTCTTAACAATTTTATAGCTGTCATCACACCAACAATTCTGTCAGAGTCTCTGAATCATGACTCCCAACACATGCACTAAACCCTTATCTGTTGTTACAGTAACTGTCATCTTCCTGTAGTCACAGACACATTCTGTTCCTCAGCTCAGCCAAACCCCTAGTCATAAAATCTCATTTTTTCAGATGCAGACCGAGTTCTCTGTTTCTTACTACTTCCAACATCAACAGTCTGATCAAAATCATCTATAGCAGTTTCCATAATCAATCAATCATCAACATACTGCTCAAAGGTCGTACAGCTATGCCTCATCATCAAGGTTTCATCTCTGAATACAATCATCTCTGAAAGTGCTCAATCTGTCTTTCTCATTCTTGACAGTAACAGTAGCACACAACAACTTTATACCGAATCATCAACTACCAGACTAGCTGCCTCAACCTCTTGACGATAAGCCCAACGACTTCATCCTCTATCACACCCACACTTACCTTATTAATCTCCAACACGTCCCACTTACCAGGGAACACAACACAGAATTATTCAACAACACTAAACATCACATATAAAAATATCAAACACAAACTTACCTATGCGTAGCAACAAGGGTCTTCTGATCACACGATTGCTTCATAGTTTTGGCGAATGGTCTCATCCACATCAAACTTTTGAAAACATTTTTGAACGTAAATGCTCTGATACTAATTTATGTAACACTCCGGGCCAGAGGTGCTACAGTGCCATAGTCCCGAAGGACTATAAGACGGTTTCTAATAGAAAAGAAATCCAAACTCTTCCAAATACATCAAAAAAATCATCAACATTAAAATCCCTGCTCAAGATTGAAACAACACTTAAACATGTCAACCAGTTTAATACATCAATTTATATCCAAAACAACGGAAGCGAAAACAACATTTTTAAATCCGATGCAAACTGAATCTTTAACTGTGAAGACACATCTGTGATCCAAAACCCGCTTGTTGCTGCAAACCTGCAAAGCCTGATTGACTGGGGGACCCGATACCTCAGCCAACCGCGGTACGTAAACCGAAGTTGGTCAGTCTTCCATCAAGACTGGCAAAACTCCTCAAGCCAAAACAGTTTAAAATCCAAAGATTTCACAACAACCAATTCATATCAAACAACAACATGCCACACAATATATATATATATAATATCATAACTACACTTAATCATTTCACACCACCAACCAACCAACATCAAAACTCATGCACATTATCACATAATCATCCTTTCCCATCTTTCTCTCCATTTCTAATACCTCCATTATCAACTCTACAAAACATATACACATATATGACTACTAACGCACAACCCAAGCTAACCATTCATACCAAACTCACTACTGCACTAACACATCCAGTTCAACCTTCACAAATATTCACTTAACCATCTTGGTAATCAATCCACATATCACATAACCCTCTTTCCGCAACTAGCTATAGGCAACAACTACAACCAACGGAATTTCACAACCACAACCAATGGCCAACAATGGCCCACAATAACAACTAATAATAATCAACATCCAACACAAACCATCAACCAAACACACAACCGAAATCATCAATACGACCACCACTTAACTCATAACAGTTATCACAACAATCAACCAATTATAATCATATATATATATAACAGTTATCACAACAATCAACCAATTATAATCAAATAATATAACTCAACACTGCAACCCAGACAACTTCAACACACTTCCAACCTAACCTCCAATCTATCCTCCAATCCATTCCAACCCATCTCCGGGTGAGACTTTCATCACCCAAAACCAACTATCCATGGATAGGGATGGACTCGTACCATCCAACTCCTGGCCCTTAACAACGTAGGCTACACCCTACGAGGTTGAGTGAGGCTATCATCACTCTGGCCCACCAACCACCGAAGGTCACACCCTCTGAGGTACTGAATCAACACTCTTCCGGATGGGACTTTCACCATCCAACCCTTAACCCTTAACAACGTAGGCGTACACCCTACGAGGTTTGGTGAGACTATCATCTCCTGGCCTCCGACCATCGGGGGTTCACACCCTCCGAGGCCCTGAATCAACCAACAACATTCCACCACCACACCGACACCAAATCAAATACTACCCAACCACACCGACACCAAATCAGATATTACATACGACAATTAATATCACATACTCACATATATTCAACCAAGCAACTCTACAGTCAAATAATCCAATTTAACCAACAATAATCCACCATCACACCCGTACTCAATCAATCAACAATCAATCATACTTAGTCACAATTGACTACCACGTCGACATTTAATTAATCTCAACACAGGGTCACGACAACTAACACATTCAACCATATCAACACAAAACTAACCATCCAGCACATAATCAAAATATACCCACGACCATCAAACAAGCCAACAATCAATATCCACACAACACCATTTCAAATAACAAAACCAATATCTAACAACAAACCACTAATCAAGCACACCACCGATATTCTGCACAAGACAATTACCAACATACACACACACATCCAACCATGAAATTCCACAACCAATAATCCAAATCAACTTACTCAGACAAGGAAAACAAAATCCATTACTAAACAAAATAGGATGAAAAGTAATTTTATAAAAATAAACGAAGGGTTAGCAAGAATCATCTTGCCTCAAGCTCGACAACCACGACCTCAGAGACCTCCAACCAACTCGAACGAACCTGCGAAATCAATCCGAGCAAATCTCTGGCATTAATTAACTCATACAAATTCACAACTAATAAACCCCCAATTTCAAACCCTAATTTCATACCTCCAAATTCCAATTTAGCAAACACCCACAATTCCACCTAATTACTTCAAAATCAAAGGGTTGCTGCACAAGTCCTAACTGAATTCAGCCAAACACTTCACAGTCGAGCGCCGTCCTTGCCATTCTCCACATCTGTCCACGAGCAGCCTATCATATACAACATTCAGCAAAATTTCTGAACTCCAAACAAACCCAATTGAAGAACCTCATCTTACCTCGTCGACAACCACTACGTAGCCGCCGAAACTGGGGCCTCTCGTCGCCGACGATTGCAACGAGCAACAGCTGCAGCACAACAACAGCACGTCAGCCACGCAACAACAGTAGCCACGAACTGAGCACAACAACATGCAGTAACAGCGGACAAAACGCAGTCACGAACAGGGAAGGAGAAGGCCGAGCACTCGCCGGAGGGGACGACCAAGCTGGTGGCTTGCCGGAGGAAGAAAGAAGAAGCGGTTGGGCAGCTGAGTTAGACTCGTCGGAGGAGAAGACCGAGCAGGGCTGTTCAGCGGGAGTGTTCACACATGGAAGAGGCAACCGACCACTTTAAGGGATTTATCCCCAAATTTCCCATTTTCCCAAATTTAAGAAATCCCATAATTAATTTATCATTATGCCATTATCCTTATCTTATTTGGGGTATTTCACAGAGATTCCCATCCTTCTCAAGAACGACGTGACGACTCAGAAGAAGAGGTCGAGAATAATGACGCTGACATTAAAGACGATGCCCCTACTCAAGATCATAATGATCAAGAGATCGACCAAGAGGAGCAATATATTGGAGCCAGATGCAGACTCTAGCACCTTGCCAGAGTCGGAGCCAAGACGGTGTTCCAGAGATAAGAGACCGTCTACACGATACAGTCGAGACAAGTATGTGACCCTCACATATGAGGGGGAGCCTTAGAGTTATAAAGAGGCTATGGTCGACACTCACAACGCCTATTTGCCCATCTGAATCACACGAAAGAGGGAAAATGTTATTTTTCCCAACAATTTAATACCAAGTCGTACACTTATAGATGTTTTCTAAGTGTTAGGCCTCGGTAATTAGGATGGTGTTTTTCTTAGTATTCGATGGCAGGGTGTATTCTCACCGTTGTTACGAAAACAATGATTCTCATTGAAGCAAATCTAAGTCATATATTTAACGAAAATAAATGAGTTGGCATAAAAAGTAGGGTATGTTTGTTAAGAGACTCGGGTTTGGGATTCTCAAACTCCATAAAAACTATTATGTAATACGGAGTATGAATTTAGGTATGAAACTCATTTCTCATACTTTTAACATATCCAATTTTTTAGAGGTCTCAAAATAACGAAATTTGGAATGGCTGAATGTGAGTTTGAAGATTGATATTGACGATTAGACATAGCAAGCAAAAGTTTTTGAAAATCCTAATTTGATTCCAATATATCAACTCAAACATAAAATATCATATATGGAGTTTAAATACAATACCTCCCTAATCCATTATCTGATACTCACCAAACACACACGACATACGTAAACTTTGCTCTTCTTCTTTGAACCACTCGATGTCTTCCTCGATCACGCTCGCTTTTCTTGTACATCGACTCAAGCTGGAATATTGGGTCCTAAGTTTTGTATAGTTATTTATGGATTTTACATGATTTAAAAAAAAGTTACAAACTAAAATTAGAAGATAATGTGTCCCATCGTGGTGGATCTACTTTGGGTTTGTGGTTTTATACCAACCTCCTCCTCATTTGAGCCTTCCTTTTCAGACATACGCGAGCTCACTTGCCTTTTTCGGCCCATCATTTCACATTTTCCTTGATTTATTTCATAATAAAAAAAAGGAAAGTTTATCCATCGAACATTAATATTTACATTTTTCATCCTGTTAATTTTATGATCCATATGTTGGTGACATGGCACCTTTTGGTGTTAACAACTAAGCTTATAGCTAAATGAAGAATTGTCATGTTCATCACCACATAAATTGATGTCTATGTTTCACTTTTATAAGTTTAACTAATCGGAATCTTAAATCCAAGAGGGGGTTAAATTGGTATACGGCCGTTCAAAATATTGAAGTATACATCATACTCGTAAAGTCCTAAGCTATTCATAAGAGAAACCTTTAAGCTTATCTAAAACTTTTCATTAAACTCATTTGTTACTTGTTCATTAGTGGAATTTGGTTTTAAGAGACCACTCTTAATTAACACTTTTCATTAAAGCAATTAGTTAAGTGATTATGAAGAATGTGAAATTTGCTGAGAAATGAATGTAAATTTACATGGAGAAAAGCAAGCAGGGGATTGGCGTTGATGTTGAAGAAGCCATGGGGGCATTCGCATGACCAAAATCGAACGCTACGCTGACTTCATCTTGCAACTCCCTCTCTCGCACCGGCAAGCTGCACATCCAATCCAATCCAATCCAATCCAATCCAATCCAATTATCCAAATTACATTAATACAAGAGAAGAGATCGAAATGGGAAGTGCATATTTACGCACGGTTTAAAAGAGGTCGATCATAGGCGGGAGGCGATTCCATGGGCGCTGGAAACCGAGAATTCCAACTCGCGCATGCTAAGTCCAGCCTACCTTCGATTCCAAAACACAATTCAACTCTCTATAATAACAATACATTTATTTATTGGCAAATCGAGGCCCATTACCCCTTTTTTACATTCAATTCTGATAAATGTACCACTAATATATTCATTTGTATAATGACCCCTAATCACCTCTTACTCCAGGTGCCTTCTCGATGTCTGCACTCGACACCCTCTCTTCTCAGACACTCTTCTCGACTCTCGTGCAACCTCTAGAGCTCCTCCTCTCTCTCGATCGACCATCGCCGGCTGCCACTCTCCGCCGAAGCGGTTCCAGCAAGCTCCTCCTTCCACGCATCTTCGTCCTTCAATCTCCTGCGAGCGTCTCCGTCCCTCCATTTCAGGCAAGCGTCTCCGTCCCTCCATTTCAGGCGAGCGTCTCCATCCCCCCGTCTCCGGCAAGAGTTTTCATCACTCTGTCTCCGTTAGCGTCTCCATCTAGCTTTTCAGCTGCAACTGGGCTCTGTACGTCGATGTATGGCGCAATCTTAGCCAGATCTCCAACTTTAAGTGTTCGTGGGCATTCCTGGCCTGTATTTGGTGTGCCTGACGGCAATGTTGTGTGCTTGGGCTTCGTCTCTAGCTTCTGATTTCATAAATTTGGAAGCTTACTGGTAAACCCTAATTTTTCCTCAATTCAGTTCATCCCTTGAGTAATAAAATTTCATATTAAATTAAGCTAGCTTACGGGCTCCCCCCTCACGTTTTTGTTCCAGCTCTAAGCTCCAATTTTGTCACCGCCTTACTTGCTCTTCACCTGATAACAATGGGAATAAGCTTGCAGAGATCATGGAATTTCTTTCCAGGTAAATCCAGGCAAGCTATTTCTTTTTGTAATGCAATTTTTTTGTGTATCTTGGTTTAAGAATTTTGAAACAAAGCAGAAAGATGTGTTTGTATGATATATGTTGTTGGTGGTGGTGGTGTTGCTCATATTGTGAGTTTGATATTCAGCTTCTAACTAGTTACAAAATCAGGGATACTGTGAGGTAATAATAGTGTCTGGCCATTTTCTGTTATTTTCTTCATCGATTTGATGGCTTCTAACTAGTTACTAAATCAGGGATACTGTGAGGTTGTAAAGGATGCATTTTCTGATATCATTGGCTTCTGAAATATTCTCTGTCCTGGTGCAAGGATTGCTAGGGGATCATATGACGCTTTCCTATGTCTAAAGACTTCCCACTGTGGCCCAAAGTGTGCTCTCCATTCTTCTTGCGTCGTGTAGTGCGCAAGATACTGCTTCGCTCTAACTAGGAGAGGGATGTTTGTATGCTATAAACCATTCTTGTCGTCCCTGCAACGCCATTGAGATCTTTTTAAATAGGTGCCTTTTGATGAGTTTTGTTTATCCAATGTGCAGTTTGATCAGCATATGGTATGGTTTCAGGTTGCATTTGAAGATGGCACTACCTCATCTTATGCTTTAGCTAGATGATTCTTGTGAGTTATGATCCCTTCTAGTTATATAGTAACTGAAGATACACCACCATTTATGGTATTTAGCTTTTTTTTTCAGTAGACACTACTTGCTAATCGATCTTACTTTTGTTAGACTGTTAGGTTACTCTGTTGAGGGGGCTTACATGTATCCAATTCTCACCACTTTGTGAATGAGAGAGATTTCTTTGGCACTCGTAGCTTCACACATTCAGCTCTAATTGTCTTACATGATGCTTGTTTATGAGTATGTTGACAATGGTAATCTGGATCAGTGGATTCATGGTGATGTTGAAGAAGTCAGTCCTCTTACTTGGGATATCCGCATGAACATCATTTTGGGGACGACAAAAGGGTAATGCTGATTCTTCATATTTGATAGTAATTATAGTCATGATATGAACAAAATGATTACATTTGATTATTATTGTCTTTTTTTAAGATTGGCCAACCTACATGAAGGGCTTGAACCCAAAGTTGTTCATAGAGACATCAAGTCTAGTAATATACTCATTGATCGCCAACCAACGCATCACCGACTAGTCTCGGTGACGCTTCGAATGCACCACCGACTAGTCTCGGTGACGCTTCGAACGCGCCACCGAACTAGCCTCGGTGACGCTTCGAACACGCCACCGACTAGCCTCGGTGACACTTTGAAAGTGCCACCAACTAGCCTCGATGACACCACTTACTAGCCGTGACGACACTTTGAAAGCACTATCGACTAGCCTCGGTGACACTTTGAAAGGCTAGTAAGTGTCACCACTTACTAGCCTTAATGACACTTTAAAAGTGCCACCAACTAGTCTCGGTGACACTTTGAAAGTGCCACCTAATTTCGGTGACACTTTACAAGTGTCACCAGTTACTAGCCTTGATGACACTTTGAAAGTGTCATTAATTATTAATTTTGATGACACTTTAGAAGCGCCACTAATTACTTGTCTTGATGACACTTTGAACATGTACTAACTAGTGGAGATGACACTTCGTAAATGTCCCCAACTATGTAAATGTCATCAACTAGTGGTGGTGACATTTCAACGATAATTGTCATCAAAACGAGATTTGTATTGTCATCAACTAGTTGTGATGACAATTTGTGACATTAACTAGTTGCGATGACAATATGTGTCGTCAACTAGTTGCGACATCGTGTGTATTTGATGGCAGTATGTGTCATCAACTAGTTGCGATATAGTTTGTATTTGATGACATTTTGTGTTTTGATGACAGTATGTGTTATTAACTAGTTGCGATGCAATTTGTATTTGATGACAGTTTGTGTTTTGATGACAATTTGTGTTTTGATGACGGTTTGTGTTTTGATGACAGTTTGTGTTTTTTATGACAGTTTGTATTTTGATGACAATTTGTGTTTTGATGACAGTTTGTGTTTTGATGACAGCTTGTGTTTTTTATGACAGTTTGTATTTTGATGACAATTTGTATTTTGATGACAATGTGTCATCAACTAGTTGCGATACAGTTTGTGTTTTTATGACAGTATGTGTCATTAACTAGTTGCGATGTAATTTGTATTTGATGACAGTTTGTGTTTTTTATAATAGTTTGTGTTTTGATGACAATTTGTGTTTTTGATGACAATTTGTATTTTGATGACAGTTTGTTTTTTTGATGACAGTTTATATTTTGATAACAGCTTGTGTTTTGATGAAAGTTTATGTTTTTGATGACAATTTGTATTTTGATGACAGTTTGTGTTTTGATGACAGTTTGTGTTTTTTATGACAGTTTGTCTTTTGATGACGGTTTGTCTTTTGATGACAGTTTGTATTTTTTATGACAGTTTGTGTTTTGATAACAGTTTATATTTTGATGACAGTAACTGTCATCAAGATGATGACGTCACAAAAAATATTTTTTGGCGGAAAAAATTTCATTGGTTGATCGCCGGTTAACGACCGTTGACTGGTCAATGGTCAAATGTATTAATTTGTTTGACTTATGGTGATGTAATGATGACATCACCATGGGTCATGGATTTGGATGAAGTTTATTAGGGGATATTTATCAAATTTCACTATACTAAAATGGTCATTTAATCCGAAGATCGTTATTTATTAAAGTATGTGAGCCCATAAACAAGATAGAACTTATGTTTATGACAATCCACTCCAATAAAGTTCCAACCTAAAACCTAGGTTGGATAACAAGTTTACTAGTCCACTAATTTATATATTAACATGTTTTTCTCCATATAAGATTGACAATTTTAGAAACTGTCATCCCGAATCCAAAAAACCCCTAAAATAGAAAGAATCATCTCTTTCTTTTGTGATCTTTTGTCCGGTTCAAATGATCATTGTCATTCTACATTTGGGTCGGGTTTTGATTGACCACCTTTCGGTGAGGCTGATCATTCCAACACTAATAGTTTCATACACGCAGCCAGAATGACTCGAACTCGAAACCTCTGGATATAATGCGTAAGGGGCCTATTGTCAATGCCTTCTAGACCAACTAGATGTTGGTAGAATGTGAGAAATAACATCCACATTGCAAACTTGAGAATAAAAGGCCTAGTATATTAGCTTAGTGAATTACTACTGTTATTGCCAATTGATTTTAGTTTGTGATGTGAATCAAGGATCGGGAATGACACGGTGCAAGGAATGGCTTCGAAGATCTTCAAGGAATCGTCAAGCAAAGCCCAGAAATGTGACCTGACTTGAAATGGACCGTTCTCTCTCGTCTGAGATCTGAATTGAGTGATTCCAAATCCCAGGGTTTAATCTTGAAGTCTTCTTGAGTCCCTCCAAATTTGAGCACGATTGGACAAGGGATCAGGAAGAAATGATGATTTTCCTGAGGGGTCGCAGGGAGCTTGCGGGGTTGTGTTAAGGTTGTCTTTGGAACGATGGATCTGGCGGAAGACAGTGATTGGATCGGCGTTTTTGGTGTGAATTGGTGGCTTAGGGATCAAGGAAGGATAGTGCAAAGTGGAGTCGAGTGGTTGTGGAAGTTGATGAAGATATGAACTCCCTAAGTTGGATATAACGCACCAACAAAGAAAACTCTTGAATCCGGACTTGGATAATTCTTCAAGGGGAGGGAAGACTCGACGCAGACTTGGTTGAGATAGAAGTAGAGTTGGCAAGATGAACTCACTTGACAACAATGGAATTCAACGCAAGAATACTTAGAGAAAAAGAGAGAGTTTCTTAATCAAGTTCAAAGCTCTTCTCCTAAACAATGAAGCAAGGAGATGGCTATAAGTAGCTCTAGGGCCGATCTCCTTGGATGTTGCAAGAGGCTTTCAATGCCTGAATTAACCACTAAAAACGCCTCCTATTAAGGCCTAGAAACGTGCAAATTAAAAGGAGTTCAAAGCTAGACTTTAACTCAGCCATATAAGGAAAAACAACAAATATAGAAACATAGTATTAAGGTGCCTAGGATTCCTTGGTGCTAGCTTTGGTCAAAGCATTGAGTGGTCGACCTTGAAGGCTTCTTCCTTGGATTCCAAGAGTGTGTATGGGCCGGCCTTGAAGTTGGAATTAATCCCACAAGTGACGAGGCCTTGCTCCAACTGGATTTGCAACTCTTTCGGGATTTCTGCTGAACTGTCGTAGAGATTACGATTTCTCTGTTTTGTTGGCCCGATTTTGAGGGAGACCTTCACATAAAAATTGTAGATAATTTCCTTATCTTTCCAATGACTACTCATGGGCCTCCATTGTACTTTCGTAGCTCCGGGTATAGCCAGAATACTGAAAAGGTGTCGACGAGACATATTCTTCGGTTTTGACATCTTCCAAGTTTTGAATAATTTCTTTTGGATAAGTGTTTGATCTTCTTCAAAAATGGTGGTTCCATAGTCACATCAGTTTGCCAATTGATTTTAGTATGGAATTCACTGGGATTATGTGCTGGGATTTAACGCGCATGTGCGCACATACCGACAAGTTCCCCCGATCACCAGACTTTATCATAGAAAAAAACAACGCTTAAGGAGTCTAGCGTCAATACCGACTAATCTAGGTCGTACAAATTTCAGAGGAAGTCTTTTTTAGAGATGATTTTTTAGAGATAGTGAGATGCAACAAGTTTGTAGTATTAGTATATATATACATACAATTAGGATAGACGCAGGGGAGGAAGTCGTTGCCGTCGGTGTAGCCGTCAAGGGCGCTCTGCAACCAGCCGGCGTCGCATTTGCAGACGAATCCGACGGCGCTGTGCTTCGATGCCATGCACTTTCCCTTCCCACACTCCACCTTCTCGCAAACTCCCACTCCTCCTGTACCTACTTTTGTATGATTCAGATCATTTCCATCAAACCACTAAACATTCAATTTCAAAAAGGATTAATATAAAATTACGAAAAATTCAAAACAAGTTTATAAGTGGGTAGATTAATGCACGAACCAGCAACGACTGGAGGAGGAGGGTGGTGAAGCGACTTTTATTTGGATCGAAGGCAGCTAACAAATGTAATAGAAAGCATGCACAGATCAACAAAACGAAAACAAGCAAGAACACGAGAATTTTACGAGATTCGGACAAGCCTACTCCTCGGGACCTCAAGATGATGGTCCAATCCACTAAGTAACAAAGATACAAAAGGGCAATCGAGTTCTTAAACTTAAGCTAAGCACAAAGACACAACAGAGAACAACTGAAAAAGGACACTCCCTCTTTCTGCAACCCTAAGCTCAAGCTCGGCTTGAAGGCTGCCAGTACGTTCTCCGATAAGGTCGCTCCGAGATCCTTCACTCAAGCCTCCATCGGAATCGCCATGGAAGATCAGATAGGGTGAAACCCTAGCAGAGCTTTTGGAGAAGAAGATGGAGAGCGGCGAAACAGTGAAAGTCTGAATCTCCTTTAGGGTTCCTTAGCTGCATATATACTCCAGAGCTCCATAAGTGAAACGCAGCGTCCAAGGCCAAATCACTCAGGAAGTACAGAAGTGTAACGGTAAGACTTACAAAAGGAGATTTGGGCCACACAGAAGCTGGCAAGGACGAGCCCAACAAGGAAAGCCCAAGTAATAGAATACAAGTCCATAAGCAGCTGTAAGTGAGGACTCGGATCAGGGCCTCAGTCAACCATCATGGGCCCATTGGCCTACACCTCTCCGAGCCACCATCCGGCACAAGGGCTCAAGTTATGGCTCCATGCCAACCTGCACTAGGGACGAGGCTACTAGGAGAGGTGAGACCTAACCTGTGCTAGCTATAGTCTAAGAAAGAGAATGCAAAGCCTAAATACATATGACTTAGGGAATTACATAACTCAACAATTGCCCTCTTAATTCTCTAAGTTACAAATGAATCAGTGTCCACCTCCATCGTCGGCCATCTCGTTTCCAACTCAGAATTTCACATTCAAGGTGAAGCCCCTTCAATGTGAAGGAATTTTCTGCAGAATAAAAACTTGTCAGTAGGGACAATTTTAGTTCCAAAATCAGCAGGATTCTTACCTCCATCAATTTTCAGGACATTAATCACTTGTGTTTCAACCTTTTCTCTTATGAAATGGAAACGAACATCAATGTGTTTAGTACGCTCATGATAGACAGGGTTCTTGCACAGATTGAGAGCACTTTGGCTATCAATGTGCAAGGAAGCAACATTGTGCTTGCCCTCTATCTCCCTTAAAATTCCTTGAAGCCAGATAGCTTCCTTGCAGGCCTCAGTGGCTGCCATATATTCAGCTTCAGTAGAAGACAAAGCAACAGTAGTTTGCTGTTGAGATTTCCAAGACACACAATTTCCACACCAAGTGTACATATATGCTGTTGTAGACTTCCTATTGTCCTTGTTACTGGAAAAATCAGAGTCTACATAGCCATATAGTTCACTTGGTGCAGTGTGCTTGGCATACACAAGAACAATATCAACAGAATCAGCCAGGTATTTCAACAAATATTTCATAGCACACCAATGTTTCTCAACAGGTTCAGACATGAATCTGCTGAGCACACTAATAGCAAAAGCTAAATCAGGTCTAGTGCATATCATGTTGTACATAATAGAACCAACAGCAGAGTCATAAGGAATAGACTTCATTCTATTGCATTCATCCGAAGACAAGGGCAGATTAGGTCTAGTAAGATCAAGATGACCACCAAGAGGAATAGAATTAGGTTTAGAATTATCAGTTTTAAATTTTTCAAGCACCTTTTGAGTATAATCAGATTGATTTAACCACATCTTCCTATTAGGTCTATCTCTAAGAATCTTAATCCCTAAAATCCTTTTAGCATGACCAATATCCTTCATGTCAAAGTTGTTCTTAAGTTCCCTTTTGATGCCTTGTATTTTAATCTTAGATTTACTCATAAGCAGGATGTCATCGACATAAAGCAAGACATACAAGGGTTCAGAACTTCTAACACCTTTGAAATACAAGCATGAGTCATATTTGCTCTTAGAAAAACCAAGCTTAATCATGCAAGAATCAAACTTCAGATTCCAGTTTCTAGGAGATTGTTTTAACCCATATATAGATTTCTTAAGTAAGCATGCATGATTAGGCAGTTTTTCATCAGTAAAGCCCTTTGGCTGTTTCATGTAAATGGTCTCATGTAAGTCACCATGCAAGAAAGCTGTTTTAACATCCATTTGCTCTAACTCAAAGTCATGGACATCACACATAGCAAGCAGCAATCTCATGGTTTTATACTTAACCACAGGAGCAAAAATCTCAATATAGTCCTCTCTCTCTCTCTCTGGGTGTAACCCTTAGCAACCAGCCTAGCCCTGTATCTAGGAGGGTCATCAGGCCCAACACCTTCTTTCAACTTATAAATCCACTTACAATCAATTAACCTAGCATTAGGAGGTTTTGGGGCTAAAATCCAAGTTTTATTAACATGCATAGAATCAATTTCCTCTTTCATAGCCAGGTTCCAGTCTTTAGCATTCATGCATTTAACAGCTTGATTGTAAGTTTCAAGAGTAAAGTTGTTCACAGCAGCAACAACCACAAAGGCAAATTCAATCTCATTAGACATGTATTCATATCATTCACATCATCATCATTAACATAGAGATTATCATGCTCATTACCAGGTAATGCCACATTTGGCTTATGATCAGGCAGAGAAGGACTAGAAGTATCTACCTCAGAACTCAAAGGATTAGAGTCTACTTGTTGTTGCTCATTTTCTATAGGGGAAGAATCCCCATCTTGGTCAACACCCATAGAGGTGTTGTCTGAGTGAAGATCAAAGGACACTCCAATGTCAAATTCTTGACCAACATCATCATTATCATTACCAGGAGTGTAAAACTGTTTCATCCCTCCAGATGACTCAATTTCCTGTCTATCAACATTCTCAGCGGAAGCAGTTAGTGAATTTTTAAAATGAAACTCATCTTCCTTAAATATCACATTCCTACTGACAATGACTTTGTAAGCTTTGGGTTGGATGAGAAGGAGCTTATAGCCCTTCACACCCTCAGGATAACCCAACATCACACACTTTTGAGACCTTGGATTCAATTTTCCCACATTCTGGTGTGAGAAAACAGTGCATCCAAAGGGTCTTAAGTGTGAGATGTCAGGCTTTTTGCCTGTCCATAACTCTTGAGGAGTTTTGAACCCAATAGCAGAGCAAGGACTTCTGTTTATCAAGTAAGCAGCAGTAGTAATAGCTTCACCCCAAAGAAAATGTTTAAAACCAGCAGAAATTAGCATGCATCTAGCCTTTTCTAACAAAGTTCTGTTCATTCTTTCAACAGTCCCATTTTGTTGTGGGGTGCTAGGGACAGTCAAGTGTTTTTTAATACCATGATCATGACAGTAAGTATCAAAAGCAGAATTGCAGAATTCAAGGCCATTGTCAGTCTTTAAGCATTTCACTTTAAGTCCAGTTTCAAGTTCTACCTTAGCTTTCCAATGTTTGAAATTTTCTAAAGCATCATTTTTAGCCTTTAGAAGATATATCCACACTTTCCTAGAATAGTGGTCTATTAGAGAAAGAAAATACTTTCTTCCTCCAATAGTGTCCACCTAGGCAGGGCCCCACAAGTCAGAGTGGATATACTCTAGAGGCCTCTTAGCCACATAGGATGAAGACTTGAAACTACTCTTAGCATGCTTTCCTAGAATGCAGTTTTCACATTTATCAACAACATTAGGTTTCTGACTTAACATGCCATGTTTAAACAACTCATGCAGACCCTTGTTCCCTATATGACCTAACCTAGCATGCCACAAATTTGTTTCATGCTCATTCATGCAGTCATTCACAACAGAAACATTGCATTCAATAGGCTCAGCAAGAACATGATATAATCCATTTTTCTTGACTGACTCAATAAGGACTTTATCATGCTTGATAACAGTTCTAACACCATGATAAGTAATGATATGACAATCTAAATCATCAAAAGCACTCTCAGAAAGTATATTTCTCTTGAGGTCAGGAACACATCTAACATTTCTAAGCACAATGACAATATTATTTTTCAGTTTCAAATGAAGTGTACCTATGCCTTTAATAGCTAGGGAAGAGTGATCACCTAGCATAACTTCACCACCATCACACAATTTAAGTTCTTTAAACAAATATTTGTGAGGAGTAGCATGCATAGTATAACCAGAGTCTAGAATCCAAGACATAGGATCACTAGCATCACTAACAACAAGCAATTCATGATGATAAGAAACAGATTCACACACAGCAGATTCTTGGGGATTTTTACCCTCTTTTTCCTTTTTCTTTCTTCTGAAGCAGTTTTTAGAGGTATGTCCCATATTACCACAAAAGAAACACTTAATAGTCTTCTTGTCTTTAGAATAATCAGTATTATCTTTAGGTTTAGAATCACTGTTAAAATCCTTCTTATGCAGGTTATGTTTCTTGCCTTTATACTGAGACTTAGCCATAAGTATTTCAGTCTTAGCCTCCATTTTAGTCTTAAACACCTTCATAGTTTCATTTTTCTGAACAATAGCCTCTAGAATCTTTTTCTTAGTCAATTCTTCATTGCTATACTGAATGACATCCTTAAAATTGTCAAATTGAGCAGGCAAATCATTTAACAATAAAACAGCTTGATGATCTTTCTTAATCTTATCACCACATCTTTCTAGATCTTGGGTGAGTTTCAAAAATTTATCAAGATTGTCATTCAGAGGCAAACTCAGGTTCATTTTATAGGTAAACAACTGACATAATAGGCTAATACGGTTAGGAAGGAATTTTACCAAGAATAGTTCATGGATTGCATCCCAGATATCCTTGGCATTTTTCTTATCCAGCACCTGTCGAGCCACCTCATCAGAGAGCCTTATCATTATCTCACTGTGAGCTTGTTCATCAAGTTCCTTTTGAGTGGTTTCAGACATGTCGGTTGGATACTTTCCTTCCACTGCCTTCCAGCACTTCTCCTTGATCAAGATGGCTCTCATTTTTACCTGCCACATAGCACAGTCAGTGTTCCCATCTAGAGGTTTGATTCTAACAGAAGATGAAGAGGGCTCAGACATAATTAAGAACTAGACTGAGGCAAGACCTGACAGCCACAGTCACACGAAACACAAATAAATCTCAGAGGGCACAAGAGTAACCAACAAAAGCAAAAGCTAGGATTTGAACAACAAACCCTAGTCAGCAAAGCTTCATAGATATAAGCAAGCACATACGGTGAACCAAGCAAGGAGTAACTGACACAGCAAGATCAGAAGAGACACCCTAAGCTACACAGGTTCAACCAGATAACACACGAACTGCAGATTCATACAGGAATACAAACAAAGCTCTGATACCACTTTGAAGCGACTTTTATTTGGATCGAAGGCAGCTAACAAATGTAATAGAAAGCATGCACAGATCAGCAAAACAAAAACAAGCAAGAACACGAGAATTTTACGAGGTTCGGACAAGCCTACTCCTCGGGACCTCAAGATGATGGTCCAATCCACTAAGTAACAAAGATATAAAAGGGCAATCGAGTTCTTAAACTTAAGCTAAGCACAAAGACACAATAGAGAACAACTGAAAAAGGACACTCCCTCTTTCTGCAACCCTAAGCTCAAGCTCGGCTTGAAGGCTGCCAGTACGTTCTCCAATAAGGTCGCTCCGAGATCCTTCACTCAAGCCTCCATCGGAATCGCCATGGAAGATCAGATAGGGTGAAACCCTAGCAGAGCTTTTGGAGAAGAAGATGGAGAGCGGCGGAACAGTGAAAGTCTGAATCTCCTTTAGGGTTCCTTAGCTGCATATATACTCCAGAGCTCCATAAGTGAAACGCAGCGTCCAAGGCCAAATCACTCAGGAAGTACAGAAGTGCAACGGTAAGACTTACAAAAGGAGATTTGGGCCACACAGAAGCTGGCAAGGACGAGCCCAACAAGGAAAGCCCAAGTAATAGAATACAAGTCCATAAGCAGCTGTAAGTGAGGACTCGGATCAGGGCCTCAGTCAACCATCATGGGCCCATTGGCCTACACCTCTCCGAGCCACCATCCGGCACAAGGGCTCAAGTTATGGCTCCATGCCAACCTGCACCAGGGACGAGGCTACTAGGAGAGGTGAGACCTAACCTGTGCTAGTTATAATCTAAGAAAGAGAATGCAAAATCTAAATACATATGACTTAGAGAATTACATAACTCAACAGGTGGGAAAGCAGAAGAAGAGCGGTTGCAATTAACAGAGCTGCCAGCAGCTTAGTTGAAGCCATATTTAGTGTCTCCTATTCCTATCTATCCCAAATTAAACTACACGAGTTTGATCGTTTGCTTCGTTAGTTGCTTCGATATAACATAATATATATATATATATATATATTTATTTATTTATTTATTATACATTCAGACGTACGTACCAATTCAACGTCAGAAAAGTACCACACGCGGTTTTTGACCGATACCATCACGATACAATATTCAATACAAGTATATATACAACATATGGATGAAGAAACTCATAGAGTTCCACCTACGTGTCATTATTTATAACACGCCTTATATCTAAGAGTTTGACTACTTGTCATACTATATAAGATTACGTCCATTTTAGTTTAAGGTTGAACTTCAATTTCTATTTAAACTAAATGCATACAACTCCACTTTAACTTATTACCTTATGTAATGTACGAATATTCTTTTTTTGGGTGAGTTGCCTCCGCAGTCTCTAGCGTTTCACCCTTATTTATTATTAATTTTTGTAAAAGTTTAAATTAATCTTAAATCTTTGATAAATTATCACTATTTGGCTCCTTTTTTTTTTCATTTAGCTTCAAAATTAATTGCACAGAACATTCCAAGCTTCAACTATATTCTCAAAATGTCAACCTTTATCATTTCTAGAAAATTATCTCCGTTTTTTTGTCATAAAATTATAAACTATCACCCCTTATTTACCGTTTTTTCACAAATCATTGTTATTTCTGTTTACTTGAACTTTAAAAAAATTATCACTTTTAAAAAAGCACCTAATTTAGAAATTTTTATGAATTTTATATAATATTTGGAAGAAATATTAGAATTTATAAACTTCCCTTAAAATATTAAATTCTCATACTTCTTTTAAATATGAAAAATAGTTAAGAGTCCTAACTTTAGGTGTTTTTTTCAAAAATATGTTTCTACGTGTAAAAAAACATAGAGATTAATAATGAACAAATATAAAAGGTTAGAAACTAGGGAGAAAATATATACTCATTTTTCCTGGACCATTGTTTTCTAGTCAAGTTGTTTGACGCAAGGTCAAGCCCCCACATATTTCTTGTTGCGATATTTTCAATTTCGTTGAGACAAATATCAAAAATCAAGGCCATTGTAAATACATAGCTTTTCAATTAGTAGGCTTCAGATCGTGCTTTTAAAGGATTTCGTGTTGTTGAGAGTTTGGGACTGCTCAAAAACGAATCGAGATCATATCACGTATCGTCCCGTGAAGCTTTTTAGTTGAGTTCACATTCATACAAAATTGCTCTTTTTGTTGCACGAATGATTCCAACCGATTCATGAAATTTCTTGTGTAGGTTTTCAATTTTCACCAAAACAAGTATCTATACACATGTTAATATTGAAGTTTATTCTAAAATACTTTTTATTGGAAACTTTCAAGTTCACTGTAATTCCAAAATACTTCTCCTGAAGCTTTTTAGTTGTTACTGGTCGATAATGCTGAATTGGTGATTAGCTTTCATAAATTCTACCTATAAAAGTGTACATGAGCCACCGTTAGAATTAGTGTTAAGACTTGTCAATCAGATTACTATCCGGATTGAGCCCCTTAAAATTCGGGTCAAGAAAAATTACAACTTGGATCGTTTCAGAAGAGTTCCACTTGAAACCCAAATATCTATCATTTCATCACGTCAGTTTGCTTCAAGAGTTTCCAAAAATCATTTATTCAAGAAAATTCAATATGTATGAACACACTTACCAGTTGAACTAAAACATTTATCAAAATGACACAATTATTCACAGGCGGGTGGAACTAAAACACAAAGACAAGCACAACAGCTTATTATAAATTAGATCAGTACAAGCGTCTGCAGCTACAACATACTCTAAATTAAGCAAGCCCAAGAGAGAAGAATAGCAATTCAACTTCATAAAGTTTGCAACTACGGCTGATTCATTATAACAAGTTAACTAAGCTAAATTACCTCAAACTTGTTTATGAAAGGAGGGCTTGAAGCACCCACAGAAACGTACCTTCTGCTTTCCAATCCTCTTTCTATGGCTTTTGATGAACATGTCCTTGAAAACGATGCCCGTTCGACTCCTCGACAACCCGCTCTTCCCTTTCTTGTTCTTTTCATCCTCCAGTTTAAGCAGCAGCATTTCCTGAATTCTCTGCACATCCACCTCCAATCTTCCAATCTTTTCGGCTTCTTTTCTTGCCTCTTCCACCTCAATAAGTTCACCTGTTGATCCAAGGGCGTGTGAAGACGACGACGGGCTTTCCTCAACGGCCCTGGTTAGTTCAGTGTTCAAACCAGCAAACTGCACTGCAGAATCCTCAATGTCTTGCAGTTGGCTCCTTACTCTTCCGTACTCAACCGCCTTGGAGGAGTTCCTCTTCTTGTTCGTGTCTACCTTCCTTTTCAGCTCTTGAACCGAAACGTTAAGCCTCTCAAGCTTCTGTGCATCAGAAGCAAGTCTATCTAAGATGATCTTCCTCTTCCCTATGTTCTTTGGCTCGATCACGCTCTTGGACACCTCTAGCTTATCTACACCTAACTCCTTCTCGATTTCACTGGGACCCATGTCCGTATCCTGCTCAGCGGTCTCCCATAGCTCGAGCATCTTATCGAGCTTGTCGCTGCCTCTCCTTCTGTTGCCAAAGGACGACGCGTCGGATATATAGTCAAGCGGAATGTCTTTCATACGAGTCCCGTTTCCATGTTCAGGAGTTCTTGACCCACATCCAATGGGTTTATTAGATTGCAAGTTGGTTGAAGATTTCACCTCTTCAATCTCCTTCATTGCTGAATCAATGGTCTCGATTCGACTCTGCAAGTCTTGTAACTCCGACAAGCCATCCGCCACTGAAGAACATTTATCATCAGTATTGGTTGGATGTCTTTCCCTGACATCATGGACAGTGAATTCCTGAACCTGAAGAATAAGGACAAAAAGAGGATTTATTTCAGCATGAGTTACACAAGGATAGAAATTGTCTTGGAAGATTGATAACAAGGCAAAAATGTAGCAAAGTTCATCTCAAAATGCAAAAAATATTTCAAGGAACCAATAACTTGTAGCGAATAGCATATAATAATCATCAACAAACTCCATTGTTGTCAGTCAGGGGAGTGAGAGGGCTCGGAAAAGCATTTAGTTGTATTGAATAAAAGCTTGAACAATAACAAAAAACCTTCTGTAGAAGTCAGTGTGTTACCTGCTGTAGTGAAGTACCAGTAACGCGACGTTTATTCTGTAAAACTGGATTTTGCTCGAGCGAGACAATGTTATTCTTCAGAGACGCTATAGCAGGAACATATGCAGCAAGCTCTGATTTAAGCCCGTCACTTTCGCTTTCTAAGAAGCTAACCTTGTCCTTCATCGTCTCAATCTCTATGCATCTTCTACTGCTTACATCCTCGAGATCATCACACAGTCCAAATAATTCATGAACTTTGTCTTCATACAGTACTTCACGAATGCCAGAGGTCTGAAGGTCAAAATAAAACGATGAAGCCTCGGCCTCCCAAAGTTCAAACTCACAGCTCCGCTCGTGCAGCTCAGAGCTCAAGATCACTTCTCTAAACTTACACGCCTCTATTTCTTCATTTAATAGATCAAGGTCACTTTCTAAACTCTCATTAGCTTCTCTGAGTGAAACAATTTCCTTCTCTTGGTGTTCCTTATACTGGGTGAGTTCAGATATCCTCTGCTCCAGTCTGTCATGGACCACATCTAAACCTCCACAGCGCGTTTCTAGACCCTCGATGGTTGTGTGCAGTTCAGTGTTCACATCCTCAAGTGCTGTAATTCTTTGCTCTGCACCAAGAAGCTCCACTTTCTTCTGATTCAACTGTTCACCCTCAACCAGAGATTTACGGTTCAACTGATCATTAATAACATTAAGCTCCTGGTTCTTCTCCTCCAACTTCTGAATCAACTCCACTAGCTGTAGATTTTCAGTTTCCTTGACAGCCAATTTCTCCCTCAACGCCCTTGCCTCGTTTTCAGAATCAGTATAAGCTTCATGAAGATGGTTAATTTCCTCGGATATCCTCTCCAATTCCATAGTTTTCTGAACCCACAAGCTCTTGTAGACTACGGACTGATTGCTGAAACTGAGGGCTTCCACAATGGCTGCAGAGTTCTCTTCAACTAGGTAATGGTTTTCTTCCACAACTTCTGACAGCTTGTCCTGTAAACACTTGTTCACTTCGAGGGCAACAGAGTGTTCTCCCTGAAGAACAGCACATTCCTTCTGAGACGCCTCGTGCTTTATACTCAGAACCTCCATTTGAGCCTCCAGTATCTCCTGTTCTCTTTCTTTCATAGCAACTACTGTATCCAGCTGCCCATTTAGCTCTAGAAGCTGATCTTTCTCATGCTCAAGCACCGCATGCTTCTGGTTGAGGAGAAAGAAATCATTATCAATGACCTTTTTCCGTGCTCCAAGCTCCGACCCATCTGAGCTCAACTGCCTAATGACAGCTGAGAGAACGGCGTTTTGAATCCGAAGCTGCTGATTTTCATCTCTACCCTCCACAAGATCCCTTCGGATTCCCTTGATAGCAGCTGGTATACGAGGCAGAAAGACCTCCGGTTCAGCCTCACTTACACTGTCAATCTCAAGAGCCTTTAGCACCTGGAAAATCCCTCTCCTGAGGTTGTCAACTCGGTCCAGAAGAAATTCCATTTCGAGGTGCTGCATCATATTCTCGCTCTCCAGCTCTGATATTACCTTCTCGGAATACTTTGCCGTATCAGCATGTTTCTGGCACTCAGCTATTAGATTGTAGTTCTTCTCTTCCATGTCCTGTATGAACTTCTGCAAGATGAAAATCTCAACCTGAGCATTCACCGCTTTTTCAAGTTGCTCCTCGAAATCCTTCTTTCTGCACTTGTTATCTTCCTGCAGAACATCGATCCGGTCCTCCAGTCCTGATAACCTCGCCTCATTATTCTGCAGAAGGCATGAACGTTCACGCTTTTCTGCACCGAGGGAAGTCCTCAACTCTTCTACTTGATTACAAGTAGACTCTTTCTCCTTCTCGAGCCCAGCATACTTGTCTTCTAACTTTGCAAACCTCATCTCAATGCTCAACACATTGTTTCCCACAAATTCCAGTTGAGAAATCAGACTGCTCCTCTCACTTTGAAGGTTGGATTTCTCATTGCTGAGCAACTGGCAGAGATCCTCTAAGCTCTTTGATTTTACCCTCAAACCTTCAAGTTCGATGTTTGCACACTGAAGCGAATTTTGCAGCGAGGCATTCTTCTCCAACAGGCCCTGCATGCTTCCAGTGATTGTTTGTAGCTGAGAGAGGAGGGCCGATTTCTCAGCAACGAGGGTCGACTTCTCTGTACTGAGACTATCACAAGATTCTTGCAAGGCTTTTGTCTTTACTTTCGAGCGTTCCAGCTCAATTTTTACATCAGACAAGGAACTCTCCAAGATGGCACTTTTCTCTAGAAGCCCCTCCATGTCCTCCAACTTCTTCAAGAGAGCTTCCTTTTCTTCCCTCTCTTCAGTACAAGTCTCTTTTAGCCGAGAGTACTCATCACGCAAATCCTTGATAGATGACCCGGCGCATTTTGGATCTATACCAGCAGATTCCACCTGCTGGAGTAAATCCTGATACTTCTTAAGCAAGTCTTCAATTTCTTCGTTCAGCTGGCGAACCTGTCGTTGCAGGCCATCGTTTTGTTCCGCTTGCTTCCTAACCTCAGCTTCAATCTTCTCCTTGATCTCCTTCAGACTCACAATTTCATGCTCCATATCCCTTTTGGTTGTACAAGAAGCCAAGTTCAGGTCGTTAAGTCCCCGGTTTTCTTCCCACAAGTGCTGGATTTCTAGCTCCAGATCTTGTTTGCAAAGCTCCAAGTCCTTTAACATCTGGAGCCCATTTTTAAGCTCCAGTGCCAAATCTCTCTGCTCATCTTGAGATCGGGAGTGCAAATTCTGCAAAGAGTCGAGAGCTGCTTGAACTTGTGCGAATCGAGATTCCTCATCCTGCAAGTGGCTCATGAGTTTCTCCACTTCAGCATGCTTCTGAAAGAGCTGTTCATCTTTTTCTGCAATCTTTTGGACCAGATCGTCAGCCTCTAACTTCAGTGACTCGTTCATTTTCTCAAATAGAGCACACACATCCTCTGCACCCCTCAGCTTCGCTGATCCCGACCTAATCTCACCTTTAAGCCTCTTGATATCCTCCTTTGCTTCCACCAGTTCATTCTGAAGCTTTGAAATGGTCTCCAAGCACTGCTGGTACAGGAGATATGCATCTTCTTTCTCTACATTTAGTCCAGAGAGTTTTTCCTTTAACATATTAATTTCATCCTCAGCCAGGCTGACCTGCTCATAGAGTCGTTTGGCAGTCTCTTCAGCAAGCAAAAGCTTTTCCTCCAAAGTGGAGATCTTCTCCATAGACTGCTCATAACGTACAAGAGCTTCTTGTTTCTCGGTTTCATATGTAGAAATCTCTTGCTTGAGATTCTGACACTCGGTTTCTGCTTTAACAGCCCTATCACTCCAGTTTGTTGTTTCCTCCTGGGCTGCAGCCATTGTAGCCTCCAGAGAGGCTAGCTTTCGTGAAGACTCTTTATACTGAACAAGGCTAGCATCCCTTTCGGCTTCTAGTTTCACAAGAGATTCCTTCAAAGTTTTCACTTCATTCTCAGCCTCACTCGCATGCTGATCAAGTTCTTTGGCGTCATTCTGAACCGAATTCAGCTCATTCTCCAGATCAGATACCTTCTCCAAGCTCTGTTTGTATTTGACAAGAATAAGGTCTCTTTCAGCTTCCATTTTAGCAAGAGCTTCCTTCAAACTCTGCATTTCCACTTCAGCTTTACCGGTAGTCTTACAATTCTGAGTCTCGTCTGATAATAAGCATAAATCTTTCTCTGACTTTGAATCTTTACCCATCAGCTTCTCCTCAGCTGACTTCAGTTCTCGTAGCACGGCCTCACCAGTTTGAAACATCTCATTGAGCTGCTTTAAACCTTTTCTGCTCAACCCAAGATCTGATTCTTTGCACAGAACATCTGGATCAAAAAATGCACGGACCAGATGCGGATTTACAGGAGATGACGGTTCAGAGCTCGAGGGGGTATCATCGCTCAGCATGGAAGGAACTTGGTTGGGGAATACTTCAGCCATTGTTTTATGAGCCATACGGAGTTCTCCTGTTGCATGATCATACCGTTCAGCCAATGCTCGGTAGGCACGGTAGAAATCCTCTACTAGCTTCATGAGCTCTGGCCGCTTCTTGTAATACATTTCTGCCCTTCTTGCAAATGAATCAGCATCTTCGTTTATGATCTTAATCATAGCTTTTACTTTGGCATCTATCTCTGTTGAAATTATCATTTCATTGTAAGTATCAGAGCTATAAAGGAAGAAAAACGTACTAAAATGCATCAAACTTTACATACGAGGATGAACAATAGGAAGAAATACAAAAAAGTGCTGCAAAAGAGGAAAGATAGCCAAACAAAGGTAGCAGATGAAGAAAGCTGCAAATTGCAATTATATTATCTTGGGGTTATGGAGTGACTGAAAGCATGAATGTTTGTGGTGAAAATCTAAAATTTTAATCCTATTACATGCCCTTTCATCACCATAGTTTTTTATGTTCCACTACATTACAATTTTAGTATAGCAAATCTTCTTATATCTCTTCGTAATTGACACTAAGAGATCCAGAACAAGTCAATGAGACAGATAGCTCATTTTACAATCAGAAGAAAAGTATCATCCCAAACTAAGTACATAGAAGGAAAAAGTCACCTGTAAGATTCTCCTGAAGCCATTTAGAGTTCTTTGGGCTGATGTGGCTGTCCCACCACCATGAGTACAAGCGCCTCGACTCAGAATGTAGCAAGGGCGCCATGACTGCTGCAAGAAGTAGCAGAGCAGCGGGTTTTGACCTCAAAACAGACTGGTCGCCACACCAGTTGTGAAGATTGGGCAAACGTTCCCAAGCCAGACTTGAAATTTCTTTGAGCACGCCACACTAACTATCCTAAGAACTTGTGATGAAGAAGTTGCAGCTCCAAGTCAACTTCAGTCATTTATCTACCAAGAAACACAGCGATATCACTAATTATAATATTCTATACGAAAACACAGAATCAACATATACAAGGTTATGGAACAAAATAAGTTACCTTTAAACAAAAATTTGGTACTTGATAAGCATTTGCGAACCTGTTTTGACATCAGTTGCAAATTTGCAGCAAGGAAGTAATGAGAGATAGATCAATTGATACTCTTTTTTCCGCTATAAAAGGATCTTCAACGCTACTAAGTGAGACACACCATTTCAGAAACTGCTGTCACTTTCTAACTTGGTTCAAAAGCTAACATCCTGATCCAGGAAACAATTAAAAAAATAAAAATTACAAATCCTTGAAATTGATAATCTAAAATCAAAGCCTAATTTTGTAATAATGCAGCAGAATATGGGGCAGAATAATACTAGGCGGGTGAAGTGAGTGACAACACTAATAACCCACCATGAGAGATGACAGAAACCAGAACAATATACAGATCAAACTCTCACTCAATCATGAAGAGGCACAACCACCAGTCAAAAGGCAATGAATAAGGCGGAGAAAGCATTGAAGCTTGGAACAATGTACGAAGTGTCAGAGTAATTTAGACTTACACGAAATGGGTTCATCAGCCAGGATCCACAAAGATGTGTATAGTACAAAAAAATAACCAAATCAGAAATATAAGATCCATTAATATAGCCCCCAAAACCCAATCGACAAAAACTGGAATAAATCAAGCAAAGATATGGACTTGAAAACAGTTCGTGAACAGTCATTTCAAATACATTACCAAAAGATTAAAACTTGTTATTCAAAGGAACCCCAAAAAGGAAATTTGGGATTATTTGGAAACCTAAGACTAGTAAATTCAATGCCCATAGTTTATGAAAATGGACATGGATTGAACGCTTACCCAGAAAATGAAACAATGGGCGAGAAGAAATCGAGGGTTTGAGATTAGCAGCTTTCGCGGCGCAACACCCAGTTGCATTGCCGAAATAAGACTTCAAAGTTCAACCCATCTCTCTCTCTCTAACGAGTCCAGTAAGCTTAAGAGTTGAGTGCCGTTGTTACATGGAAACTAGAGAAGGACATAAAAGTCTCTCCCGGTGATATTCATAAGGTTGTTTTTTTCTATGGGTTCCCACTTTCCATGAAGTTATTATTATTAAAAAAATTGTGTAAGTGGAGGTATTATGAATTTATGAATAAAATTAAATTGTATAAGTGGCTAAGAAGTATTATGGTCAAGAAAATTTAAACTAAATTTAGAACTTTTGGTTTTGAAAATGGAGACATTATGGATCTACGGATCGATACAAGAATTCGGAATTAATTTTGTAGTATTCATACTCAATTATTGATCGGATAAAAATATTCTCATATAAATTATTATTTTTATCAAGAATTAAAAACATACGTATATAAAATGTGTATATGTACAAGTTTTTAAATTTTGAAATTTCATTAACTATAAATTTAAAAAACGGTTATAATTTTCAAATGATCAATCATATTCATACGCATAGCGTAGAAGTATGCTTAGTCCATTTTAAAAAACAAAAATTGATAAAATGCCCAAGGTTTAGCCATACTTTTACGCTATGCGTAGAAGTATGCTTGCTTCATTTTTTAAAAAATTAAAATTGTTAAATAGCCAGATAAAATTCTACCGTTAAAAGAAAATTCGACCGTTATTGGATAATTGAGAAACGGACAACATACTACTACTCAAAGTGTAGTAGTATATATGCATAATACTATGCGTTTAGTAGTAGTAGTAGTAGTAGTATGCTGTATGTTTTTCACTTTTCTGACTTTTTTTTTTTATAGAAAATTCTACTATACGAATACGCATTTCGTATGCGTATGAGAGGTACATTTACTAAAAAGTTACGGGTATGAATATGAACCCCGTTGATATATACACACCATAAAAAATTAATAAACGTATTATGGGATAATTTTTATAGGATTTTACCCACATGCCATTATATAGTGTGTATTATTATTCGTGAAAATATCTGGTTTAAAATGCCATGACATAACATTTAAATAAAATATCCAAAAAATATAGAATTTATACTAACATAAAAAGTTGACATATAGCCACAATAAATGTCTTCATGTTTTAATTTTAATAAAGAAAGTCATCAATAAAATTAAGAACCAAATGACCTTTTTACCTCCCATCCACATAATTCTCATTGATTCATTAAAAAAGTCTTAAATAATATTTGAAATAACACCATAATATAGAATTTTTACTAAGTTATAGATAGCAAGTAATTGAATATGAGATGAAATATACAATTTTTGTGATATAATAATATATATTTTATGAAATCGCATTAATATATCAAAAAGATCAACCAATCTAATCATAAATAAAAATTATAATTTTAATAATACATCCTAAAAGCATAGTAAAAGTACACTGATTTTTTTATGAAAGCAACTCTATAAATAACATTTGAAATAACACCTAAATAGTGAATGTTTAAGCTATTTTTATATAAAAATTTGATGTAAGATAGAATTATACAATTGATGTTATAAAGTTGACGAAGTGATTTTATTTCATCTCATTTCACATTAATAACATAATAATTGGTAAAGTATAATGGAATACCTTATAAATATCATTTTGTTGATATATTTGATTTAAAAATTCTATAAATTACACTAATATATCAAGAATATCCACTAATCTAATTGTTAAAAAAAGTAGAGTTAAATATGAAATGAACCCGCGCGTAGCACGGGCGCACATGTAACTAGTAAAGTGTAAAAATCAATTGGTAAGTTTTACAAACTAAATTTTGATGGCTCTAAATTGGCTAATGGCAAAGTTATTTCAGGCTTTATCATTAAAAACAAAAAGGTAGAAATAACTCACATGGCACTAGGGGTGGGCACAAAAAACTGAATAATCGTTCCGATAAACCGGAAAATCAACGTATTTCTTGGTTAACCGGTCCAATATTTTTAAAACTACGATATGGTTAACCGACCGAAAGAAAACACGGTTATTTGGTACGTTTACGGTTAGTGATATCTTTTAGTTTGGTTAACCGATTAACCGAACATATAAATAATATGTTTTTATAAAGAGAATAAGTTAATTTAGTGATTATAGACACATTTCAACGATTCTCTTAGTTTTTGGTTCATGATTCGAATTTCCTTAGTCTTCCTTCATTCTAGTTGTTATTGTTGTATGTGGCTATTCTTCTAACCTTTGAATAATATATCTTTGTCTTTATTTGAACTAATAGTGATTTAGATTGTATAAAATGACCAAGAAATAAACTTTATGATAATCCTAATCTTGTGGTATTGTGTAGTGACTTGTCATATTTCCTACAAGTATAATGAAATAATTTATTATGAGATTATAGACCCAAAAGGATTTTAGAATATCATCTTATTACTTATGGAAACTAATAGGTTAAAACTATTGTCCATGCTTTAAAAACCATATCGATTATCTAAAAGATAATTTTTTTCTAATCAAAATTGATTCACTTACCAAATTTGCATTTTAGGTTAAATATCTCATTTGATAACTAATAGTTTATGTTTACATCCACCCAAAAGAGAGAAGAGTAATAGAATTGAGACATAGATAAATATTCTATACGAATGAGGAGTTACGAATCAATAAATAAAATAATTGTTTTGTTAAAAAAAACAAGTATTTAGTACATTTTTAAAATTATGGTAACCAATTAACCATACCGCACCGATATATTGGTTAGCCGATATCCGGTTAACCGAACTTTACGGTATGGTTATGGATTGAAAATTAAGTAACTGAAACATGATTAATCTTCCATGCCTACCCCTACATGGCACTATGGAAGTCGCTAAATGTGGAAATAAAACATAACAATGGCAAAAGCCCTAGTCGTTCATCAAGGAATCAGGAAAACAAATAACCTTGGTTTGAAATTTTTAGATATTGAGGGAGACAATCTGTGTGTTATTAATGTGTTGATAGGTTTCTGGTCTTGCCCTTGAGAGATCGAGATGGTGATCACAAACATTCGCCACGACATGATTTTCTTCTTTGATGTGCGGTTTGGCCACGTCTTTCGAAAGGTGAATCGCGTTGCGGATCGATTGCCGCCCTTGATCACTCTTTTTCTTCGGTGGATATTCATGGTAATTTGGAGCTTCGAGTTCTCATCCTCAAAGATACTCTAGAATACTTGTCTAACCATTATTAGAGACTATCCTGCTTATAAAAAAATAAGAAGAGAGATATACATATACATTTCGATATTACTTTCATGAATCAATCATTATGTAAACTAAAATATATATCGCCTAACATGTATAATCTTTTAATATCTAATGGATTATATTTGGGTTGATGCTAAATATCAATCATTAAATTTTAATTCATTTTTGGGAGAAGAGGGCCAAAGCCCAAAAAAATATTATGTAGTCACCGTGTTCATTTGGAATCCTTTTCTGGAACGTTCTCTCTGAAGGCATTGAAGCTATTGACGAGGATTTTTTTTTGAGATAATAGATCTACAAAACGGTGGAAAAGTGAGTTCCCTACATATCTGGAGTTCCCCTTAGTGGACGATGCAGGCGACTCCGCATCCATAGATCAATCAAAGGTAACAAGAACTTGATATAGGTTTGAATCACATGAAAGCTTTTTGAAATCAATATTTCGTCCCTAGCATAGTATTAGGGAATCCACGATATTTGAAGTGAGATAAGACAAACCAACCCAATTCCGATTTAGACTGTTCGAAAGGAATTGAACTTTATAGTGCATGTAAATAATAGAGTATGACTTTGGATAGATTCGATCATACAATAATCTCTTATGTAAGATCTATCCTAAAACAGATTTTACATCTATCATTTCTCATCGAATAATAATGAGAAATCATGGACATGTTCACCTAACCATTCCATGGATATAAATGTCGATCTTATCCCATGATCAAATGACCATGCATGGTTTACACCTAACCATTATGATCATAAATATTATTGATATAAACAATATCAAAGCCAAATTATCTTTCATGTACCTAAATCAAATTTGGGACATAATACATCAAAATTCCTTCGGAACAAGGGTTCCATTTCCCTTTGATGTTAGGAACGACCAATTCCTTTGATCTCCTCCAACATCAACATGGTTGTCATCTCATGCACATTGTCATATGACTTTATCTCAAAATATTGATTTCGATTGTAGGTGTTGTGTTTGTTTGGAACCCTTCTCTGAGCGCTCCCTTTGAAGGTATTGAAGCTGCTAATGAGGAATTGTTCTCTCAGAGATAATGAATCCGCAAAAGAGTGGAATCGTGCACTCCCTGCAGATTTAGAGTTCTCCTTTGTGGACATTGGTGCAAGTGACTCCACATACATAGATCAATCAAAGGCAACAAGAACTTGATATAGGTTTACTTCGCATGAAAGTTTCCCGAAATCAATATTTCGACCCTAGCATAGCCTTAGGGAATCCACGAATTTGAAATGAGATAAGACAAACCAACCCAATTCTGATCTAGGCTATTCGAAAGGAATTGAACTTTAGAGTTCATGTTAATAATGGAGTATGACTTTGGATAGATTCGATCATATGAGGGATCACATTGTCTAACCCTAACACTATCACCCAAAAGCCTTTTATATAGGAAGTGGGAGACTTCTGAGATGAATTACATAAGTTTAGGAAAGTTTCTGGCAGTTACCAAGCGATTACTAAGCGGTTACAACCGCTCCTATGGCAATTACTATCTCAAGCAACTATCCCCAACGGTTACCGACAATTTACATGGAAGTTACACAAGTTATGGTGGTTACAAGATAAGTCACAACTACAGTTGCATCAGTAGTTACAACACGTTCCAAACACGTTCTAATTAACCACGTGTTAAATGTGCTCGAGATCAACCAATCATATGTACAGTTCCCTTATAGAGAACAAAACAACAAGGTTCCCTTCCAAGGACTTGTTTTTCACATGTAACAATTCCTTATTGTTTTCCTCCAGAACTCTAATCCGCTTACACAAGTGTGTACTCCACACCCCCAAACATTTGTTATAACGAAGTGAGTTCCCATAGTGTCGTATGAATCCCGATCACACTAAATAAAACTATTTTTTCCAAGGAAAACACTAAAAATCACCAACATATTAACCATTAAAACTTGACTTTGTAAATATTCCATTCACATTAACTTCATGATAAAAATGTTTCAAAATTTTGAAATCATATGATGGGTACGTGATAAAAATGTAACATGAAGTTAACTTCATGATAAGTTGACATTGTATATAATTATTATATTGTGGTGAGAACATTATTGAAGAGAGAACTGAAAATGTATAGGAGGTGCTCCCGTGTGCACACTTGTGTTGCCAGTGAATACGAATGTTCATCATATTAGTTTGTAAGTGTTCATCACGGTATATAAGTGATATTCATCACAATACAACTAAAAAAGTACACAATCCGACAGTGTTTCTATGCTTGTGTTTGTATTTTCTAAACTCACAAATCTCATAAATATGACTATGTGATGTTCATTCCATGTTTATATGACACAAAATTGATTATCTTTGATACGAAATCATGTCTAAAGTAAGTACAAAGGTAAGTTTTTTCTTGGAGGTGTTTTGTGATGCACATATATACAGGCATAAAGTGATGCACATATAGGTATGAAAGTGATGAACTTGTAGGCATAAGAGTGATGAGCATATAAGGAAAATATGATGAACACGTATGCATAAAAATGTGATGAACATCTAGGCATAAATGTGACGAACATATGGACATAGAAGTGGTGAACACCTATTCATAGAAGTGATGAACATCTAAGACATGTTCACAGCAAAGAGTGATGAACATATAAGAGAAAAGCGATGAACATGCATGTATAAAAGACCAATAAACATCTAGGTACAAAAATGGTGATCTTTAGGCATGAAAGTGGTGAACATCAAAGGAGAAAAAGTGATGAACATTGAAAACATGTTCATACGAAAGTGATGAACGTATAGGAAAAAATCGATAAACATGCATGTATAAAAAAATGATAAACATCTAGGTATAAAAGTGAGGAACATCTGGGTATGAAAGGGGTGACCATCTAAGGACAAAAGTGATGAACGCCCTGTAACACCTTGGATTTGTGATCCCTTATAAGGATCAAAAGTGTTACCCATGTCAACAAAAGCTCTTCATTTTCAAGGTTTGAGTGAAGACAAAGAACTCTGAAGTTAATCGTGTGCTAGGCCGAGAGTAGTACCATGATGGGTGATCTCCTGGGAAGTCTTCGAGTTGGCATGGGATGACGCTTCTAAGGCCTTAGACCTTACAAATTGTAACACCCCGGATTTATGTCGAGTATGTCACATGCCAGTGACCTCAGACTTTAATGTCCAAAGCCACCCTGGGCTTAATCCGAACAATTTATACGTAAATATAAATACAATTATAACAAAAGAAATAATAGCTTAAGACTTTTGAACAAAAACTTTATTTTTATAAAAATTCCCCTCATAAATTGAGGGGATACGTTTTACAAGATTATTTGAAATTACAGCGAAAGACTTTAATTAAATCATAATTACATGACTAGCTTATCCAATACTTTCACCTATTACATCAATTAGGAAAATTAAATTCTATATTGAAATCACTTTGAAATACTTTAAAAATAAGCTTCAACTGTAACTATTCTTCTCTGTTTTGCTATTCTGGATAACCTAAGACAAGTTAACTGGTGTGTCATATGAGACTGGTGACACCAACCAACTACGCAAGGAAAAAGAGTGGTTGGTTAGTCTAATGAAAGACTAAGAAAGAGTATTTATGTGAGGTTCTATGTGGTCATATCTAGTTACTACAATTATTTCTGAATAAAAGTCAATAGACGATAGCTAACAACAATACTTCCACTAATACGAAAGAGGGACAAAAGATATGCACCAAGAGAATACTCGAAAGAAATGTGAATATTTTGGGAAGAAGATGTGTTTTGTTTGGGAACATTTTAAATCATCACATAGCATATAACAAAACTCCATTGAATAATTGGGTCTGACTAACCTCACTCCATAGTGTGAATACATATTGAAAAGACGACTGCCTAGACTGGAGGAAGATCGGTTTCCAAGTTGTACTTCTCGCTCTGGTTCATTAATTATGTGCTCACAACACTTATCTTATTTAGTTTCAACACATCACACATTACCTTAAAGCTTTTAACACATTTTCGATAATTGAGACCAATATGGGTGACTCAATGTCAACCCACACATTCCACTAGCTAGGTGCCTCAAGCACTTATGAGTAAGAAGCATGGTCATGACTAAACAAGTATTAAGAAATTAAGCCTCCTAATACCAAATTGCAAGGAGATCATTATGGCTAACAAGGCTATAATATCCATGACACACATGACTATTGAAGTCTATACTTAATGACTATAAAGTCCACACGTAACACACAAAGTCCACAACCAATATCGACATTACGACGATAACAACATTAATCATATACAACTACATATATCAATATTAACTATCAACCTAGATATGATATCCATTTAAAGCACACAAGTGTTGCCAAACATTTAATCAGGTTTTAGAAATTACCCAATTAATTTCAATGTTAATTGTCAGTCAAAAGATATACTGAAATGACAAGAGTGAACCATAACTTTCCTTAAATAGATTCGGTGATGAATCTAGATGAGACGATTATCGTTGATTTGCTTTTCGAGAGCTTGACCTCTGCTCCACGACCACTCTAGCAAGGTTTCCAGTCTACACGCGATCCAACGAATAACGATACAAACCGACAAAATAATTAATATCAATTAATTTATTTTTACAAATTCAATTAATTAAATTTTTATTTAGTCATAAAAATAATTATTGAGTTTTTTATAAGGACATATATGAGTAAAAAAATGGGTCGAAATTATACTGCTCGATCGATTTGGGGTCGGAGTTAGACTGGATATGCTATTGGGCTCTTGCTCCCAATATATATGTATAAGGAGGTGGGGCCCACTAGATGGTTCTTCTTCAACAAACAGACGCTCGATCAACACGAAAAAAATTCCTACAAATCAGCACGAACTGTTAGTGATTTTAGTGTCATCGGCCATTTAGTGTGATCGGGGTTCGCTCAAGCCCTATGAGGGTTCTGTTAGCTCAATGCAGGATAGGGAGGTGCAGGGTGCACAACCGTATGCGCGGACTCGAACCCGAGGCTACTAATGTCACACTTCGTGGATTAGCACGACGATATAAAACACTTACAAAGTGAAGTGCATTGGCCATGCAGTTTTTTGACGCTTAATTTCACCAAGTATTGAAGAGTTCATGGTCTAAGGCATGGTTCGTGCAATTTGGTGCACAGACTGTGCAATGCTAGATACAAAAGTGGTGAACATTCAAGAAAAAAGTGATGAACGTCAAAAATATATTCACCTCGAGGTACGAACAACTTTTTTTTAATAAAAAAACGCATAAAACTCGGAGGGAGGGGGGGAATCAGTTGTGTTGTTTCTTTCCCTTTTAATGAAAACCTAATCTGGACCCTTTATTCTCATATTGGACAACCAAAAATTATTTTCATTTCTGTCCTAGATGATCGTTCTCATATGATTAATTCCCTAAACAAATATATTAGATAGATATGTGATAAATTGTAGGAACAAAACGTATCATAGCCGATGTGATATGGGAGATGTGACCTTAGCTAGAAAATATTGTACTATTATAATATAAATTTGGATTATATAAATATAGATTATAATTTAGATGAAAATCTTCGTGTGAGGAGCACCCTTAGGATAAAATGTGAGGAGCATCTTAGGCTAATTATTTCAAAATTATCATAAACCGTACCACACCCAATCTCATTGACTAGTCAACGGTCAAACATTGACTATAGACCGTCAACATTGATTGGTGTTGACCGATCAACATTGATCGGTGTTGACTAATCAACCGTCAGCGTTGACTAATCAACCATCAGCGTTGACTAATTTGTATTTTCTAGACCATTTTTTTGTCAATTTTTTTGGTTTCTCTTTTTCTTCTTTCCTATACGTAAAAAGAAAAAAATTAGAGTTGAAAAATTGTATCTCAAAGCTGAACAGTTATACCTTAGAGTTGAACAATTATATTTACCATGTATATAAAGTTGAATAATTTTATATTAATGTTGAACAATTTCATTTTTAAAGTTGAACCATTGTATTTAATATGTATATAAAGTTAGAAAATTGTAATATGCATTAAAATAATTGTTGAACATAGTTGAGCAATGTATTTACAATGTATGTGTGTTTGAACAGTTGTTCAAACTTTAATGAATGATTGTTCAACTTTATGTTTTCTTAAATCTGAACAGTTTGCATTTATGTTGTAACAATTTGAGTTGTGTTATATTTTGAACAATTGGAGTTGTATTAAGTTTGAATTATCTTATAAACAAAAAATCAGATTTATTGGACAATTGTTCAAACTTTAATGATTTATTGTTCAACTTTTTGTTTTCTTAAATTGTAAAAGTTTGCATTTATGTTTGAATAATCTACACTTACATTTGAACAATTTGAGTTGTTTAGTGTTTGAACAAATTATTTTGCTATTAAGTTTGGACTATCTTATAAACTAAAGTTTATATTTATTGGACAATTGTTCAAACTTTAATGAGGTATTGTTCAAACTTTAATGAGGTATTGTTCAACTATCTTTCTTATTAGTTTGAACTTCTATGTAATAAATTTGAACATTTTTCTGATATGTTTGACAAATCAAAGTGTTCAAAAATAGTTGCATATGTTCAACCTTTAGGTTGTGTTTTTATGAAGTAAAAAAATAGTTTAAAGGATAAAGAACATGTTTTGTGGGGAAAAAATGGTTCAAACAAAATTGCCTAAAAATAATAATTTATTTATAAATCAGGTCAATGGCATAGCTAGTAAAAAACCAATCATCATGATTAATGTAACTCCAATATAATATTTATGTAATGCTATTATGTAGAATTCATATGAACATTATAACATCTATGATACTAGAAGGTAACTCTCAAAAAAAAAAAAGGTAACTCTAATAACATCATGATTGTAACTCCAATATAGTTTAATTGGTAGTAACATTATATCATGTTTCAATTTATGTTGGGTATTAATATAAAGACATATAATAATTATATACGGTACATTCAGATTACATGGGATCAAAGTAATTAGTGGTTTTTTTTGTGATCCATGGATTCAACCAAAATCAAATTGTCTTATCATCACCACTTGCCACCTAAGAGCTTTTTGTAATTTCATAAGTTCAGTCCATTATCTGCTTGTGTTTCTATTGAGGATGTGTATGTTACACTACAAGAAAAGTTAGTTTGCCCACACTAAAATTTTCCACACTTGAAATAATTGGATAAATTCTCCACACTTTATTTAGTTGAGCTTTACGTTTAATACTTTATAGTGTTGTTAAAGTGTGACAAAATTCACACATGTAATTCCAACACCTTAAATAGTGGTGATATTTAATTTATCCACACTAGGTAAATAGTGGCTCGTAAATAGGTACCCACTCACTAGCAATCAACCATAGTCGATCCACCACGACTGGAGTTGGGTCCACCTCGTCGCACATCACTGAGGGCCAACCTGTCTCCCTTTACTAGTGTGGTAGCGCCATACTTGGTCCTCTCACGATCAACATGTGGTCCATTCAATTGTGTCCCTTCTCCCCGACCCGATCCATTCTAGTATGTCTTCATCTAACAGAACTTAATAAGTTCAATATTTTAAGGCTTTATGAATATGCTTGTTAATTTTATCTAAGTTAGATGAAGCTCTTAGAATTGTTGAGTTTGAGCATGAAAGCAATTGATTGTCAGATATTTGCATATGGAGATATGCCCTTATCCACCGTGCACTCTTGCATTACTTCCAATTAGTACAAGGTGTATATGCATTTCACCCTTATATATCAGGAAAGAGATTTTCTCATAAAAATATATTGATTATGCATGCATTTCTTTTAGGAGATTTTCTTATAGAATATGTTGATTATGCAAACATTTTAAATTTTTACATGTCACTCTTAAGTCTTAAATTAAAGGAATCATTATGATTTTGGCGCTTTATAAATTGATTTTTCTCTTAAATAGAAGTGTGGTTAACTTAAGTCAATAATTTCAGCAGTGATATAATTTATGGTTATTTGAATATGTTTACTTGAACATTTGAAATAGGTTTATTGATCTTTACAAGGATGGATCGAGGTTGGATGTATAAAAAATTTTTGCCTCAATGTGGTGGAATAAGCGAAGAGTTTTTGATGGGGGTTTGTAATTTTATCGATTTTGCACGGTCAAATAAGATGGAGATGAAATTCGATGTTCTTGTTGTGAATGTGCTAATAAGAAGTTTCAACATCCAGATGTTGTTACGCAACACTTGTATAGAAAAGGTTTCCTCCCAAACTACTTTCGATGGATCTGTCATGGAGAACCTTATGTCGATTCTTCAGCAAGTGCCAAGTGATAATGTAACAGTGTCTCATTGTGTTCGAACTATACCATTGAGGGAAGATCACAATTTCTTCAATCCACCACGACCCCCTAATGTGGTTGAGTCAAATTTTGTTTCCGATCACAATAGTCTGCCTGATGATGAGCCAAAAATTGATATTGCTACTGCATGTGACCCCCCAAGTGATAATTCCGAAAGTGGAACTATTTGCACAAATGATCACATAAGTTTAACGCAAGACTTTTGGGGTGTTTTGGAAGCCGTTGATGAACCGTTGTGGAACGGTCGTGAAGAAACAATGTTGTATTCAGTCTCTGAATTGTTAAAGATCAAATCTGAGTTCAATATATCTGAAAAATTCTACAATAAGATTTTTCAATGGTCAGGTAGGTGCATGTCGCGAGATCATAAACTTCCAAGTGATTACTATTAGTCAAAACAATTAATATATCTTCACAAGGCTGCATGTTATATTGGAAAGAGGACATTTCCTTGGAATCATGCAAATTTTGAACTCGGAACAGATATAAGAGCAATAAAGGTGGTAAAGTGGTTTCATATAAGCAACTACGTTACTTACCTTTGACTCATAGTTTATAGAGATTGTATGCATCAACGACAAAGCACATTAGGTGGCACCATGACCTTCGACCTGAAGAAGGAGTAATGTGTCACCCTTCAGATAGTGAATCATGGCGTCATTTCGACAGTAAGTATCCTGATTTTGCATCTGAGTCACGTAATGTTTGTTTAGCACTGTCTGCAGATGGTTTTACTCCTTTTGATTAGTCTAGAAAAGTATATTCTTGTTGGCCAATCTTTGTGACTCCTTATAACCTTCCACTATCAATGTGTTCAAGAACTCCTTACATGTTCTTAACAATGGTAGTACCTGGTCTGAAAAATCCAAAAAAGCTAATAGATGTTTGTCTACAACCATTGATTAATGAACTGAAGTTGTTGTGGAAACGAGGCATGCCAACACGAGATGTCAGCTCTAATGGTGAGATTTTCCAAATGCGAGTTGCCTTAACGTGGACTATCAATGATTTTCCAGCCTATGTAATGATGTCTTGTTGGAGTACGACTGGCCTAATGGCTTGCCCCGAGTGCGAGGAAAATAGCAAAGCATTTTGGTTGCATCAATGTAGAAAGTGTTCTTGGTTTGATGACCACCGAAGATTTTTGAAACTCGATCATCCATTTAGAAGAAATAAAAATGCATTTACCAAGAAACGCTAAGAGACATCTTCTCCTCCTAAACGTTTGACAGATGAAGAGCTTTGGAACCGTATCCAAGATTTGCCAATTGTGATTGATGATCCTTCTACAAATATTGAGGGATGCATGACGACTCACAAGTGGACAAAGAAAAGTATATTTTGGCAGCTTCCCTATTGGATAACATTATTGATCCGTCTCAGTCTTGATATCATGCATATAGAAAAAAAATGTGTTTGATAACACGTTTAATACAGTTATGGGCATTAAGGGGAAGTCTAAAGACATGCTAAATGCTTGAAAATATATGAAGTTGATTTGTGATCATTAGGAAATAGAAGTGGATGAAGCTCATGTTGGTCAAATACCAAAAGTTGTTTATACGCTCACAAAATATCAAAGGAAAAAAGTTTATGATTGTGTAAAAGGCTTAAAATCCGAGATGGATATGTTTCTGACCTTGGTAGATGTGTCCAAGTAGATGACGACAAGTTGATTGGAATGAAGAGTCACGATTGCCATGTTTTTATGCAAGGTTGCTTCCGATTGCTTTTAGAGAAATGTTACCTCCTTCATTATGGGGCCCTATCACCGAATTGAGTTAGTTTTTCCAGTCACTATGTTCACCAACATTATCAGTTGCACAAATGCAAGAATTGGAGGATGCAATTCCTTTGATTCTATGTAAACTCAAAAGGATTTTCCCTCTAACATTTTTTGATTTAAAGGAACATTTACTGATTCACTTGCCATATGAAGCAAAAATTGGAGGACCTACACAATACCATTGGATAAGGATGGGCATCTGGACCGGACACGTACGGTCCGGTCCGGACTAGCGGACCATAAATATTTTAAAGTATGGACCGTGGACCGGACCGAACCGGACCGGACCGTTACGGTCCGGTCCACGGTCCGGACCAGGAAGACCGAATTTCATATTTTTTGGCATTTAAAGGGTTTGATTACGGTCCGGACCGTAAAAATTATGGATCGGACCGTAAAAATTACCCCCAAAAATGTTTTAAACCTTTTTTTTTAATTTTTACGGACCGGACCGGACCGTAAGACCGAAAATGTAAAATTCTCGGACCGTAAGACCGAAAATGTAAAATTTCCGGACCGTAAGACCGGAAATGTAAAATTCCCGGACCGTAAGACCGGAAATGTAAAATTCTCGGACAGTAAGATCGGAAATGTAAAATTCTCGGACCGGACCGTAAATTTACTGTCCACTCCGGTCTTACGGTCCGGTCTACTTTTGCCCATCCTTACCGTTGGATGTACAAATTTGAGAGGTAACAAAATTATCAAAATTACATATAGTTAATATGCAATGTGTTATATTTTCCATTTTGTTAATATCATGTATTGTAGGTTTTTGCATCACTTGTAGAAAAAAGTTGGAAATAAAGCATGTCTTGAGGCTTCCATTTGCTCCTCATATATTGTTGAAGAGATTTCAACACTAACAGAGCATTACATTAAGCGTCAAGTTACATCTAAAAGGAGGAGACACCAAAAAGTCGATGATGCAGACCCAACTCATAGCAATGACAAATCTTATTCCATATTTAACTATCCTGGTCGAGGATTTGGGAAGTTTTTTTCGCGATGGCTCACTGAAGGTGAAGATGAAAAGCATGTGATTAAGACTTTTATTTTGATGAATTGCAATGAAGTAGATTCTTATACAAAGTAAGTATCATTGACAAAGCGATATCGTATTTAAAACTCACTATAATGTCTCTTTAGTTAAATTATCATTCTTATTATTTTGTAGTTTATTCTCGAAACAAGTTGGTGGGGAAGATGACATAAGTTTTGAGGCCAACTTCGCTCCATGGTTCTCCTCACATGTAAGTATTCTGGTATGATTAATTTTCCAATATTTTTTGTTTTTTATTTAATCTAAGCTAATATTTTATTAGGTTTTGGACCCGCGAAACAAAGTGAGCGATACATTGATTAGAAGTTTATCAAGGGGTCCAAAAGAAAAAGCAATATCATGGTCAACATATGTTGTAAATGGATACACTTTTCATACTTTGGAAAGAAGAGAATACAAATCCACCATGAACAGTGGAGTTTGGGTGAAAGGGAAAAACTCAAAAGGAATAGAAGTTGATTATTATGGTCTTCTTGAAGAGATAATACAGATAGAGTATCTCGGGATTCCAACAAAGGAAGTTGTACTTTTCAAGTGTCGTTGGTTCGATTCAGTTGATGGCATGAAGAATAACTACAAATACGGTTTAGTAGAGTTGAAACCCAAACGACTCTATAGGTCAAAACATCCATTTATTTTGGCACAACAAGCAAAACAAGTTTATTATGCGGAATATCCTGGAGCAAAACGAGATCGTGCAAATTGGTTGGCTGCATGTAAAACAAATGCCCGAAGCACCATTGAGCAAAGGTGGACCGATGTTAAAGAAGTTTACCAACCTGAAAAAGGGTTGCAATGCCGATTGTTGATGTTGCTATGCCTGCAAATTTGCGGGATCCAAGTGGAGAACATGTGACAGTAGATAATGTATCCGAGAATGAATTTAGGCAACAAATGAAATTGATGAACGTGTCTTGTGTTCCAGTTCTGATGATGAAGATGGTTTTTAAAATGTAATTTATTTCTTTTCTATGTTTTATGGGATAAAAATTATAATTGTGTAAGTTTGTTTTTAATATGATGTGGTATTGTTTTTCTAAAGCAAGGGTTTAGACAAACTGATGTTATGATTGTTATATGCTAAGTCCATTGTGGAAGCCTAAAGGTAGACTCACTAAGATCTTGCATGCTAGTGATAATTTATGCAAGCAAGTAAGACTTAGGGGACAGAGGATGCATTTTGATAGCGTATAGGTTATAAATATTTGAAAAAACATATTATAAGCAAATTATAAATAAATATTTATAAATCTTCAACAAACAAATTATCCAAACATGAGATCTCCAAAATTATAATTCCAATCACAAATAAGCAACAATGCCATGAGCTCAAACTCATATAGCACATGGCCTACACATGCACTTGCAGAATTATGCAGCCAATTCGTCTGTATGCATATTCAGATCTGTAATACCCACACCACATTGGGCCGGCCCATCACAGGGCTGCAGCCCATACACCCCAACTCATCCCATGTTGGCCCATACCCTTAAGGTAGGAAACCACACCATGGAGGTTGTTCGTGAGTCTCGAACTCGATACCTCAAGCTTTAACAAGAAGTCCAACGCCATCTTGTTACCAATTGTGCTGCAGCGCAATTGGTAACAAGAGGGCGTTGGACTTCTTGTTAAAGCTTGAGGTCTCGAGTTCGAGACTCACGAACAACCTCCATGGTGTGGTTTCCTACCTTAAGGGTATGGGCCAACATGGGATGGGTTGGGGTGTATGGGCTGCAGCCCTGTGATGGGCCGGCCCAATGTGGTATGGGTATTACAAAAAAGTACACTTTGAATGAGAGGGGCTCCGACCTTATCGGGTCAGCCATTTCTCTATCCATGGGCCGCAGCCCATGTACCCCAACCAAATCCCCATGGCTGGGAGGTTGTTCGTGAGTCTCGAACTCGAGACCTCACGCTTTGACAAGAAGCCTTGCGCTCTCTTGCCACCAATTGCGCTGCACAACTGTAACACTCCCAAAACTTAACCCTTTTGGAAAGGTATTACCGCCAGTGACCCCAGTGTTCCTTACCGAGATCACCCAAGGCTTTACCGTTTAAATACAAATCATGAAATACAATGATACAAAATGATAACCTTATTTACATAAAACACGAGTCTCGGGATTACATCCCAATCCCGAATAGGACAAACACAGAGTTTAAATAAATTACAACGGAAATCTTAAACAAGGCACAGCGGAAAACTTTTAAAAGATATTACAAAAAGGGTTGTGATCGTAATGATCACCTGTCCAAGGATCTCAACCTGATTAAAAGAAATTATTAAAAACGTCAGAAAACCACCGTCGACTCCATAGTCCTTCTAGTCTTCTCATCTACACTCTATCTGATGTGCCGAATCGAACGGATGACACCAGCCCACATGCGGAGAACAAAGTTCGTGGGTTAGTCTACTTAAATAGACTAGTAAGGGTAAAAAGCAGAGTGGTTCGAGTGATCGAAACCATTTACTATCATTGTCCCTCGAATAATAACCGAAGGGACGATACATAACCCGGCACTTTCACGGAATAACAACAAAGGTATGCATGAGAGAAGATTCTGGAAGACTTCATCTTCACAGAAATCGACTCGAAAAGAGACTCCAAGAGATTGAGTCTTTAAGGAAATATGACAAATCTGGAATGTTTAACAGAATCAAACAACAATGATTTAAAAGTTGACTGAGATGCTTCGGTTCACGACCAACCTCATCGCATACAGCGAATCCAGATCGGAAAGAGAACGTACTACATTCAAGTCGAGACGAGCTTTCCTAGTTGCACTATGACTTAGCTGCACTACTCGTCAAAGGTTTATTAATCATGTGCACTCGGGCACATATCTTATTTAATTACAAAACACACATTACTGAAACACATTAATGTTATTAAGAGCGGCACACAACTTAAATCTCAGGGTGACAATCATGTCAACCCAAATTAAAACACACACAACCCACACGCGGGACTTAACTTTATTATGCCGAGAAACAACAGCGATTATTATTACACCGGGTGACCTTACGTTCACCCTGATTGCACTATACAGCGCTTACAGTTTAATTATGTGCTTAACTGCACTTATCTTATTAAATTACAACACACACACACACAGTGTTAAGGCTTTTAAGAATATTCCGAGAACACGGAAGTTATTAAGACACCGGGTGATCTTACGTTCACCCTGATTTGCACTGCCACAACGCTTACAGTTTATTTTACAGGGTGACAGTTACGTCCACCCCAATGCACTAGCTAAGTGCTTAAAACACAGGACTGCAATTAAGCTCATCCACTGGCGCTAGCAAGGCGCTTAAAACACTTCAGATCCTTACATGTGGATAAGAAGCATAGGTCATGACCCTTAAATTATTCGGCAATAACCCCGAGGAATATTATGATTTAAAGAAACGACAAATCCTTACTTGGATTAGCGTTCCCACGAATATTAAATTATAAAGAAACGACTAATCCTTACTTGGATAAGCGTTCCTACGCACATTAAGTTATAAAGAAACGACTAATCCTTACTTGGATTAGCGTTCCTACAAACACTCGTGTTAACTAAATAGTCTAACATATCAATTATTCACATTAAAGCCATCCAGGCAAACGACTTAAACATAGAGATAATAGAAACAACTAATCCTTACTTGGATTAGTTTTCCTATTAATCCACATAAATGCCCGGAAGGCGATCACAGATAATAGCGTCGTTCTAGCAGATATACAACCTATTATAAGATTTCCAAAACAGTTTATAAAACCTTTTCCAGACAAACACAGATAATCATTCCAAATTAATTACTCAAATAAACAGCTGATAATTAATGTAAATATGGAACGATGAGCAAGAGCGAACCGCCACTTGCCTTAGTCCGCAGATCTGGAACAAAGCAGAGACAACGGGATTCCGGGCTCGACACGCGTATAGCTCCACTAGCATAAACACCTTCGAGTCGACCCAAAAAGGAACCCTAGGTTAGATTCGACAAAGAATAGTACGAATATACGAAAAGACGAAAGGAATCGAAGGATACGAGACCCGATCGAAGGTCTCGGAAGCCAACGCAACAACTCCCAGGCAACAACCCTTCACGGTCGGCCACCAAACAATTGCGGCGGGCGCCGCCACCATCACGGCGGTCGCCGTCTCAAGCACGGCGGGCGCCGCTCATCGGCTTCCTCCACGGCGACACCAAGAGCTTCACGGCGGTCGCCGGCCACAACACGGCGGTCGCCGTCCCCAACACGGCGGTCGCCGTCCACAACACGGCGGTCGCCGTTCCTGGCGGCGGTCGCCGTCTCCCTGGCGGCGGTCGCCGTTCCTGGCGGCGGTCGCCGTCGCTGAACAGAAACTTAAAAACGGACGAGAAATCTTACCCGCGACGCTCGATTTGGTTCGCCTTTTGCCTTGCTTGGCTTCTAAGGGCCTTCCAAGTCTCCTTTGGCCACCGAGAACGACACCAAACGAGCCTCCAACGATCCACGAGAGCTTTCCGAGAGAGAGAGCGTTTTTCTTTGGGAGCGTTTTTTAGAGACGAGAAATGGACAGTGTAATGGCGTTTTTCACACCCTTTCTAGCTTCACCCATGCCCTCTATTTATAGGCAAAGATGAGGCTTGTTGGGAGCCAAAAAGCCTTCCAATTGTGCCCTTGGGTATTAACCCATGGTTAATCCATTTGCACCTCTTGGGCAATAACCAATTGGGTAGAGATTTGGTATTAATCTTAACTTGCGATAACAAAAGTCGTACACGAACGAGTATAGACTTCCAACAAGTCTTAACTGTATAATTCTTCACTGAGAAAAATATTACAGATACAGAGCACATTACAGAATATCTCCGACTTTCTGAATTAAATCCGACGTACTAAACGGGTGTTCGGGAAAATTCCAAAAATTCCCAGAATAATCCTTACAGAATTACGGGGTATCACATCACCTCCCCCTTAAAATAAGTTTCGACCCCGAAACTTGCATTAAGCCAATGAGGATACTACCTCAACACCAATCTTACCACTTGGATCCAACATCCTTAATCACTTCATCCTTGAAATGGATCACACGAGATATCATTCTTAATTCCTTAGGATATCATTCTGAAAATGATTCATCCGTCTTAATGCTCATGGCACAAACTCACGCATGAGAGATAGCTCCTAATCTCTCCGAACAAAACTCTACAAGTTCATTCCCTTTCCTTAAGAAATCTCGGAAGAACTCAGCGTATGAGATAACGCTTACCACAGTACTCCTTAGATGTATATAGACAATTCTCCTTACTGAATCTTTAATATATCGGGATCATCAACATATCCTTAACTGCAACCTTTCCTCTTAACATGACCGCTCCACAACTTAATCTTCCTCAAAGATTTGCACCTAGCCTTGTAGATGACATACTCTATGTATGAAGAAGAATCTTAGGAGTGGATTTAGATTTAAACAACAGAGTCGACCCTGGGATTAACCACATAGGGAACGAACATCTAAGTTGTCCACAAAACTCCACCACCATAAGTCCGACAGTCTTTATCCTTACTTGGCATAAGCTGTTCTCGACACTTACGAGGTTTCGTATGAACAACTAATTCGCAATGATAACACATTCAGAAATTTTCCAAAACACGGAAACACTTCATTAACATCCAAACATTACATTAATTGACAAAAGTCGATCAGGCAGATCTTAACACCACGGAGATTACCGACACACGTCGTTACTCCTTAATCTTAAAGAAAGTCTTAACACAAATACAACTTAATGGATCAGGGTTCTTCTCCATTGGCTTGACTCATTATGAAGAGTCGTTGCCCTTGGCCTGAAGACCCCATAGGCGCTTTGCCTGTATTACGAGCCATAGACTGCTCAGGAGTGGATACCACTGGCCTTGGGTTCTGTCCACCTCCAACGTTTGACGCCTGATAAGACTGCATTGGTCCTTGACCCTTCAGTATGCAGTACGTTTTTATGTGGCCTTCCCTTCCACAATTATGACACATCCTCTTGTCCTTTTGGCAAACAAAACTTTTATGCCCCACTTCACCACAATTGTGGCACTGAATTGCTCCGCCGCTCCAACCTGAGCCTCTGGCAGAGTCTGACTGAGTTGTCTCGGTCTTAGCACGACCAGACCTTTCAAACTTGGTAGGCGATGTCGGTCGTTTGAATGAACCAACCTGGCGATCCTGTTGCCCACCCTTTCCTTTAACTTGCTTCTCCCTCTTAAAGGCAGACTCCTCCAATGTGACTTCCGTCTTGTAGGCTGCATCAACATATTGCTCTAACGTAGTACAGCCATGATGCAACATTAGAGGCTTGATCTCTGGATTCATCCATCCATGGAAGTAACAGATCTTCTGCTCCTCGGTTGACACCTCAGGTCCAGCGTACTGCATCAAGTGATTGAACTTAGCTGCGAGCTCAGTCACCTTTAACCCATCAGTCTACGGGTACAGAAATTCCTTATGCTTCTCCTCCCTCATAGCTCGGGAAAAGAAACGATCGGTCATCTTGGTTTTGAACATGCTCCAATTCAGCTCGGGTTGAAGAGAGGCGATGTGCACTTTTCCAGCATCAGTGCAATTAATGTTCCGGAGCAACCACTCCATATGTGAGAACCAATAGGTCACCCTGACCGGTTCTCCAGTACCGTCATAGCTGTCAGGCCTCATTGAACTCACGGCTTTTAACGCTTGCCCGTAAGTTCCTCTGTTTCTGACAACATTGATCTGAGGTACTTGCTCCACTGACTCCTCGACTTCAGGAGTAGCTTGAGAAACTGGACCACCTTGTGCTTGTGGTGCAACTGGTCGCATAACATCTGTGATTGCCTGCATGACAATTCCTCGAATTTCCTCCACTGCTGCAGCATCAAACAACATCGGAGCGTTGGCCTGAGCTTGGCCATTGCCTCCCTGGTTATTGTTAAAGACAGACTCACGCTCTCCTGTTGGGTCTGCAACATTCCTTGCATTTGGTCTAGGGTCATTACTCGGCCCAGCACCAGCACGTATAACGTTCCTTGTGTTTACCATCTGTTTACCGATCAAATTCCAAGGATTTTATCATGTTATTATCTTCTGATATACTTATTGTAATAAAATCAACTTAGAATAGATCAACTTGGTAATTTCTATTGATGAACTCAAACCGAGTTACTAGGTTCTACAACCTTAACTCAAAATGAGAGAACTGGGAATTCAAGCCTTATTGGGTATAGCAAAACCACCTTGGCTTCTCCCGGTTCCTCTGTAGAGAATAGAATGCACCCATATCATACGGGGTAACGGGGAAGGAATTAGTCTTTCTAGATATAGAAGCAAACTTACTATATCAGACCATATAGAAGACAGGACTATGAACGGTGTTTTCAAACACTTTTCACTTTGAAAAAAATTTCAGAGCCCTTCTTAAAGCATTTTCAAAAACGGATAAATGATTTATAAAAATCCCAAACCCGTTTTAAAACAACCTTTGGCTCTGATACCACAACTGTAACACCCCCAAAACTTAACCCTTTTGGAAAGGTATTACCGCTAGTGATCCCAGTGTTCCTTACCGAGATCACCCAAGGCTTTACCGTTTAAATACAAATCATGAAATACAATGATACAAAATGATAACCTTATTTACATAAAACACGAGTCCCGGGATTACATCCCAATCCCGAATAGGACAAACACAGAGTTTAAATAAATTACAACGGAAATCTTAAACAAGGCACAACGGAAAACTTTTAAAAGATATTACAAAAAGGGTTGTGATCGTAATGATCACCTGCCCAAGGATCTCAACCTGATTAAAAGAAATTATTAAAAACGTCGGAAAACCACCGTCGACTCCATAGTCCTTCTAGTCTTCTCATCTACACTCTATCTGATGTGCCGAATCGAACGGATGACACCAGCCCACATGCGGAGAACAAAGTTCGTGGGTTAGTCTACTTAAATAGACTAGCAAGGGTAAAAAGCAGAGTGGTTCGAGTGATCGAAACCGTTTACTATCATTGTCCCTCGAATAATAACCGAAGGGACGATACATAACCCGGAACTTTCACGGAATAACAACAAAGGTATGCATGAGAGAAGATTCTGGAAGACTTCATCTTCACAGAAATCGACTCGAAAAGAGACTCCAAGAGATTGAGTCTTTAAGGAAATATGACAAATCTGGAATGTTTAACAGAATCAAACAACAATGATTTAAAAGTTGACTGAGATGCTTCGGTTCACGACCAACCTCATCGCATACAGCGAATCCAGATCGGAAAGAGAATGTACTACATTCAAGTCGAGATGAGCTTTCCTAGCTGCACTATGACTTAGTTGCACTACTCGCCAAAGGTTTATTAATCATGTGCACTCGGGCACATATCTTATTTAATTACAAAACACACATTACTGAAACACATTAATGTTATTAAGAGCGGCACACAACTTAAATCTCAGGGTGACAATCATGTCAACCCAAATTAAAACACACACAACCCACACGCGGGACTTAACTTTATTATGCCGAGAAACAACGACGATTATTATTACACCGGGTGACCTTACGTTCACCCTGATTGCACTATACAGCGCTTACAGTTTAATTATGTGCTTAACTGCACTTATCTTATTAAATTACAACACACACACACACACAATGTTGAGGCTTTTAAGAATATTCCGAGAACACGGAAGTTATTAAGACACCGGGTGATCTTACGTTCACCCTGATTTGCACTGCCACAGCGCTTACAGTTTATTTTACAGGGTGACAGTTACGTCCACCCCAATGCACTAGCTAAGTGCTTAAAACACAGGACTGCAATTAAGCTCATCCACTGGCGCTAGCAAGGCGCTTAAAACACTTCAGATCCTTACATGTGGATAAGAAGCATAGGTCATGACCCTTAAATTATTCGGCAATAACCCCGAGGAATATTATGATTTAAAGAAACGACAAATCCTTACTTGGATTAGCGTTCCCACGAATATTAAATTATAAAGAAATGACTAATCCTTACTTGGATTAGCGTTCCTATGCACATTAAGTTATAAAGAAATGACTAATCCTTACTTGGATTATCGTTCCTACAAACACTCGTGTTAACTAAACAGTCTAACACATCAATTATTCACATTAAAGCCATCCAGGCAAACGACTTAAACATAGAGATAATAGAAATAGCTAATCCTTACTTGGATTAGTTTTCCTATTAATCCATATAAATGCCCGGAAGGCGATCATAGATAATAGCGTCGTTCTAGCAGATATACAACCTATTATATGATTTTCCAAAATAGTTTATAAAACCTTTTCCAGACAAACACAGATAATCATTCCAAATTAATTACTCAGATAAACAGCTGATAATTAATGTAAATATGGAATGATGAGCAAGAGCGAACCGCCACTTGCCTTAGTCCGCAGATCTGGAACAAAGCAAAGACAACGGGATTCCGGGCTCGACACGCGTATAGCTCCACTAGCATAAACACCTTCGAGTCGACCCAAAAAGGAACCCTAGGTTAGATTCGACAAAGAATAGTACGAATATACGAAAAGACGAAAGAAATCGAAGGATACGAGACCCGATCGAAGGTCTTGGAAGCCAACGCAACAACTCCCGGGCAACAACCCTTCACGGCCGGCCACCAAACAATTGCGGCGGGCGCCGCCACCATCACGGCGGGCGCCGCCACCATCACGGCGGTCGCCGTCTCAAGCACGGCGGGCGCCGCTCATCGACTTCCTCCACGGCGACACCAAGAGCTTCACGGCGGTCGCCGGCCACAACACGGCAGTCGCCGTCCCCAACACGGCGGTCGCCGTTCCTGGCGGCGGTCGCCGTCTCCCTGGCGGCGGTCGCCGTTCCTGGCGGCGGTCGCCGTCTCCCTGGCGGAGGTCGCCGTCTCCCTGGCGGCGGTCGCCGTCGCTGAACAGAAACTTAAAAACGGACGAGAAATCTTACCCGCGACGCTCGATTTGGTTCGCCTTTCGCCTTGCTTGGCTTCTAGGCTTCTAAGGGCCTTCCAAGTCTCCTTTGGCCACCGAGAACGACACTAAACGAGTCTCCAACGATCCACGAGAGCTTTCCGAGAGAGAGAGCGTTTTTCTTTGGGAGCGTTTTTGAGAGACGAGAAATGGACAGCGTAATGGCGTTTTTCACACCCTTTCTAGCTTCACCCATGCCCTCTATTTATAGGCAAAGATGAGGCTTGTTGGGAGCCAAAAAGCCTTCCAATTGTGCCCTTGGGTATTAACCCATGGTTAATCCATTTGCACCTCTTGGGCAATAACCAATTGGGTAGAGATTTGGTATTAATCTTAACTTGCGATAACAAAAGTCATACACGAACGAGTATAGACTTCCAACAGGTCTTAACTGTATAATTCTTCACTGAGAAAAATATTACAGATACAGAGCACATTACAGAATGTCTCCGACTTTCTGAATTAAATCCGACGTACTAAACGGGTGTTCGGGAAAATTCCAAAAATTTCCAGAATAATCCTTACAGAATTATGGGGTATCACAAGATCAAAAAAAAATTATGATAACAGAAGCATGATTGATACAGCATATGCACAAGGAAATCACATTCGGTTCCCAAACTCCTACATATGACCAAGTGAAAAAAATGCATACATTTGCTCAGACACTTCCACACGCTTGTAGAGGGGCTCATAAGGCTTGTTTGGCACTCAAACAAGTCCAAGTTGTGAGGCCAACTTAAGAAGAAGCTGAAGTTCTGGCCAAACTGCGTTAGGGGAGGCACAGGTTAAGTTATAAGCAAGAGATAAGAAGCATCGGCTTAACCGAGTCTTAGTTGTGCCTTAGCCGAGGCTTCTTATTTCTTCCTTGTAGCTTAACGTGTGCCTTGTGGGCAACCTTGATGCGGTTTTTCCACAACTTCAGCTTCTTCCCGCGTTGGCCTCCTAGCTTGGACTTGTTTGAGTGCCTAACATGCCTCATATGCCCCTTTACAAGCGCGTTTAAGTGTCCGGTCTGTTGCTTGCTCATGCCAAGTGTTTATTGTTACCTTCCGTCTTTGTACACAAAGCTTCACCCTTATTGCTCTTTGCCAAGTACTTTTTGACCTTCCTACATGCCCTCTTTGGATTCTTGACTCCATCCGTCCTCTTTGTGTTCGTAAACACCTTTCCATACTTCTTCCAATCAGATCGTGGGGCTTCACCACTCTTTTCGTGGGGGTGATGGTGGTGGTAATGGAAGATCAAGCTCAACTTGTTCATTAATCCTGTAAGCTTGCTTGTCTTTTGGGGTCAAGAGCTACTGTTGGAAGACGAATCAGATCCAAGGCTACTACACGTTACATACCGTGTCCTTCTCGATTCAAAATTGACATCCGGATAATCAAGGTTGTTACTTGAGAAATCAGAGTCATTTTCACCACCACAAATGGTGGTAGTCTGAGTAGTTGTGTCACTCGGTGAAGAGGATGAGCTTGCTTCGACTGTTGACCAGTTAGACGAACCAGGTGATTCTGAACATGTTTCGTTGGAATCATTAAACTTGGATAGATATTGCCTTATGGAGGCCAATAAATGTGTTCTTGAGAGTGGGTCTTTTTCTTAATATTTTTTTCCCAAGTAAAACAGTCCCCCTATGTTGAACTTGATTTACTCCGTGAACAGAATTTCGCAGATCAACTCTTTCTTTATACTTCTCCAAGAACTTACAACCCTTCCTTTTACCATCCTATTCACAAGCAAAAATAAATAATTGTTTTTATATCACATGAGCATGAAGGAAGTGAGAAATGTTATATCTACTAAAATATTTGAAGATATATAGCAAGTAGCTAGCGATGACATCACATAACTGATATTGTTTCTAATCCAACATTTATTGGAATACTACATATTCATGAAAAGTTGCCACATTTCTAAATGTATATGAATTTTACTCTAAATATCCCTATAGGATCAATTTTAATATTACATCTATTTTTAAACCTTATCATACATTTTTTTAAAAATTACTAGAATTTTATTAGATACCATGCAAGCTAATATAAGATAATGAAGAAAGTAAAGATATTCCTCTTGTTGCGAGAGAACCAACTACACATCAGACTACTAATCTACTATAAGTGACATCACATGAGAAAGCAGTCAAACATAATTCTGAGGTAGCACAACTAGTGAAAATGATTAAACATAAACTCACATATTGGTAGGCTTTAGTCTCATAAGTATCACTCATCAGCTTTTGGACATCATCAAGGTTTATCTCACTTTGTATAGCCTTTATTGCACTGGCTTCTGCCTTCAAACTCTCAACAACAGCCTTTTGCTTGCTAGTCAATTTAATATCTGGCACCTAAACTGAAAGCATTCAAATGATAAGCATAAAAGAAAATAACATCCAATAATCAGTGACTTGCAGTACTTTTGAGCAATTCTACTTCCTCTTCAAGCTCATCCTCTTTGAGTGACTCGTTATCATTGTGTTGTTATGGATGTAGAAGCCTTGGTGCTGCTACAATAGGCTTGGCCATGCGGTGAAGTGATGGAATGAGAGACTCGATCCTTCTTATTGCGTCATTAACCGTCTGTCATACATGTTACACATTTGATGCTCTGTCTTCCACCTCTTTCTTAGGTGTCGTCATGTTTGCTGAACAAGCAACTGATTCTTTAGTAGCAAACTGGGTTTTAATGATTTCTTCTAGTTTTTTGCTTTGCTCGCAAGAGAGGCAGGGTTTCTTTCTTCTGCTTTGAAGTGAAGGGTCTTATTTGTGAAGTTACTGAGGAAACTCTATTTGAAATCTTCATAGGCTGATAATCTTTTTGGAGGAGTACAACGACACTTTCTTTGATGTTCTGATCAAAGTCGGGAGATTTTGTAGCACATTGTAACGTCTCCGATTCTTTGGCTTTTTCTAGTTTGCCCAAGCTTTTCGTACCAAGTACACTCCTCCAGTTATCAGTCATGATCTACAATAATTAATACAGACAAATGAATCATATGTAAAACATTTCCCTCAAGCCTCATCTATAGGAAGGTAAGAGTGTTTAAAATCAATTAAGTTCAACTTCAATGTAAATTTAAAATATCATATTGAGATTCACTATGGAATTTTTTTGTTTTTGTTTTTGAAAGGATTTACTATGAAATTAATCTTAAACATATCGTTCCTCCCTAACATCATTACGAAATGATAAGGCATGCATCATTACATATGAATAAGTTAATTACCTTTATATGGGCCTCAAAAATCCTTTCAGCATCACCATCAAGCAATTTCTTCAGAAAAATGCGTGATCCTTCATCCAACTGAATGGAGATTCAAAATGAAATGTTTTATACAATTTCAACAAGGAAACTACAACTTTTCACAATCAGAAACATTAATGAAAGCCTAAAAGAGTAAAGAAGAAACTACCAAATACTTACAGTTTCGGACAATGCACTCTGCTCACTGGATGCATTAATCTGCAAGAGCCCGTATAATTTTCTCAACGCATTGAGATCAACTTGAAGAGAATCTGAATCCATATTTTTTACACTTAACAAGTGCAAGACTATTGATTATGATCTTTATTCTTCAACGTTTGTTCCTTCCTTAATAGATCATTGTCTAATACACATTACCAATCATTACAAAATAGTAATGTTTAGCATCTTGACAATGCAATTAACCAAAATAATCAATGGAATACCAATATATAATTAATATACATCATGATAGTGGAGAAACCATCTCCTATAAACAAACAAGCATACACACACTCCTTTCTTCTAATTCTTCTTCTTCTTTTCATTGAGTAAAAACAAAAGCACAACAGTAAAACTGGTAAAAATATCAGTCATGTTGTTCATGACATTGTTACTCAACCAATTTTTCATATTTTGCAGATATCATCAAAAGTATTGAGGGCAACCACATGATTAGAAAACCACACCACAATCTAATGACACATAATCAACATATAGATAGACTAAAACATGCATCTAAGGAGAGGCTGTCACTTCCACTACGTGAAAAATGAAAGAATGGAAGGCAACAAACAATTAAAAATGTATAATATCTCTAGAAAAAAAAGGTGATACGTAGGGATTGCATTATTTATGTTCAATATTAAATTAGTAGGCAAAAGAAAACATATGAGAAAAACCCTAATAATTACCAAAAAATGGCCAATTAAGTATGTTAATTACCTACATATATCTGTTCAAAAAGTTCATTTGAAAAAACTGATAATTTTGATCATTGTTGCAGATGTCGGGAAGAAGATAAAGATGCTTACTTGTATTATATATTGTCAGTTCATGGACAAGGCCGTACTATAGTTTTTTGCACATCAATTGCTGGGCTACATCACATATCTTCTACTCTGTGCATTCTTGGTATCAATGTATGCACTCTTTATGCTCAAGTGCAACAAAGGGCTCATTTAAAGGTATTCTTTTTATCATTTGCAAAGTTATCATATTTGGATTGAATATATATATATATATGGTGATTTTGATACCTCTAGGTGCCTTGCAAGCCTCATCTTTACTTTTTATGATATGTTTCCTAGATTTGGTTAAACACTTTGTCACATTTACATATCATTGTAACAACAATCTGTAACCGGCGCCCCCTTTTATTGATTTTTCGGAAATAGCTTTATACTCTCCCCTTGTTTATTTAATGAGATTATGATTTTCTCTATACTTCATATGCAGGCAATGGATCGATTTCGTGCAGTGGCAGATCCAAGAAAAAATTAAAGAGGGGTCACACATTTTTTCATGTGGTATTGACTAATAATGATTTTAAATTCTAAATTTTATTCTAGTATATATGTTTTATCGCAACTCAAGACCTGGGATAATACGTAATTATATAAAATTCAATAAATAAGAAAGGATATTTTTTAACTCACATTTTCTTACAAACATTAATTTTAATAATAATGTTTGGTGAAAATAGTAAAGACAAGTATAAAGGTATGAAAGAATATGTTATTTTGTAAATATAATTTCCATAATATAAGTTGAAATTCTACTTATGATTATTTTAATAAATTTGAATGAATGAGTAAATCAAAATTGTTGTAAAAGACAACAAAAAATAGCTCTTATCTATAGAATATAAACGATGTAAAAATACAATATATGTTGAAATTATTGTAAAAGGGAAAAAATGGTTGAAATTGTTGTAAAAGGAAAAAAATGGAACTTGCTGAAGTTGGGATTCGAACACACTCATTTGGTTCCCATCTTACATCACTACCAACTAAGCAAAGATATCTTACTGATTTAGTATACATACTTAATATATAAACAAAAAAAGTCTTGTCTCTATAGAAATATATATATATATATATGTTGGATCCATGGGAAAAGGGGTCACTAGATCTGCCTCTGATTTCGTGGAAATGGAAATGTGATACTTATTGCTACTAATGTTGCAACTAAATGTCTTGATATTATTGGGGTTCAAACTGTTGTTCACTATCAACTTCCACATTTAGCAGAAGTAAGTCATAGCCATCTTAATTCCACGTCTCAAAGATTTTTGTTTTTGAACACGTTTGGTTATTGTGGCTCTTCTTTGCTCTAGGTTTATGTCCATAGAAGTGGCAGGACATCTAGAGCTTCTAGGGATGGATGCAGTGCGGCATTGATTTCACCAAATGATAGATCGAAATTTGCCTCTTCGTGCAAGTCTTTCTCTAAGGTTGGTAAAGCTTATATGGTTTATGGTCAAATGCATGCTTTGTTGCAACTATTTGTCGTAGGAGTTTATTGGTTATCAAAGAGACACTATCACCTGAGTAGTATGTATGGTTAATTGTTTTGACATGCTAAAATTATTAGAATAGTTGGTTTCGTTTCTTCAAAATATGGTTAATGATATTTTGTTTCCTTCTCTTTAATTGCATGAGTCACTTCAGCATTTTCCTGTTGAAAGTTCATATATGCCAGAGGTTTTGAAACGAACTTATTTTTTGTGAATTAAAACCCACCCACTGTTGTATTGGCCTTAAATACCATTGATTCTCTTTTCTATGTATAAACTAGATAGATAAGAAAGACACAAACCCTAATTTCATCGGACATAGCCCATGTTTTCATTCTTTTCCCACTTTCTCTACTTTTTACACTTTATATCAAACCACTTTCTTTCTCTATTTAAACCAAAATTCTACGTTCTCCCATTCACTCTCTCTGATCATTAGGTGTTTTAGTATGGATCCTAATGGGGATGATGTGTTCATTGGTAGTCCTGAAGCACTAGAACTAAATCAAGCAAATGAAGAAGAGCCCAACCCGCATGAGAATGATAGTGAATTTCCAATATCAGATGTGGAGAATGGTGGATTTCCATTGGTAGAAGAGGAGCATGAAAGCTCAGGTGGTGAAGAGACAGATGCTGCAAACTGAATCAGAATTTGCCTATTTGGAGACACGTGGAATACTCAACTTGTTGTACTGTTGTGTTTTTGTTCTTACATTACCTTATAATTATAAATTAAGATTTGGTGTTTATTGGTAGGTTCAAGGCTTTTAAGGATGTTTTTCCTAGTATACATTCATTTATGCAATGTCTTTACACCGAGTCATGGATTAGTTGGAGTAAAGTTGCACCTGATACAAAGAAGATGTGATTTGCGGAGCTCAAGGTTTGTGTTTCCCTTTCATACTCCATGTTTCTAATTTGTCCAGTTAGATAATTGATTAAGAATCCATTTATACGAATTCATTTGGTTTGTGTTGAAGAAGCGCAATGTCCTGTTTAGAAGCCTGATTTTTACATTTCTATATAGTGTGGCTTTGTTTTTTTTAGTCATGGTAATATTTGTTTTACCTTATCATGTTTTTCAATGTTTTGTAATAGTTATAATATTAAATAATATCATCTAATGTTTTATCTTAACATGCTAAAAGTTCTATGAGGCTACTAGATTTAATTTTTTTATTCTTTAACATCTTTGTTTATTATTAAATAACATCTTTATTTTCTTATTAAATACATCAATATGCACTTGTGTTGCAGAAATATTTTTTTTTTGGAAAGACAACTCAAAGTGTGTGAAGGAACTGGAGAAATAAATGTAGTCAACACCTTCGATATACTTTTTCCATGGCGAGAAAAAATGGTAGAAAACTCCATTTTATTAGGCAAACAATTTGGATTGAGATGTTAAAACAATGGGATGATGAAGATTTCAAGAGCCTATGTGAGGCAAATAAATCACATAGGGCATGTTTAAAAGGTCTCTATACCGGAGGCTCAAGAAATGTTTATAGACATGTAGCTAAGTTTGTAAGTAATTTTGTTGATATGTTATTTTGTATGATTGTTATTGTTTCTAATATTTTAATCTATGAACATGCAGAAGAAAAAGAATAATAAGATAATGACACAAGCAGATCTCATGAGAATGACGTTTCAAAAGAAAAGAACAGGGGAGTGGACTGGTTCTAAGCCTCAAGCTATAATTGTATGTGTTTTCTTCTTTCATATACTCCATGTGAAATTATTTCTGGTATGTGATACATTTCTCTCATTCAAATATGTTATTGCATATGTATGTATACATAGATGTGAAAAATGCCTTAGCCTGGTTGGTGATAGAACAATGCATTAATTCGGACTTATGTTTCTATTAATAAAGTTATATGATACTCATATCTACTTACCTAAGTTTAGCTGATTACTTTTCCAATTTGCTTTTGTAATGGTCTTGAGAGATGAGTGAAGAAGAACTTCCATAAGCTTGTGACATATAGGAGTTTGAAAGAGAAAGAGAAAGAGAGATTGCTCAAAAAAAAAAAAGAGGGAAGGAGAGAGGATAGGAGAGGAAAAGGAAAATGTTTTGTTTTATTAATTTGCTTTTATTAATTTTGTTGTGCTGATAACAATTGTGCTTAGCCTACTAAAATTGGTTAATTATGTTACAACTAATCACCATGCTTTGATCATTCTGTACAGGTTTTTGTATATCTTTTGTTGAAATTTGTTGTGCTGATAACAATTGTGATTAGTCTGCTAATAGTGGTCAATCAGAAGTATGTAGAGATAAGATTGAAATTGATTTTCTATTAAATCTGTTTTCCAATTTGTTTTTATTAATTTTGTTGTGCTGATAACAAATGTGCCTAGCCTACTAAAATTGGTTAATTATGTTACAACTAATCACCATGCTTTGATCATTCCGTACAGGTTTTTGTTTATGTTTTATTGAAATTGATTTTCTATTAAATTTGTTGTGCTGATAACAATTGTGATTAGTCTGCTAATAGTGGTCAATCAAAAGCATGTAGAGATAAGATAGAAAAATGCTAAAATATATATGAAGATCATGATATCATGAAACCAAGTAGTCTTGTGGTGTACTATGCAAAACTCAATATTTCTCTCTGTGTAGATATATTCTGTTCAAACTAGTGGTTACTAACACTTAAAATGCATTAGGTATAATTTGCTTAGTACTGCTAAAATAAGTTTATGTTGACTTATAATGCTCTTATTGTGTATGTAATTCAATTGTTTATTTATTTTAGGATCGTTTCAATGATCTAAGCAATGCATTTAAGTAGGCACATCCTGAGGGAATGACTGAAGAAGACAAACATAGGCTATGGGTTGAAGCAACTGGAGTTAATAGCAAAGGACAAATGTTTGGTCAAGGATCTCTCAACAACAAGCTACCCGACTTTAGAAATCCAGCAACTCGTCTTCCTTTTGTGGCACTCACTGTGAATCTTAATACTAACCAAATGGAGGACCTTCAAAATCGATTGAGGATGACCTTCAAAAATCTATTGAGGATGACCTTTGGAGATCGATTTTCGAGGAACTTCAGAAAACTATGGATGACAAGATTCAACACTTATTCATACAAGCCCGACAACAAGAGACATGCACAATGCAGTTGCAATGCGCTCAATTTCAGCAAATGCAAAGGTTCGTATATACTTTTCAACCGACAACATATGTAGATCCGATCCTGCAAACTGACACGTCATTCATGGCATTGCTGAACTCAACATCAAATCCTTCAACATCAAATCCTTCGGCGAATCCTTCTCTACGTGCTGACTATATGCCACCACAACCTACATCTACTCCGTTTGATTATGCTGATTATACCACTTCTAGTGGGCATAATTAAGATATCAAATATATTTACTACGTTGTTTTCTAAGCATTTTTATTAGTTGGACAGTTTTATTTAGTCTTCACTTTGCAACTTTTGTTTTCTTAGGTACCGAATATTTGTAATGTAAATTATGTTTTCTATGAAGTTTCTTATTAATATTCATTATTAGCTGTATTTATTTTATTATAATATTTATTAGTGTAATTTGTATGAAGAGGTAAAATTAGAATTACTTTATCTATTATTAATGGGGGTTGTAAAATAAAAATAAAAGTCACACGTTTGGCATATATATAAATAAAATCCAATTAAAAAAATATAAGTTATTTAAAACATTTTTATTAGTGCATATATGCCCACACGTTTATCTGTTGGATATGCTTTCAACATTTTTGACATACCCACACTTGTAATAGGTGTTATATAAATTACATGGCAGCCATTTCATATTTATTTATTTATTTATAGAAATTTAGTATTTATGCTAAGTGTTATATTTTGCAACACCAAAATTACTGGGATTTTCATAGCTATTAATGACAATCCTCCAAAAACCCTATAATCGTCTTCATCAACTTGGCAGCCTCCCTCTCACTGTAATGCCCCTTTCTGAGGATCCGATCGAACAGCTCTCCGCCTTCGCAGAGCTCCATAACCAGATGCACGTTCTGAGAGTCCTCGTAGGCTCCCCGGATGGAGACGACGCTGGGGATTGAAGAGAGGTGGTGCATGATCTTGATCTCGCGGTACACGTCATCGCTGTCCTCCTTGCAGATGAGCTTCTTCTTGGAGATGGATTTGCAGGCGAAGCGGTCGCCGGAGGATTTGTCGAGGCAGAGGTAGGTGACGCCGAATTGGCCTTGCCCGAGCTTCTTGCCGAGGAGGTAGAGCTCCGATAGAGGCTCGGTCTCGTAGGGGAGAACCGAGGAGGGTTTTGATGGGTTTAGGGAGGTCGATTTATCCATTGTCATGGCGATGGATTTGTTGTTGCAGAGAAGAAATTCTTTAACATCTTTGTTTATTATTAAATAACATCTTTATTTTCTTATTAAATACATCAATATGCACTTGTGTTGCAGAAATATTTTTTTTTTGGAAAGACAACTCAAAGTGTGTGAAGGAACTGGAGAAATAAATGTAGTCAACACCTTCGATATACCTTTTCCATGGCGAGAAAAAATGGTAGAAAACTCCATTTTATTAGGCAAACAATTTGGATTGAGATGTTAAAACAATGGGATGATGAAGATTTCAAGAGCCTATGTGAGGCAAATAAATCACATAGGGCATGTTTAAAAGGTCTCTATACCGGAGGCTCAAGAAATGTTTATAGACATGTAGCTAAGTTTGTAAGTAATTTTGTTGATATGTTATTTTGTATGATTGTTATTGTTTCTAATATTTTAATCTATGAACATGCAGAAGAAAAAGAATAATAAGATAATGACACAAGCAGATCTCATGAGAATGACGTTTCAAAAGAAAAGAACAGGGGAGTGGACTGGTTCTAAGCCTCAAGCTATAATTGTATGTGTTTTCTTCTTTCATATACTCCATGTGAAATTATTTCTGGTATGTGATACATTTCTCTCATTCAAATATGTTATTGCATATGTATGTATACATAGATGTGAAAAATGCCTTAGCCTGGTTGGTGATAGAACAATGCATTAATTCGGACTTATGTTTCTATTAATAAAGTTATATGATACTCATATCTACTTACCTAAGTTTAGCTGATTACTTTTCCAATTTGCTTTTGTAATGGTCTTGAGAGATGAGTGAAGAAGAACTTCCATAAGCTTGTGACATATAGGAGTTTGAAAGAGAAAGAGAAAGAGAGATTGCTCAAAAAAAAAAAAGAGGGAAGGAGAGAGGATAGGAGAGGAAAAGGAAAATGTTTTGTTTTATTAATTTGCTTTTATTAATTTTGTTGTGCTGATAACAATTGTGCTTAGCCTACTAAAATTGGTTAATTATGTTACAACTAATCACCATGCTTTGATCATTCTGTACAGGTTTTTGTATATCTTTTGTTGAAATTTGTTGTGCTGATAACAATTGTGATTAGTCTGCTAATAGTGGTCAATCAGAAGTATGTAGAGATAAGATTGAAATTGATTTTCTATTAAATCTGTTTTCCAATTTGTTTTTATTAATTTTGTTGTGCTGATAACAAATGTGCCTAGCCTACTAAAATTGGTTAATTATGTTACAACTAATCACCATGCTTTGATCATTCCGTACAGGTTTTTGTTTATGTTTTATTGAAATTGATTTTCTATTAAATTTGTTGTGCTGATAACAATTGTGATTAGTCTGCTAATAGTGGTCAATCAAAAGCATGTAGAGATAAGATAGAAAAATGCTAAAATATATATGAAGATCATGATATCATGAAACCAAGTAGTCTTGTGGTGTACTATGCAAAACTCAATATTTCTCTCTGTGTAGATATATTCTGTTCAAACTAGTGGTTACTAACACTTAAAATGCATTAGGTATAATTTGCTTAGTACTGCTAAAATAAGTTTATGTTGACTTATAATGCTCTTATTGTGTATGTAATTCAATTGTTTATTTATTTTAGGATCGTTTCAATGATCTAAGCAATGCATTTAAGTAGGCACATCCTGAGGGAATGACTGAAGAAGACAAACATAGGCTATGGGTTGAAGCAACTGGAGTTAATAGCAAAGGACAAATGTTTGGTCAAGGATCTCTCAACAACAAGCTACCCGACTTTAGAAATCCAGCAACTCGTCTTCCTTTTGTGGCACTCACTGTGAATCTTAATACTAACCAAATGGAGGACCTTCAAAATCGATTGAGGATGACCTTCAAAAATCTATTGAGGATGACCTTTGGAGATCGATTTTCGAGGAACTTCAGAAAACTATGGATGACAAGATTCAACACTTATTCATACAAGCCCGACAACAAGAGACATGCACAATGCAGTTGCAATGCGCTCAATTTCAGCAAATGCAAAGGTTCGTATATACTTTTCAACCGACAACATATGTAGATCCGATCCTGCAAACTGACACGTCATTCATGGCATTGCTGAACTCAACATCAAATCCTTCAACATCAAATCCTTCGGCGAATCCTTCTCTACGTGCTGACTATATGCCACCACAACCTACATCTACTCCGTTTGATTATGCTGATTATACCACTTCTAGTGGGCATAATTAAGATATCAAATATATTTACTACGTTGTTTTCTAAGCATTTTTATTAGTTGGACAGTTTTATTTAGTCTTCACTTTGCAACTTTTGTTTTCTTAGGTACCGAATATTTGTAATGTAAATTATGTTTTCTATGAAGTTTCTTATTAATATTCATTATTAGCTGTATTTATTTTATTATAATATTTATTAGTGTAATTTGTATGAAGAGGTAAAATTAGAATTACTTTATCTATTATTAATGGGGGTTGTAAAATAAAAATAAAAGTCACACGTTTGGCATATATATAAATAAAATCCAATTAAAAAAATATAAGTTATTTAAAACATTTTTATTAGTGCATATATGCCCACACGTTTATCTGTTGGATATGCTTTCAACATTTTTGACATACCCACACTTGTAATAGGTGTTATATAAATTACATGGCAGCCATTTCATATTTATTTATTTATTTATAGAAATTTAGTATTTATGCTAAGTGTTATATTTTGCAACACCAAAATTTGTAGTTCTTTTTATGGATACAAGTGTGGGTTTCTTCTACACTTTCAAATATTAAGTAATTTACGACGTTCCATATCCACACACTTCGTTTCAACTAAATTAATTGTTGCTTTTACCAACATCAAATAAACAAGTGTGACTAATTGTTTCACTATTGTTTGTTGGTATGGAAGGTTTTTCTTGTAGTGTTATAATATATTGTCATTAACCATTTGCACCCTTATGTTATGTGGTTTAGAAATATTTTTCCCCCAACAATTTAAGCTAACGTTCAAAATTCATTTATTTGGCCTTACATATTCGTGGACCACCCACTCTTTGTGGTTTACAAATTTTATCCTATCGGATCATTGAAATATATTGATTCTCTTTATTCAAGAGAATATCCTTATTAATATGAGCTAAGGTGCCAGAGTTCTTATCGGTAGCATAAAACTTTGTATAATATAATTTAGTTTTGCTACTAAGATGGCTTTGATAAGGATTAATGTCCCTCCTTGTTGAGAGATAGAGTTGGCATTCCGCTTGGAGAGTTGTGATTTAGTCTTGGTAATCATCTCTTCAAAAATTGTTTGATCTACTTGACCATTAATAATGGAACAACCGATACATTTGTCGAGCACAACCGTGCTATAAATACCAAGCGTATTCTTTAGTCTATTTCAAAGACTTATTGGTACATTTTTAGTAACTTAAAACCGATCTATGAAAATTTACTTTTTTACCAAATATCACAATGCAATAATCATTTATAAGTTCGATTTTTTCCCTACATACTTTTTTGTTAGCTTCGCTAAAGATAATAATATCATTGGGATAGGTATTAAATGGAATATTAGTTCATCTTCTTGTTAGTTGAATTCCCAATGCTCGATTATTGTTGATGTTGTTGTGGTATTGTGTCTGTCTTGTAGGTATTTCAACACCAACGATAATTAAAAAAAAAAAGTGATTGTCTCAACCCTGATTTTGTTAGTTCGTGATTACTAAGAATAGAGAATGATACATCTGAAGACATTCAATTATCCATGATATGAATTCGAGTGAAAATACATTTTTTTATAGGATTTTTATAATAAATGGTCATTCAATTCTATTATATTATTTTTCCATATCAAGTTTTATGGTCATCCATTGTTGTTTACCTTTCTTGATTTTGAATGAATGGTATATTTCATGGACTAGAATATTATCATGTATTGGTCGATTTGCCACAAAATCTGAGTTTGGGCAATAATTATAGCAAAAATTCTGTATTTGTAGAGCATAAACTAATCAGCTTGATATAATTTGTCTGTGTTGGATTATCGCATATCGGTATAAGGGCGAAAAATGTGCAATTGAGTTTCTAATTCTAAAAAAAACTTTTGATTGCCTTAATAATTAGGGTCCAACAATGTGACCATTTTTTTGTAGAACCTAATTAACATATCATTAGATACAAACAATTTATCAGAACCAATACTAAAAAAACCAATTTCATTTCTTCATTAGTAGTTGGCTTGACCAATTTCATATTCTCATCTTTTGTAATTGATGTGTTAATTATATATAGTTGTAGATCAAGTAGTTGAAAACCGATGGGATTGCTATAAGATCTTTCTTAGTAGTCGTTAAAAATCAACTTTGACATTCTCTACGTCATTGAGTTTGGATACTGTTTCTTGTCACTATTGATTTTTCAAAAAATTGTTTTCGTTTTTCCGTCACTACCATGTGGAAATATTTAGAGTTGAAATCTACATATTTGATATGGTTCATTTCTTATCATAGGCTCTAATATCATCGTTAAAAGTCTAGTATTTTTTCAAGTTTGTGTAATAGACGATTTTGTTTAAGAATCTTTTGGTTACTGTAGCTGGTTGAATGTGATTTTGAAGTGGATTAATGTTTCATTCAATTGTTTAGTTGTTGGAAGATGTTACCAAATGTATGCTTATTCTAAATTTCAGTTGTAATTGTTAGTTATTGTGTCTTATAACTAAGTCAAACATATGTGAACCATCAACTTGATGTGGCTAAGATTGTTTAACAATGCTTTAATAGTCTTTTTTTTTGGTCCACATCGTTTCAAATTTGAAAGGGTGATAACATTATAAGTCTATATGTTATATATAGTTTGAAGGGTGTAAGACAATGATAAGTGGTCATGAAAGCATAATTCTTAACACAAATAGAAGGGTAAGACTATAATATCTAGTTATGAGCCAGAATTCTGCATGATTTTCTTATGTGGTGTCTATGCGATCTCAGTCTGCACCACATTTACTTATTCCCGGAGGTTGGTAATTCATTAAGCTCACACATTTTCGATCTTAATTAGTGTATTAGATTGATAATGATTTGGTGGCTCACCACCTAATTTATCTTTAGAACATTTATGTTTATTTAAATCACCAATAATAATACATGGTAGAGTAGCATTTTTATTGAATGATGTTTTTTGTTGTCGGAATGGATTTATATTGGTTTTCAAGTGGTGCATAAGCAAAAAATATTATATAAAAGTGATAATTATTTGTGGAGTTAATGTATTTCGTACAAATAAATCTTTGTGTGGAATGATATATTTATATTAAGTCCTTCAGTATTAAATTAATTAGATTTCCATAAAAAAGCATATTCATCCAAAAACACTTGTGGCTGGAACAAATTAAATTGAAGATGATTGAATCCAACTTCCTTCTCAGCTTTACTTTCTCTTTTCTTGTCCTTGTCAAATGGTGATTCTTAATTTTACGATCGGCGAGTTTTGCATGTTTCAAACCATTTCATATCCTAGTAACCACATTAATGTTTCACATTTTCTAATGAATTGGCATGCCCGAGTCACAATTAGCGAGTTTTACAAGTTTTGAGACATTAGATAATATTATTTACACGAGAAACTTGCTACCCTACCTTTATGATGTATTGTAGTTGAATCTAATGAATTGGCATTGTCAAGTCACATAAATCAAGTAACATGTGAATGACTCATATACACAATTAACAAGAAAATGGTATTGAATCGTATGATCCATAATTATTAAGACAATAAGAGATTACCGACAAGGTCGTGACTAGGTGATAACATCTATTTTATTCATATTTTAGGGGTCTAGTTGAATATTAGATTAGATCATTTCATACATATTTATGTGTTTTATAGTTAGTTTTTCATTATTTTGCATCTGGAGACTACACTCGGCTTTTATATATTTCATGCATTTTTGGTGCAATTTGAAGGTGATACGAGACTATTATTGAATGAGAAAAAATTGATTAATATGTATGTTGTATTCTGTCGGGCTGAAGAATGAGCAAAAATGGACCGGCCCAAAATACAAGCCCATTGAATTACTGTCCATTTGATTATGTAATAGAGGCGCAACTAAGAGCTGCTAATATCAATGAGCCGAAAATTGTGAGTTTGATGGGCCAACGAGAAATAGTAATTGAACAATGAGTTCTTTTGATATCAAGGAGGCGGCAACTTTAGTTTAGGGGGATTAATTTAGTTTTGTTTTAGATTAGATTGGGAGGTTAATTAGCTTTTAGGTTAGCTTTCTTTTGGGGACAACCGCACCAGAGGGATTGATTTTCACAAAGGAATTTTCAATGCCTTCCTCGTTTGAAGATTTTGTATTGTTGTTCTAGTTAGTCAATTTGGATTATTTTGACATTGAGACTAAGTTTTTTTATCTCATGTTTTTAATGAATAATTTATATATGTTAATGGCTAGTTTAAATATATTATTTATTTCTTCAATCATGTTTGGCTAAATTCTTAGTTTTAAAGTTGGGGTGATTACAACTATGCGTAGGTAAATTTGTTTGATATTTGCATGAACGGAACCCTGAAACTTTGTTGATTCATTCCTAGTGTTCTTAGTGCCACAATAGCTTATGCGAATCGTATCCTATTAGGGTTTGAGACCGAGAGGTGATAAGGTTAATGATAGTCAGATAAAGTTTGAGACCTAAAGGTAATAACTTCTATTGGATTCTTAGGATTTAAACCTGAGATGTTATTGTGAGAGCGTTTTAATTTCTCTTGTGGATTAATAATTATCATAGGAACCCTAAGTTTATAATGGATCTAGCAAGTCATGAGGGTGGATGTTAATTCAGTATAACCTTGATTCTAAGTGCTTAAAGGGTCTAGATCTTAATTCGCATGTCATGAGAGTGGATGTTAATTAGATCTAGGCATATTTGTTATCATCCGAGAGGAATTAGTAATTACCTCAGATATTTACCTTTAAATAATTTGGACTATATTCAAGTGAAATGTGATTTTGTTTACTGAAGCATTTTTATGATGATCCTTAACCTTAGACATATTTATCCCATTAGTTTAATCTATTTTCTATATTATTATTTGTTATCTTAGTTATAGTTTTCCCCAGATTCTTATTTTTTGACCTAGTTTACTAGTAGAGTTTCAATTGATACATTGGTCTTTGTGGGATCGACACTTGACTACTACAACTGATCTCATACGCTTGTGGGTGAGTTTTAGCCACATTAAGTTTTTGGCGCCGTTGTTGGGGACCAATTTGTTAATATTAGTTGTCACCTCTATTGGTGAGTCTAGGTCATAATTTTTTCTTTGATTCCCCCCCCCCCCCCCTTTTTTTCCATGCTATTTAGAAAGAGTCAAATATATGGATTCAGGTATGTGTGAGGAAATTCTTACCCCTTTTCTTTCTTCTAGGCTTAATACAAGTATCGGAGGTATGATTTTGTAATTTCTAATTTGGATTTCTCTAACCTTAATACTTCTAACCTCTTCTATGAGTTTTGTGGAGTTGTGGGGTCATGACTTTACATGTTGTCACGTAGGTCTGGGGAATGCGAATATGCCAAATTCAAATTCCTTCAATCCTAGGTGGATGACACCACCACCATTAACGTCCCAATCTGAGCCTCTTGAAAATCTTCTTTTGGGGGAGAATGATATTGACAACTCTCTTAAAAATCTTCTTTTGCTTATTAGTGGGCTAGAGAAGGGTATGTTAACCCTTACATGTATGATGGACTCTTTATTGAATATTGCAGGTAGGGTGGACTCTTTGTTGACTAGTTGGTACACTAGACACACAAATAAGGTGTTGCAAGATCAAGTTGCTGAGTTGGTTAGTCCAAAATCGCCTACGAAGCCACCAGAAGTGAACTGTTGTGAACATTGCAACACTCTTTCACCAAGTGTTGGCAAAGAGTAGGATGAGCCACATCTAGATAGAAGAGAGCCTACCCAATTGACGAAAGAGGACCCTATGATTGATGAGTTTAAGATGTCACAAAATGTTACCCCGATTGCTAGCACCAACACCTGTTGCAAGGTGCTGGAAAAGCTTTTTGAAATATTGCCCGATGTAGTTATGCTACCACAGGCTGGATTGGAAATCCATTACCCCAAGGTGGAAGCTAATCCTAAAATGAAGGGTCGGAGTAGACAGAAAACGAGAAAAAGATGATGTGCTGACCGAGATCAATTTGAATTCAAGCGAGGGGATCATGTGATTCTCTATCATCATAAGTCAAACATGTTTCCGGGAAGCAAGAGCACAAGATCGTCCGGTCCATACTTCCTGAATCAAGTTATTCAAAATGATTCTGTTGAGCTATAGGATAAGAACTTGGGGTAAAATTTGACTGAAGCCTTACAAAGAGCCTGATTCGATCGAGTTGGGTATCACTGACCGCCTGGTCTGAGTACTTGATACTGGTGGAAGGTCAAGATAACGACCCAAAACAAGCGCTGATTGGGAGGCAACCCAAGGTATGTATTTCTTCATCTTAAAAAAACGAAAAAAGTTGTTTTGTGAAGTTTACGGAACCTAATGCATGGCACGTGCACTATTGTGTACAGGTCGTGTGGTCAACGTTGTTCTCTTTACAAGGAACAATGCACGGTCGTGCGCTTTTTCGTTGTTACGTTACTCTCTTTATAGAGAGTGACGCACGACCCGACCCGTACACAATTGTGCATGGCCGCAAGATTTCCGTTGAAAAAAACAATCAATTTTTTTTTCCCTCCCCCTCTCCTTTTTTCTACCTATCTGTGACACCCAGCCACCCCCCGCATTCCTGATCTCCTTGTCCCTCAACCTGACTTCACCAAACCTACACCCACCGCCACACCATAACCCACACCCAGGCTCATCCGGTTAGGCGGTACAACCGGTTCGTCGGAACAAGGCCTCAAGATTCTGGGGGCCTCAAGATTCTGGGGGCCTCAATATATTTTTAAAGTAGAGATAAAAAGTATAATACTATTGTTTGTCCTAGTGGTAGTCGCGCCATTAGATGAGCGAGTGACTATCACATGGTGCTGCGGGTTCGATACTTCAATCAACCAACCCCCTCTTCTTCTTTTTTCCTTTAAATTCTTTTATGGACCCCTTCCCTTGTTCATTTATTGTTTCGTGCTTTGTTGTTTTTCCTCTTATAACTTTTTGGTTTTCTTTTTTCTAATATAATGTAACACTCCAGATTTGTAAACCTTTATAAGGATTAGAGTGCTACATGTGTCAACAAGAGCTCTTCTTTTTCAAGATTCAAGTGAGGACAACGAACTCTGAAGTTAAGCGTGTTAGGGCGGGAGTAGTACCAAGATGGGTGACCTCATGGGAAGTCCCGGGTTGGGATGTGATGACGCTTCTAAGGCCTTACAAATGGTATCAGAGTCGACTATAGGTTACGAGTGGGCTTGGTCCGGTGGATAGTCACTCGACCCAAAGGGCGGTCTTTGGGCCTTGACGAGGTCGTCAAGGGTTTAAGTGGAGGTGATTGTAAAACTCCAAATTTGTAATCCTTTATAAGGATTAGAGTGGTACCCATGTCAACAAGAGCTCTTCCTTTTCAAGGCTCAAGTAAGGATAAAGAACTCTGAAGTTAAGCGTGCTAGGACGGAAGTAGTATCTGAATGGGTGACCTCCTAGGAAGTCCCCGGGTTGGCATGTGTTGACGCTTCTAAGATTTTGGGCCTTACAACAATATGATATATCGGGAGGCTTTGAATATGATTCATATATAAAACTGTTGGGTTAATCTAAGATTATTGTCTCCTCTCTACAAAAGCAAATTAAACATGTTTTAGTAATTGCCAACAATAAGTAGATATTTACTATCCTTTAATGAATTTATGATTTTGGAATTGATGAGATTACATGTTATATAATGCAAAAGATTAACCCATGTATACATTTTCAATTATCTTCATCCAAATTTCGAAATGGCTTATGTTTAATGCTCTTTATTTATTATGAGCTACACACATTTGTTTGTTCATTTGTTTAGCATTGTTTGATATTTTCATGATGGTTGTAAAGATCAACTGAATAAAGGATAAGTTTTTGATATATATGTTGATATCTCATTCATTTGGCTTATATGTCAAACTCTAGATAATATCAAATCATCAAGTCTTAAAAAATTCTAAGTCTCACCTTGATTATCGTTTTAAAATAAAATTTAATTTTTAAACATGATTTTTATAGAATCAAATATCCTCACTAAAATACACATAATCTTAATATTATATCTTAATCATTTAATTGTATTATAAAGATTCATTTTTCTTAGTACAACACTATTTTAACTTTTTTATATTTAATCTTTATTAACTCACCTAATTTTATGTTCATCATAAAAAAACTAAAATTAATAATTTATACTCTAAGGTTTTATTTATAACCAAAATAAGTTTTTCTCATTTCATTTTAGTCAATTTTTGTTTGTATTATATAAATTTATTAGTTTAATATTTTAATTTAATTTATATATCTATCTATATAATAAATATATTCCCTTTCGAGGCACCTGAACGCTTCTGGACCTACAATAATGAAGTGTCATTTTATATTTTTTACCCTTTTCTAAAAAACCTAAAAACACCAATTATTTAGAAAATAAATAATAAATAAACTTTTAAGATAAAAGATGTAAGTTTTCAAGTCCTTTGCTGTTAGGGTTTATTATTATAATATCAAATTTTTATTTTCATTTAATCTAAGTTAATTAATCTTGATCAGTTAAACTAAATAAATTTGACCATAATTTGTTATTTTATCTTCTAAGCTATTACATATTAATCACTTACAAAGTTACAATTTCTAAGATGATTTATGAGATATTTTTAAGTTAAGTTTTTCTTTGGTTTGATCGAACTATATTTATGACATCATTAATTCAAATTTAATTTATTTTTCCACTAATTGTTTTTTGCTTAAGATTTTCAATTAAATAATTATTCCATTAATAATGTACTTTAAATATAACTATATACGATATATCTATTTATCTAATTTGACTAGATAAATAGAAGCTCACTAATTCGGTTACATAAATAGTATGAATTATACCCAGTATTTAAAATTTGAATTTTTGAAGCAAATTGCATTGTATTCTCTCTCTATACATATGTATATATTGATTTTAAATCGATGAGTATGTAATGTGTGTTAAATCATACTACGACAACGTGTTTCGTCCAACTTGATTGAATATGAGCATTATCAATATGATAATGGTAAGGAGGGAAAATACAATTGTATAGATGAAGCCAACATACATTAAGAAGTCAATATTTTTTGTTCCTAATAAGTTTGTACATGACTCATTAAGGAATTAATACATTATAATCAATAAATTGAAAATTAGCTTTTTAAATCTTCATCGAAATTATTTTGTATTACATTTAATTGAATAAACGATATCACCTTTGCTATTGATTTTGCGGGTAGGTAACACTTTACCAACTTTGTCAAATTCAAATAAAAAGTTATTATAAATCTCAAATCAAATCTTACTTTGAACATTAATTTTTTATCAGGTCTTAACCAATTTGCAACTTTCCAAACATTATGATAATTTAGTATAAATAACTTTTTACTAAATTTCAAAATATTTTTAATTTAAAGGAATTTGAATCCCTAAAATTATTTGGTTTGAGTGTACTACAGATGAATCACAACTTTGAAGAACCGGTGTAGCTTATTATGTGTAGCGGCCCAAAGGTGACATATTTGTAGTTTAATTAATATTATGGTTTTTAATTATTTTTTTTATACAATTTATAATTAAATTAATATTACTAATTTCAAGGACGAGCGTCATATAGCTTCGATGTACTTGCTCATGTTGTTGGGCAGTACCGTCTTCACAAACAAGTTGGGGTAGAAGGTGAAGGCGAAGTATATGTCGCTCCTCCTCGACCACGATCGCACCGGCCGTTATGCCTGGGGTGTTGGTGTCCTGGCCAACCTGTACCGGAATTTGGGTCAGGCATCGCGGGCCCATGCACATGGATTGGTCAGATGTTTGCTGCTTCTGAGGATAATAAGTTAATTTATCGGGTTTTACGGATAAAATGCTAACGATTATATGTTTATTTGCATATGTGAATCTAGTCCTACTTTCACGCCTTCCGGGGTCACGCTTCACCCGACCTGGAGGCCATGGTGGATACACGGGCTGCCGCCCCTGACGGGAGGGAGGCTCCTCAGGGCAGTGACACAGATCGCCTTATCTCCCTGCGTCGGGTTCTCGACGCCATGAAGTTTTCAGAGGTAATTTTCGGCGTTACCTTCGAACTTGCAATTTTTCGATTATTTTTTTGTCTTCTGACTTAATTATTTTTTATTTCAGGTTCGGTGGTAACTGTGGGGCAAGCTAAACTTCAGCGATCCGAGGTACGCTCCATCGCTATATTGAGGCGTCATTGAGTGTTTTAACGTGCGAGAGTCGTACCCGCCCGACTGTTGCCTCCTCCAGTTCGGGTACAAGCAGTTTATCCCTAAGGTGCCACCAGAGACGAAGAGAGCCGCCCGACATGCGGCCCTGAGGGCGTATATTGTAGAGTACGAGGATGAGCATTTTATGTGTGATGCGGACCCGAGGCCACTGATCAAGCTGCATGATCTTATCACGTCCACCTTCGCGTGGGATTGTGATGAGGCATACCTCGATTGGTTTGACCAGGTGTCTCATCCATATATGGATTTCCGGTCCCCCACCCACATGCAGTTGATCTTATCCATCCACCTCCATCGACTTCTTCTGTTACGGTATTTAATTTTATTACGTTTACGGTAATTTATTTTATGTTTAGCTTCTAATGTTTTTTTAATACAACGCTCACAGCCTGTGGCCGGCGAGATGACTGCCTACCTGGCCCAATACGATGATACGCCTCCCCGTCTTACAAATTGGATGATCCGTTGGATCGAGTATCTGATGGGTGACGTGACGCCTTCGACTGCTCCCATACCACGTGTCTCCCATATATTCCGTGATTCATTTCACGAGGAGGGATCTGGCAGCGGGAGGCAGCCCGACAAGGACTGGATCATGTTTTTGATTTTTTATATGTATATTACCTAAACTGTTACTTTATGGATATTTGAACAATATGGCATTTTGTGGATGTTTATGGATTTGATTTCAGAAATATAGTATATAATCCAAAACTACATAATATAAGTATAACTATATAAGACATAATGGAAAAACTATATAATAAAGTATAACTATATAAGATATAATGGAAAACTATAGTATATAAGTATAACTATATAAGACATAATGGAAAACTATATAATATAAGTATAACTACATAAGACATAATCCAAAACTATATAATATAAGTATAACTATATAATATATAATTCAAAACTATATAATATAAGTATAACTATATAAGATATAATGGAAAACTATATAATATAAGTGTAACAATATAAGACATAGTGGAAAACTATATAATATAAGTATAACTATATAAGACATAATGGAAAACTATATAATATAAGTATAATTATATAAGATATAATGGAAAACTATAGTATATAAGTATAATTATATAAGACATAATGGAAAACTATATAATATAACTAACCTTAACCCTAAATCCCAAAACCCCTATATAAGCACGTGCGCCAGAAACAAGCATATGCTAGTTCTTGGCGTAGAAACTGGGTTTGGGGTTCTAGGGTCTGGGGTTTCTAAACCCTAAACCCGAAACTCAGTAATACTGTGATACCCCATATTTTTGTAAGGTTATTTTGGGAATTATGGAATTTTCCCGGGTATCCGTTGTGTACGTAGAATTTAATTCAGGTAGCTTGAGACATTTTGTAATGTGCTCTGTATCTGTAATATTTTTCTCAGTGAAATAATATACAGACAAGGTGCCTTGGAGTTTAATTGTCGTTCGCGTACGATAATTTTTATCCCGGTTTATCGTCAAGCTCGTTCAAAGCCGAATGGGCGGGAAAAGGGGGAAACGGCGACCGCCGTTCAGAAACGGCGCCCGCCGTGGTTGGGGCCGAGAAGTCAACGTGTCAGCTTCTAGCTGGCCGCGATAGGCCTAGCGACGGCGACCGCCGCGTTTACGGCGACCACCGCGTGCCCGCCGCAGGCAAAATTACGGCGACCGCCGTGATTGTCCAGTGGACATTGGCCGCCGGTCGCCGGCGTCGTTCGAGGCACGCCGTTGCGTCGTTTGCCGTGTCTGAGGGTTTGCAGCTCACTCCTTGGGGTTTGCCTATAAATAGGTGAGCTTGGGCATGGGTTTTGGGTCATCTACAACCCCGAATCGCTGCCAAATTCGCCTCTCGTCGGAGTTTTGTTTTCGCCGGTTTTCTTGTGCTCGCCGGAGGTCTCGCCGGTGTTGCTTTGGTGTGGTTCCTGAGTGCCTTTGTGAAGCTTTTGGTTAGCCTTGGAGGTTAGAAGCCAAAGCTAGTCGAAGGAGGCCGAACCGCTCGTGTTTTTGGGTGAGTTTTCTCTCGTTTCAGTCGGCCGTGTTCTTCACGGCGACCGCCGCCAAGAATAGCGACCGCCGCCAGTGCCCAGAACGCCTTCGTGGCTTTGGCTTGGTCGGTTGTCGTCGTGGCGTCTTTCCTTTTGTGTTCTTTCGCCGTGTTTAGATTCGTACTGTTTATGTCGGATCTAACTTAGGGTTCCTTTTATGGGTCGACTCAAAGGTTGTTGTGCTATCGGAACTATACTGTGTCGAGCCCGGAATCCAGTTGACGTCTTTAGACTATTTTGCGGAGTAAGGCAAGTGGCGGTTCGCTCTTGCTCTTTCGTTCCATATTTACATTAATTATCAGTAGTTTATCTGAGTAATTAATTTGGAATGAATATTCTGTTTGTCTGGAAACGGTTTTGATAAACTGTTTTGAAAATCATATAATAGGTTGTATATCTGTTAGAACAACGCTATTATCTGTGATCGCCTTTCGGGCCTTTATGTGGATTTATCCTGTAAATGTTGTTGTGCTGTAACTGTTTAGTTAGCACTGTTAGATAGGAACGTTACTCGGACTCTGTCCAGTCGTTTCTTTATAATCTGGTATCGGGATGGCTCGTCCCCATCTGGTACTATTCTATGAACATGATCGGTCTCTTACACATGTGTGTAGAGACAGGACACTTAGCTGGTGTCACAAACCTTTCGGTATACGTCACTCTCGACGAAACGTATACTAAGATGTGTCGTCCCACTGGTGGGGTACACATGTAAAAGTCTATAACGTGATGTGTGTTTTTGAAACATAAATCAGATAAGTGCTACCTTGACGCACATAATTAATACACCTTGGGCGAGTAGTGCAGCTAAGTTCAATGCAGCTAGGAAAACTCGTCTTGACTTGAATGTAGTACGTTCTCTTTCCAATCTGGATTCGCTGTAGGCGATGAGGTTGGTCGTGAACCGAAGCATCTCAGTCAGTTTTAAATCATTGTTGAATGATTCTGTAATATTCCAGATTTGTCATTACTTCCTTAAAGACTCATTTCCGTTGGAGTCTTCTTTCGAGTCGATTTCTGTGAAGATTCAGTCTTCCAAAATCTTCTCTTGTGCATATCTCTTGTTTATTCCAGTAGGAATATGACGGTTGACTACCGTTATCGGTTATTATCCGAGAAGCGATGAGTCTAACCTAATAAGACTGCTTCGAACCAGTCTGCTTTGTACCCTTGCTAGTCTATTCATTTAGACTAACCAACCTATATTTTCCCTTGCATGGTTGGCTGGTGTCATCCGTTTGATTCGGCACATCAGTTAAGAAGTAGCTCAGAAGATTAGAAGGACTATGGAGTCGGCGGTGGTTTTTGAATGTTTTAATTATTTCTTTAATCAGGTTATGATCCTTTGGACAATAACTCCGATTGTAACTTACTTTCTTAGTCTTCCGCTGTGTTTGGTTTAAACTATGTTTTGACCTATTCGGGATTGGGTTGTAATCCCGTAACTCTTGTTTCCTCAACAATGTTATGTTTTGGAATTTACTGCTTGATCTTTGTGTATCAATTGCATTTCATAAATTGTATTTATTTGGTAAAGCCTTGGGTGATCTCGGTAAGGAACACTGGGGTCACTGGCGGTAATACCTTTCCAAAAGGGTTAAGTTTTGGGGGTATTACAGTTGTGGTATCAGAGCAAAAAGTTTTTAAAACGGGTTTGGGATTTTATAAATCATTTATCCGTTTTCGAAATGCTTTAAGAGGGCTCTGAATTTTCATTCTGAAAAGAATTTAAAAACACCGTTCATAGTCGTGTCTTCTTTATAGTCTGATATAGTAAGCTTGCTTCTATGTCTAGAAAGACTAATTTCTTCCTTATTGTTCGATAGGATGGGTGTCTGCTTTTCTATTGGTAGGGGGTCGGAAGACGCCAAGTCGGATCAGCCGAGGCTAGATTTTCCGTTACCTCAGCGATGTTTCGAGGTTGGAGGCCTGAGTAGCCCGCCCGAAGACATCAAGCACGTTCTCCCCGAGTCGGTTGTCCTTGTAGCCAGGAATGCTATGGCCCCTAGACCTGCACCTGTGCCGCCACCAAGGGTGGAGGGAGTACAGGAATGGGAGCAGGAAGACGAGTTGTCAAGGTACGAACAAGGGGTTTACCAAGACGACTTTCTATTGGGACCAATTCCCGAGGAGATCGAGTACGAAGACGAGGAAGAGGAGATGCTGGAGGTAGATCCTGTCGAGGACGAGGATATGATCGAGGATGATTCCGAGGATGAGGATCCCATCGAGGATGATCCCGAGGATGAGGATCCCATCGAAGATGATCCCGAGGAAGAGGATGATCCAAAAGAGGATCCAGAGTTGGACCTTGGAGGGCAGAATCAGGAGCCCGGTACAAGATTGTCACCAGTGCCAGAGTACGCACCCATGTCAGAAGCTGATTGGGAGGCACTGTATACCGAGTACGGTATTGGGAGAAGTGACAGGAAATCTCAGCCTATCCCTACTCCAAGAAGATGGAGGTCGGAATCCGAGCTGCATGAGATTCTCCGCCAGAGCGAGGTAATCTCCGTAGAACAGCAGCGTCAGAGGGATGAGCTGATCGCCAGTACCCAGAGGAGGGCTGGAATAGGAGGACCAGTCATGGACGACCCATACTTTACCATGACTGAGCTAGGACTATGTGCTTCAGGGTCAAGCAGGGTGCGAAACCCATCGCCAGAGCTCGATGGTGAGCCTAGCCCGAAGAGACCATGCACGAGTAGCCAGTCGTATGGGAGACGTTTTGGAACGCCTTGAGGAGGAGTGGCGTTGCCTTTCATAGTAGTTTCGTTTCTTAGTATTCCAAGTTGTACTTTGTGTAATATTTCAGTATTACGGCAAGTACTCTGAGAAACACTTATATCTTCGAGCAACATTGTCCTAATGCTCGAATGATAAACTTATGTGTAACTTGTGTAAGAATTTGAAGGTTCATCTATAAAATACCAAGTTGATCTATTCTGAGTAATTTATTTACGTTGGTATATTGCATAAATAAATTGCATAATATTAATGTATTGAATGCTTGGAATTTGATCGGTAAATAGATGGTGAACCCAAGAAGCACGAGAAACTCGACTCGAGCCGGTGCTGGGACTAGCCAAAACCCCAGACCAGCAGGAAGAAGTGTTCAGGATGAACACGAGTCTGAGTCTCGCGTCCAGCAGAGGCGTGAAGGTCAGGATCAGACCCAGGCACCGACGCTGTTTGACGCCGCAGCTGTTGAGGCGATCCGAGGGATCGTGATGCATGCTATTACAGATGTCTTGAGACCAAGTGCGCCTCAAGCACAAGAAGTGCCTATTCATGCATCGGTTCCTGATGTTGTGGAACCCAGAAATCCCGTGATTCAGGAGACTGCCGTTAGGGTGAGGGACAGCTATGGTCGCGCTCTTAAGACCATTACTTCCATGAGACCCGACTGCTATAACGGGAAAGGGGAGCCAGTGGAAGTGACTCATTGGTTCTCCCATATAGAGAGGTTGTTCAGGAACGTGGAGTGTACGGAGGCCGAGAAGGTCCATATCGCTTCTCTTCAGCTGAAGGAGGAGGCTAGCGAGTGGTGGGAGAGCACTGGTTTGGCTGAGAGCCCAGTGTTGACTTGGTCGATGTTCAAGACCAAGATGGTTGATCGCTTTTTCTCTCGTGCTATGAGAGAGGAGAAGCATAAAGAGTTCTTGTACCCTCAGAATGATGGTCTGAGAGTGACCGAGTTGGCATCTAAGTTCAACCATCTTCTATAGTACGCCACTGCCGAGATCACCAGCGAGGCTCAAAAGATCTGGTACTTTCACGAGTGGATGAACCCAGATATCAAGCCATTAATGGTGCACCACACATGCTCTACTTTGGAGCAGTATGTGGATTGTGCCTATAAGATGGAGGTAACTCTCGAGGAGTCGACCAAGAGGCGCAACCGATAGAAGTCGATGCAGAATCAGAACCAGGGAGGTGGTTTTAAGCGCCCTGCGCCACCGTCTAACTTCGCCAAGTCCGGCCGGGCTAAGACGGAGATGACGCAAGGGGGATCGACTCAGCAGTCAGGGCAGACCCGGAGTACAGTTCAGTGTTATAACTGCGGTACTGCTGGGCACAAGAGCACTGAGTGTCGGAAGGAGAGGAGGCCATGCTTTGGGTGTGGACGTGATAGTCATCTGCAAAAGTTCTGCAAGCAGGGGAAGCAGAAGGGAGTAGAGTCGCAGCAAGGGTCAGTTCATCAGAGCAACCGACCTAGGTTTAAGCCTGCCGAGACTCCTAGCCCTTCAGTGCAGACGACTGCTTAGAACAGGGGAAAGGCCCCAGCTGTTTCTGGAAGTCAGGGCCAACGCTTGTACGAGATGCGTGAGGCAGATGGACCCAACGCTCCGATTGCTCAAGGTACTCTATACCTTCACTCTACTTCAGTGTGCATTCTGTTTGATTCTGGTGCTACGCATTCCTTTATTTCGGATAGCTGTGTTAGCAAGTTAGACTTAGTGTGCAATGATTCGTGCGACCCTTTCGTCATCAATCTTCCTAATGGAGAACGTTTGGTGGGAACCAAGCATTTGTCCGACTTTCCGATTACCATTCAGGGTAAGGAATTCGAGGCAGATTTAATCTGCATAGCCATGGCTCCATACGACATTATTCTCGGTATGGATTGGCTGACGCGTCACAAGGCGGTGATCGACTTCAGTTCAAGAACGGTGACGGTGTCATCCGGGGGCCAATTCGTGTGCAAGTTCAAAGGTCGAAATGACGCTGATAACGGCAGGCTGATCAATGCGATGGCTGCGTTTAAGCTACTACGACAAGGATGTGTCGGGTACCTTTGCTACTTGGATTCGCCCGAGGGGGATGAACCTGAGGTTCTTGATATTCCTGTAGTTAGGGAATTTTCGGATGTCTTTCCGGAAGAAATTCCTGGATTACCCCCGAACCGCGACGTAGAGTTTTCAATTGATCTCGAGCCTGGTACGGCGCCGATTTCCAAATCACCGCATCGGATGGCTCCGGCTGAGATGCAAGAATTGAAGAATCAACTTGAAGATCTTCTCGATAAATGTTATGTCAGGCCGAGTGCATCGTCGTGGGGTGCCCCGGTTTTATTCGTCAAAAAGAAAGACGGATCGTTTCGACTTTGTATCGACTATCGAGAGTTGAACAAGGTGACGATCAAGAACAAGTATCCTTTGCCTAGGATTGATGACTTGTTGGACCAATTGCAGGGAGCAAAGGTGTTCTCCAAGATCGACTTAAGATCTGGGTATCATCAACTCAGGATTCGTGAGCAGGACATTCCTAGAACTGCGTTTAGGACCAGATATGGTCATTACGAGTTCGTAGTGATGCCTTTTGGGCTTACAAATGCTCCAGATGTCTTTATGGATTTGATGAACCGATGTTTTCACCAGTACTTGGATAAGTTCGTGGTAGTTTTCATCGACGACATCTTGATCTACTCTCCGAATGAAGAAGTCAACGAGGAACATCTACGGATTTCCTTGTCAATCCTTAGACAACATCAGCTTTATGCTAAATTGTCTAAATGTGAATTCTGGATGAAAGAGGTGGCTTTCTTAGGCCACGTGATCAATAAAAATGGGGTTATGGTTGATCCCCAAAAGATTGAAGCGGTGGCTAAGTGGACACAGCCCCAGAGCGTGAAGGAGGTACGCAGTTTTCTTGGACTTGCCGGGTATTATAGAAGGTTCGTAGAAGGATTTTCAAAGATCGCTCTACCTATGACCAATCTACTCCGCAAAGTCCACAAGAAGTTTGTCTGGAATGACAAGTGCGAGGTCAGTTTCCAGGAGTTGAAGCGACGGTTGACCTCGGCACCCGTGTTAGCACTCCCAGAGGGGAATGACGATTATGTGGTCTATAGTGATGCTTCCAAGTGTGGTCTTGGTTGTGTTTTGATGCAAAGAGGCAAAGTCATTGCTTACGCATCTAGACAACTCAAGACTTACGAAGAAAACTATCCGACCCACGATCTTGAGTTAGCAGCGGTTGTCTTTGCGCTGAAGATTTGGAGGCATTACCTCTACGGTATAAGATGCCAAGTCTTCACCGACCACAAAAGTCTCAAGTATATATTTACTCAAAAGGAGTTAAATATGAGACAACGCCGCTGGCTAGAGTTGCTCAAGGACTACGACATGGAGTTGTTGTATCATCCGGGCAAGGCTAATGTAGTAGCTGATGCGCTAAGCCGGAAGACAACGCACGAGACTGTGGTTGCGTTGCTTACTGCTCAGACCAAGCTAAACCAAGAGTCATGCGACATTGAAGTCTTGTATGACCAGCGTAGAGGGTACCTGAGTATGATGGAAATTCAGGCTACACTGCTGGATCAAATCAAAGAAAAGCAAGTCGATGACATCATCTTGGTAAAGTTAAGCAGTGAAGTGATGGATGGGAAAGCTCCCAGTTTTGTGGTTCAGGATGATGGATCACTTTGGTTTCAGGATCGGATCTGTGTGCCTGACACAGAAGGTCTTCGTCAGTTGGTGATGAGAGAAGCTCATTCATCTGCTTATTCTGTGCATCCTGGCTCTAGCAAGATGTACAAGGATCTCAGGAAGAAGTTTTGGTGGCCAAACATGAAGTGGGACGTAGCAGACTTTGTGGCAAAGTGCTTAACTTGCCAGAAGGTCAAGATCGAACACCGCAGACCAGGTGGTGAGATGCTACCTCTCCCCGTGCCAGAATGGAAATGGGAGGACATTTCCATGGACTTCGTCACTGGGCTACCCAAGACTCAAGGTCAGAGAGATGCTATCTGGGTAATTGTGGATAGGCTTACGAAGAGTGCTCATTTCATAGCCATCAAGACCACATGGGAAACCCAAAAGCTAGCCGAAGTTTACCAGAAGGAGATTGTCCGCTTACATGGCATTCCTAAGACCATTGTATCGGACCGAGATGGCCGTTTCATGTCAAGATTCTGGAAGGAACTTCATAAGGCTATGGGAACCGAGTTGAGGTTCAGTACAACATTTCATCCTCAGACAGATGGCCAGTCTGAAAGGACCATCCAGACTCTGGAGGATATGCTTAGAGCTTGTGTGCTCGATCGTCCGACTAGCTGGGAGGACAGCTTGAGTCTGATTGAGTTCACGTACAACAATAGTTGGCATGCTACAATCAAGATGGCTCCGTTTGAAGCTTTGTATGGTCGCAGATGCAGATCTTCGATTTGTTGGGACAATAATGCCGACAAAATTCTGCTTGGACCAGAGTTGGTCGAAAGGACGGCTTCAGACATTGCTTTGATTAGACAAAGAATGTTGACCGCTCAGAGTCGACAGAAGTCCTACGCAGATCGGAAGTGCAGGACTATCGAGTTCGAGGTCGGTGATAAAGTTTTTGTCAAGGTATCGCCATCCAAAGGAGTTTTCAGATTTGGTAAGCGTGGGAAGCTTAACCCTCGCTACGTGGGACCATTCGAGATTCTGGATAGAGTGGGATCTCTAGCGTACCATTTGGCATTGCCGCCATCGGCTCACCCGGTGCATAATGTGTTCCACGTGTCTTTACTCAGAAAGTATGTACCAGATGAGTCTCATGTACTTAGCTACGAGGATATCGAGATTCAAGCTAATGGTACTTATGAAGAGTTGCCCGTGCGCATTTTGGAGCGTCGGGAGAAGCATTTGCGCAACAAGATCGTACCTTTGGTACGAGTGCTGTGGTCCAAGTCAGGGACCGAAGAAGTTACTTGGGAGACGTGGGAAACCGAGTCAGATATGCTCAGGCATTTTCCCGAGTTATTCTCGACCTAAGTTTCGGGGTCGAAACTTCTTATAAGGGGGAGGAGATGTGATATCCCGTATTTTTGTAAGGTTATTTTCGGAATTATGGAATTTTCCCGGGTACCCGTTGTGTACGTCGGATTTAATTCAGGTAGCTTGAGACATTCTGTAATGTGCTCTGTATCTGTAATATTTTTCTCAGTGAAATAATATACAGACAAGGTGCCTTGGAGTTTAATTGTCGTTCACGTACGATAATTTTTATCCCGGTTTATCGTCAAGCTCGTTCAAAGCCGAATGGGCGGGAAAAGGGGGAAACGGCGACCGCCGTTCAGAAACGGTGCCCGCCGTGGTTGGGCCCGAGAAGTCAACGTGTCAGCTTTTAGCTGGCCGCAACAGGCCTAGCGACGGCGACCGCCGCGTGCCCACCGCAGGCAAAATTACGGCGACCGCCGTGATTGTCCAGTGGACATTGGCCGCCGGTCGCCGGCGTCGTTCGAGGCGCGCCGTTGCATCGTTTGCCGCGTCTGAGGGTTTGCAGCTCACTCCTTGGGGTTTGCCTATAAATAGGTGAGCTTGGGCATGGGTTTTGGGTCATCTACAACCCCGAATCGCTGCCAAATTCGCCTCTCGCCGGAGTTTTGTTTTCGCCGGTTTTCTTGTGCTCGCCGGAGGTCTCGCCGGTGTTGCTTTGGTGTGGTTACTGAGTGCCTTTGTGAAGCTTTTGGTTAGCCTTGGAGGTTAGAAGCCAAAGCTAGTCGAAGGAGGCCGAACCGCTCGTGTTTTTGGGTGAGTTTTCTCTCGTTTCAGTCGGCCGTGTTCTTCACGGCGACCGCCGTGTTCTTCACGGCGACCGCCGCCAAGAACAGCGACCGCCGCCAGTGCCCAAAACGCCTTCGTGGCTTTGGCTTGGTCGGTTGTCGTCGTGGCGTCTTTCCTTTTGTGTTCTTTCGCCGTGTTTAGATTCGTACTGTTTATGTCGGATCTAACTTAGGGTTCTTTTTATGGGTCGACTCGAAGGTTGTTGTGCTGTCGGAACTATACTGTGTTGAGCCCGGAATCCAGTTGACGTCTTTAGACTATTCTGCGGAGTAAGGCAAGTGGCGGTTCGCTCTTGCTCTTTCGTTCCATATTTACATTAATTATCAGTAGTTTATCTGAGTAATTAATTTGGAATGAATATTCTGTTTGTCTGGAAACGGTTTTGATAAACTGTTTTGAAAATCATATAATAGGTTGTATATCTGTTAGAACAACGCTATTATCTGTGATCGCCTTTCGGGCCTTTATGTGGATTTATCCTGTAAATGTTGTTGTGCTGTAACTGTTTAGTTAGCACTGTTAGATAGGAACGTTACTCGGACTCTGTCCAGTCGTTTCTTTATAATCTGGTATCGGGATGGCTCGTCCCCATCTGGTACTATTCTATGAACATGATCGGTCTCTTACACATGTGTGTAGAGACAGGACACTTAGCTGGTGTCACAAACCTTTCGGTATACGTCACTCTCGACGAAACGTATACTAAGATGTGTCGTCCCACTGGTGGGGTACACATGTAAAAGTCTATAACGTGATGTGTGTTTTTGAAACATAAATCAGATAAGTGCTACCTTGACGCACATAATTAATACACCTTGGGCGAGTAGTGCAGCTAAGTTCAATGCAGCTAGGAAAACTCGTCTTGACTTGAATGTAGTACGTTCTCTTTCCAATCTGGATTCGCTGTAGGCGATGAGGTTGGTCGTGAACCGAAGCATCTCAGTCAGTTTTAAATCATTGTTGAATGATTCTGTAATATTCCAGATTTGTCATTACTTCCTTAAAGACTCATTTCCGTTGGAGTCTTCTTTCGAGTCGATTTCTGTGAAGATTCAGTCTTCCAGAATCTTCTCTTGTGCATATCTCTTGTTTATTCCAGTAGGAATATGATGGTTGACTACCGTTATCGGTTATTATCCGAGAAGCGATGAGTCTAACCTAATATGACTGCTTTGAACCAGTCTGCTTTGTACCCTTGCTAGTCTATTCATTTAGACTAACCAACCTATATTTTCCCTTGCATGGTTGGCTGGTGTCATCCGTTTGATTCGGCACATCAGTTAAGAAGTATCTCAGAAGATTAGAAGGACTATGGAGTCGGCGGTGGTTTTTGAATGTTTTAATTATTTCTTTAATCAGGTTATGATCCTTTGGACAATAACTCCTATTGTAACTTACTTTCTTAGTCTTCCGCTATGTTTGGTTTAAACTATGTTTTGACCTATTCGGGATTGGGTTGTAATCCCGTAACTCTTGTTTCCTCAACAATGTTATGTTTTGGAATTTAATGCTTGATCTTTGAGTATCAATTGCATTTCATAAATTGTATATATTTGGTAAAGCCTTGGGTGATCTCGGTAAGGAACACTGGGGTCACTGGCGGTAATACCTTTCCAAAAGGGTTAAGTTTTGGGGGTGTTACAAATGCGATCCTACCCGTCCAACAACGGGTCTCCTACGCGCCCTGCAAGGCCGCGCCCGTGGCGGCCCCCTTGGCCTCCCAACGCTTTTCTACTTATAGTATTTATGTTATTTTGAGATGCTTTCTATTATTAGACGTTACTATGTTTGTTTTGCCAAGTTTAGTATTTACTATTTCGGGCGTGTGTTCCACTTATGTTAGTGGGCTAACCCAATAAGCGTCTCGGTCCATTCGAGATGCCCTAGCTCTTTTTAAAGTCAAATTTTGCTTCATTTGTAACCACGTCTAAATTAATGGTTAAATTGTCAAGTTGAGAGATACTCCTTCTTTAACCATCTGAGCGTCACCAAACCGGTTACTTGTTCGTCAATTAAGGCATCACGTTGGCTGCCATCAAGAGTTCGAGAGATCCGTTCGAGTCAAGTCGAAAGCTTTCCTGATCTAGATCCGTCCGCGAGACGAGTCGACCCATTGATTCGTATCAACTGGCATCAGAGCTCCAGGGATCAGGTTAAGTTAATCCTTTTCTCGATTCATCTCTTTATCACGCTCTTGCTTATCCCTATCTATCTTTCGATCCACCACCACAAAATCGCTTCCGCAAAACCACCATTACAAAAAAAAAACTACGATTTCTGCCCAGATTTCGTCCCAAAAAATTTCGTCCTTTCTGCAATTTTATTTCATAATATTGTAGAAATTTTCGATACGAGTCCGTGCATATAAAATTCGCCCAAATCGGACCTTATTTGACCCTCCAAAAGCCCCAAATACGCATCATTCACCACCGTGAAACCCTAACCCGCCGCCCCCTAGCAAACCCTAATTCGGACCCTATCTTTTTCCATTCCCAAAAGATTTGATTCCCATTAAATCTTATCTTTTTCCAAAAAAAAAATCATATCTTATTTTTTCTCTCTCCTAAATTAACAAAAAGATAAGCTTGTTTAATTATTTCCATATTTATCTTGATTTTCTTTTCTTGTTATTTATTCCATATTATTACTTGCCTTTTTTTTTTGACCTTCCATTCGAGCCTCACCCTCCTCACGAGCAGCCTATAATCCGCCCACCCGAGCGTTGATTTTGAGTTGTTTTTGAGTCAAGGCTTGACTCGACCGATTGGTTCCCCGCCTCGATGCTTTGACTTTCATTCGTCATGTCTTATGTAGGTCCTCGACGACTTTCGCGCCAACAGTTGCGTCTTGAGTGCTTTGCCGGTTATGACGACTCTGAAGAGTTTATGGAGTGGAATCGACATATGGCGCACTACTTTAGCCAATGAGACTACAACAAATATGAGAAGTGCGACATCGCCAGTGATTGCTTCACCGGCTACGCTCTTGACTGGTGGTTCGATCTAGATGATGATCGATGGGACCGTGGTTGGCCTCTTGTCGAAACTTGGGGAGAACTCGTGTATGAAATGACACGACACTTTGCCCCGAGAGTGGACGCGCAAGCTCACGCATACCGCACATGTCATCGGTCCAAACCGCCTACTATTGTCCTCGTATCAGCACCAGCGACACCTCCAGCGCTCTTCTCTGAACCAGTGCTCCCTGCAGCGCTCGCTCGTGCCCCGGTTTCCCCTGTAGTGCCCGTGCCAGCGCCTCTAGTGCCCACTGCCCCGGTTCCCAGCCCAGTACCCGCTCCGGCTTCTGAGGCACTCACTCTCGCACCACCGCCTTCAGCGCAAGCCGCCTCGGTGCCTAGCAAGGCGCTCACGTCAGTACCTCCAGCAGTGCCATCCCTTGTTGCCCCGGTGCTCGCTTCGGCATGGGAGCCGTGCGCGACGATCATTTCGGTGCCCAACGCATTACCCGATCAAGCGCCCACACCTAGTGAGCCGATATTCTTGGTTCCATATGCGGTCCTGACGCCGATTATGCACCGTGATTGTGCCACCATTGTTGTTGATCACATGTTTGCCCTGACCCTCACACGCTCGAAGCGAGGATGCTTCGAATCTAAGGGAGGGAGAATGATGCGATCTTACCCGTCCAACAACGGGTCTCCTACGCGCCCTGCAAGGCCGCGCCCGTGGCAGCCCCCTTGGCCTCCCAACGCTTTTCTACTTATAGTATTTATGTTATTTTGAGATGCTTTCTATTATTAGACGTTACTATGTTTGTTTTTCCAAGTTTAATATTTACTATTTCGGGCGTGTGTTCCACTTATGTTAGTGGGCTAGCCCAATAAGCGTCTCGGCCCATTCGAGATGCCCTAGCTCTATTTAAAGTCAACTTTTGCTTCATTTGTAACCACGTCTAAATTAATGGTTAAATTGTCAAGTTGAGAGATACTCCTTCTTTAACCATCTGGGCGTCACCAAACCGGTTACTTGTTCGTCAATCAAGGCATCACGTTGGCTGCTATCAAGAGTTCGAGAGATCCGTTCGAGTCAAGTCGAAAGCTTTCCTGATCTAGATCTGTCCGCGAGACGAGTCGACCCATTGATTTGTATCACTCAGTCTCTGCGCCAGAATCTTGCGTACGCTTGATTCTGCCGCATAAGCTTGATTTGGGGTTTTGGTTATACTTATGTAATATTTATAGTTTTATACTATAGTTTTTAATTATGTCTTAATGTAATAGGTATACTTATATACTATACTTTTCAATTATGTTTTATATAGTTATACTTATATACTATAGTTTTCAATTATGTCTTATATAGTGTCTTATATAGTTATACTTTTATACTATAGTTTTCAATTATGTCTTATATAGTTATATACTATAGTTTTCAGGTATGTCTTATATAGTTATACTTATAAGATGATCAATACATTGCTAGAATTTTACAATGCCGGAGTATTACAATGATAGTATATTATAATCCCTAAATGTACATCACTACACTGGAGGATCTGGTAGATGGTTACATCTTGTGCGATAGTCCTGAAACATTTAAAACCTCGAGTAAAACTGAACATCCCAGCCATCAACACTTGGGTGTTTGTAGCGACGCCAAGCATACGAAGGAGGGGTACTGGACATACATCCTTGATCCATACCTACATACAAACACAATTTCAAGCCAATATTGAACTCTTTGTTATTACCATTTACCATTGAGAATAAACTTATTTGGCTTAATTAGTTATTTAGAAATAGTAAGCTTTACCGGTATGAAGTGGTTTCGGTTTCCTACGTTGGCCATCGTCAATATCTTCGTTGGATGGTCGAGGCTTGTGTCGGACGCCTTCATTGGTAGGCACAAGCACGGACCATCCCAGGCTAAGAAGACTAGAGTAACTTGATACGCTGTGACAAACACCAAACCAATTAGGGGCATGTCGAGTCAATATTGTGAGGAGCAAGGACTAATGACATAGCTCACCCGGAATATAAGATCTTCGTAGCTCATTCTCGGTTGTAGTAATTGGGCATTATTTCTCTGTATACATCGTTGTTGTCCAACAACTCTGCCCCCAGTTGCATTCGAACCATAGGGTAATCATGCTCTTTGTACTCCAACAATATAGAGTGACCGATATCCAGAATGCCCGTAAGGAATTATATCTCTCGCCTTCTTAATGTATGAGAACCAAAAATAGTCCACATTCTTTACCCTGAAATTCACCCCCAAATAAATCATGGGTTGTTCGGGGAAATTCAATCCAGACGTTTCCGATTGGCCACCAATGCCCGACGAAAGTCCACTTTATCTTTTCTAGGACGGCCACGGCCCCTAACTTGGCTACCTTGGGTCCCATTCTCCTTCTCCTTCTCATACTCCTCTAACTCAGTCCTTTTGTGCTCAAACAAGATCGGCTCCCTCTTGGTGGAATACTTTATGGAACCCTTCGGCCTTCCTTTGGGAACGATGCCCGTCGGCTCCAACAACGAAGATTCATGTGGATACTCCAAGTCATGGTACAACTCGGTGACTTGGTATAGCGTGGATTTGTTCAGAACCCCAGTTTTCTCCTTCTTGTACAATTCCTCAAGTCTCAATTGTGGAATAGACATTGCTACATGGTCCTCAATGGAGTCGTCACGATAAATCCTATCCCATTCCAGCTGCCTCTAGAAGTGGTGGATCTCACTCGGCATGATCGGCCTCTTATCAATGATAGCCTCCCCAATTTTATGGATGCATGGAAGGCCTTGGCATTCTCTCATCCAGTAATCATCGCACTCCTCCGTAAAATCATCTTTCTCTAGCTGCTTATACATATCGAACAACTTACTCAAGCCCCTATCCGACACTTTGTAGAACATCCTTGTAAACAAACTTCTTATTTTTGGCGGCATCTCGTTGAAAAAATTTGGTTTTTTGATTCGTGACATCTCCATGCTCGCCCTCCCCTGCCTAATTTGACCTTTAATTGCATGGTGGATCCTTAATGCCATCCTATTAAAACCGCCCATACTAGAATCCACAATATCCTTCAACACCTTATGCATACCCTCAACCCTATCAAAACAAATAAAATGCATCGTGTTAGTAAGAAAGAATGACACAGAGGCCTAGACCCAATAAACAACTAAACAATTGAAAAAGGGATATATGTTTGAAGTCCTCGTGAAGAAGTGAAGATGATGATCCGCCCACGCTCTGACTATGTTTTCCTTGTAAGGATTAAGCCATTGTTTCTCAATATATCGAACCAGGCCGCTCTTCTACGATTTCCTCAGTCCTGAGAGCCTCTCTTCGTATCTCTCCTCCATGGTTGAACACCAAAGTCCCCAGCATTGGTCGCAAAAGTCGCTGACTCTTTTCGAATTCTTCAAGATTGGATTAGCATATGCCTCGATGTTGTGTTTGATATGCACCCAACACAAAAGGTGTTTAACATGACCTTTAAAAACTATCTGAATTGCATTTATGAGGGCCTTCTCTCAATCAGTCATTATGGTCGTCAGTATTACTCCCACCTCTTGAAACAAATACAGAAGCTTTTGCATTATGAATGTGTAATGCAAACCATCTTCATCCCGCATAAATGCATAGGCGATGTTGAACGGCTTGTTAGTGCATGTAAAACCGACAATCTCCACCAAAGGAATGTTATACCTACGGATGAATGTAAGAAAACAAAAGAGTATAAGTAATTTTAGATGATGGATATAACTACTATATTAAATTGTAATAGACACAAAACCATTACATACCTATTTGTATTGTATGTGGCGTCGATAACTACCACGTATGCAAACATCTTCAATAGGTGCAGCGAGTGAGGGTGAGCGAAAAATAGGATATCGATCTGACATGTAGACCACTTCTTGAGAGGATGCACTTCATACCTGTGTTCTTGGAAAAAAATTAGAGTCCATTGGGTAACCATCATTTCCCCACGATCCTCGTAATTCATTTTTTGTAGAAAGTTGGAAACTTGTTTCAGTGATGTTACATTTCCGGAGAAGAAGCTTCTCAACTTCGCAACAATAACACTCGGCGGATTGAACCTATCGCCGAACCTCATGACAATGCGCTGCTCATCCAAGGTCAATCGGCCCATGTATGCATGCCCAAGGAAGGTAGCCAGAATCTTATGGTTGTGATATCCGTTCAACACATTCAAGATTCATTTTCGAGTCTCTACTTCGGCTTCTTCTTCATTCAAACATCGTACAACTCAAATGTGCACCCAGACTTCTCCGATCTGGTTTCATGACGTACCATATCAGTCTCCTTCGAATCTTCTTCACTAACTTTCTTCCACCCCGATCTATATTCACCAAAGTTCTCGCGCGTCAAACTAACATGTCAGTCATTACTTCGGCAAATGACTAGAACCATCATCAAATCTTTGCCCCTCTTATGAGCCCAATCAACCAACTCCTCTCGGCTATCCCACTTTTTATTAGTAGGAAATTCAGATCCATAATCTTTTCCCTATTAATGTAATCAATAATGTTATTCATTTCTTCATACCCCCTAATATATCCATGCAATATCTCTGTTTCCAAACTTAAAGAACTACTAATTCATAACTACACATGCAATATCTATACCGCTAAATATTTAATAAATAATAACAAAGCTACAATAGTAATACTATAACAAAACAATATCTCCATCCCTAAATTTATAGAACTACTAATTCATAACTACACATGCAATATCTCTATACCGCTAAATATTTAATAAATAATAAAAAGACTACAATAGTAATACTATAACAAAACAATATCTCCATTTCTAAACAAGTACTAATTCATAACATACATTATTTGCATACCCCTACAATATACCAACAAAACTAAACCATAATATCTCAATTTCTAAACTTATAGAACTATTACTTTATAACTACACATACAATATCTAGATCTCTTCTCCACTTTACTAATATTTCAATATATACCTTATGATTTATACGATAAAAACTTCACTAAAACTATATAAACTTTTATTCCTCTATACCTAAACTAATTCATACAATATCGCTTACAATATTACCATACCTATATTATATGAAGTTTTAATCATCCATTAATACATATAGATATAACGCAACTATAAAGCCTTTTACGAACAATTATGCAATACTAACCGCAAAATTATTGGGGTTGAATTCTTCATCACTGCTCAAATATTCGTTTTCGCTATTTGCCATTGTGGTAAGATTGTATTCGTGTGTGGAATTTGGATGAATGAGTTTGAGTATTTATAGAGGGATAATTCGATCGTTGGAATTATAGCCGTTGGGCTATGCAAGATCCTGGCGTACTACATATTCTTGTGTATCAAGTAAAAGTAGCCGTTGGCTGGGAATTTTCAAACTTCACCTCCTGTGCCACCTCCCTGCGTACGCCAACTCCTTGCGTAGAAGCCCAATTTTCAAATTCCCACCAACGGCTATATTTCGCCTACGTAGGTATATGGCATACGCCATCATTTTGCGTAGAATTTTATAGTGCGAAAAGTCGAAAGTTATAGGTATATTGTTGGTATATGGCGTACTCGAGCATTTTGATGAGAATCAATGTTCTATGTCTATTAAAAGGTTAAATAATGTGATATATTCCATAAGCGAAATTAATATAAGAACAAGGCGTGGACATGAGGTTTTTTTTAGTGTATATATAACGATTGGCCTGATATTCGAAAATCCATTTTTTTGTAAAAAACAAACTAATTGTGGGCCTCTCTATTCCCTCCCGTATTTATGTGTCTTGACTCAGAAGTATGTCCCCACTGCCCATGTGCAATATATTTAACATGTTGCTTACTTGATATAAAATTCATTGTATTCCCATTTTATATGGGCCAACATCAACATGGTCATCATCCTCATGGGTGCATGAATCCCTGTCAGCTTGTGAGTTCATATTCATAAGGGCCAAGAGAAGATCTTCAAAAGAGATCATGCACATTAAAGAATAAGGAGACTACGCGCCACAATACCGTCACCGTCCCCATTGATCACGTGGCTGAAACAGTACCTTTTATGTTAAAAGAGCTAGAGGCAGATACAGTGATTGATGAATGAAGTAATTTTTTGACTCGTCATTTTAATCATTTATTGTAGTTTAAAGAAATATTAGATTGAGGAACATACTCAAGACATTTAAACAAGTGACAATTCTCTCGATCTATGAGAATTTTGTGGTACATTGAATTTTTACTTTATAAAAAAAATGACAATTGCAAGTGAGTTATGTGATTGATGACGAATTAGCTAGGTCATGATTTAGTGTGTTTGTTATAATTTTTTATCGCAATCCAATGTTTAAATAGACGATGATGTACTTAGATCGTATCTTGACGCTGTAGATCATGAATTAGGGACGGGACGTTTGTACGTTTACACGCTGAGCGTGTAAACTTTATTTCTTATATTTCTTAACACGTGTACAAAGATTCCAAAATAAAGCAAGATGAAATTTGATCTAAACGGAGATAGCTTGTCACTCTGTCAAAATAAGTGGGGACTACATGAACAACTTTTATTTTGTGACCGTTCATTTTGTGACCTTCCCTTTTCCTTCGGCTCCTTATGCATTTCTTATGATTATGAAAGATGAAATTAGATCCAGAAAATAGACTCTCACTCCTATTTTTAAGTAGTTAAAATTGTAAATTGTACCAACCGTGTTCCTCCTTTGAAATATTTGGGATTCATTGGAGGAGATGCGATGGGGGTCGGAGAAGAAGAAGATGCGACAGGGGCGGAAGATGGAGTGATCGTCAGGTATTGGAGGTGGCAAGAGCAGGGGAAGGCTTAGAAGCGTTTTTGGGTACCCAAGATTCGATGGTTGTGGGAGGAGTATTAAAGGTGGCAGGAGCAGGGGAAGGTGTGGTGGTGGTTGTCGGTGAAAATTCAGTGGTTGTGGAGGAGTATTGGAGGTGCAGAAGCAAGGGAAGGGGTGGTTGTTATTGTGGTAGGATATTGGGGATTTTGGACTAGGAGTCGAGGATTTGTTAGTGGAATCACGATTTTGGCCCAATTTTAACAAATTGTTTGCTTCTTAGTGTGTTAATGGAGAAGAAGAAAGCTGATTGAAAAAGGTGAAGATGGATTTAAGAAATCACCATTGGAATCACATGAAAGAGGGTCGGTATAAGGGTGATAGCTCTGTAATGCAAACTCCTAACAATTTTTCCTTTTAGAGTTTGCGATTTTTGTTTATATATTTAAAAGGCCTATTAAAATTGTACACAAGTAAAAGTAAATTTAGTTGTTCCTTTTCTAATTATTTAGTAAGGAAGATTCAGTTTTTCAGTTACCTCTTGAAAAATGAAAACTCCAATCAAAAGTGAAATAAGAATCGGAGAAGAAGGGTACTGATTTTCAAATAATGCAATAAAAATTAAATTAGGAAAAAAAGGAACCAAAAAGTCATCATTCAATATGTTAAAATTGTTAGTATATAATAATATAAGTTATATTTCCAATGCAATTTTGAAACAAAATAAAGTAAAAGTAAATAAATATTATAAATGTATTAGATTCTCTTTTCTTGACACATGGCAGCATTTAGTAAAAGTGTAAAAAGAATATTTTACACAAGGTGAAATGTACATTTGTCCATGAATTAGTGTGTTTGTTCCAATTGACGTGAAGAGTGGGACCCTGTACATGCTCGACCAACTCATTTGCTAACTAAATTAGGTCAACGAAATGCGCGCAACTAACCAACTATTGACTATATAACAAGAAATAAATACCATGATACATGCACATCCATTAGGGTGTTCCATTAGGTCTAATGAAATAGGACCCTCAAATTTTTAAAGCCCCTTATAAATTTTTAGTAGCTTTTATGTTTAATGAATACAACTTATCCTAGTGGTTCTAAGAGTGTTTTTTAAGCAATCAACCCAAGTTCAAATCTCACCACCATCATTTTTATTTTGTCTTTCTTATTTTAATAAATTATAAATATTAATGTTTATTTTATTTTAATAACTATTTTTTTGGTCAAAATTTAATTTTTAGTATCTTATATTGTTAAAAAGACAAGTTTTACTAATGCTTTTAGATGTGTGATTTTAATCAATCAATTCATATTCAATTAAAATACTATTATTTTTCCACCTAAAAAATTATTTTTTCTGTATTCTATCTTTCTTATTGTAATAAATTACAAATATTATTATATTTAGCACAAGGCCCTCCAATGTTATTGGACGGCTCTGCCATGATATGGAATTGATTCTTTCAATATATATATATATGGTCTAATTTTAAAATGGGGCAAATTTGGTGTGTCTAGGGGTGAGCACGGGCCAGAATCTGACCCGAACCGAACCCGAAAAGCCTAAAAACATGGGACCGAAGACCGAACCCGAACACTTCGGTTCGATTCGGGTTCAGTTCGGATTCGGGCCGGGTTCGGACTAAACAACACCTGAAGGGAAAAAAGGGCAAAAATGCACTAAAATCCGAACCGACCCGAAACCCAAAATGCTAAAAAGGTCAGACCGAAACCCGAACCGAAGTCATGTGGGTTCGGTTCGGATTTTTTGGACCGGGTTCGGTTCGGGCTTCGGGTTCGTCGGCCCGTGCTCACCCCTAGGTGTGTCTAGGAAAAAATAACTAGATTGGGTGCCCTAGGTGTGTCTAGGAAAAAATAACTAGATTGGGTGCTTATAGTGTATCTTCTTATTTAATAAGTTCTCGATTGATGCGTACGTGCAAATACTTGTCCATCCGTTAAGTTTTACTTATATTTTAGACTTTAAAATTTGTTTACCTATATTTGTCTTATAAGTTCAAGACAATTTATTTATATAAATCATAGAGTTTATCTTGGAATTTGGCTACATGTGTGTAAACTTAAAAAGACAAATAAAACTTAATGAATGGAGTAATCTTCTATATCTATATATAACAATAAAAAGTTGGATACAAAGAGCATTTATTGTTCATATTAAATTTATGAAAACAAACTTCTTTTCTTTGTTTACATGTGTATTTGATGTGAAAACATTACTCTTTTAGCTCAATGATTGAAGTGATTGATATATAATGAAAGATTTGAGATTCAAATCTCATGATGAACATCATACCAATATTTTTTAATTGGTCATTTATACATATCAATTTTATGAAATCATTTTAAATTATATAAATCTATTTTTCTATATTTTAAAAATTGTGTACAAAAGATGAAAAAAACATTTATTGCACATGTTTACTTCACGATATTAGTCTTATTTGTTTTACTATTTCATTTAATCTCACTATTATATTCTTAACTCAATGGTTAAAATGATTGTTTATGAGATAAAAAGAAGGTTCAGGTTCAAATCTTATGGAGAGCATTTTGGGCAACAAAACTTTTTTATCTTCAATATATAATCACATTTATATTAATATTATCATCTATATTTTAGATTATCCTTATGTCTATGTCATAAATTTGGTTTAGTAATTTCAAAGATAAATTGCACATGTTATTGATGTTTATTCTAAGATTTATGTAGCACCATTCTGTATTTATATTATCTATATGTTCTTTCATTAAAAAAAACGACAACCAAATTCTGTTAAAATAATTAAGCATCCTATTTTAACGCATTGAAATTCTTATCACTTAAAGAAAAATTTGTGTAAGTTTATATATTATTTATAACTTAGGTTATAAGTTTTATTATCATTTAAAACAGCTCTTCAAATATTTTGGTTATTTATCCACTTCACATTTTCACCATAAAACAAACCGATATACATTATTGTACACTTTTACCTATAAAACTTAACGAGTTAGTTATTAAAATAAGAAAGATAGAATACAGAAAAAATAATTTTTTAAATAAGAAAGATAGAATAAAGAAAAAAAAATGGTCATTAAATAAGAAAGATAAAATTCCAATGTTATTGGACGACCCTGTGTTAAATATAATAATATTTGTAATTTAATAAGAAAGATAGAATAAAGAAAAAATATTTTTTTAGGTGGAAAAATAATAGTGTTTTAATTGAATATGAATTGATTGATTAAAATCACACATCTAAAATCATTAGTAAAAGTTGTCTTTTTAACAATATAAGATACTAAAAATAAAATTTCGACAAAAAAAAAAGTTATTAAAATAAAATAAATATAAATATTTATAATTTATTAAAATAAGAAAGACAAAATAAAAAATGATGGTGGTGAGATTTGAACTTGGGTTGATTGCTTAAAAAACACTCTTAGAACCACTAGGACAAGTTGTATTCATTAAACATAAAAGCTATTAAAAATTTATAAGGGGCCCTAAAAATTTGGGGGCCTTGTTCCATTGGGCCTAATGGAATACCCTAATGGACGGGCCTGCTTTTTACTTTGTTGAACTTTAAATTTTTTCCCGTTTTTGAAGCATATTCTTAAGGTTTTATTAGACATTATTTTGTTATTTTTTAATAATAATGAAAAAATGGTTAAAAGCGGTTGTCAAGAAGGTGGTGAGAAAGAATATGAGAGTGTGAGATATATATAAATTTAGAAAAATAAAATTATATACACGTGTTAAATAGAGAAGAAGCCAAATGTCACATGCAGAATTGGTCAATTGACTCAATTTTTTGTGAAGATTTGGCGTCTCAATTAATGTATTAGAAAATATATCGAGTAAGGCTATTGAGCAAGGATATCAACACAAGCAAAAGAAAAGGAAAAACCAAAAGAGAAACTGACATCCTCTTCTTAAGATATGATGCATTTAAATACACCCACTCTAAGAGTGGAGGAGAATCTTTCTAAAGGAAACCAAAACCCTTAGTACAACGAGGGACATTCATTTACGAGCTATCTTTTAACAAGGTTGAAGAAAATCCTAATGCCTTGACCTATCAAGAGTAGACATGTACAAGTCCGGGCTAGCCCGACCGGTCCGGCCCGCCCGTCCGGTTAAAAAATCGGGCTTGGACAACAATATTGGCCCGGTCGGGCCGGGCCAGGCCAGCCCGGTACAGTAACGGGCCGTGCACGGACGATCCTCTAGGGCCTAGAAGCCCGGCCCGGTACCCGTTACTGTTTATATAATTAATATTTGTTTATAATTATATTTATATTTATAATTATATATATATATATTTATAATTATATATATATATATATTTATAATTATATATATTTATAATTACTATTTATAATTTTTTATATATATTTATAATTATATATATATTTAAAATTATATATATATTTAAAATTATATATATTTATAATTTTACTCGACCGGGCCAGCCCGTCGGATAACCCGGCCCGGTTGACTGGGCGGGCCTGGACAAAAAACCCAGCCCGGTCAACCGGAAAAAAAAAATGTGTATAGAAAATTTCGGGCGAATTGTTTGATCGGCTAATTTTTAAATCTTTTTTGGGAGATTTTTTCTTTTCTGAGCCAAAATTTTCTATGCACATTTGTTGCAAAAGTTATGCCCATTCGTTGACCGGTTAAAAGTGTATGAAATCTTGCGTGAATGTGCATAAATTTTGTACTAAATGTGTATAGAAAATTTTGGTCCGAATACAAAAAACAATTCGCCCGAAAAGAAAAGCCTCGATTTTTTTTATATAAAGTGGTTGACCGATCAACGCCATAGTGGTTTCACTTAAGTGGTCATGTTAAATGAAACTCTAATCTCCACCATTTGATAGGAGCCATCCACGAATGGAGGTTCATTCTCATTTTACATCATAAGACCCATTTACACTTGATCAAACCCCTTCTTCCATGATCTCTAATATATTTGGATTTATTTAGATACCATGCAAAATTACATTATCTAGCATTATCTTACATTAAATCCCAAATGCAATTTTATGTATTATCGTTTGCGATTCAAACAACCCCATTTCCTGTTCGAAAACTTTACCAAATTCGATCAAGTTTCAATTATGCTTTGTAGTATAATTGACATAGCTAGGATACATTTTTTGAATAAAGCATGTTATATGTTCAATTATACTAGGCTATGTTCAGTGATTATCAGGGACGGACGCATAATTTTGGTCCAGTGGGGGCTAAATTCCGAAGAGCAAAAATCTATCATCTAACTTGCCAAAACCCTAATTTCAAAGTATACAATCTATTTAAGTCTACCGTCTATCGTACACAAACAACCCTGATTATAAACAACAAACCTTATATTTGAACCCGTATGGAATTTTACTCAAAATTGATTAAAAATTACACAATTTGCACAAATTTCATTATTTTTTTTCTAATAAAGTAAACATTCGAAGTATTAATCAGGCATCTATCTGATAAATCGATAGACCGAGAAGGACTCAATTGTCGAATAAACCGACATGATACAAACCAAATACAACAATTGATTCAAAAGAGAAACATACAACCGGAAAAAGGCTTTATGAAACCTGGAGAAGGGTTGAGTATGACTAAACACGAGTTAGAACGAATAAACCTAACACATCGTCGTGTCGTCGGAGAGTAATCAACATGACAAAATGCGATGAAACCCTTGGGAAAGCTCTGACACAAGGAGACCTCATGAACCACACAACCACGCCCTTGACCTCAACCGGAACAATCAACGTAACCCAATCACCAAGAGAAAGCCCTAAACCTAGAGGATATGTCTCAATGTGTCTTGCAATCTAAATTACAAAGTTTGTTCAAATGAGATTTTTCTTATTTTTTCCAGATCTATAAGGTATCATCAGAGATAGGTGTCAACTTCAGTGGGTCTAAAGTTCCACTAATTTTCGTTTTATCAACCTTGGTGGAGCTAATTTCAAGTGTTGCATAATTGTTCAAAGTTTTGTTCTTTCCAGAATAGAAGTTCTTGTAAAAGTAGATGTCATTTTTGGAGGGTTTGTGCCCTTCTCGGACACCAACCCCACACAATAGTCAATGATCTCAATTTAAAATTGAAGCATGATAATGGAGCATGTGTAAAGGAGGAGAGATTCTAGGGATCACGGTACTTGGTAGATCAATTAAGTCCAAGAAGAAGCAAATGATGCAAACATTTCATAAGAGCAATTATGCACATATAAGAAAGGTCAAAATCGTTTAGAAATTTAGTCATATCAGGATAATGGTAAAGGTCAGAAATCACACTTTGTAAACCATCCCAGGGCAAAGGGATCATATTCTAGAGTTTCAAGATTAGATTTAACAAATCACATGGGTATGGATGTTGATTGTAAAGGAAATGACACTTGATTTGCGCTTCGACCTGAAGTATCCCCAACAACAGAGCACAACCCACCGTCGGAGAGACTCACGCAACTGCTTCGCCTACCACCGACCACCCTATTCTTGTAAGTCCCGAGGCCTTAGAAGCGTCATCCCATGCCAACCCGGGGACTTCCTAGGAGGTCACCCATCCTGATACTACTCTCTCCCTAGCACACTTAACTTCAAAGTTCTTTGTCCTCACTTGAACCCTGAAAAGGAAAAACTCCCGTTGACATGGGTAACACATAATCCTTATAAAAGATTACAAATCTGAGGTGTTACACTTCCAAGGCAACGACGGAACCAACAATGCCGGAACCCAAAGTCCCCACCAACGCCACACACAAGATGACATTTGCAGTTTCTTGAGGACCTCCAAAACGAGGAAAGATCCCAATCTCAATGGAGTCTCCCGCCACAACATCTCCCACCAATTGTGACTCTCTCACTCGAACACATCGGAAGCACCATTGCTAGCGAACAACTCCCCCGCCACCCATGTGACCCATCTCGTTTAGGCAGTCAAAGCTTTTGGTGTATTTTTGTATGAGAATAGAAATAAAGGATGAAGAATCCATAAACCATCTAGATTTGAGAGGATTTTGGGTGATTTGAGGTGGCGGCACCAAGTCAAGGGTTAGGGTTCAGGAGCGTTTTCCTATTTTGAAATAAGGGTCTCTAAAGAAATGTCAAAGATGCACAAATTTTATCATTACTTACTACTTTCATTGTGTAATTTCAATAAATTTATATAAAAAATTAATTTCAAAATTTACAAATCCATAAACACTAATTTTGAAAATTTTAACACAAACAAGGAGAGATATAAAGATAATATTGCATTTTCTTATTGAAAGATTTGTGTGCAAATTTGGGTGAAGTTGTGTTTATTTTAGTATTTTTTAGGACTATACATAGTAAATCATATATAAAAACAATTATTATTATTTTAATGAAAAATACTTAAATTTTTTGGAATTTTTTTGAAGAAAGATTAACAAAAATGTTGATTTTTTGTAAAAAAAAATTAGATTTTTTTTTAACTCCCAGTGGGGCTACACTCTCACTGGACCCCACATAGGTCCTCCTCTGGTGATTATAGTTGTAAGAGAAATGTAGCTTTTTGATAGAAAACTACTTCTATAGATTTCGGATAATCTGCATAATAAAATTCAACCTTTTATTCTTACAAAGTACTTATTTGTATAGATTTTTTTTCTCACCAAACACACTTTTTAGTTAATTAAAGAAGTCTATAAGAGTGAGATTCAAGTAGGGCTGAGCATCGATTCAAAACCGAACCGAAAAAACCGAACTGAATATACTCGGTTTTTTTCCGGTTCGGTTCAGTTTTAAACCGAATTGAATCAATTTTTAATATTAAATGGTGTGTTGCGTACCTTGTCACTCAAAAGAAAACATTTCCACAAGTATATATATTTTGCAATCCAAAATATACAAAGCTTACAAAAAAAAAAAATTAATACATATAAATTAGATCTATTTCAACAATCAATTACATGTTAAGAGATTAAGCAAATTATGAGAAGTATTAATTGAAAAATGGAGAAATGAAGTGTTGTTCGGGACGAGATTGAGAGAGATGAAGTGAAGTGGGAGGTTGGCTAGGTGCGGTGCACAAACCAAAAGAGAATTGGAGTAGAAAATAAGGGTTTAGTGTATTTGTATAAAATAATCGGTTTAAACCGAACCGAAAATTTAAAACATGTAAATCGAAAACCGAACCGAAAAAACTCGATTTGGTTTCGGTTCGGTCCAAAATTTCAGTTTACCCAAACCGTGCTCGGTCCTAGATTCAAGTACAATAATGATTTGGGTGAATAGTAGCCAATGAGATTCAAGTGTATTGAATATTGATTGTATGTGGTTAAATATTATAGATATAAAAAAGAATTAGGGTGGCGGGCTGATTCCCTAATCCAAGGAAAGAGAAACTTTGAATTATTAGCCAATGAGGTTCAAGTGTATTGAATATGAAATGTGTATATTAAGTATTTTTTTAATGACATAGAAAGGTAACAAAAGTTAGAGGTGTTATACATTCCATTCATGAGTAGGTGTAATGAAGGAAGAAACTGTAATATGTGGATCAATAGAATTATTGAAGTAAGTAAGAAGATTACCTTTTGGGAGCCAATAATCAGACCAAAATTTAAACTTATTGCAATTCCTAATTTTCCAGCATAGACCTTGGTGAAACTGATCTCGAAGATGAAGAAACTTGGAGAACTGCCATGACTGTTTAGACTTTTTTTTGTAAGAGAATAGGTCCATGGAGCCAAGGTATTTTTCAGTAATAAATCGACTCCAAAGAGAATCACGGTGAGTTAATAATTTCATTTGTTAGGCTTTATTCATATCACTTGCTTTGTAAAGGCCTAAACCCTCGGAAGACTTAGGAGTGCATATGTTATCCCAGCTAATAAGAGAGCGATAATGAGGGCTTGGCTTGTTCCAAAAAAAATGTTTATTAATTTTGTCAATGTCATTACAAAGATAAGAAGGAAGCAGACAATTCTGCATTAAGTAATTAACTTTATATAATAAATTGGATTGAGTGAGTACCAAACGTCCAACTTGAGATAAAGAATTGACTTTCCACTTAGATAGCTGTTTTTTTAGACTGGTCAAAGAGTAGTCAAAATTTTCTTTTTTAACGCGTCCTCTAACAATTGGGATGCCAATGTATTTTTCCATCGAAGTGGTGACCTGGATATTAAGAATAGAAGCAAGGGACACTTGGTGTGCTGTAGAAATATTGAAAGAGGTCTGAAATGAGGTTTTATGTAAGTTAATAAATAAACCTGAGGTACGGCTGAAATTTTCAAGGATTCGTTGAATGTATAACATATTTTTTTGCGATTCATTAGCGAAGATGAGTGTATCATCTGCAAAAGTAAAAGATGGGATACAAGTTTTATTATGAGTGAGTTGAATACCCACTCTACGATTTCGCTGTCTTGATTGAATGATACGTGTTCGAGAAAGAAATTCCAATTGCAATAATGAAAATAAAAAGAGCAATTGTAACCGAAAAATAACCTTAACTGATATTTCTCATACCGTTAACCAATTGATTTTATTTTATTTTAGGTCTGAAACCAATTGATATTTCTCGTACCGCTAGACCAACGAAACATCGGTGAAAAAAGTAAGCTAAATTGCATGTTGTAAGTCGGTCGATCCATATAGTATTTGAAGAATCATTTTATTGATTATAGGCCCCGCCTGCACTAGCCTTATGGCAATACTGCACGTAATCGTCAATTTTCGTTTCCCTTTTGCACGTGGACAATTAAATTAACGAATTGAAAACGTGTAAGTTTATTTTCATTATTATATGTTTTCGTGTTAGGTATGGATTTAGTTAGTAAAATTCAAAATAAAATATTATTAATTATTTATAAAAATTAATCTAGTAAGTTATAAGTTTAGTCTCTTAAAGCATATGATGATAAATTTTTAATATGACTAGAATTGATAATATTTACACGAATTTGTATATAAAAATGAAAAATAAATTAGGAATTTTTATAAATAATTAAAAAAAATCTTATAAGTTTAAATTAATTAATGAGAACGTTAATTATGTATAATTTATTAAAAGATAAAAAGTTAGTTAAATTATATCACAAATTTATTTTAAATATTTTTTATATATATTATCACTTTTGCATCATGAATCATATATTATAAATTATGTTCAACTGCATGTTACAAATTATATAATTAGTTTCAGTATTAAAACTATAAAAAGATCACGTGAGGATGGGTTATTAGGATAGGAATGAGGATAAATCGCAACCGTTCATTCTTTTCCCTCTCCATCTAATCGCAGCCGTTCGTTCGTTCTTTTCTCTTTTCGTTCGATTTTTTCCCTGTTCGCTCGCTCGATAAAACAGAATTGAGGCTGCTCGCTGGTTTGTTTTTCCTTGTTCACTCTCTTCTTCGTGGTAATTTGTTCTTCTTCGTGATAAAACTAATTGTTCTCTCCACAAACTAATCCGTTCGATCGTTCTATCGGCCGATCGTTTCCGTCTTGCCGCCGGTGTGCTTTCTCTTCTTCGTGTTTGCTGTTTTCGTTTTATTCTCGTCGTTCTTAGTCGACATGGTTACTCCCTCTACTGATTCAGGTACAAATCTGTAATTTGTTGTTGATTTGTTTGTTGTTTAGGTATTTAGGCATTTAGGTATGTGCGTTTCAACAAAATTTCTCTGATTTTGGGATTTCGGTACGTGCTTGGTTGAATTTTAGGTATGTGCTTGGTTGAATTTCTCAGTTTTTGGGATTTAGGTATGTGCTTGGTTGAATTTTAGGTATTGCAATTTAATCAAATTTAAAATTCACTAAATTCAGTGCCTCATGCACTTTCTTACTAGTTCATGCATTTTGTCAACTGGTGCATGCACCTTTTTTCTTTATTCCATGCACTTTATCTCAGTCAGTGATGCACATAACCTAACCATTGTTGATTGTGTGACTATTGCATAGAACTAACTACCTCATGCACTTTACTCCATTTGTTCATGCACCTTTATTCATTGGGTCATGCACATTCTTCCAGTCAATCATGCACTTATAAGCTCATACACTTTACTCCATTGGTTTATGCACCTTTATTCATTGGGTCATGCACTTTCTTCCCGTCAGTCATGCACTTATAAGCTCATGCTCTATTATTAATTTTACTCTTTCATGCACTTGCTTCCCGTCAGTCATGCACCTTTATTCACTCTTTCATGCACCTTTATTCATTGGGCCATGCACTTTCGTCCAATCAGTCATGCAATTATTAGCTCATGCTCTATTATTAATTCCACTCTTTCTTTTGTCAGGAGATGAACATCAAATGAAGCTATTATATCTGTTTCCCCAAGCATTACCGCTGAATATATTATTCATGAGTGCAATGATGCATTGAAGCCGTATATTGGGCAGCTTTTCCCGACTCTTAATGACGCTATCGCCTTTTACGAAGCTTATACAGCGGCATGTGGTTTTACTGTTCGTGTTTGTTCTACCAAGAAAAACAAGGATGTACCGCCGACTGTTATTTGGAAGCACCTTTGTTGTAACAGAGAAGGATACAAAGTTGTATCTCCATATTCTGAGTTCAACCAGGCTGTCGCGACAGATGGAGATGTTGTGAAAATGAGGAGAATATCTAATAGATGTGGCTGTGAAGCTAAGTGTTGGCTCAAGTACGAAGGTAATGATGGTTACCGTGTTACAAAATTGGAGTATGGTCATACACATGCTATGTTGGAGTTGTCTCATATGGTTTTCTCAAAAGGGAACATGCAAGTGACTCCATTTCATCAAGAAATCATGATGAACTGTATTAAATCCAATATTGGTGTCACTAAGAGTTACAAAGTGTACAAGAATCTAGTGGGTTCATATGCTAACGTAGGCGCCACTGTTGTTGACTTCAAGAACTTTATGAGGGGTTTGAACTCATACATGGAAGGCAGTGACGCTCAAATGGTCATCAATGACTTTTTGAAGAAGAACGAATGTTGTAATGCATATTACTTTGACTATGACGTAAACAAGGAGGGCCAACTATGCCGTTTGTTTTGGTGTGATCCTATCAATCAGAAGAGTTTCTCTTATTTCGGTGATGTAGTGTCGGCTGATTCTACATACCAATTGATTAGGTAATTTTATTTTCACGCATTTACTTATATAATCTGATTTATGTTTTTCAAATGGTTTTCCCATGTACCTTGAGTAACTCATGCACTTATAATGAGTAAGTCATGCACCTATACTCATCAACTCATGCACTTATAATGAGTAATGCATGCACTTATAATGAGTAACTCATGCACCTATACCTAGTAACTCATGCACATATAGTCAGTCACTCATGCACCTTTACTGATTCACTCATGCACTAACATGCTCAAACTCTTACACCCCATATTGCAGATATAATATGGTGTTCATACCATTTACTGGAGTGGACAATCATAAGAGGTCTATTACATTTGCTGCTGCTTTGCTTTTGCATGAAGACATTGAGTCTTATGTGTGGTTATTTGAGAATTTCAAGAAGGCGATGGGCCATGAACCTCATGTCATTATAACTAATCAAGCTACATCTGTCAAGGCTGCTGTTGAACGAGTGTTTACTCATTCTGTCCACCGGTTGTGCATGTGGCATATAATGATGAAGGTTGCTAACAAGGTTAAGTTCTCTCCAAATAAAAATCATTCTATCATTGATTCGTTCCAAAAGAAGTTCAAGAAGATTGTTTGGAGTGACGAACTCACTCCAATTGAGTTTGAAAATGAGTGGTTCTCGGTTCTTGAAGAATTTGGTTTCCAAGGACATGAGTGGCTAGGAGTAATGTTTGAACTACAGTGTTATTGGATCCCTACATTTTTTCATGATGTGAGAATGTCGTCCCTACTGAGGACGACATCAAGGTTTGAGAGTCAAAACAGTTTTTTTTGGAAATTTCATAGGGTCTCAATCAAGCCTAGTGGTGTTCATGATGCAGTATAGCAGTGCAATTGAATCGCAGCGGCATAATCAGAAGAAGTGTGATATGGATTCCACTACCTGCACTCCACGGATGAAGACGCCTTACCAGTTTGAAAAGAACCTAGCAGCTATTTACACTATCAATGCATTTTATGATGTCCAGGAGGCGTTTGTTAGTGGTACGTATCATTGAAGCCTTGATGAACTAAAAAAAGATGCTGATATCCATCACTTTAAGGTTAAAGACGAATTTGGCAGAATCTGTATTGTTCAGAAACTGGTTGCAAGTAATGAGTATCATTGTTCTTGCAATAACTTTCTCACTATGGGCTTTCCTTGCCGACATATTTTCTTTGCTTTAAAGAATACTCATGCAACTGTCTTGCCTCTTACCCTCATCAACACTCGCTGGACGAAGCAAGCGATTCTACAACCAATTTTTGAAGTGGATGGTGCAGTGTATGATGCGAGTGTTCAAATTGATGAAAAGAAGAGGCTGTTGGCTGAAGTGATGACAGAAATGTACTCTTGTGTCGACATTGTTGGTGATGACATGGACAAATTGAAAGACTTTTTAGCTATTTTAAAGGAACAAAAGGCTGCACTCACAAGGTCACAAGTAGTTGATCCTTCTGCCTCAACATCAGCTAGCAACTATAAGTTTGAGAAATTTGTAGGCCCGTTACCGGATCAAGTGAATGTCCATCCTCCCGAAATGGCAAAGAACAATTTCAGGAAGATGCGCATTAGAAGCGGCCAAGAGGTTGGAATCGAAAATTCCAGGAAGAAGACAAGATTATGTACTCTTTGTAAAAGGTCGGGACATAACATCACGACTTGTCCTCAATATGTTAATTAGGTGTTTTTAAATTTTATATGTATTCAGATATTAAGAAATGCACTTATGTATACTCACTCATGCACCAAAATACAGTGACTCATGCACTTTTCACTAATTCACGACTTGTCCTCAATATGTTAATTAGGTGTTTCAAATTTTATATGTATTCAGATATTAAGAAATGCACTTATATATACTCACTCAAGCACCAAAATACAGTGACTCATGCACTTTTCACATAGTACTCATGCACCAAAATCACCAATTTTGTTCCATGTTCCAACACATAATAACTCATGCACTTTTACATATCAACTCATGCACCAACAAACAATGACTCATGCACTCTCCACATATCAACTCGTGCACTTTTACATATTAACTCATGCACCAACATACTACAGATTTATTTATTTTCTTTTTCGGAAGGAGAGAGGGAGGGGTAAGGAGAGAGAGAGGTATGAGAGAGAGAAATGAGAAACTGTCAGATGCGTCGGTTCGACTTCCCTCCGTTTTGCTCCTCTTTAAATACTCCTCCCTCTTCATGCACTTTTATAAATCAACTCATGCAGCAACAAACAATGACTCATGCACTTTCCACATACTACTCATGCACCAAAATCACTATTATGTTCCAAGTTCCAACACATTAACTCATGCACTTTTTACAAATCAACTCATACACCAACACATAATAACTCATGCACTTTCCACATACTACCCATGCACCAATACAAAATCACTAATTCTGTTCCAAGTTCTAACAAATAATAACTCATGCATTTTTGCATATTAACTCATGCACCTACTGTTTCTTTTCACAAAAACTCATATACTTACAAATACCTACTGTTTCCTGAAAACATCCAAACCAAATTCCTACAACCATTACCTAAACTGTTCACTAGATTAGCCAAATTACATTGAAACATTCTTTTTCCCACACCCACGCCCACGACCACGCACAACTGCTACATTTCCAACTTTTTTCTCTTGAATAATTTGTTCAACTCTGGCCTTCCTTTCATTAAACTCGCTGGTTAGGAGGCCATAACAATACTTGATCCTAAGCTTTGCCAACTGGCGTTTGTCTCCCGTATTCAGTTTAGAATTCCAGCTTGACAGTCCATTGCCCATATATGTCTCCATGTGTCTTAGTAGAAAGACCCCACAGTCAACTTTGTTTTTTGCATCCCTCCATTTCATTTGCAGCCTTTCACATGGGACATTTGCAATGTCTTCAATTGCTTTAGCTTTGGCTTCCATATCATTATTCATGAAGAAACTGACCATCATATGTCTTTGCACAAATAAAGCAGTTAAATTCTATCACATTTCTGTATATCAAAACCTTTAATTATTATAAAATCATTATACTCAATGTCTACTCACCAGAGTAGATGGTACTTTTCCATACTTGTCATCGCTCCCACTTGATGAGTTGTCTATGATATGAAAACTTGGGTTCTTGACATTTATTGCAATCAAATAGTAATGCCCATGGTTAATAATTGGGCAAAAGAACTGTACAAGTAAAAGAAAAACAGATTGTAAGTTATCTAATAACAACATGGACTTACTCATGCACATTAATGCAGTTATCATGCACATATATCCACCCCCTCATGCACTCACAACTATTCCTTCAAATTAACTCACTGATTCACCTAGAAACAATAGTTCATGCACTCTACAAACAATAATTCATGCACCTACAAGCATTGGTCCATGCACTTTTGAGCACTGTCTCATGCACCGACATACAAAACACTGTCTCATGCACCAACGTACAATCACACAATCACTCATGAACTTTAACCTACTAACTCATGCACCAATAAAAAAAACCTCATGCAGTTTGATAAACATACTCATGTACCAACATACAAAACACTGTCTCATGCACCAACATACAATCACACAATCACTCATGAACTTTAACCTACTAACTCATGCACCAATAATAAAAACCTCATGCAGTTTGATAAACATACTCATACACCAATAAAAGCTGAGTGTAAGATAATTACCACATCAACATTTTTAATTGTGTAGTTTTTGTTCTTAAAACCCTTGACATCAGCAAATGTTTCTAGCACTGTATATGTGAATAGGCTAGATTTCTCCTCCATTGTGTATAATGTGTCCTCACAAGCAAAAGTCTGCGAATACAAAAAAATGGAAATTAATAAATTAGAGCACCAATTAACATAATATTGTTGCAAAACTGTGACTTACCATAGCTATTGACGGTAGAAAGAATCTCAACGGTGACATACGACCCCTATATGCTTCATTTTCATTTAACATGACCGTAAAAGCATCAATTAATAGACTGTCTACTTGAGCATTTTCAGCCAATGTAATCAAGTCCTTTTTCTTAAGAGTGGTATCTTCCATTCGGAAAACATCTTCACTGCAACAAAAATAAAATAAAATCAATTCGTAAACTAGCTACATGTTATTAAATGTTATAACCAAATTCATATAATTAAATATGTACTTACTTTTCCCCTCCTTCTTCAACAGTTATCCAATTGTAAATGATCATCTCATCGGTTGTTGTTCTTTCTGAAATATTTACTTCTCTCTCTTTAAATGGCGAAATTGTGTTTTCAGAAGGAAAAATGTTCCTTTTCTCTGCTGGTGTAGCTTCAGCTATACCTTTTGGATCAGAACTGCACACAAATTTCACCTGACAAATCCCACATTCACAAGTTTTTTAATTAGGAAATTTTTTAAAATCGATACCACTTAGTTAGACAATGAATAATTCACATATAAACATCTTGTTTTCTATACCTTTTTTGGTTGCTTATTTACATTATCCTCTTGCACTTTTTGCTTGGTGATGTTCTCCTACAACACATACACAAAAAAAAAAGTTATTAACAGAAGCACCAAAAAGCATTCATTCATGCACTCACAGTTATTAACAAATATTCATTCACTCATGGATTCATTGATGCACCAATAATTATTCATTCATGCACTAATATTCATTGACTCATGCACCCACAGTCTTTTGTTTTACAATATCTTCAGCATCATCCTTGTGCTCTTGAGCTACAATTTCTTCCATCCCTTTGTCTGTCCCCATCCCTTCCTTGTCAGCAACTTCCTTGTCAGCAACGTGATCCTTCTCGCTCTCTTTCTCTTGATCTACATCCTGTTGTTGTACACTCTCTCCAGCCTCCTTGTCAGCAACTTCCTTGTCAGCCTCCTTGTCTTTGTCAGCAACGGCATCCTTCTCCGTCTCCTCTGTGTCTCTTTCACTTTTGTTATCCTTTTCCTTGTCAACAACTTCCTTCACAACAACAGCCTCCAATTGGTGTTCCAATTCCACCTTAAAAAAATAGTATTTTTGTTAACTATATTACATGTAACCTAAAAACATATTTACTCATGCACTCAGTGGCCTTTAATAATGCACTCATATTCTCTGACTCATGCACACATATATATTCATGCATCTAGGACCAAATTCACTTTTGTTATCCTTTTCAGTCATGCACCTATATAAATAGGCTCATGCATCTACACTATCCTCAACAATAATTTTAAAGGTGATTTACCTGTATTGGTGATAGGCCCAAGTCAAAACTAGGGATTTCTGGACCCATCTGCAATAATAAAGAAAAAGCATCAGTATCATACACTAAAGCTTAATGTCATTCATGAAGAATCATGTACCAAATAATTTCGTAGAGTCACTTACCCCCCTATTTTCTGCCTACTCTGTATCTCTTTCTTTGCTGTCCTTGTCCTTACCCTCCTTGTGCTTCTCAACAAAATCCTCCACAACCACTTCTCTACCAACGTCCTTCTCAACAACGTCTTCCCCAGCCACTTCTCCAGCAATGACCTTGTCAGAAACCACCACTTCTTCATCATCCTCCATGTTGACAACATTCTCAACCTCCTCTTCTTGCACATCATTCTCAACATTTTCTTTTGTGATTGTATGAATAAGATCTGAAAATCCGGGAATAAACATGTTCACGTTGTGTTCTTTCTGTTCAGTAATTGTTTTCTCAACCTCCTCCATACATTTCATAGCTAAATCCCAGAACTCAGTGTCTTGGGTTGCTTGTTCCTCAAACACCTCATCTTCAATCGTTGAGGTAAGCTTTACGTTGATAATTTTTTCAGCCTGGTTGTTGACTGTCTGCAAGACATTGTTTCTCTTCAGTTGTGGCGGGATTTGCTTCTTCTTCATTAAAACAGCTCGTACACTGCGAGCCATGCCTTCTATCTCCTTTAAGTATTCCTCCATAAAAGCCTTCATCTGCTCGTCTGTTTCAACGACATTTGCCGGTTGAGTTGGAACTTCAAGCTCTGCTTCTTCAGCTTCATTCACCTCCCTGCTCGCGCTTGCCTCTACATGGTCAGTGAAGATTGGTCTACCCAGAAAAAATCCATTCCCGAAACCACCATGTAGGATCTCCTGATCCTCCCTATCCTTCAACATCCTGGTGGCCCAGTTCCTGATTATCGGGAATTTTCTCTGGACATTTAGACCTTTCCACTTCAGTCTGTCCACGTAAATCAATTGGAAAACATAATTCAAAAAGAAATTAGTCATAGAATACTTGTAAAGCAAACACATATATTACTAGATAATGATTGACTCATGCACTCAGTGGCCCTTACTAATGCACTCATATTCTCTGACTCATGCACACAAATATATTCATGCATCTAGAAACAAATTTACTTATGCACTCATTAGATTATGCACATATAAACACTTACTCATGCACCAATCCATTTTAAGTCATGCACCCGTACAAATAGGCTCATGTATCTACACACTACTAACTCTAGCACCTACATACACAGACCAAGGCACATAGACATATAGTTACTCATGCACCATCACAAACTAAGTCATGCACCTAGAAACACTTACTCATGCACTCATATTCTCTGACTCATGCACACAGATATATTATATCATGCATCCAGGAGCAAATTCACTTATGCACCAACGTGTATAAGATTATGCACCTATAAATACTGTCTCATGCACCAATTCATTTCCAGTCATGCACATATACAAATAGGCTCATGCATCTACACACTCTTAACCCTTGCACCTACACACATAATTACTCATGCACTAACACACACTAAGTGATGCACCAACACTCTTTTCAGTCATGCATCTACACACATTAACTCATGCAGTTATCAAAACATCAAAATGGGAATATTTACCTGTAGTAGAAGCAAGCTGCCATTGAAAGTCTTTTGTTGTTTATTTGCCCATGCAACAGAGCAATTGATAAGTGCCTTGTACAGGAAAGAGCTCCAATTGAAGTTCCTTATTTCAGTCCAGTAATTGAAGAATCTTCAGGTTTATTTTCCCACTGGAATAAGATTCAACAATTGTGTTGACAAACAACAGAATGAAATATCTCTTAAACCAAATCCCTCCATCATACTGTTTCATTTTCTTCAAGATGTCGGTGGCCATCAAATTCCTGATATCCTTCCCCTTAAAATCATCCTTCAGTCTCTGCAGAACCTCCTCATTTGTGAGTGATTTAGGTAAGTCAATCTCAACCTCTCCCTTTGGAATGCCAAGATAATCATGGCCATCAATATCGGTAATAGGTATCTTCCTCCCATCAGTAAGTTTTATTGTAGAATTGAGAGGGTGAAACCTACTGCAGACATAATGGCCTAGCCTCATAGGCATGTCTTTTATATCCTAGTGGACAACACTTTCAAAGCCGATTTCCATTAGAGCATTTCTCTGGTTGGGTGTGAAATCAGATTGGGAAAGCACGTAGGTGGAAATAACAGAGGGGGATGTTCTACACACCAGCATTGTGTAGTCCTTCCTCAGTTCTAGAATTCCCATTTTGTTCCCCAGCTTTGGGATCTTGGATTCTAAGACAAACACATTCTCCACCTTCTCTTTATCCCCCCTCACCTGTGTCTTTGTTTTCTTTTGCTTCTTCTCCTCATCAACCTCCATCCTGGCCTTCCCTTTTATGTCTGTAGCAGCCTTTTTAGCAGCAGACTTCCTTTCTTCTGTTGCTTTCCTCTCTATCTTCAAAAACATCTCAGCAATAGGTACATCCTTACTATCGCTGTGATCTTCATCCAAGACCCTTGGCCTTTTTGATTTTTAAGGGCCTTTTCCCTGGGTCTTTCTTCTCTTCCCTGTGTTCAAAACTCAAAGGCATTAGATATTGACTAACAAATCCATGGTGATTAAAATTTAAAGAGATATGATGAGCATTAGCTTACCAGCCAGAGGAGTGGGAGGGGGTGCATTTCCATGTATTGTCGCTGGTTGCACATTTTGTTGGTCTTCACTGTCTGTTAATTCACGATGCACAAGAATTTGTTCATGCACACATTTTTAAACACAAGCACAAGCACTTATTCATGCACCTTTGCAAACATACTTATGCATGAGTGCTTGTTTATTGGTGCATAAGTGTGTTTGTAAAGCTGCACATATAAGTGTTTTTGCTTGTGACTATACTGTTAAAGTGCATGAGTGATTGTTTATTGGTGTACAAACATACTCATGCACCAACAACTAATTACTCATGCAATATCAGATATTAAGTCATGCACTAACATACCAACTCATGCACCAACAAGAAATTACAGAGAAATAACTCATGCACCAATAAGAATTAACTCATGCACTTTAGTTATTTTTTACTCATGCATTTGTATTTCTACTTGACTGATGCATTTATATTTCTATTTGACTTACCAGTGTCTACATATTTTTGTGATCTTGTTACTCTTTTTGTTATTGATGGTGATGGCGAAGTTGTATTTGTTGTAACTGGATCTAGTTGTTTTGTTTTAGCTTGAGATCTGGATTTCTTTTGAGTTTTGCTTTGTGATGTAAGCTGGACTGGTGTTTGACTAATGATTAATGTACCATATCTTAACTCCTTGAATATATGGGGTGGATTTTTGTCATCACCATGCTTCCTTTTTCCTACATATTATACACATATATCATTCATAATGGACAGTATTATTCACATAACCACAAGTTAGGCTCATGCATCTACACACTCTTAACTGAAGCACCTGCATACAAACACGAAGGCACATATACATATAGTTACTCATACACCATCACAAACTAAGTCATGCACCTAGATACACTTACTCATGCACTCACATACACATATTCTCTGACTCATGCACACAGAAATATTCATTCATGCATCAATCCATTTTCAGTCATGCACCTATACAAATAGGCTCATGCATCTACACACTCTTAACCCTTGCATCTACACACTATGAGTGCATGAGTAAGTGTTTCTATGTGCATGACTTACTGTGTGTTGGTGCATGAGTAACTATGTGTGTCATGCATATAGAAACACTTACTCATGCACTCATATTCTCTGACTCATGCACACAGATATATTCATGCATCTAGATTCAAATTTACTTATGCACCAACGTTCATTAGCTGATGCACCTATAAACACTTACTCATGCACCAATTCGTTTTCAGTCATGCACTTCTATAAATAGGCTCATGAACTCTTGCATCTACACACATAGTTACTCATACACCATCACACACTAAGTCATGCACCTACAAACACTTACTCATGCACCAACACTCTTCAGCCATGCATCTACACACACATGTTAGAGCAAAAGCAGCGAGTCATGCACTTTTTACTGATCTATTATGCATAGACTTATATCCAGTCACATATATAGAAGCAAGTTCAAATCAGAGTATGTATTTAGTGAGAAATCTCTACATCTACCTTTTGCGATTATGTATTTAGTGAGAAATATCTACATCTACCTTTTCATACTGTATAAAATGCATACCGAAAATATACCTTGTGTTCCACTTGCTATCTTTGACCTCATTTTGTTCTTCTTTTGCTGTTGATTCTTCGTATTTCTGTGTTCTAGTTTGTTGCCGAAATCGCGACGATTCTTCTTCTTTCTGTTGATTCGGTGGAAATCGCCTTTTCTAGGGTTTCGAATCGCTGGAAATCGCTCGATTTGAGAAAGTGAAAGAGAGAATCGAGAAGAGAGCAAGAGAGCGAACACAAGGTATATCTTGAGAGCAAGAGAGCGAAGAAGAACGGTTTGATTTCAGGGATTGAAGGAGAGAATCGAAAAGCAAGAGAGCGAACAATTGTTTTAGGAGTCCGCTAATTTTCAATCCTCAAAACATTGATTTCGCACGCGCGGGCCCACCTCAACTTCTGGCCTTTGGATGGACTTCATCCATAGGATGGAGTTCATCCTTATTCCTTCTCTAAGAGGCCTTCTTCACCGGAATTTCACCCAGAAGTAACATAACAAATAAGCTAAAAATATATTATAAATAATTTTATTTACAAATAAGAGAAAACTAATAGGTAAAAAGATATAACTAATATTTTAGAAGATAATATTTGTATACTTAAAGTTAAGTTACTTGTATACTTAAGTTAAGTTATTTTAGGTAACAAGATAAATGGATAAAAAAAGAGAATATAAAAATATCAAAATTAAGATATTTAAAATTATAATTGTACATCGAATTTGTCTACCTAGCATAACCATAATTATTATATTAATATAATATGTATATATATAGATACATAGATATTTATAAATGCATTTTTTTGTTGCGTCCGAATATAATGCAGAACACTATTATTAATTGTAACCATATTTGAAATGTTATTTAATCTTTCTTATATATCACATATCCTTTTATCACAGTATAAAATTAAGATAAGATTATCATGGATAATTTAACTCGAATTCGGGCTTTATATAAATCAAAAATAAATTCAGAATTAGGGGAGATATATAGTTCACAGGAAACACCCGCGGTTTTTCTTCCTTGTCTTCAGCTTCTTCCTCTCTTTTCTGTTCTCATCCTTCTATGGAATTCAAAGTCGACGGCACTTGAATTTTTAAATCTCAATTCAAACAACTTTGGGTCAATCATTTCGCTTCGCTCTCCTTCAATAAACAAATATAATAATATTTCGTCAACCTTTTGACTCAAACTTTACTCGTCCACAGCTTTCGATTAATTTATTCCTTTTTCTTCCTTTAAATTCGATTTTATTGTCCACGTTTGTATAAATTCGTCGCGTACTCGATTCGTTTCCCTTTCACCGGTTCCAAACTCAATAACAATCAGATTCGTCCCAATTCCACTTTTTAGGGCTAATTTCGTGGCGCTGTTTAGTTCGGCGGGAGTCGAATCTTATCATTAATTTCGAGCACTCAAGCAATTTGTGGAAAAGGATTCAGTATTTGCGATTTGGGAAAAAACACGGAGTTGTACAGGAGTAGAAGGGATGAACACGGAAGGGATGTTTAGGGCTGACAAAATAGATCTGAAGAGCTTGGATTTGCAGCTGGAGAAGCAGCTGCACAAGGTGTGGTCCAAAGCAGCAGCAGAAGAGACGAAGAAGAGGCCGAAGGAGGAGTGGGAGATTGAATTGGGTTGCTTAGAGCTCAGATATGTTATCGCCCATGGAACATATGGAACTGTGTACCGTGGAACCTATGGCGCCAAGGATGTTGCTGGTACTTCACTTTCCCTTTCCTTATATGATGATGATGAAATGTTCTTATACTTTTGGGGTTGTTAATTGCTATAGTTTTCTGATGTTGGGGTTTCTTAGGTGCTGTGTTGAGTTTTTATGAATACGGTATGAACAATAATCCCCATTAACCAGGAACAACTGAATGTAATCAATGTATTGCAAGTCTTTTGGATGCATAGGATTTAATGAAAACTTCTATATGTACAATGTTCTGAGAAAAAAAGTTGAATTTTTAACTTACGAGGCTCCCCACAAATTTGGTAATGGTATTTGCTGGTCATTATTTTTCTGTATGCAAGGAATGTGATTTGAGTGTTATTTATTGAGTTGGCAATCTTTATTCTTGACTGTTGCAGTGAAGGTTTTGGATTGGGGAGAGGATGGTATGATTACTGCTGCAGAAGCTGCTGCTTTGCGCTCATCATTCCGGCAAGAAGTTGCTGTTTGGCATAAGCTTGACCACCCAAATATTACCAAAGTAATGCATCCGATTTTTCGATTCAAGTACTTAGTTATTCATGGGAGGACTAAGAATCTTATACTTGCTGCTTCATCTTGTTGTTTCACTTCTCCAAATCTTTTACCATCATGTGTGTACACGCATGTGGCAACTAATGCTGTTTTTCCTCTGTTTTGTTTATAACTAATCATATAGCAGACAATATTTACTTCTCGTCGATTTGGTTGATTTGTAAGTGTAACTAATGATGTTTACTCATTTTGACTTCTTTTTTTAGTTTATTGGTGCTTCCATGGGTACTTCGAATCTCAAAATACCTTCACAAAGTTCTTCAAGCGATGGTCCAAGTGCTCTTCCTACGAAAGCTTGTTGTGTGATCGTGGAGTATCTGCCTGGAGGAACACTCAAAAAGTTCCTGATACGTAATAGGAGGAAGAAACTTGCCTTCAAAACTGTGATTCAAGTTTCTTTAGACATGTCCAGAGGGTACGCGGTGTAACTTTGATCAAAGAGATGTGAACTATTTAATTTGGTACTCGTAGATTAAAGTATTTTATCAAAATCTTTTGCAGGTTAGACTATTTGCATTCAAAGAAGATCGTCCATCGTGATGTTAAGACAGAAAATATGTTGCTAGACTCGCAGAGAAATTTGAAAATTGCTGATTTTGGTGTCGCTCGTGTAGAGGCTCAAAATCCAAAGGATATGACTGGAGAAACGGGTACCCTTGGCTACATGGCCCCTGAGGTAATTCTACATTTTCTTAAAATGGATAATTTTCATACACAAGTTCAATGGTTTTTGTGATAATTTTGTGGCTTAGGCACTTGTTAAGTATTCTGTAACAAAAAAATTGTATGTTTTGATGTTCTGTAATTTAACGCACTTGTCTCTTTTGGTAACTCACATAGGTCCTTGATGGAAAGCCGTACAATCATAAATGTGACGTATACAGCTTCGGTATCTGCCTTTGGGAGATATACTGTTGCGATATGCCATATGCCGATCTAAGCTTTGCTGAAGTATCATCAGCCGTTGTGCAGCAGGTCGGTTTATTTTACAAAACATTACTCCTTTTGGTACTTAGAATATAGTACATGGAGCTTGCTTAATTTCTGATGCAAAAAGAAGACAGACAGTAAAGCAAATATCTTTCCTTTTTACGTGCTCTAAGAACCGTTCCAACGTTCACAAGATTGATTCTAGTTTTACAGCATGGACTTATTCATAGCCTAACCAAACTATCATGATTTATGGTATGACAGAACTTACGACCACAAATTCCAAAATGCTGCCCGCATTCTCTAGCAAACATTATGAAGCGATGCTGGGACGCTCAGCCAGAAAAACGCCCCGATATGGATGAGGTGGTGAGGCTGCTCGAAGCGATCAACACGAGCAAAGGAGGAGGGATGATACCCGAGGACAAGGCTACAGGCTGCTTTTGCTTCGGCCCTTCTCGTGGCCCTTGATCGATTCGTCTCGCTCAAGGCCAACTACAGTGTGGGTTCCTATGAAATTATGTAGATTATAGTCAGTTACTTGCAAAGAGAAAGGTATTAGTTTTCTGTTTGTTTGTTTTTCAGTTAGCATTTGTGTATTTGTTCGATTAATTGAAGTGGAGAGTTGCAGTATTTTTACAGCCACAGTTTGGCAGTGATCAGTTTGTAAAATGATTGTATAGTCTTATGTTCTATTCAGTATTGACACAATCAAGTTCTTGGAGAGCATACAAAATGTTAAGAAACAGGCATACAATTTTCATTTTGGGTCAGTTATATAATAGGAAATAGGGACAATGAGACGAGAACAAGACCATGTAATTTTGCTATCAAGATTTAATGTCATGAAAATTTCAAAAAATAAAAATAAAATTGACTGCTAAGGTATCAAGCTCATCGCTCTATGGATTTGGGCCGAAGAGATTAACAGAAATCATGGGCCTAGATTAGGGAAAGTCAATTTGGGCCAGCCACTTATTACTCTTGGCCCAATTACACCATTCAACAAAGTGAAAAGTCACCTACATGTCTATGGAGATTGCTTGCAGGTACGTTTGTAACATCTAAAATACATGACAATTTTTTTAATAATATAAGAATTTGATTGGTATGAAGTAATGAAGATCTATTTGAAAATCAACCTATAATATTATTTCGGATTTGAATGAAAATTCTTATATTGGTCATGTTTTCTTCCAATGAATGTCGATAGTAGAGATTTGTAATGAGATCAACCACCATGTTTACTAATAGAAAATTAACCAAACTCCAGGAAATACTCTAAACGAAAAGCTCCCTTCTGAGAGCCGGCCCTAACAGGCCCCCTACCCATTCTCGCCTCACCGACGACTGCCTCACCGGCGACCGTCTCACCGGCACCAGACTCCCGCCACACCGACACCAACCTTCACCGGCATGCCGCCTCTCCTCGCATTCGCCGGGAAAACGCCGGCACTTGCAATGGCTCCATCAAGCCGCCATGGCCGACCGCCGCTTCCGTCCACCGACTGCTCCTCCGAGCCTCCCTTGTCACCGCTCCGACCGAGCCTCCACCTCCCTGCACAGATCTGATCCTCCACCGAATCTGGATCTGCGCCTCCACCGAATACGGATCTGCACCGAATCTGGATCCTCCACCGAATCTGGCCAGCCGCCGCCCTTCCCCTTGTCTTCCTCCTTTTTCCTCCTCCTTCTCTGCCGCCCTCCTCCTCCCCTGTCCCCCGCCGTGCAGTTTCTTTCCCCTGTCCCCCGCCTTCCTCCTTGTCTCTGTGCTGTTGCAGGTTCTCCTTTTGGTTTGATTTGAGATTGTTGTTTCGGTTCGATACAAGATAGTGATCGTGTGATCCCTAGTGGTTTCTACTGACGAAATGCCTCCAGATTGTGTCTTGTTTCTTTTTTCCGGCTGCTTCAAACGCCTTGTTGGTAGTTTCCAACCCATGTTTGAAGCCTTTCTCGTTGATTAAGCCTTGTTGATTTGCTTGTTCGGTTGTGTCTGTATTTTTTTTTCTTTGTTGTGTCTGTTGTTGTTGTTTCTGTTGGTTGCTCTCTCTTGTCGGGTGTTCCGACGCCGTTTGTTCGGCCTCTCGAGTTTCCAGGTTTGGTTGTTCTGGATACTTGAATTCTTACTTTATCAAAAAAAAAACCCACCATGTTTACTTTCCGAAAAACATGAAAAATCCGCAATGTCATAAAAAGTTGTAACACACGTAGAATATCAAATATTACAATTTCAATATCTCATAGTCAATACCAGATTTGCTTCAAAATATTGATAATTATTAGGTTGTCACTTTTAAAACATCTTTATAAAACATTCATTCACTGAATAAATCCTAAGAAAACCAAGCTTCATAATCTGTCATGACTCGTGTAACTGTTTTTTTTTTTTGTGAAATTCATGAGAAATTTAAAACAATTGAAAATCTGCCATGCTAAGTTGCAGTGTTTTTTTTTTTTTTTTTTTGGGACCAAAAGTTAAGATGAAGGGCAAATTGCAAATCTGGAGAGACAAAAGGAAGATTTTGTAGCGAGGTCCTCCATGCCTATGACCAAATGGGTCCCAAAAAAAAATAAAGAAGTAAGATGATCATTGACGCAAATGGTTTGGATTTTATATTTATCACCAAGATAAACTTAGGTCATTGTTAAATTAAGATGGTAACTATGATTATGGGTAAGTGTCATATAAGAATATATAATAGGGTGAAAATGAGAATAAATCTTAGTATTTGGATGACAAATAAACCAAAGGTTAGGATTAAACTTTTATTAAAAGGTCATGTGTCATGCATATGACCTAATTTTTTAGAGTTTGACTGGTCAACATGACTAGTCAAATCAGTCACCAGCGGTCAACGCCGGAGCTCCGGCGTTGACCGGTCAATTTTTTTTTTTCAGACACAATTTTTGACTTGCGATTGCATGTGCAATGACTTTTGTTTGTATGTGCATCGATATTGACTTGTATGTGCATTGATATTGCGTAAAATCTGTATATGATTTTTAACTATATGTGTGACTTTGTGTATGTGAAAACTCATACACTTCTCAGTATGTGCATATGTTTTACCTTGTGTATGCATAGATTTTGACATATATTTGCATCTAAATTCTACTTGTGTGTATTATTTTTTTGGGTTGAAATGTGCATGAGTTTTGGCTTGTATGTTCATACCTTTTGAAGTGCATGTCTTTTTTGTTGTATGTGCATCTAAATTCCATAAATTCTGTATAGGATTTTGATTATATGTGTGACTTTGTGTATGTGGAAAACTTATGCATTCATTTCATAGAATGTGCATATGTTTTGGCATGTGTGTGCATAAATTTTGACCTGTATGTGCATCTAAATTCTACTTGTGTGCGTTGTTTTCATGGGTTGAAATGTGCATGAGTTTTGGCTTGTATGTGCATACCCTTGAAGTGCATGCCTTTTTGCTTGCATGTGCATGTAAATTAAACTAGGCATGCATAGTATTTGACTATATATGTGACTTTTTGTAAGTGGAAACTTATGCACACATGTAAAATCTTATACACTTTACAGATTGTGTATAGGTTTTGTGTCGTAAGTACATGAATTTTGAATTGTATGTGCATCTAAATTTTACTTGTATGCATCATTTTCTTGGCTTGATATGTGCATGAATTTTTGACTTGTATGTGCATATCATTTGAAGCACACGTCTATTTGCTTGAATGTGCACATGTCAAAACTTATGCACATACAGTGTACAACTCATGCACATTTTCTCTAGAAAACAATGCATATTTTTTACAATCTTTAGATGCACATACAAGCTAAAATGTATGCACATACCATCTCAAGCAAAAAAATAGTTTTGGAAAAAAGTTTGGCTGCGAAAAATTGAATCGAAAAAAATGGTCGGACAACACCTTATAAAATTTTAATGCACATACAAGTCAATATTGATGCACACACAAGTAAAAAATGGTGTACATGCCAGCGCAAGCAATAAGTGGATCCGGAAAAAAAAGGGCTGAAAAAAAAATTAGGTCGGACAACGCCTTATAAATTTTTGATGCACATATAGGACAATATAGATGCACACACAAGCCAAAATGTATGCACATACTATCTTAAGTCAAAAAGTGTCCCCGAAAAAAAAACTTTGACCGGTTAATTATCCACTTAAGTGGTCATGTGCATGACCACTTAAATGATAGTCTAATCCTAGCCTTTGGATTTAAAGGCTGAGAACTATTCTCATTTCTCACCCTAATGTTCATTCTCACCGAATCCACACCCATTATAATGAAGATTAATAATCCGGATATTTTAGGTAGTCTTAGTACTTTGCTAGAAGCCAACAATGACTTATAAGACAAACTGGATTTGGCCTACATCCGAGTCCTATAACGTCACACACAAAAGAGTAATTCTGCTGGATCAAAGAAACCTGAGGCTCATTGTGGGACTGAGAATTTCGGTCAGTGTATATTGTTGAAAGAGTGAATTATTCATCAAGTAATAATAAAGAGTTATCTATTTACTTGATGATACAAGGAAATATATCTTTAGGAAAGATAAGATATTGTATCAATCAAAAATATTTTTATTAGTTAAAAAGAGATTTATCTTATAAGATATATGATATAAGATAAGATAACATATATGTATTAATATATACATATATCTTCCAAAAATAAAAATAAAGGAAATTGTTCCTTTACGTGTGCAACATATACATCAAAGCCTCAAAGGCAATTGTGAGTTTGCTGTAGTTTTGACCACCGAAGCCACAAATTGCACTCACGACCATACATCATATTGGTGGTATTTTGTTGTTCTTGTTCGTTCGTTCTAGCAAACGAAGGCAAGACGGTCTAGTACCGTACTCGTGTGGACTAAATAGAGGAGTCACAATTGAGACTCTTTTCTCCAGGGAGATCCGAGTAACAAGTTTTGCATCAAAATGTATGTTACTCTTTCATATATGATTCGAGTTTATGCATGAAATCCTAAGTTAGATGTTAGAAAATTATTTTTTGAAATTCCGCTTAAAGCATCTAAATCCTTATAGTGGTATCAGAGCCTCTTGTATAAATTAATATGATCATAATTAAAGTTGTTAATTTTGATGCATGTTAATGATTATTTTGATTCAATTTAGTGGTAAAATTGATGTATGGATTAACTTGTATGATTAAAATTGTGATTTTAATTGATTGGATGTATAAATTTGTAACTTTTATGTATATAATATACTCGAAAATTTTCAGCCTCATGACCGAAAAATTATGCATGTTAAAAATTCTGATTTTTTGCTTAATTTTGACCCCAAAATCGATTTGTATGTTTAATTTATGCAAGAGATATAATTTCTTGTATAAATCATAATCACATTAAATAATACTTGATTTTTAATGTTGGTGAAAATTGATTCAAACCCTAAAAATTTAGAATTTCATGCCTTGAATGCCCAAAGTTGATTAATTTTGCATGAAATTGGTTCATACATTATTATTTTTTAAATATTAATTTTCTAAAAATTAAATCATATTATCCTTAAAATCATCAAAATTTATAATTGTTACAAAATTTGAGTGGGAGAAGGGGTAAAACCGTGGCTGGGTGGCCAAAAGTGGCTCACGGCGGTGCGTGGTGGCCGGCGGCAGGCCGAGGTGGTGCGGCGGTGGTCCGAGGGGCGGCTGGCCACGCAGGCTAGCTGGTGTGGTGGCTGCATGGTGCGGCTAGGGTGGGGGCTGAATTAGGGTTAGGGTTTCCTAAGGTATTTTGCCTAAGATACTAATTACCTAAAATAGATAAGGATATAAGATATCTTATCTCTAGAGTATGTTTTATCCCATTATACATGGTAAAGATTAATAATAGTATTAATACCATATATGATTTTATTGAATTAGTATAATTAGAAGATTGGATTAATTATTTTATTGGATAATTTAATTATTAATATTAAAAGTCTATTAATATGATTAATGGTTTGTCTCTTAATATTTGATATTATATTATGTATGTATGATTTAATATTGTGATATTATTAATGCATGCGGTGACTGGTATGGCCAAAATAGGATAGAAAATACGATATGCGTATCGTTATTGTTTTCTTGTACATGATATGCGTATCATTATGTATTTTTATAATTTATGTTTCAAGAAATTAAATTAGATTTACATTATGTAATAAAAGAGAAGAAGATCCTATGAAGATTCCAGGATGGAGATCCAGAGGAGAATCAAGGATGAAGATCCAAGAGACAAGAAAAATCTATGAAGATTAGATCTTATGGGTTTTTAGGGGTCATACTAGGATCACATTTATTTATTGCATTTGTTTTGCTTTAAATATCTCTAAGTTTATGCTTGCTTGTTTATTTATGCTATATAGTTCACAAGTAAATAGACTTGCATGATAAATCTAGTTCCCTTAAAATAAAATTGAGATTTTGGCTTTTCAAATCATAACCTATGAGGCCCTTGGAATTTGATGGATAGGTTTTGCCAAAGAAGGGTGTCCATGCTTTGACCTTGGAATAGTATGGATAAATCTATATAAGGGGTTTACAACCTTGATTTGGTTATATTCAACAAAAGACCAAAAGATAAAGTTTTGGATTTTGAGGCATGCGATAGATTTGACATAAGATGTAATCTATCAACCAAGAGTTATAAATGTTATAACTAGTAAAAGTTACTTACCTTGATCGCATAGGATTTAGGAAAGTGCCAAAGTACGCCTAAAGTCTTATCTGAAATAGGATCTTGAAATCATTTTATTCAAAGGGGAAATTTTAAATGGATAAAATGGCATTAGTTTATTTATGTTTAAAGCATGTTCAAAATTTTTAAGCTCTTGCATGACAAGTATGATTTACATTTTGCATGTTATTTTTGTTGTAGATATCATGTTTAGAAACGATTCCAATGAGGTTCCACAGAATGTTGTGGCAGATCCGTCTGTTGTTCAGCCCATACGTAGATCAGATAGGCCTAAAGCGCATCCAAAAAGAGATGTTAATTTATTATGACTGCGAGTTTGGAAATCATGCTTTAGAAAGCGATGAGCCTACTACATACAAGCAAGCTGTGGTGAGTCCAGACTCCGAGAAATGGCGTATTGCCATGAAGTCTGAAATAGATTCCATGTCTGAGAATCAAGTATGGGACTTGATAGATTTGCCAGATGGGGTAGTACCCATATGGTGCAAATGGGTTTACAAACTCAAAATAGACAAGGATGGAAACGTAACAATTTTCAAAGCGAGACTGGTTGCAAAAGGCTTTACACAAATTCATGTTATTGACTATGATGAAACCTTCTCTCCAATCGTCATGATCAGATCCATTCGGATACTCCTAGCAATTGCAGCTCATTATGATTATTAGATCTGGCAAATGGATGTCAAGACCGCTTTTCTAAATGGGTATTTAGAAGAGAATGTGTATATGACACAACTTGAGGGTTTTGAGGATCCATAGAATCCTAGGAAAGTATGCAAGCTTAAGAAGTTTACAAACTCAAAATAGACAAGGATGGAAATGTAACAATTTTCAAAGCGAGACTGGTTGCAAAAGGCTTTAAACAAATTCATGGTATTGACTATGATGAAACCTTCTCTCCAATCGTCATGATCAGATCCATTCGGATACTCCTAGCAATTACAACTCATTATGATTATGAGATATGGCAAATGGATGTCAAGACCGCTTTTCTAAATGGGTATTTAGAAGAGGATGTGTATATGACACAACCTGAGGGTTTTGAGGATCCATAGAATCCTAGGAAAGTATGCAAGCTTAAGAAGTCCATTTATGGACTTAAACAAGCATCAAGGAGTTGAAACCTTCGATTTGATGAAGTGGTCAAACAGTTTGACTTTATCAGATATGAAGAAGAACCTTGTGTTTACAAGAAGTTTAGTGGGAGCAAAGTAGTCTTCCTGGTCTTGTATGTAGATGACATACTACTCTTTGGAAACGATATTCCTATGTTGGAGTCCGTTAAGGACTAACTTAAAAAGAATTTCTCAATGAAGGACCTAGGTGTGGTTGAGTACATATGAGACATCAAGAGCTATAGAGATAGGTCTAAGAGACTTATTGGACTAAGTCAATGAACTTATGTGGATAAGGTTCTTGATAGGTTCAATATGAAGAATTCCAAGAAGGGATTCTTACCTATGCAGCATGGCTTACATCTCAGCAAGAAGCAGTGCCTAGTGACATGATGCGTTCATGCCTTCGAATGCCGGATCGAGATCTTGGTGGTGAGTCGCGCGTGTCGAATTCAAGGAGGGAATGGTGGAATGCGGTGTTGTCTCGTCGCGTGAGTGAGGGAGCGCGATGATTGGTGGTGGCTCGACAGGCGAGCGAAGCCGTAGCATCGACATCGGAGGGGATAAACTCTACTGGATCGAGTGGGAGGCCGTAGCATCGGCGGCGGAAAAAGGAGATGAGAAGAGAGAGTTTGGGGTGACGTCGATCTAAAGTTGGAGGAAAAAAGGCTCTCGACAAAAGCTTAGATTAAAATTGACGTAACCTAGTACAGAAGGTCGAGATGACCTTTTATAAGGGATAGCGGGACTCAGATGGGCCGAGTCTCACTTAATGGGCTAGCCCACGCGACACGCGTGGAACATACATCCAAAAAGAAATAACTAACAAAATATTAATGTTCTAAAATGACAAAACAACTCAAAGATCGCGTTCAATGATGGTGGAGAGTATCTTGATAGAGAACGCGTTCTCTGGGCTTGGCTGGAGGCTTCTAAGGGAGAACGCGGTCTCTTGCGTTCCTTGGCTAGCGACGACGCGCATAATTAATGATTGTGTCGCGTTGGCGATGGCTTTGGCACGCGATCTGGTTATCGGGCCTTATGAGCGCATGCTCATAGCTTCTTCTTCCTCTGTGGCAGTCACGGTGGGTAAGAGCGCATCACCCTCCCCCACTAGGCTGTGAAGTGTCCCCGCTTCACCATCATCGAATACTGGCTCCACATATGGTTCCAAGTTGGCGATGTTGAAGGTCGCATGGACACCGTAGTCTGGTGGAAGCTCGAGCTCGTAGGCGTTGTCGCCAATGGCCTTCACAACACGGAAAGGACCATCACCGCGTTGGGCTAGTTTTGATTTGCGCTTGGCTGGAAAATGCCTTTACGAAGATGCACCCACACCAAGTCTCCTGGGGAAAATATAATGCGGCGGCGCCCACGGTTGTGCTGTGTGGCATATTGATTAGCGCGGCGTTCCAGCTGCTCCCGCGTTCGCTAATGCAGATCCTGGATCATCGCGGCGCGGTTGGCCGTGCTATTGTGCTCATTGTCCTTCAGAGGCCGCAGAATCATGTCGAGTGGTGTCAACGGGTTTCTTCCATAGACCACCTTGAACGGTGTGAGCTTTGTCGCGGAGTGCCTGGACCTGTTGTAAGAAAACTCAACAATTGCAAGTAAGTCTTCCCAACGCTTGGGGTTGGATTTGAGCATGGTCCTAAGAAGGGCTCCTAGGGTTCGATTGGTCATCTCTGTTTGGCCATCTGTTTGTGGGTGGTAGCTAGTTGAAAACAAAAGTTTGGTACCCAACTTTCCCCAAAGTGTTCTCCAGAAAAGCCCCACGAATTTGGTGTCGCGATCACTCACAACAGACCTAGGGATCCCATGTAAACGGACCACGTTGTCAAAGAACAACGCGGCGATTTCACTAGCAGTGTGTGTGGTCTTGCACGCGATGAAATGTGCCATTTTGGAAAATCTGTCCACAACAACAAAGATGGAGTCCTTACCCGTACGAGAGAGAGGCAAACCTGTGATAAAGTCCATGGACAAATCTTCCCAAGGGCCTAATGGAATGGGAAATGGCGTGTAGAGGCCATAGGAATGGGAACTAGCCTTTGCGCGTTGACACGTGACACAACTTTTACAATATCGCGTCACCTGTGTGGTCATGCGCGGCCAAAAGAAGTGATCGCGAAGGGCAGCTAGTGTCTTATGAACCCTAAAATGACCGCGTCCTTCATGTGCTTCTTGGATGAGGAGTTTCCTAATGGGTGAGCTAGGAATGCACAGGCGCCCGGCTTTGTAAAGGTACCCCTCATGTAAAAAGTACATCTCAAACTCGTAGTCCCTAAGGCAGTGTTCAAGGATAGGCTTACAAAATGGATTAGTGAAGTATAAATCCTTAATCAACGCGAAGCCAAGAAGTTTAGATTAAAGATGAGTAAGGAGAACATACCTGCGAGAAAGGGCGTCGGCTACCACATTCTCCTTACCTTTCCTATGCACAACGACGTAGGGAAACGTCTCCATGAATTCTACCCAACGGGCATGGCGGCGGCTGAGGTGGGCTTGACTCTTCAGATAGCTGATGGCCGCGTGGTCCGAGTGGATCACAAACTCGCGTGGCCAGAGATAGTGTTGCCATGTCTTGAGCACGCGGACAAGAGCATAGAGCTCCTTGTCGTAGGTGGGGTAGTTCAAACTTGCCCCTGTGAGCTTCTCGCTGAAGAACGCAATGGGCTTCTTGTCCTGGTGTGGGACTCCACCAATGCCCACATTTGACGCGTCACATTCAATTTCAAAGTGCTTGGTGAAGTCTGGGAGTTATAGCAGTGGCGCGTTGCACAAGGCTTCTTTCAACGCGTTGAACGCGTGAGCGTGGTTGTCCTTCCAATTCACCGCGGCGCCCTTTTTTGTGAGCTCATGTAGAGGCGCGACTATGGAACTAAAGTCGCGAACAAATCTCCTGTAGAAGCCTGCCAAGCCAAGGAAGCTTCTAACCATTGTTGGAGTGGTAGGTGTTGGCCAATCCCGGATGGCCTTCACCTTATCTTCATCCATGCGGAGCCCATCTTTGGAGACCACGTAGCCTAGGAAGTTGGTAGTGTCGGATGCAAAACGACACTTGCCAAGGTTGGCATACAAGTGTTCGCGTCTCAAGCACTCTAACACAAGTCTAAGGTGCTTTACATGTTCATCTAGACTACGCGAATAAACCAAGATGTCAACAAAGTAGACTACAACAAATTTTCCCAGAAATTCTCTCAGAACATGGTTCATGAGCCTCATGAACGTGCTTGGCGCGTTAGTGAAACCAAACGGCATGACGAGCCATTCATAAAGGCCATACTTTGTCTTGAACGCGGTCTTCCATTCATCACCCTCCTTCATGCGAATCTGGTGATAGCCGCTCTTCAAGTCAATTTTGGTGAAGTGGATCACGCCGTGCAACTCATCGAGCATGTCGTTGAGGCGCGGTATTGGGTGCCTGTACTTCACTGTAATCTGATTGATAGCGCGGCAGTCGACACACATGAGCCATGAGCCATCTTTTTTTGGCACAAGGATCACGAGGACCGCACAAGGGCTTAGAGATTCCCTTACGTAGCCGCGATCCAGAAGTTCTTGGACTTGTCGCTGTAACTCCTTGGTTTCTTCTGGTCTAGCGCGATAGGCAACGCGATTCGGCAGAGAGGCAGCAAGATCCAAATCAATTTGGTGCTCAATGCCTCATAATGGGGGGAGGCCTTGTGGAAGCTCCTATGGGAAGATGTCTTTGAACTCATCGAGCAACTGGGAGATCGCTCTCGGCAAAGTGTCGGTGTTGTGGTTCTCCGACATGCATGGCGTTGGCACCAATAGCAAACATGGGGCCTTGCCGCTCAAGGTGGCAGTGAGGTCGCTTGGCCGCGCCAGAAGCAGTATGTGCTCACAGGTGCCTTTCAACTTGGTGCTTGTGGGCGCGGTCTTTGGACCTTCCTTGCAACGCGTTCGATCATTGGACGCGTTGTCGCTGGTAGCGACTTCGTGCCTTGTGGAGGTATGCGAGCTCCTGGTATTTGTGTTTGGAATTAGGGAGTGCCCCGTTTCTTGTTTGGGTCGCGTCAGCTCTGACGCTGTCTTTGCTGCTTCCAAAGCCTTTTGTCTATCACGCTCAACCTGATCCTGTAAAATCTCATGGGGAGACATGGGTAAGAGCGTGACGCGTTTCTCGTGGTACATAAATACATAAGTGTTTAAATAGCCATCATGAAGAACGCGCCTGTCGAATTGTCATGGGCGCCCTAGCAAAAGATGTGTGGCGTCCATTGCAATGACATCACAAAGGACTGAATCTGAATACTGGCCAATGGAGAAAAAAATAAGGCATTGACGAGTTACAGTGTTACCAGAACTCGATGAAATCCATTGTAGCCCATAGGGTTGTGGGTGAGGAGTGGTTGGCAAGTTGAAATGGTTGACCACCTGATATTGCAGCAGCTGCCTCCATCGATGATGACACTGAAGGACGCGGTCTTGACCAAGCAACGTGTGTGGAAGAGGTTCTCGCGTTGGTCGACAAGGGTTGCTTCCTTGACAGTGAGGAGACGGCGCATGACAAGACTCAGAGGTGTGCCATCATGTAGCACGGTGGCTTCACAAGTGTAAGCCTCCTCGTCATCTTCGAATCCTTCCTCGATGGTTTCAAGGGCCGTGTCCTCCTCCTCATAAGACTCATATCCCGCATCGATGCTGGAGAAAAGGACTTTCTTGTTGTTTGGGCAATCTCTCTTGTAATGCCCTCGTCCTCCACACTTGAAACACTCCAAGTCACGCGCACACTCAGGAGTCGGTGATGAAGCCGTTGTAGGCGTCGCGCGAGGAGCATTGGTGGAAGTTGTCGCGGTCTTCCCCTGTCGGCTTTGAGTGGACGCGATGGTTCCTGATGGTGGACCGCGCACATTAGTAGTAGGGGATTGACCAGAGTTAGAATCATACCTTCTTTGACCTGGGTTTTGCCAAGAGGATTGCCTACGACGCGATTGTTGGTTGTGTATTTGCATCGCGGTATGAGTCAAGGTATTAAGATCCTTGATTGGCAAAATCTCGAGATGGTCACAGATTGACACATTCAAGCCACTCAAGAACTTTGTCTGCAGTGTGGACGGGGCGACACTGATGCTGGCCTTGTAGTACATGTCTTCCAACTGAGAGAAGAACTCCAGGGGTGTTTTGGAACCTTGTCGCGCCATTGCAATCTCCATTCGCATCTGGTTTCTATAGTCCGCTGGCACGTATTTCTGTGTCATGACATAGACAAGCTGGTGCCACTCTGTGATGGGAGCAAGATGTTGACGAATGCGGTCGTCCACGAACCTGTGGTACCAAACGCGTGCAGTGCCTCAGAAGTGTAGCGTTGCCGCGTCAACATGCTCTTCTGTGGGGACACGACAATATCGCAAAGTATACTCTGTAGCCTGCACCCACTCAAGAAACACAGCGGGATCATATTCGCCAAAGAAATGCTCAATTTTAACTTTTACCTTGTGGCGGCTAAGCCTTTGTGTGTGTTGAGCAGGTTGTGGCGCATAAGCGCGTGGGGCAGCTTCTTGAGCGCGATGATGATGATGACGAGCTTGGCGAGCCTGGATATCGTTAGCGACGAAGTCCCTAGGAGGTGCGTTGTACTCAGCGCGTCCTAGTCTTCGTCGTTGAACATGGGCATCGTGTTGGCGACGAAAGTCACGCGCCATGTCTTCGTGGTGTTTACCACGAGTGTCACGCATTTTGTCGTCGAGAACGCGATGATGTTGTCCTACTGGCTGGAGTGGGGGTGGAATCCAATCCGCGGGCCTATCTTGGAGTTCAATGGGGTCACCAAGCGGAGGATGGAAAGAGCCTGGATTGATTAGCCCTGCGTCCTCCATCTCCTCGTCGTCGAACTCATTGAAGTCATCATGGATAGTCGGCGTCGTCGATCCATAGCCATCAGAGCCATAACGCGGTGTGCGCGCGCTTTGATGGCCAAGGTGGTCATTGACGTCGAATGGCACTGGGGTGTGATCATGGCGACGCTGATGCGGCTCAACGTCTATGGCGCGATAGGATCTATGCGGCAAACCTGAGTCGCGTGCATCTCGTCTTATGCGGCCGGCAAGAGGTGTTGAAGCAGTCTTGCGGCGGCGTCTTGTTCCTCTGGTTTCATACCTATCATGGAAGTCAAAGGGTTCAGAGTACTCACCATGGGAATCATTGTCGCGGTCGGAGCCGCTGTCATAGCCGGCTGGTGTTGCTCGCGGTGCGTAGCGTTCGCGATGCATAGCGTTCACGATGCGTAGCGTTCGCGATGCGTAGCGTTCGCGATGCATAGCATTCGCGATGCGTAGCGTTCGCGATGCGTAGCGTTCGCGATGCGTAGCGTTCGCGATGCGACACATAGCCTTGGCGGCTTTCGATCACTGATTGTATTCTTTGAAGTCGCGGTTGCAAGTTTGAGGTGGATGGCATCAATCCTTTGCCCTTGTCCACGCGTTGTTGACTTGGCCCGGCTTCAGTGGGACGCGGCGCGCCCAGGGTGTCCATAGGGACCATCATAGTTGGTGTGGGAAGCACCGGCGCAGCGCGTTGCATGGCCTGCAATTGAGCAACTTGGCGCCTGAGTTCTTGTATCTCGCGTTGTTCATCCGAGAGCTCCAGAATGGGGTCTTGTTGGGGAGGATTGACGAGAGGGACAACTTCATGTTGGGCAATGTTTTGCTGTGGTGGGTGGTTGTTGCCATCTCCTTAGACATTATCACCGGTGGGCGCCGTGAGGCTACCTATCACAATATGGCCTGACATCGAGAGTAAAAATGAACAAAGACAAGAAAACCAAAGAGCAAGAAAGCACCTAACAAGTAACAAGTGTTCACGTAGGAAGGCTAAGTCTTTGGGCCGTGAGGGCGGCTTAAGGCAAGCAAAACAAGTGTGATATGCAAGCACAAAAGCAAACGAAACCAAAAGAATGAAGTCCTAACCTCTTGCGTAAACAACACGAACACACAAGACAACCCTTCAAGTGTGACTCTAGACGGTGGAGAGGTAAGAGATGAGCCTAGCCGAATAGGGGAAGAAGGTTGCCTTATTTTGGCTTTCCTTCTTCTTTTTTTTAAAATAAGTCGCGTCTTTTTTTTTCTTTTCTTTTTTAATTCGACTTGACTTTTGAAATTTGAATTTCAAATCCGAATCTTAGTCTTTGACTTTTGATTGATATCGGATAAGATTTGAATTAAACAAAATAAAACGGCTAAGTAACTTAAGGAAAGAAATCACGCTATTTACGTGATAGGAGAGAGAAGATTGTTGTAGATTTGTAATGGCCTCACAAGAAGATATGCAAGATATGCTAGCGAAATTTAACCAATTAATTAAGCAAATCAATCAATTAATTACGCAAATTTCATGCAAAACAAATCACACAATTTTCGCGCGGGGATCAAGCAATTACTCGGCCAAGAGATTCTCTTGTGGAAACCGAATGGACTAGCATGTGTTTCAAGAAAAAAAAAATTGTAACAATCGCGGAAGCAAGTATGATGGGAAAGCAAAAAAATCGTGAACAATTGAAAACTTGACAAGCGACTTACAAGATCAAAGGCTCTGATGCCAGTTGATGCGTTCCTGCCTTCGAATGCCGGATCGAGATCTTGGTGGTGAGTCGCGCGTGTCGAATTCAAGGAGGGAATGGTGGAACGCGATGTTGTCTCGTCGCACGAGTGAGGGAGCGCGATGATTGGTGGTGGCTCGACAGGCGAGCGAAGCCGTAGCGTCGGCAACAGAGGGGATAAACTCGATTGGATCGAGTGGGAGGCCGTAGCGTCGGCGGCGGAAGAAGGAGATGAGAAGAGAGAGTTTGGGGTGACGTCGATCTAAGGTTGGAGGCAAAAAGGCTCTCGACAAAAGCTTAGATTAAAATTGACGTAACCTAGTACAGAAGGTCGAGATGACCTGGATACCGGGACTCGGATGGGCCGAGTCTCGCTTAATGGGCCAGCCCACGCGATACGCATGGAACACATGCCCAAAAAGAAATAACTAACAAAATATTAATGTTCTAAAATGACAAAACAACTCAAAGATCGCGTTCAATGATGGTGGAGAGTATCTTGATAGAGAACGCGTTCTCTAGGCTTGGCTGGAGGCTTCTGAGGGAGAATGTGGTCTCTTGCGTTCCTTGGCTAGCGACGACGCACAAATCAATGATTGTGTCGCGTTGGCGATGGCTTTGGCACGCGATCTGGTTATCGGGCCTTGTGAGCGCATGCTCATAGCTTCTTCTTCCTCTGTGGAAGTCATGGTGGGTAGGAGTGCATCATGACACCTGCTGAGCTAGAGAGAATAAGCAAGATTCCTTATGCATCTACAGTAGGATCCATCATGTATGCCATGGTATGTACTCGCCCGGATGTTGCATTCGCTTTGAACGTGTATGGCAGATACCAATCAACCCCAGGTGAAGCACACTGGAATGCAACTAAGAACATCCTCAAGTACTTGAGAAGGACTAAGGATGATTTCTTAGTGTATGGAGGACATGATGAGCTGATCGTTGAAGGATATACTGATGCAAGCTTCCATACAAATAGAGATGACTTCCGGTCCCAATCCGGATACGTCTTCATTCTTAATGGAGGGGTTGTGAGCTGGAAGAGCTCAAAGCAAGCCACGGTAGCTGATTCTACGACAAAGGCTGAGTACATTGTTGCAGTGGATGCAACTAAGGAAGTTGTATGGATAAGGAAGTTCATTTCCGAGCTTTGTGTGGTTCCCAGTTATGCTAAGGCAATTGACATCTATTGTGAAAACAATGGTGTCATTGCTGAATCCAAGGAACCAAGTTCTAACTCCAAAACCAGACACGTGCTTAGGAAATACCATGTCATTCGAGACTATGTCTAGAGGGGTGATAGGAGGTTATGCAAAATACACACGGATGGCAACATTGCAGATCCGTTGACTAAACCTCTATCCAAGCCCAAGCATGATAGTCATACTAGGGCTAAGGGACTCAAGAACATTGGAGAATGACTTTGAGATTGTATTGTTTTGAGATTATGGATGTTGATTTCATGATTGTTGAAAACTGCATCATGTTTGTTTTTGAAATAAAGTTTCATTATTATTTAATTGTGGTTTAGAATTAAGTAAAATGTCTTAATAATTTATAATCATCAAATAGGATCATCATACAAGTTATGGTGGATGGAACTCTATTAAGTGAACTAATATTATGAATTATGAGTTGTCTGTAGTCTAATTCATTAAATTGGACATAAATGACTCAATATAGGCTATTATGTAAGTTTATTGATAGCGCCAAGTTTCACGGGCTATAGGGACATGAAGATGTCTAATCAATTACATGGACATGTATGGTGGATACGTGTTGGACATACATACCTTAAGATTCTTCAAATGAGTTGTAGAATTTTAAGTTGAACTATGATTAGTAGGTTCCTCAGACATGAGTGCGATATACCTCTTGCTTGGTAATTGGTAGTCTTTGACATTGTCAAACACCGTTGCGTAAAAGGCGACTATTAATGCAGTGATCGGGATTGCTGAAAATTGAGTGGGAGCTATAGTCACACAAGATTGGAGAAGTCCTCCTATTTATATATATGGATAGGAATGGTGTCTTGACTACTTGAAGAGTAAGAATTGAAAATGCATGATCGTGCTCAAATGGATTAATAGCAATCATTTATTTTGACAGTTCAAGCTCGGAGTTCGATAAACAATTTAAATATTGATATGGATTACATAAGATGGTATCATATCATCAAATCATACACTAAGTGACAAATGAATTGATATTGCACACTTGTTTAAGGACAATTGGGAGATTGAAGGAATATGTGTCATTTAATCAAGATGACAATTACTAATGATAGAATAAGATTATAATGGAGATTTATAATCCGGATATTTTAGGTAGTCTTAGTGTTTTGCTAGAAGCCAACTATGACTTATGAGAAAAATTGGATTTGACCCATTGATATTACATCCGAGTCCTATAAGGTCACACACAATAGAGTAATTGGGCTAGATCAAAGCAACCGAGGCCCATTGTGAGACTGAGAATTTCGGTCAGTGTACATTGTTGGAAGAGTGAATTGTTCATCAAGTAATAATAAAGAGTTATCATTTACTTGATGATACAATGAAATATATTTTTAGAAAAGATAAGATATTGTATCAACCATAAATATCTTTTTCTAGTTAAAAGGAGATTTATCTTATAAGATATATGATATAAGATAAGATAACATGTATATATTGATATATACATATATCTTCCAAAAATAAAAATAAAGGAAATTGTTCCTTTACGTGTGCAACATATATATCAAAGGCAATTGTGAGTTTGCTGTAGTTTTGACCACCGAAGCCACAAATTGCACTCACGGTCGTACATCATATTTGGTGGTGTTTTGTTGTTCTCGTTCGTTCGTTCTAGCAAACGAAGGCAAGACGTTCTAGTATCGTACTCGTGTGGACTAAGTAGAGGAGTTACAATTGAGGCTCTTTTCTCCAAGGAGATCTCATGAACAAGTTTTGCATCAAAATATATGTTAATCTTTCATATATGATTCATATCAAGTTTATACATAAGATCTTAAGTTAAATGTTAGAAAATTATTTTCTAAAATTTCGCTTAAAGTATCTAAATCCCTACATACTTACTAATAAACTATGACGTTATGCCATCGTAAAGAGCCATTAGAAGCCACACGACCATAACCTTACCTTATCCAAATAACATCTCGGTCTAAATACTCAAAATTAACTCAACACTGAAAGAATACATCTCATTTAATGTTGAAAGCTAGGAAAATGGATAACCTCAATTAGATTAGAATTGAGGCCAAGAGAACCACTTACCCACTTTTTCATTTTGTAAAAAATTAAATGGCCTCCTCCACTTGATTGATTTAATTTTTATTTGTTTGTATGTTTTAACATTTTTTTTTTGATTCATATCGACGACTCCCACGTTATCTAAGTAAATAAAGTACAAAGCTATAAAAGACTTGATATTGAATGAACGCGGCAAATCACCCTTTGTACAAGAACACAAACTCAAATAAAGGACGCTGTGTATTACAAATAACGAACACAAAGCTTTTCACTTCTTATAATTACATAGGAATCATCACAAATCTTGAAAAAGCTAAAACAAACTCATTACACTGTTTCTTTCTCTTTTTCTCGACCTCGATTTCTGAGGGGTATTGGGCTATTTATAGGCGAAGAGTTATGCTTCTGCTTAGTCAACATGCAGGGACACGTGTCACCTCGCGGCTCACCCGATGGCAGACATCGACAAGGGGGTGTAAGGTGGTAATTGGACTGGCGAGGCGGGAAGACGCGTGTCAAACTGGAGAGATGCATGGTTGACATGTCCGGATTGGTCCGAGTGATTCGCGGCGGCTTGGTAGCGTCCAACGGCTACTACGCGATCATGACTTCGCGGGAGATGGAAGAGGTTCCAATGGTGTGATGACGCGGTCATTGGGGATCGCCGCGCTAGAGATACTTCGTGGCCTCTTCCTCTTGTACCTCTCCTTTTCTCTCCTTAATAAGTTTTTGAAGTCGTCGCGTTAGATGTATTTCATGGTCTGGAATGCCGATGAACAATATAGAACGCGTTAATGTTAGTATGAAATAATGACGCAATATCATATATGGCTTACGTGCCTTGCAAATTAAACTTGTGATGCTAAAAACTAGCTAGATGAAAACATTTTTTTTAATTATATATCATTTCCGAATTTATAGAGGATTAATTGGGAATTAATTGAACGTACGGTAGCTAGCTTGCATATATAAATATATGATGACACTCGGAATTGAAGGTGGATATTAATTAAGCTTTCAATCAGATCAGAGAAGACAGATATATACATATAGCTGTCACCAAATCAAGTCACGTACTGAAAAAATATAAAGAAAGGGTAGGTAGCCTAGCTAGGTAGCTGCTGCCATGCTCAGAGAATCTACGCCTTCGTAGCTTGAATTGGTACACTCCTGTTCAGAAGCAGTGTTGTATCAGGTACTCTTCTTGTTCACTTTTATTTTGGCAAAAGATCTCAAAAATCACTACTTCTTGCTGGACTGTACAATTTTGATGTACCAACCTGAATTCAGCATATATATATATTTATGCCCCATGCACTTACAAGATTACTCGTGCGCTTTTATGGATAATATCGATCGCTAAACAGTTTTTCGAAAATCAAGGGTATACACAACCACTACCAGTACAGAAATTTCAATACAATTCTCAGCTATCTACATTCTACGCTAAATAATTCCATACTACTCAGTCTACTCCAAGATCAGATGAATCTTCCCACAAACTCATCATCAGATTATATAAACCCAAAAATCGAATTCGAAATTCTTGACAATATATAGAGTATCTGATGTACATCGGTCAGAAATTAAAGAAGGGGCTATGCAAACGCGGATGACTTGTCCATCCCATCCGTAGGATATGGACAATATATTTTAGCGTATTTGCATAAATACCCTAATTTGTTGTTTGGTTTGCAAGAATACCTTGCCTTTTCCACATTAGTAAGAATAGCTCAAGTGAGTTAGTTTTGCTAAAAAATAAGAATTGAATTTACCTTTTTTCTCATGGTTTTAAAGTAAAACTCGGATGAGAAAATGCAAAAACAAAAGGTAAACGAAAACGAAAAAACTTAAAGGGCTAATGATGGAGATTAATGGAGAAAGAGAGTTTCTTAATAAGAGAAGATTTTGGCGTGACGCGTTGTACTATAGCGTTGCCCTGCAAAAGCTATTGGTCATCCATACGTATAAGTTTGGGGATCAAGACATGTATTTTATCTTGTTCAATAATTCTCAAATGCCTATCTTTAAAACATATTCACCTTGTCAATTCACATTCTAAGAGCAATAATTGAAGTGCATTGAATACTTGTGAAGACATTACGTCAAAATCAATGGAAGAAAAGATTCATAGTACAAGCAACAATTGGTAAGTTATTGTGGAAACCTGAACTTGTTTTTATGTCTATGTTTTATGGATATAAACGATTAAAAATGCTAATAAGGAAATTTGTTTGTATTCTTGTAGTTGGAAACTCTATGTATGTAACCTTGATACATGGCGGTCAGTGGAAGATGAGTGGCAATAGGTGATCTTACGAAGGGCCAAGGAAATCGAAGGCACTTGTTGTATAAGAAGATGTAGACTATTATACGCTGATTTAGAAATTTGGGGAGAATATTAGATTTGATCTTGAATAGTTCGATCTTCTTTTGAACTATGTAAAATCATAAAAAGAAACGTTTCCACCAGTGACCAGTGTACATAAACGAGGATGATGATCTGGAAGCGTACAAGCTTGTGAATTTGAACGAAAACAATTCGATTTGGCCAATAGAGATTTACTCAATTTTAATAAGGAAGAAAATGAGGAGTGAAGCGATGGAAGAAATGATATGCAAACGGCCTCGTTCACGTGTTGGATGGCGGATCTAGGTAGAAAGTGGGTTACATATCCTTCTCTTAGCGGGATTCGATAATTGGCGGCCTTCACGGGAGTGAAGGACGTCACTCTTGCGCTCGGCAGCAGTCGAGGTGGGGTGAGTGGGTTTCAAAGGACGAACTGATCGAGAGTTGTGTGTGGGTTGATCCGTAATGGGGATCGGTCGAAATAGGTGACGTCGAAGGCTTGAGGGGCGGAGACAATTCTCAAAGGCAAAGCTCAAGCAAATTCAATTCAACGTAAGTGAAAAATGTACAAGACGTATGCAATTATAGTAGCCATGCAAAACGCGGCCTATGTGCCTAAACAAAACCTAGTGGGTCGGGCTCCTAAGCTAAGGAGACACGCACACCCAAAATTAGAAACCTGCTAAAAATAGAAAGTGCTAAATGAAGAACATGCTAAAAATAGAAAGTTTCCAAAAACCACAAAATATATGTCAATAAACCTCTAAATGTAAAACTAGGCCTAAAATAGGAGACGCGCCATGGAGGCCAAGACAGTTAGGCAGCGGCCGCTGCCAAAGTCATGGCGTCATGGCGGGGGCCGTAGTGCCGTCAATGATGGAACAAGACACGACCTTGGGCGCTGTCGGAGTGGCGAAGCTGTTGCGCGCGAAGCCTTTGGCCGTGAGGCTCTGTGTCACTTGGGCGATGGCTCTGGCGCGTGCCCTGGTGATTGGGCCATCCGACTTGACACTCAACATCTTCTCTTCTTGGGCCTCCGTCAATGTCACCACCAGGGTTGAATCACTCTCCCCTTCTTGGCCTCGAATCGTCCCCCATTCGTCAATGTCAACGGCCGGGGGCACATTATGATACCCCGTATATCTATAAGGTTATTTTGGGGATTTTGAGAATTTTCCCGAGTACCCGTTTTGTACGTCGGATTTAATTCATGTAGCTTGAGACATTCTGTAATGTGCTATGTATCTGTAATATTTTTCTCAGTGAAATAAATAACAGACGACGTGCTTCGAATGTTTATACGCGTTCGCGTACAATAATTTTTATCTCGGGTTAATGTCTTGCTCGTTCAAAAGCTGAATGGGCGGGAAAAGGAAAAAACGGCGACCGCCGTACAGTAACGGTGCCCGCCGTCGCTGGGCCCGAGGTGTCAGGTCGTCGTCTCCTACTCTGGGCTCGCTAGGGCTAGGAACGGCGACCGCCGCGGCCCGCCGTAGGCAAAGTTGCGGCGCCCGCCGTGATTACCCAAAAGTCATTACCCGTTGGTCGCCGGCGAGCTCTGGCCGCGCCGATCTAGCCCTGCTCGGCCTCGTCTAGGGTGATGATGATGTTCCCATTGCTTTGGCTATAAAAGGAGGTGTTGGGGGAAGGGTTTTGAGCCATCCCAACACCGAATCTCTGCCAAAATTTCGCCTCGTCGGAGTGTTAGTTTCGCCGGTTTTCAAAAGCTTCGTTGGTGTCGGTTGGTGGTGTTTCCAGAAGCCCTTGTGAAGCCTTTTGGTTGCCTTTGGAGGTTGGAACCCAGGCAAGGCAAAAAGGGGTCGAAACACGCATCATTTGGGTGAGTTTTTCTCTCGTTCTGTCGTCGGAGTTCTTCACGGCGACCGCCGTGTTCTTTACGGCGCCCGCCGTGATGAATGCGGCGACCGCCGCCAAGAACGGCAACCGCCGCCAGTGCCCAGAATGCCTTCGTGGCTTTGGCTTGGTTGGTTGTCGTCGTGGCGTCTTCCCTTTCAATTTCTTTCGCCGTTCTTAGATTCGTATTGTTGTTATGTCAGATCTAACTTAGGGATCCTTTTATGGGTCGACTCGAAGGTCGTTGTGCTGTCGGAGCTATACCCGTGTCGAGCCCGGAATCTCGTCGTTGTCGTTATGCTTGTTTCTATTCTGCGGATTAAGGCAAGTGGCGGTTCGCTCTTGCTCATCGTTCCATATTTACATTAATTATCAGTTGTTTATCTGAGTAATTAATTTGGAATGATTATTGTGTTCATCTGGAAACGGTTTTGTTAACTGTTTTGGAAAACTAAAATATGATGTTATAATAGGTTGTATATCTGTTAGAACCACGCTATTATATATATATATGTGAATTAATACAGATATTATTATAGGTTGTATATTGTTAGAACAGCGCTATTTTATCTGTAACTGGCCTTGAGGGCATTGATATGAGTTATTGCTGCGTTTGTAATTGTTTAGTTAGAACGAGTATTCGTAGGAACGCTACTGTGTATCTCAGTACGAGTGCTAGTCGTTTCTTGATAACATGGTGGTTAGGATTTAGTTCCTACCATTCTTCTTTAGTGCCGTTGTAAGGATTTAGTTCCTGATTCCGCCTGAGGGATATAGTTCCCGCGAGATTTAGTTCTCGATTCGACTCTTGGGATTTAGTTCCCGAGTCAACTCTGCCTTAGGGATTTAGTTCCCGAGGGATCTAAAAAGATTATAACGTGATGTGGGTTTTGGAATTAAATAAGATAAAGTGCCCGAGTGCACATAATTAATATACCTTTGGCGAGTAGTGAAGCTAAGTAAATAGTGCAGCTAGGAAAGCTCGTCTCGACTTTTTATCAGAGTACGTTCTCTTTCCAATCTGGATTCGCTGTAAGCAATGAGGTTGGTCGTGAACCGAAACATCTAAGTCAGCTTTTAAATCACTGATTGTCTGATTCTTTAAACGTTCCAGATTTGTCATATTTCCTTAAAGACTCAATCTCTTGGAGTCTCTTTTCGGGTCGATTTCTGTGAAGATTAAGTCTTCCAGAATCTTCTCTTGTGCATACCTCTTGTTGTTATTCCGTGAAAGTGTCGGGTTATGTATCGTTCCTTCGGTTATTACTCGAGGGACAATGATAGTAAACGGTTACGATCATTCGAACCACTCTGCTTTTTACCCTTGCATAGTCTATTCAGTAGACTAACCAACCACAATTGTTCTCTGCATGGTTGGCTGGTGTCATCCGTTCGATTCGGCACATCAGATAGAGCGAAGATGAGGAGACTAGATTGACTATGAAGACGACGATTGTTTTTGGATATTTTTAATAATTTCTTTTAATCAGGTTGAGATCCTTGGGAGATGACCATTGTGGTCAAAATCCTTGTTTGTAATACATTTAAAAGACTTCCGTTGTAACTTATTTACTCTGTTATTTGTTTATCAAGACTTCCGTTGTACTTTGTTTAAGACTTCCGCTATAATTTATTTAAACTCTGTGTTTGTCCTATTCGGGATTGGGATGTAATCCCGGGACTCATGTTTTATATAAGTAAGGTTATCATTTTGTATCATTGTATTTCATGATTTGTATTTAAACGGTAAAGCCTTGGGTGATCTCGGTAAGGAACACTGAGGTCACTGGCGGTAATACCTTTCCAAATGGGTTAAGATTTGGGGGTGTTACAGTTGTGGTATCAGAGCTAAAGTTTTTAAAACGGGTTGGGTATTTGAAAACCATTTACTCGTTTTCAATTGAAAGGTATTTGCAAAAGGCTCTGAGTTTAAAAATAAAAACGGTGTTTTCATTTTGAGCCGTTCATAGTCTTGTCTTCTATATAGTCTGATATAGTAAGATTGCTTCTATATCTAGAAAGACTAATTCCTTCCCCGTTGCCCCGTAAGATATGGGTGCATTCTGTTCTCTTTAGAGGAACCCGAGAGAAGCCAAGGTGGTTTCACCATACCCAATAAGGCTTGAATTCTCAGTTCCCTCATTTTGAGTTAGGGTTGTAAAACCTAGTAACTCGGTTTGAGTCCATCAATAGAAATTACCAAGTTGATCTATTCTAAGTTGATTTTATTATAATAAGTATATCAGAATGATACTAATGGGATAAAATCCTTGGAATTTGATCGGTAAACAGATGGTGAACACAAGGAGCGTTATCCGTGCTGGTGCTGGGCCGAGTAATGACCCCATACCAAATGCGAGGAATGCTGCTGACCCAACAGGAGAGCGTGAGTCTGTCTTCAACAATAATCCTAGAGGCAATGGTCAAGAGCAGACCAACGCTCCAATGGCATTTGATGCTACAACATTAGAGGCAATTCGGGGAATGGTCATGCAAGCAGTGACTGATATACTGCGACCGAGTATGCCGCAGACACAAGGTGTGCAAATTCCCCCACCGGTTCCCAGATTTGAGGAGCCAGAAAACCGTATATTCCAGGAGAATATAGTCAGGACTCGAGACAACTATGGTCGTGCACTGAAGACCATTAATTCCATGAGGCCTGACAGCTATAACGGGAAAGGGGAACCAGTCGGGGTGATCCATTGGTTCTCCCACATGGAGCGGTTGTTCCGCAACATTGATTGTACTGAAGCTGAGAAAGTACATATAGCTTCTCTTCAGTTAAAGGAGGATGCTAGTGAGTGGTGAGAGAGTACCGGCTTAGCTGACAACCCTGTTTTGAACTGGGAGATGTTCAAGACAAAGATGACAGACCGTTTCTTCTCTCGTGCTATGAGGGAGGAGAAACACAAGGAGTTCCTATACCCTGAGACTGATGGATTGAAGGTGACTGAGCTGGCAACCAAGTTCAATCATCTATTACAGTATGTTGGACCTGAGATATCCAGTGAGGCACAAAAAATCTGGTATTTCCATGAGTGGATGGGCCCAGATATTAAGCCACTGATGGTGCATCACGGATGTTCGACTTTGGAGCAGTACGTGGATGCAGCCTACAAGTTAGAGGTGACTCTGGAAGAGTCGACCAAGAAGAGTGATAGCCAGAGGCAAGGGGAGAACCAGCCTAAGGCAAGTGGGTTTAAACGTCCCGCTCCACCATCTGATTTTGCCAAATCTGGCCGAGCAAAAACGAATATGACTCAGGATGGGTCTACGCAACGTTCGGGTCAGGGCAATAGCCTGATTCAGTGCTACAAATGTGGTACTTACTGGCACAAGAGTAATGTGTGTCCGAAGGAGAAGAAAACGTGCTTTGCCTGTGGAAAGGAAGGACACTTGTAGTTATTTTGTCCGTAGAGGAGGCAGAAAGGAGCTGAGTCACAGCAGGGATCTGTTAATCAGAACAACCAACCCAGGTTCAGTCCGGTGGAAGCCCCTAGTCCTTCAATATAGACAACTGTGAGAAACAAAGGGAAAGCCCCAGTGGCTTCAGGAAGCCAAGGTCAACGCCTACGTGATGCGTGAGGCGGATGGACCCGATGCTCCATTTGCTTAAAGTATTTTGTACTACTTCTGTTGGTATGTTGTGGATTTGGGTGTTACCCAGTCTTTTGTTTTGGATAAGTTATGTTAGTAAGTTTAAGTATGCAAAAAGGTTTATAAACCTTTGTTGTAAATATGCTTTCTAATATAAATGTTGGTTGAGAACCAATCGTCTGTCGAAATTTGCAATTAGTAAGAATTCAAAGAGAATTCGATCTGGATAGCCATGGTTCCATGCGATAATTTTCTCGGTATGAAGTGGCTGACGCGTCATGGGACGATAATCGATTTTAGTTCGAAGATTGTGACGGTGGCATCAGGGGGCCAGTATATATGCAAAATTTAAAGGTCAGAATGACGCTGATAACGACAGATTTATCAAGGCAATAGCTGCATTTAAGCTACTTCGACAATGTTGTGTCAGGTACCTTTGCTACTTGGATCCGCCCATGAAAGATGAACCTTCAGTTCTTGATGATTTCGATACACTGAAGAATTTGGTACATAGATTAAGTTTATGTATTCTTGAGGAGTAAGGTAACCATGTTACTCGTATAAAAGGATTAAGACACAAGTGTTTGATTCGGTTGAGAATGAATCATTTAGCAATATGATACTTTGAGGTTAGAGGAGTAAGCTCTCATGTGATTGATTTGAGGAGCATACAAATAAGTACTGTGTTTATTCTTGGAGAAAGTATAAAAATCTTAAAGGATTTAAGTTAGAATGGCATAAGGTCAGACTTACTTCCAGATAAAGGATGTAATTGTAAGAGGTACCTTTAAGGAAATTGATGATGTAATGTTTCGAGGTTACTAAGAGTTGATTTTTGGATGGTAAGGAATTACGATATGAACTTTGGGAATATGTGTATAAGGAAATAGTGAGGGAGATGCGTATTCTCCTATTAAAGGTGCAATAATGTCTTTATGACAATTTTAAGGACCGTTAGTATTTAATGGTCAGAGCCTTGTGGATATAGTAAGAATGATTATATGGTAAAATTTATAGAGATAAAGTTACGGATGATACCAAGTGGACTTGAGGAAAAAGGTAACCCACGTTGGTTAAGATAAGCATATATCACGTTCGGGTGAGACAAGAGTACAATCCTATGAAATGGATTAGTGAATTATGTTGAGGTAATCAGACATAGATTGTAGTATTACTGATTGTGTGAACTCATGAGTAAAGACTGTGAGATAAAGTTATGGCATAAGGGTCGGATTTGATTAAGGTAAAAGGTGAATCATTGTTGTAAGTGGAAACATGATCGAATAGATAGTTCGATGTTGGCAATATATGTTATGAAGACCAGATTAGTTAAGGATACCGACCTAAGGAGGTTTGGGTATATACTTCGAGAGAAGTTAGAGACAAATGGTACCTATGAAGAGATGCATGTGCGCATTCTGGAGCGCCGTGAGAAGCAACTGCGCAACAAAAGCGTACTGTTGGTACGAATTCCGTGGTCCAAATCTGGAACTCTTTGAGGAAGATTAAGTTGTAAGAGTTGTTGAGTTAAGAAGAAAGATTTCAGTGGAAGACCGGGATATATTAATAATCTAGATGTATTAAAGATTCAGTAAAGAGAATTGTCTATATACCTCTAAGGAATAAAGTGGTAAGCGGGATCCCATACGCTGAGTCCTTCCAAGCTTTCTTAAGATATAAAGGATGAACTTGTGGAGTTATGATCGGGGAGATTAGGAGCTATCTCTCATGCGTGAGTTTGTGCCATAAGCGTTGAGGCGGATGAATCATTTTCAGTATGATGTCCTAAGGAATTAAGAGTAATATCTCTTGTAATCCATTTCAAGGATGAAGTGATTAAGGATATTGGATCCGGGTAGTAAGGTTTGTGTTGAGGCAGGATCCTCATTGGCTTAATGTAAGTTTCGGGGTCAAAACTTCTTTTAAGGGGGAGGTGATGTGATACCCCGTAATTCTGTAAGGTTATTTTGGGGATTTTGAGAATTTTCCCGAGTACCCGTTTTGTACGTCGGATTTAATTCAGGTAGCTTGAGACATTCTGTAATGTGCTCTGTATCTGTAATATTTTTCTCAGTGAAATAAAATACAGACGACGTGCTTCAGATGTTTATACGCGTTCGCGTACGATAATTTTTATCCCGGGTTAATGTCTTGCTCGTTCAAAAGCTGAATGGGCGGGAAAAGGTAAAAACGGCGACCGCCGTACAGTAACGGCGCCCGCCGTCGCTGGGCCCGAGGTGTCAGGCCGTCGTCTCCTACTCTGGGCTCGCCAGGGCTAGGAACGGCGACCGCCGTAATTACGGCGCCCGCCGCGGCCCGCCGTAGGCAAAGTTGCGGCGTCCGCCGTGATTACCCAGAAGTCATTACCCGTTGGTCGCCGGTGAGCTCTGGCCGCACCGATCTAGCCCTGCTCGGCCTCGTCTAGGGTGATGATGATGTTCCCATTCCTTTGGCTATAAAAGGAGGTGTTGGGGGAAGGGTTTTGAGCCATCCCAACACCGAATCTCTGCCAAAATTTCGCCTCGTCGGAGTGTTAGTTTCGCCGGTTTTCAAAAGCTTCGTTGGTGTCGGTTGGTGGTGTTTCCAGAAGCCCTTGTGAAGCCTTTTGGTTGCCTTTGGAGGTTGGAACCCAGGCAAGGCAAAAAGGGGTCGAAACGCGCATCATTTGGGTGAGTTTTTCTCTCGTTCTGTCGTCGGAGTTCTTCACGGCGACCGCCGTGTTCTTTACGGCGCCCGCCGTGATGAATGCGGCGACCGCCGTCAAGAACGGCAACCGCCGCCAGTGCCCAGAATGCCTTCGTGGCTTTGGCTTGGTTGGTTGTCGTCGTGGCGTCTTTCCTTTCGATTTCTTTCGCCGTTCTTAGATTCGTACTGTTGTTATGTCGGATCTAACTTAGGGATCCTTTTATGGGTCGACTCGAAGGTCGTTGTGCTGTCGGAGCTATACCCGTGTCGAGCCCGGAATCTCGTCGTTGTCGTTAGGCTTGTTTCTATTCTGTGGATTAAGACAAGTGGCGGTTCGCTCTTGCTCATCGTTTCATATTTACATTAATTATCAGTTGTTTATCTGAGTAATTAATTTGGAATGATTATTGTGTTCATCTGGAAACGGTTTTGTTAACTGTTTTGGAAAACTAAAATATGATGTTATAATAGGTTGTATATCTGTTAGAACCACGCTATTATATATATATATATATGTGAATTAATACATATATTATTATAGGTTGTATATTGTTAGAACAATGCTATTTTATCTGTAACTGGCCTTGAGGGCATTTTTATGAGTTATTGCTGCGTTTGTAACTGTTTAGTTAGAACGAGTATTCGTAGGAACGCTACTGTGTATCTCAGTACGAGTGCTAGTCGTTTCTTGATAACCTGGTGGTTAGGATTTAGTTCCTACCATTCTTCTTTAGTGCCGTTGTAAGGATTTAGTTCCTGATTCCGCCTGAGGGATATAGTTCCCGCGAGATTTAGTTCTCGATTCGACTCTTGGGATTTAGTTCCCGAGTCAACTCTGCCTTAGGGATTTAGTTCCCGAGGGATCTAAAAAGATTATAACGTGATGTGGGTTTTGGAATTAAATAAGATAAAGTGCCCGAGTGCACATAATTAATATACCTTTGGCGAGTAGTGAAGCTAAGTAAATAGTGCAGCTAGGAAAGCTCGTCTCGACTTTTTATCAGAGTACGTTCTCTTTCCAATCTGGATTCGCTGTAAGCAATGAGGTTGGTCGTGAACCGAAACATCTAAGTCAGCTTTTAAATCACTGATTGTCTGATTCTTTAAACGTTCCAGATTTGTCATATTTCCTTAAAGACTCAATCTCTTGGAGTCTCTTTTCGGGTCGATTTCTGTGAAGATTAAGTCTTCCAGAATCTTCTCTTGTGCATACCTCTTGTTGTTATTCCGTGAAAGTGCCGGGTTATGTATCGTTCCTTCGGTTATTACTCGAGGGACAATGATAGTAAACGGTTACGATCATTCGAACCACTCTGCTTTTTACCCTTGCATAGTCTATTCAGTAGACTAACCAACCGCAATTGTTCTCTGCATGGTTGGCTGGTGTCATCCGTTCGATTCGGCACATCAGATAGAGCGAAGATGAGGAGACTAGATTGACTATGAAGACGACGGTTATTTTTGAATGTTTTTAATAATTTCTTTTAATCAGGTTGAGATCCTTGGGAGATGACCATTGTGGTCAAGATCCTTGTTTGTAATACATTTAAAAGACTTCCGTTGTAACTTATTTACTATGTTATTTGTTTATCAAGACTTCCGTTGTACTTTGTTTAAGACTTCCGCTATAATTTATTTAAACTCTGTGTTTGTCCTATTCAGGATTGGGATATAATCCCGGGACTCATGTTTTATATAAGTAAGGTTATCATTTTGTATCATTGTATTTCATGATTTGTATTTAAACGGTAAAGCCTTGGGTGATCTCGGTAAGGAACACTGAGGTCACTGGCGGTAATACATTTTCAAATGGGTTAAGATTTGGGGGTGTTACACACATAGGGGGACAAGTCGATCACATTGAAGGTGGCATGCACACCATAGTCCCCGGGCAACTCTAGTTGATAAGCACTAGGGCCAAAGGCCTGAATCACCCGAAAAGGACAATCGCCGCAGGGGCACATAGGGGGACAAGTCAATCTCATTCTTGGTAGTCTAGTCGATGGAGGCGCCTTTCTTTGCGAGCTCGTGCAACGGGGCGGCAATGGTGCTGAAGTCGCGCACAAACCGCCGGTAGAAGCCAACCAACCCCCAAAATGAACAAACCATGGTCAGCGTTGTGGGGGTCGGCCACTCTTGGATGGCGCCGACCTTCTCTGTGTCCACGCGTAGGCCATCCTTAGAGACAACAAACCCTAGAAAAAACTATAGTGTCCGAGCAAAACACACTTTTTGCCAAATTGGCATACAATTGCTCGCTCCTAAGGCATCCTAGGACCTGTCTAAGATGGTCTACATGATCCTCTAACCTACGGCTATAAACCAAAATATCGTCAAAATACGGGACGACAAACTTGCCCAAAAAATGTCTAAGTACATGGTTCACGAGCCTCATGAAAGTGCTCGGGCATTAGTGAGGCCGAAAGGCATAACAAGCCATTCATAGATCCCGTACTTGGTCTTAAAGGCAGTTTTCCACTCATCGCCTTTCTTCTTCCTAATTTGATGGTAGCCACTCTTGAGATCAATTTTGGAAAAGAGTGTGGCTCCATGCAACTCGTCCAGCATGTCGTCTAGCCACGGGATGGGGTGACTGTACTTCACCATAATCTGGTTGATGGCGCGGCAGTCGACACACAAGCTCCATGTGCATCCTTCTTGGGGATCGGAAAAACTGGAACGACACAAAGGCTCAAGCTCTCGCGAACGTAGCCCTTGTCCATGAGGTCCTACACCTGGTGTTGGAGCTCCTTCGTCTCCTCAGGACTGGCTCAGTAAGCAGATCGGTTGGGCAACGAAGCGCTTGGGACCAGGCCGATCTGGTGCTCAATGCCGTGTACGGGCGACAGGCCCTAGGGCAGCTCATCGGGCATGACATCCTAAAACTCCTACAATAGGGAAGACACGAACGGGGGTAAATCCGGGAGGTCCTTAACAACAGAAATACACGCAGAAGGAAACAAAAGAAAACAAGGAGAACATCCCTGAAAAACTGGGGTGAGATCTCTTGCGCGAGCCATCAAAAGTCGATGCTCGCAACGACCCTGGAGCGCGGGCGCAGTGCCAGCATTGTCGTTGTCGTGCGCGGCGCTGTTCCATTCAGCCTGCGCGCCTGCGGCTACGGGTGTCGGGCTGTGCGCGCTGAGGTTTGCGTTATGGCGTTTGCTAGAGTGGTTGGTGGGGCGCGGCTGTGCATCTGCGTCCAGGGAAGCGTTGGCGGCCTGCGATGCGGCTGCGGCAGCTTCCTTGGCCTTTGTGCGGCTGCATTCTACTTGGTCGTGGAGAATCTCCTGTGGCGACATAGGCAGCAAAGTGATGCGTCCGCCACCATGAATGAACATAGACGTGTTAAGGAACCCATCATGCACGACCTTCTTGTCAAATTGCCAAGGCCTGCTAAGAAGAAGGTGAGTAGCATCCATGGCCATAATATCACACAAAACAGTGTCGGTATAATGCCCAATTTGCATTGTGATGTGGCATTGTCTGTTTACCACATCACTCTTACCATCAGAAATCCACTGGAGACCATACGGTTGAGGATGTGGCGTTGTTGCTAGCTTGATGATGTGAAACAAGGAGGTTGATGACCTTGTCTCACTTGTTTGAGCTCCGGATCGTGGCACAAGTAGGCGTCAGGCTTCTTCTCCGGGCACCGGCTGGCTAGTGGTTGTTCTTGAAGGTGCAAGTAGGCGAAGCCTTGAGAATTTGTGTTCGAGTGTTTGAAGAGCAAGCAAAGCCAAGGGAACCTCCAAGTGAGGTTCCTTGTCTTCGGTCTAAACAAGTGGAACAATGAGAGTGGTTTCTTGAGAACAAACTTAATTGTCTTGATTGAAAGAGAGTGGAAGGAAGATACAAAGCTTGGATAGATAGATTCGACCAAGTTGTGGGGAGGTAATACTACACCCAAGGTGAGAGGAGGTATTCCTCAAATCTCTTGTCAACTTGACACAAAAATCTTCAACTAGTTACAAATGAACAACAAAAGAAGCTTAAATACTTAGGGCATTTCAGCCAACAAGGCTTGTGCCATTAATGGACCTTGGGTTGAAGCCCATATGCAAATGGATCTTCACACCCAATAAGGCACGTTTAAGAACATAAGGTAAATACTAAAAATAGAAGGGATAAGAGCCAAGGCTCGAATAGGCATGGCATCGACTGCGTCGATGTCCACGGTGCCATGGCATGTCATGGCGTTGACGTCCTTAATGTCATGGCGTCGAGGTGAGTGGCGGCCGGCCAAGTGATGGCATTGGTGAGTGCTCGGCCAAGTTGTTGATGGAGGTCAATGGAGGTTGGCATCCATCACTCTCCCCTTCTTGAGGTAGAATTGTCCTCAATTCGTCTTCATAATGCGGAGGCACATATGGGAGAGAGACTACCAACTTGAGAGCGGGGTGTGCACCGTAGTCCTCGAGAAGCTCCACCACATAGGCATGGTCCTGGAACCACTTGAGCACCTTGAAGGGGCCATCACCGCATGGGTTGAGCTTGGAGCGGCGCCGGCCGAGGAACCTCTCAAAAGGAGTAAGCATGTCCGCCAAGGGTATGGTCCTAGTACAAGCAAACTCAACAAACATAAATATGTCCTTCCAATGGCGCGGGTTGGCCCTAAGGATGGTTCTAAGCAAGGCACCGGGGCGGGGGTGGCAACTAGTGGCAAGGAGAAGGTATGTCCCAAATTTCAGCCACAAAGTCCTCAAAATGACCCGTAAAAGTAGGATCCCTAACCATCAATATAGTACAAGGGAGTCCATGTATGTTCACCACGGGGTCAAAGAAAGGGGTAGCTAGCTCTAAGGCATGGTATGTGGTCCTACAAGGGCTGCCATGATCCATCCGAGAGAAGCAGTCGACTATCACATAAATGGAATCCCTCCCCTTCTTAGACGTGGGCAATCCGGTTAGAAAAGCCATTGATATATCTTCCAAAGGGGTGGCTGGAATGGGTAGGGGTATGTAGGAACCTTGAAGGGGGGCCTAGTCACATGGTGGCCAAGTGTAGGCCAAAAGAAATATTCCTCAAGTGTGGCCATGGTTGTTGCATTCTCAAACTGTCCATGGCTCTCATGGGCTTCCCTAATCAACAAATGTCTAATGGAGGCTCTAGGGACACAAAGCTCATCGGCTCGGTAAAAGAAATCATTATCCCAAAAATAGCCCTCAATTTCACCCATAGTGGCACACTTGGCTAGGATAGGACTAAGGAAGGGCTCTTAAACACGTAAAGACATAATAAGAGAAATTCCCAAAATATGAACATGAAGAATAGAAAGAAGAACATACCTCCTAGACAAGATGGCGGCAATCTTGTCATGGCCCTTCTTGCGCTTGACACCATAATGACAAGTCTCCACAAATTCCATCCCACGAGTATGGCACCAGCCAAAGTGGGCGTGTCTCTTCAAATAGGCAAGGGCCTCATGATGCAAGTGGAGGAAGAACTCCTGTGGTGGTGAAGGAATGAGGTGTCAGCCTCCTTGGGGGTGGGGCAATGGAGAGGCACTAAGAGGCAACAAGGGCGCCGGCCAAGGCGGCAGCAAGGCTCCGTCCTCTTGTGGTGGTGCGGCAATGGGGCACCGGCCTCCTTGGGGGTGGGGCAATAGAGAGGCAACAAGGGCGCCGGCCAAGGCGGCAACAAGGCACCGTCCTCCTTTGGTGGTGCGGCAATGGGGCGCCGGCCTCCGTGGGGGTGGGGCAATGGAGAGGCTCCAAGAGGCGACAAGGGCGCCGACCAAGGCGGCAACAAGATACCGTCCTCCGTGGTGGTGAGGCAATGTTGAGGCACCAAGATGAAACAAGGGTGCCGGCCTTATAGCACCGGCGTGAGATGGAGGTGGTGAGCCAAGTGGAGCCGAGGCTGGCCACACCCTTGTAGGGGAGCCGGGACGCCGCACACTGAATGAGGATTGGATGCCACCGACACGGGCGCCGCGCCGGTAGAGGTGGAGGCCGTGCCGATGGTGAGTGCGCCAGGCGGTGGCTGGGCACTGGTGGCCGCACGCTCACCCTTGCCCGGTCGTTGAGGCATCGGGGCGGGAGCTGGTCTAGGAGCCTCATCCTTGGGCCAAGGCACCGGGGGCGTTGAGGCACCGACGCCGCGCACTGCATGGGATTTGGACGCAGCCGACACGGGCGCCGCACCGGGGGAGGCGGAGGCCGTGCCGGTGGTGAGTGCGCCAGGAGGAGGACGTGTCGGCGCCGCGTCGGGGGAGGCGGAGGTCTCTGGGTCGAACGGCCTTCCACCGGACCAAGCCCACTCGTAACCCAGATTCGGTTATGATATCATTTGTAAGGCTCGATACCTTAGAAGCGTCATCCCATGCTAACCCGGGGACTTCTTAGGAGGTCATCCATCCCGGTACTACTCCCTCCCTAGCACGTTTAACTTTAAAATTCTTTGTCCTCACTTGAACCCTGAAAAGGAAGAGCCCTTGTTGACATGAATAGCACTCTATTCCTTATAAAGGATTACAAATCTGGGGTGTTACAATGCCTGAATTGTTATTTGATATTTCTTCCTCTTATTTTCTGCAACTAAAGAGGGAGAAGCAACCTGAAGAACGTGCATCTGAATTGATGAACCAAGATAATATACTTGAAGATGTTGCAATTGAGCATATCATACCCTGCGAGACAGAGGGCCTAACCCTCCGGATCATGTCTTGAGGACTATCAAAGGGAAGTTTGCGTTTATAGAGTATGATAACACCTCAAAGTGCACATTTATTGCAGTGGTAGGTGAACATTCTGAGCAAGAATTGTTTTGTTATGGTGTTGAGATGTTATATGAAATATGAGACCTTGATGCTTGTTATATGAATTTGATTATGTTCATGAGAGTGACTTTATGTCGTCTTCTTCCAGGATGTTGATGGATATGTGTTCCTCTTTATTGAGGAATTGATGCAGAAGATAATGGTGTTCTCTCTAGTGACATTGAGATTGTGAAGAAAGCATGTGACAAATCATTTGGTCCTTTCCCCAAAGGTACGAGCAAGATTGTGTATTACATGAATAATTGCATACTTAAATTATGTCTATAGCTTGATCACTTAGCTCAAACCTAATTCATTTGAAATTTGTTGCTTCTTTCCCTATTTTAACATGCCTTATGTGAGCACTGCATGATGAAATAGTAGTTTCGGTTTTTCACTTTTGTACACATTATACATTATTGAGGACCCAAGGGGTGCAAACAATTGGAAAAAAATCAGTTGTTCTTAGGTATTTATAGAGTTCTAGTGAAGGAGATGCAATTGTTATAGTATATCAGTTGACGAACTGAATTCTCACAAATTATTTCAACTTGTGGACTTAAGTGATTTCTAGTGTCCCTTATCTATGTCCTATGCTTCCATCTTATTTATATTCTAATTTTTCCATTGTCATCTTTATAGGGTGTTTCTTCACATAATCTGGTGTATTGAGGAGTTTTGAGCATCCTTTGAAAGAGTTGAAGGTTGTGCCATGGGAGGATGGTTCAGGACAATCTTGCGCCATTATTTTTATTGTGGCTGCAAACTCGAACAAAGAACCTGGAAAGGTTGGAAGTGATGCGGATTGTTCATCTCATTATTGATCCATGTTTTGCTTCTCTCAGTATGGTCTGTTATTGGTGATCATCTAACATTTTGTCATAAGTTGGTCTCCAGTTTTAAATTCATTATCCATACCCGAATCTTGCTGGTAAACTTTATTACAGAATTTATATTGTATATATGATATGGTTATGAGGCTTTACTAGTTCGTGTCCCCTAATGTTGCACCATCAATTTGCTAGGAGAACAATTGTAAATGCAACAAGTGGTTGATATTACCACATCATCTAAGTATATATAATATTTAGATGTTTCACTGTATATTAATAAATATCATATTATGTATTTTTTTGCTCTATTGTAATATATCATATTATGTATTTCTTTTGCTCTATTGTAATCATTTTATGTAATTTTTTAGTCAATTAAAATATATCATATTATGTATTTTTTTCTCTATTGTAATCAAACAATATTGTTTGAATAAAAGTTGGTTCAACCTCATTATTCACAAGAAGTAGGTCCGTAGATAAGGGGGTTCAAGTGGACTGATCGAATAGGACCCCCAAATATTTAGGTCCCATTTTATATAATGTGCGCTAATAGTTTTACACAGGGCTCACATGGTATACTACCTATTCTTTGATGGTAAAGTCATGTGTTCGATCCTCTCCAACCCCAGAATGAGAATCCATTTTTATTTTTCCTCTTTCAGTGGGCCCACCCACAGTCGGTACTAGTGAATAAATGTTGGGTGGTGCCAACTACTTGCACCTGCAGTGGTGCTGCAGACACCATTGTAGGGCCGTTCATTTGAACGGTGATAGTCACCGTTCAAATGAACAATTTTTTTTAATTTTGGAACGGTGATTATCACCGTTCCAAATTTTTTATTTTATATAATTGTATTTTTTTTAGCCATTAGTTTAAATTTTAGCCACTAGTTTAAATTTTTTAGCCACTAGTTTAATTTTTTTTAAGGGTTTATCCATTCTCTATTAGGAAATATTTTGTAGGGTTTCATAATTTAAAATTTTAGCCACTAGTTTAATATTTTTTTAAGGGTTTATCCATTCTCTATTAGGGAATATTTTATAGGATTTAAACTTTACACCCTTTTCAAACCAAATAAACCAAAAAAAAAACACCCTAAACTAAAAAAAAAAAAAACCCAAACGACTTTAGAAGCCGTTGCAACAAAAAAAAATAAAAAAATACAAACGGTTTCTGAAACCGTTCAAATACACAGATTTGCACGATTTCCAAAAGGGTGCAAGTAGTAATCCCCGTGTAGTATGTTTACTTTCCCCTTGGGCCTATCCACCTTATGCTACTTTATATGGGCATTTAATTCCTATATTAATTAGGCAATTTTTAATTTTTTCTTTTGACAATTAATTTTGTTATGTTTTAAATTAAAAATAAAATGATAATATAGACAAGTGTGAATTAAGGATAAATTTTAACACACAACTAAAGCTTCTCCTAAATAGAAAAATGAAGTGTTTTCTAATAAATATTATACATCAAATTATTTTATTTTCAATGAAGTGTTAAATTTTAAATATAAGTATAAAGTTTATTTTGTATTAATATATCCTATATTTAAATATATTACAGCATTACTAAATAATTAAGACAAATTTTAAAATTATAGATTTAGCACAGGATCCACAAAAATATTGAGACGGCCTTGACAAGAAGGGAAACGGAAATATATGGTCCAAAGCAGATTTTGTGCAGTAAGTTTAAGAAAGTCGAGTCTTAAGTTTAGGGGGGAAGAGAAGAAGAAACAGATGTATCTGCATTTTTCAGTTAATGACCATATCACTTTTTGTTGTAGTACAACAAATTATACAATCATATGCATAAACTTGTAATAATGGTAGAGTCCGAGCAACTAATATTAAATACAAATTATAAAAACCATTTTAATAAGTTGGCCAAAATCCCATTATTAGGCAACAGTGCAACACACTACCGCCGTTAGTTGGACATGATTACAGATAAGATACCCCTTTTTTTCTAGACAAATTTTATTAGGATGTGTTTAATAGAAATTGGATATTGAGTTAGGATGAAAAATGGGATTAAAAAGGTATAGAATTAGAGATAATGGATTTTAATTGAGTGTTTGATTTATAGACTTAAGTTGGAAATTTTACATTTGAGGGGTTTTGGAATGGATATTGAACTAAAAATATTTCGGAGTTAGGATTTCTCAATCCATCCCAATTAATTCCAAACCCGATATCTTATGCCCTTTTACCAAACACGTTAATGAAAATCCTTGATTCACTACAATTAATTTTAACTAAATAAAACCACAGAAAAGGGGGAGGGTGTATGCTAATGACCGTAATCGAGCACTTATGGGTTGTACCCCAGCCATTTGCAATAAGCTATATAAAGATACCAAAGGGACCCTTAAGGACAACTACTCCATAAATTGTTCGGAATGATTTTGTTAGTTTTCTTATTTGAATTTGCACAAAAATCACAGTCTATATATACATTATTTATATATAAAAAGTTAGAGGAGTGATAGATGAGAATACCCATTTCTACTACAACGTACATTTTATTATAATTAGGATACATATATTAACACACATTTCAATATAGATATGATATACACATTGGCGCACAAGTTTGTGTTATACACTAATACACATGCGCTTAAAACACTAATAAATGTATTCCTAACCTCGTATAATTTCGTTCATTACTAGGAAAATTGGATTCTCGCCAACCAAACAAGGATCTTGATCGGCCTTTGAAGAGATAGAGATGGTAATTTCGGTGTCGTATATTTACATTGAAGGATATGCGAACAAGGATCTCGTGGTTAAACGCACCACAATATCCTTAAGCGAGATCTATTACAAGAAATAAACTCACTCAAACCCGAAGGATAGGAGAACAATATTATGTAGATAAACGCACCAAAAGACCTTGATTGAGATCTAGTACAAGAGGGATGAACGCACCCTAAGTATTTCGGCCACAAGAGTTTAACTACAATCCTAAGGAATCTCTCCTTGAACATAACTTGACACAAAATATTGAATGGTGATGACTCTTAAGGAATCTCTCCTTAAACAAGAGGGATGAACGATCTTGATAAACTCACAAGAGTTTAACTACAATCCGAAGGAATATAATCTCTCCTTAAACAAGCACTTGGCATTGGGATTTTCATTTGAAAAATGAATGCCAAATACTAAAAAAAACAAAAAAAACAATCAAGCCTTATTTATAGGAGAACATATGCCGTAAAAGAAGCTCTTCACATGGGTAAGGATTGATAAGGAAGACTAGCCCAAGATTCTTGAACATAACTTGACACATAATATTGAATGGCGATGACTTTTAGGGCTCGTTTGGTACCATATCTGGAATCGGATTGGGATATGGAATCAGGTTGAAATTAGAATGAGTTTAAGTGGATTTAGGAATGACTCATACCTTGATGGGGAGATGGATATGAGTTTGTGTGTTAAATGTTGGAATGAATGATTTCAGATATGGCTCATTCCAGGAAAAAAAATCTAACCAAACACAAGAATGGGTATGAGTGACTTCTCATACCGATTTCTGATACCCAAGGTATAGTACCAAACGGGACTTATTGTCCATGAATGGCCGCTGAGAGGAATTGTCATTTCATACTTGTTCCAAGCTGATTTGGTGAAAGTGTTTAGCCTGAAAACCGCATCTCTTTTTCTTCAAGTCTATGAAGCCCAAAGAGAACCCAAGGCCAAAGCATCATTTCGGCCATCTTCATTTTAGGAATGAAGAAGATGGGCATAAAGGGGTTTGCCTATTTCTGAGATGGATGACCCGAAGGTGTATAGTCATATTTGTATGAGCATCAAGCTTAGAATTTAGAATTTGCAGCACTTGATGACATGTGAACTCTAATTCTTGGGATCCCAACGTGAAAAGGAGGAATTGGGCAAGTCGCGTTGTCGTCATGACATGTAAGAAGATTCTTGGGGACCTCCTTCGGAAGCTCCCATGAACATATTACTAATGCACATTTTCTTTTAGCTATGTTGCAATTAATTATAACTATGAGGGGATGAGTGAGGAGGGAGCTTTTCTCTTTAGCTTTTTTTTCGTGACGTTTTTTTGGCACCTTTTCTACTACTTGGAGTATGAATCTTATATGAATCCACTATATAATTTAATTGATACAAATTAAATAAATGGTGTATTATGAAATGTATGCATTTATATTCATGGAAAATCAATACAAAAAAATGTAGTAAGATTGATGAACGTTCAAAAACATTTTTTTTTATTTGTATTGGATTTTTTTTTTATGATGAAAGAATTAGACTGGTCTTAGTTTCTATGCGAAGACCAGCTTAGAGCATCCTTGTGGATGAGAACACAAAATTCTGAATCGAGATTAAGGTTAGACACAAATGGTGAAAAGTTGAGTTTAACAATGCGGTCAGCAGTATAGTTCACCTCCCTAAAAATGTGTCTAAGATGGACCTCCAGGAAAGAATGGATGTTGACCAAGATGTCAGCGACAACCATTTCAATTTCCCAGGGACAATCCCATATGCCTTTAATAGAATTTATAAGGTTGAGATTGTCTCCTTCAATTTGTAACTTTGTAGTGTTTAAAGTTTTGGCATAAGAAATGCTTTGTTTTAATGTTAGTACTTCAATCATGAGTATGTTGTTGAACCCACAACATTCACTTCTCATATGAATTACCTCTGCTTTATCATTTCTAATGATGAAGCCAAAGTCAGCTTCACCATTAATTTGCTTTGATCCGTCGAAGTTGATTTTGTAAAAAAAATTGTTTGGTTTTTCCCATTTCAAAAACGTGGTTTTTCTGATATGGTTTTGATTTTGTTGTTGTTGTGTGAAGTCATTGTTTTCTGCTTTCTTTGTTTTTCCCAGTTTTTTATTAGTACGGAAAAATATTGAGATAAGTCTTTTATCTTGTCATTGGGGTCAGTGTTAAAGATAATTTGGTTTCTATTGATCCAGATACCCCACCAAGTAGTGGCGAGACAGACGATTTTTTTTTGGTAAGGAGAGATTCAAGTTTAGATAGTATTTCACTTGGTTTTTTGTTTGTAAAATCGAAGTTTCGAACAATATTCTCAATTGCCATATTTTGTGCTTTAATTAGTTTAAGAGTGTAAGGGCGTTGTAAGAGAAAGTGGGTTAGGTCTTCAAGGGGGTTGTTACAAGAATCACATGCCAGAGGAACTGGAACATGTTTCTGCGCTAGTCTCTGTTTTGTAGGGAGGCCATCATGGCAAATTTTCCAAAGAAAGTTTTTTACTTTTGGATATGTATCCAACTTCCAAATCCATGCCAGGTTATTGGTTAAATGTGTTTGCTGTTTTGCAATTAGTTCAAAGGCTGATTTCGTAGAGAACTAACCATTTTTATTGGAGGCCCAATAAAATCTGTCGATGATTTGGTTTTGAGTGATAGGTATATCTAATATACAATCAACAGTGTGTTGATTTAGAATTTCATCCAGTTTATTTTTGTTCCATGATTTATTACTGTCAACAAAGTCACATGCCTTTGTCAAGGGGTTGATAACAATATTTGGTAATATGTTGTTTTGGAGATTTAAATTAGATAGCCAATTATCCTTCCAAAAATAAATAGATTTTCCGTCCTCTATTAGCCACTGGAGGCCAGTTTGGAATTCTTTTCTAAGTTTGAGTAGTTGTGACCATTGCCATGAGTGGTTGCCTTTTTTGCAGTAATGAAGTATGTTAGTTTCTTTTAGATATTTCTCGGTAATGATTTTGACTCAAATATTGTTTGGTTTCGCAAGTATTTTCCAGATGAGTTTCATTTGTAGAGCTTTATTCATGTCTTGTGTTTTTCTAATGCCCGCCTCCGTTTTCTTTGTTTTTACATATTTTGTCCCATCCTATTAAGGGTTTATATGAGGAGTCTTTGTTCCAGAAGAAAGTTCTGTTTATTGTGTCAAGTTCTTTGTGTATATATATGATGGAAGCATGAAGCTTTGCATCAAGAAATTTGGTTTTGAAGCCAGATTAGATTTGATTAGTGTAACTCTCCCTTCTTGAGAGAGAGAGTTAGCTTTTCATTTTGTAAGCTGATTTATGGTTGATATGATGGTTTCTTTGAAAGTATCTTGATTAACTTTTCCATTGATGATAGGACATCCAAGGTATTTTTCTAAGGATGTCGTGCTTGGGATACTTAGTACAGATTGGATTAAGGATTTAGTTTGGTTTGATACATTGTTTGTAGTTTGCAAAGCAGACTTTTGGAAATTAACACATTATCCAGATATTGAGCAGTATTCTTCAGAGAAGTACGGATTTTCTGTTTCATGTTTGATCTCTGTAATATTTTCCTGAGTGGTATAAAATACATTCGACGTATTTTTGGAGCTTAGAATATTTGTTCGGGTATAAATATATTTTAACCCGGGGTTTGAAAACCCATGCCCAATCTTTTCCCGGGCAATTAGGCGCGAATAGGAGAATTCCGCGACCGCGGCAGAGCCACCGCGACCGCGGAATAATCGGGCACAGAAGAGCTGGGAATTTGAATATTCTGCGACCGCGGAAAAGTCACCGCGATCGCGGAAATGCACAGGCACGCGCGATGCTTCGTCTTCTCCACCCTCGCCGTCGATCTCCCTGCTCGTCGTTGATCTTGTTAGCTGCTCCCTCTCTCCTTGGCCTATAAAAGGAGGACGATCTGGAGGGTTGAAGGGCACCAAATTCTGATAATCTCACACTCTCTCCCTCTCATTTTCTTGTCGCCGGAATCTTCAAGCTCTCGCCGGATTTTCTTGTGGAGTCGTCGGAGCTTTCGATGGAGGTGGTGGTGCTCGTAGGGTGTTGCATTGGAGGTGCAAGGAAGCCGGAGGTGAAGCCACCGCGAATCGAGCCCAAGGAGTCATCGCCGGTGTTCATGTCCGCGACCGCGGACATGAACACCGCGATCGCGGTCGTCGGCCTGTCGCTCGCGGACATTGGCCTCGACGCCCGCGACCGCGGATTGCCTGGGCAATCGCGATCGTGGCCTTGGGCATTGCCGGTCTCGGGCGGGACTTTCGTTCTTTCGATTTGGTTCGTTCTTCCTTAGATTCGTATATTTTATTGTCGAATCTAACCTAGGGTTTCGTTGTGGGTCATTTCTGTAGGAATCTGTAATCCGAATTTTGTCCCCGTTCCGGACCCAGAAACCCGTCGTCGATCAATCGTTCGTCTAGACTAAGGCAAGTGGCGGTTCGCTCTTGCTTATCATTCCATGTTTCCATTAATTATCAATTGTTTAATTGTTAATTAAATTGGGATGAACTATTGTTTTCGTTTGGGAACATATTTTATAAATGATACGATTAGAAAGTGATATTATAATAGGTTGTATATACTGCTAGAAACAATGCTATTATATATATATATATATTATTGCCATGATGGTATTGATGTGGACTATTGTGTGATTTTAACTGTTTAGTTAGAACGAGTATTCGTAGGAACGCTATGTGCCTTGCGAGGTATAGTCGTTTCTTTATAACTGGTATTAGGAGGATTTTTCCCTAGTACTTTCTCTGGTCATGACTATACCCTTACTCAGGGTAAGTGCACAACAGCTGGTGCCGCAATTCGGGATTTATTCCCTTTGATATCTATCGCGATGAGATGATATATCTATATGATAAAAGCTTATAACGTAAATGTACGTTTTGTCACTAAATAAGATGAGTGCCGCTATGCACATAATTAATGAACCTTAGGGCGAGAAGTACAACTTGGAACCTCGCCCGTGACTTCGGTTAGAGTAAGTTTTCTTTCCAATCTGAATTCGCACTGAGCGGTGAGGTTGGTCGTGGACCCAAATAGTCAAGTCATTTTTAAACTCTTGTGTGAAACTATAATATTCCCAAACACTTGTCATACTTTCCGATAAGACTCAATTCCTTAGAGTATTCTCTTCATATGTTTCCTTAAGACTCGATCTTTCAGAGTCTTCTCTCGATCATTCTGTTTCGTATATTCCTGTAGAAGTATTGAGGTTTACTATCGTCATCGGCTTTCATTCGAGAAGCGATGAGTCTAACCTAATACGACTACCTTAGAACCTTTCTGTTTTACCCTTGCATAGTCTTTCATTAGACTAACCAACCGGTTATTTTCCCTTGCATGGTTGGCTGGTGTCATTCGTCTCATACGGCACATCAGGTAAACTTCCGTTCCGTGAAGGCTAGAACCGACTATGAAGGCGGATGGAGTTTTTAAGAGTTTTATCCAGGTTGAAGATCTTAGGCGGATGATCGCTTCGATCAAGACCTTATGTTATTTATTTAAAAGACTTTCGCTGTATTAAACGTATTCTGTATTTCTGTTGTATTTGGGATTTACGGATGTAATTCCGAGACTTTGGTTTCAATAAAGATTATGATATTTCATATTATCAGTGTGTTTTATATATTGTATAAATTGGTTAAGCCTTGGGTGGCTTCGGATGTGGAATTTGAGGTCACTGGCGGTAATACTTTCAAGGATATATTTGGGGGTGTTACACCCACTAAGTGCCAATATTTTTGGTAGAATAAGGCAGACATAACATCTGGAACTGGGGATTTATTACAACCAATACCAAACATAACTTTTTTGATTTCTTCGTTTGTGACATTTTTTGTTAGTGCATCATTTTCTTGGGCAGTAATTTCATTGTTGATGTTGGTGAGGTACTCTGTGAGAATATTATTGTTTATATTGCTTTTTTTGAATATATTTTCAAAATCATATATGATTTCATTGCGGATATTTTCATGTCCAATGATAATCGTGCCATCATTTGTACGAATTTCTCTGATGATTTTCCTACTGCGTCTACCAGTAGCTATCTGATGAAAGTAGTTTGAATTAGTATCAATGGATTTTATGTGTTTAGTTTTGGCGCGCTGGCTCCAGTATTTTTTTTGTGGAAAGAGAGGAGATTCTCTTTTTTGGTTATTAATCTATTCTGTTTGGTGAGCAAAATGTTGTTCGGGTTGAGAATAATGTTTTTTTGGATTACTGTTAGTGCATCTTCTACTTATTTTAGTTGTTTGAAGATATTACCAAAGGTAGATTTGTTCCAGTTTTTTGCGTTGGTTTTAAGAGCGTAAGTTTTCTTTATGAGTTTGTACATATTAGAGTCTTGGGGATTGATCCGCCAAGCTTGTTTAACTATATTCTCAAAGTCCTTTCTATGGGTCCACATTCTCTCAAATTTGAATGGTTGAGCTTTGTTATGAGATTGGTTTTCTAATTCAACTGAAATAGGGCAATGATCTAATGAGATAAATGCATGATTTTTTGTGAAAATTCCATGGAACCATTGTATGATTTGGTTATGGATTAGGATGCTGTCTAGTTTAGAGTACATATTATCAATTAATGTTCTATTTTTCCTCCAAGTGAAGTCACCCCCTTGTGTTTGGATGTCTAAAAGGTCACATTGACTTTTGAAATTGTTTAATCTAAGAAATTTCGACGGTGGGATATGACCACCCTCTATTCTTTCCATATTGTTTTGTATTTCGTTTAGGTGATGAAGTTTGATAAAATAGACCAGAAATGGTCTTTATCATTTTCTTTTGGTGGTACATAGGCAAAAATTAGCATGATGCAAATACCTTTGTCAAGTATCTTATATTTTATAGCGATAAATCGGTTATCGACGTGTGTCAGTTCGCATAACTCGTTTTAGAGTTGGTATGATTTCCACATTACACAAATGCCCCCCGAAAAACCATTAGCGAGAGAGTAGTGAAAGTTGTCAAAATCAGCTTTCCTCCATGAATGTTGTTTGGGTTCTTTGTTGGTTCTAGTTTGCACTAGGGCCATAATTTGTATTTTCTCAGTTTTACAGAAATACTCTACATCAGTCCAAAGGTTTTTTCGACCAATGTCGCGGCAATTCCAAAGGCTTATCTTCATAAAACCGCATGAGGTTTATTTGCAAGTATTATTGTTCTTGCGGAGAAATTAATGTTAGGAATTGATCGCACAAGTACTGTTTTAACTTTTTTTTGTTTGTTTGATCCTTTCATGTTAACCCTTCTAGAGAGGGGATAATTTGTGGTAAATTTGGTTATTATAATTCCTACTTTGTTTGGTATCATGTGACCTTTGTTCTTACCTAGACAGTCTAAATATCTATGTTTGTAATTCGGTCCAAGTTGGGATAAGGGATAACCATAATGGGAGAAATACTTGATATTATAAAGAGCAAAGTTTATATTAATGTCCGTCGTTACAAGAGACTATGATAGAAATGTACAAGTAACCAATCCTATTAGGGGAGCAAGATAGATTGCTCGTATGGGTGATTGTGGCTTTTGCCAATTTTCTGTTGGTAGAAGTAAAGATTTTGCTCCAAAGAGAAGTGAAAGAATGCACCACCAGAGACCCATCCAGAAAGTCTTGTTTGACTGAATGCTTTAGTCCAATGAGACCCTGCACGGTCAGATTGAGAGTAGTGAAGAAAGGTTCGTGGAGTGAACCAAAGTAATCACATGTAGATATAACATATAAACCGACAGTACGTGTAAATTGATAATAATTAGATTGGTGATTGGTAAATTTAAGATTGTTGTTGAGGGCATGATCGATAGCAGACAAGGAGTTATGATCAATCAGTGTGAGGGAAAGCACATAAACTCTAATTGTAAAATTGGTGAAAATAATTTGATTTTTGACAGTGGATCAGTGTGATGCAGAGTTTCAAACCAACAAGAATAAAACTCATTGGGATGGTTCTGTATAAAAGATTTGGTAGGATTGGTAATGGTTCTTAAGAAAGAAACCAAAGTCTTTAGTGATGCCCTTTTTGGGGTAGAGTAATTCATAGTATGTATGAGTAGGTAGTAGAAGGTATAATGCAACCAAAAAAAAACTCCTGGAAGGAAAAACAAAAATACTAACATAATAGTACTGCTTAGGATCACACAAGAACTGCAATTGATGGGATGCGGAGGAAGTATATTTGATAAGATTGGTGAAATATATGTAATAAAGTAAGCATATATCATAAGGATTATGAATCAGTGGATCGTTCAGTATGAGATTATCACAATAGATGTCAAAGCATTCTAGTGAAGACACACACAAATGCAGCAGGATATGGAATGGGTGATCATTCTTACAACTAGTACAAGACCATATACCAGAGATCTTATCATGGTAGTACAAAGGCATACAATATAACTTGTTCTGAACTGAAACCATTAACAAATCAAGTCGTGTACTAGGGTAAATGTTGATACATTGAGGGTAAGTCAAAATGCAAGTCTTGTTAGGCATGACTTGAGGCCAGATTGTAGTAAATAAGTCAAAAGGTAAACAAGTGGCAATATTTTGCACAAAAATAGGTTTAGTAGCTAGCAACACCCATTCCTGAGTGGGTTTAGATCCCTTAGAATTTTTTTTTGAGCCATCATCATTCATAGATGGTATATTTCTGGTTGTGTTAACAACAATAGAGATATTTGATGTATATACTTGTAAAGCAATCATCAAACATGTTTCAAAGCAAATGGTGTTGGGTTGAAGTTTGGTATCCATATCCATAGCAAGAAGCATTTCAAACAAATAAGGCAGGTTGGTATTGATGACGATAAACCACCATAAGGCCACCCAAATAACCCCAAGCAGAGAACTCAGCAAAGCATACATAAGATCAAAGCAGTAGGTTTTGGAACTAAGATTGAAAATGCAGGAGGTCAAATATGCTAAGGAGTTGTAATACTGGTTATGATTTATATTGATAAAAGAGTAATGGTAAATCATAGTAGTATTAAGAAAAAAACTTGGTTCTGATGAGTGGAGAGGGTCTTGACGGGAGGGGTTGGATCCGACCCATACGCTTGGGAAGATCATCGAGCAGCGCCGTGGATCTCCAAGGACTGGGTGTCTAGAGTAGATTGGATGAGAGCGACGTCAGTTGAACCCATGAGCCCAAAAAGCAGAGCCGAGAGCCATGACTGGAACCAGAATCAAGCCGAGAGGCTGTAGAGGAGAACGGGAAGATCAACGGCCGCCTACCATACCAGCGAGAGTGATCAAAGCTCAGGATTAGGGAAGGAAACGGAACTCCTTTGCACGATTCATCGTTGATAAAGACGTTAGCCCCACATCTGAGATACACCAAGGGGAAGCCATTAGAGAGAAAACTATTCAAGCTATCAAATTGGGTGAAGCACCAGATGAAGTGGAGAAGGAGGATCGAAGATGAGGATCTTTGGTCTGGATTGTGATTCTTAGGCCGAGATTGATCGAGGTTGAAAATTGATGGCATGTGATGGCGTGTTTTAGGGTTTGGGAAGGGGGGTGGATTTTGGGAGAGTGTTTTAGGTTTTCCAGTCATGTTTTAAAATAAGGATGATTTGTATTGGACTTTTACTCAATTGTTTATAAAAATTGCTAAAATGCATTATATATAACCTTAGATGTCAATATTTAATTCGTTCAAATCATATGAAACCTTAACCTATGTACTACATAGTATATACATCTGAGGTGTCATCACTTGATCAGTTCATTTTCTATCACATTTTCATTTTCATTTCTCATCACCTTATTATTGTTTCTTCTTTCCATTACATTTTTCTTTAGCTTTAGTAGAGGGTCGTTCCGATACATTACGCCCTTAAGATAAACAGTACAAATAAACCACAGCCATAGGATGGACGAGATAGACAACCACGATTGAAGGAGAAGGAAAACTGGATAAACAGGGACTTAGAGGCGCGGTGGCATACTTGTAATTTAGAGTAATTTGTACGTGGTATTACACGATTGCCCTTACCCCTAACCGGTGCCAAAACCCTCTCATACTCTCTGAAACCAAATATCCACACCAGTTGAAGAGGCGAAGACGAATCGAGCGAAACACAGAACTCGATCGAGATAGACGGTCATAGTTGAAGAGGAGAAGACGAATCGACGCACTCAGACGCTCTGAATTGAACAAGTACAAGCAAATACAACGAAAAATGACATGAGCGACACAGATTACAGTGAAGAGGACTTTGGAGGTACGAATAACACATTTACGGTTTCAATTTCACGAAAACACCTAGATTACTCAAAATTCAAGGTTTCGAAAGTTCGTTAAATGTTGTTGCACCATTAGAAACACAGAGCTCCATGTTAGGGTTTCTTCAAATTTTTTTTTTCGTTGGGACATTGTTTTCCTCTTCTGAATTCTATGTTCGTGTCATTTCCTGAGGTTCATCTATGACTTGGAGGTTCATTATCTTCTTAAAGAGTTCATCCCTTTGTGATGAAAAATTAGGTTTACCTGAGGTTCATTTTAGGTGTTGGGGGTTCATTTGCTTTTACGGGGGTTCATGCCTGTGTTTACCTGAGATGCATTTTTCAGTGAGGTTGATCATCGAGTTAGAGAATCATTTCCTTCTTCCAGAGTGCATGCCTTTGTGATGAAAAATTAGGTTTACCTGAGGTTCATTTTATGAGTTGGTGGTTCATTTGCTTTTACCAGAGTTTATGCCTGTGTTTCCCTGAGTTGCATTGATTCCATGAGGTTCATTTATGAGTTGGAGGTTCATTTATGAGTTAGAGATTTCATGCTTTGTGATAAAAAATTAGGTTTATCTGAGGTTCATTTTATGAATTGGGGTTCATTTGCTCTTACCAGAGTTCATCTATGACTTGGAGGTTCATTATCTTCTTAAAGAGTTCATCCCTTTGTGATGAAAAATTAGATTTACCTGAGGTTCATTTTAGGTGTTGGGGGTTCATTTGCTTTTACGGGGGTTCATGCTTGTGTTTACATGAGATGCATTTTTCAGTGAGGTTGATCATCGAGTTAGAGGTTCATTTCCTTCTTCCAGAGTGCATGCCTTTGTGATAAAAAATTAGGTTTACCTGAGGTTCATTTTATGAGTTGGTGGTTCATTTGCTTTTACCAGAGTTCATGCCTATGTTTCCCTGAGTTGCATTGATTCCATGAGGTTCATTTATGAGTTGGAGGTTCATTTATGAGTTGGAGAGTTCATGCTTTGTGATAAAAAATTAGGTTTACCTGAGGTTTATTTTATGAATTGGGGTTCATTTGCTCTTACCAGAGTTCATGCATGTCTTCATCTGAGTTGCATTAATTTCATGAGGTTCATTTATGACTTGGAGGTTTATTTACTTCCTTCTTCGACAGTTCATGCATGTCTTATGAACTTAAGTTCATTATGCTTTCCCTACTTGAGTTGGAACTCTTTTCATGGGGTTCATTATATGACTTGGATACTTAGGTTCATTTATTGTTACAGTTTACTTCATAGTCTGAAGTTGGTCTTACAATTGTCCTGTTTCTCTTAGCAGGCTCGACTAGTCAATCCCGACGACGCAAAGGGCTTACACACAAAGACATAGAGGTACAATATGAGAGTACAAATAGTACAGACAGTGATGACATTCGACTAATAATGAAAGTGTATGCTAAGAAGTCTGTTATAAAGAAAAAAACAGCCCCAAAAGAGGTCAACACCAACTAAACACGCCACAAGAAAGCCTAGACAAAAGATCAGGAGTCGTAAGAGAGAGAGACATGCAGAGACCAAGGCTTCGAAGGGTCAAGCTTCAAAATCAGAACAACCTCCACCAAAGAAGCAGTGCACCGAAACACCAGACTTTGAACAAAAACCTGAAGATGAGAAGCTTTCTCAGTCTTCTACACCAGCCAACACCACTGCAGATATACCAACCACTCAAGGAGATGAATTGCGTTTAGAAGAACAGGGGAAGGGGAAGGGAAATGAGGTTGAAGATGAGGACAGCCTCAGCTCACAGGAAGAGAGCAAGAGCAGTTCGTCTCAAAGTTCTGAAAAAACAGCATCCACCAGACCAAGCACTAGATCAGCCGTTGCAGGTCAACACCGTCTCCAGCGTGGCACAACATCTTCGCAGGAGAACAATGACACAATATCATCGGACAGTTCTGATGATGTACAACCAACAAAACCAAACACTAGGTCAATGGCTGCAATTCAGCCAGATGCAGCAGTTCAGTTAGAGAGTTTCAGTGAAGAGGAGTTTGCGGACACCTTGAGGAAGAAACCAAAGACTACACAGATTAAAGGGAGGAAGGACAAGGGGAAGCGGAAAATTGAGGTTGACGAGGAAGAAACTGCCAAGAAGACCAAGAAAGAAAAATGGGTTGTATTCAAGGAAAGAGGAGAGAGGAAGCTGGTAATTACAAAGGCAAAAAAGGAGAAGCAGAGAGAAACAAAGCACAACAAGCAGCTGGAGATAGTCCCTGCCCACCTCAAGATAAAAACAGAAGAAGATGGCTCCCCGTACAAGTTGTTGAGCACTAGGAATATCCCGAAAGTGTTTGTTAATGCACTGGAAGCTATCCCTGAAAACATGAAGGCACAGGCTAAGGTGTGGATTAGGGAGATGAGATTTGAGAGCATGATGGATTAAAGATTAAAGGAGTGCCTCATTGCCTCGCTTTCTGGATCCTCGAACACTATGATGAGGTCAAATGTGAGATAAAGATGGTGGATGGGAGCACCATAAAAGTCACAGAGGAGGAAGTACAGAGGGTGCTCATGATCCCTAGAGGCAGAGGACCGTGGAAAGGAGAGGCAAAGAGGCTGTTGACACCGCCATTATAAAGGAATGGAAAGACTATTTCGACAATATCAATCAAATCAGGCCAAGTCATCTGACAGCCAAGCTCAAAGCATGCACCTCCAAACTCTGGTTCAAAAGGCTATTCCTCGTCATGTTCATGTATGTGCTCGTCGAAAGCAACCAAAAGGGCACTGTCCCTCAGCACATGATGATCAGCGACATTGAGGATGTAAAGGGATACAACTGGTGTCGGTTTGTAATCAGTGTCTTGCCTCAGATAACAACTGAATGGAAGGCCAAGAAAGAGAGGTTCTTCAAAGGGCCCATCTTCTTCCTTGTGGTAAACAACTCTTGTTTTTTTTTTTTTTTAAATCTACTATTGTGTATTACCTTGCATGACATGTGTGTACTAATGTATGTATGAACTTCTATGTAGTTGTTGTATTTAGACAGGGTATCTGTCTTTGGAGATACAAACCTCAACAATACACCAGTGTACCTAGGATGGACTGATGAGAGTTTGGAGGAAAGGGAGGGAAGGGAGATGAAGTCTGGAGGATTTGGATTAGGAACTCCTCAAGACTCAAGACCATCAAAGGAGAGGACAGAACAAGGATACATGAACAACAAGCTACAGGTAAACATCAAGGTTCAAGTTCAAAAAATAGTATAGTGGGTTCATCAGTTTATACATCAAGGTTCATTAATTTACAGATTGAGGTTCATTTATATATACATTAAGGTTCAGATATTGTATTGAGAGGTCATCCGGTTACACAATTATTACCTACATGACTTTAGACACTGTAGATCATGCATCACACTAGTGAGGGTTCACTGAAAAACACAAGCAGAAATAATGAAACTTCAAGTTCAAAAAGTACTATACTGGGTTCATCAGTTTAAAAATCAAGGTTCATGCGTTTACAAGTTAGGGTTCATTCATTTATTGACCAAGGTTCAATCGAAATTGAATTGCATGTTCATCTAATTCTGATGAGTAATACATGAAAAATGATCAAGAGGTGCATGAATAAATAATGTAAGGTTCATTAAACTAAATAATAATGTAAGGTTCAAAAAATAGTTAAGGTTCACATAAACTTGTTGTCTTGTATGCAGGACTGGCTTAATAACTTCACCCAACAACAGTTTGTAGTGGCCATCGAAATGTTGAAACTGACCGCCATGGTGGAAAATTTGCCCACTGAATTCAATGAAGAGCCCAAGGTGAAGAGCATGATCAAAACAGCCCAAACGCTGATTGGCAACAAAAAGGCCGAGGAAGAGGAAAAAAGCAAATTTGAGACGATATGGAATGATGCCGACCACCCTTTCTGGAGCGATCCACAACTCATAGAATGCTTGAGACAGGTGGAGAAGGCTGATGCTTCAAAAGAAAAGATTAAGTTCTCAAATGTTGAACCTTCCACTTCTAAGGCGAAACAGGGCATGGATACCACACAAAATTGGGAGGATATAAACACAGTTATGGATCAGTACACTGACGTGCTCAGTGACAGAGAAGAGGAAAGAGATGAAGTTCAAGAGCTGGAGAAAGAGAGGGCACAAGGCGTTGTACAGGAGACTGTCGTTGGGACTAAGGACAAGGGACCAACACCCCCAGCACCAACAACAAAGAAGAAGGCCATAAAGTCCTCGGATTTGACAATTCCATCATTCAAGCTGATAAGTTCAGAGGAGTTGGATGACGTTGAAACTGAGAAAGACAATGATGAAGAACCTGCAGTGCCTGATTCACACAAGGAGAAGGAAGTGCTTATAGGGTCAGAGGAGGTACATGAAATTGGTGTTGCGGAAGCCATGCATGAAGAACATGCAGTGGCTGATGCACATAAGGACAAAGAGCCGGCTGAAACGGAAAAGGCAAAGGAAAAGGGCAAGGGGAAGCAACTGGAGGCTGCTGCTGATGTGGTTCACGGGCCAAGGCACAAGAGACTTGGGGAAAAGCTCAAAAGCCCCTACAAAAGCCGCACTGTCGACATCTTTGCCAAGAGACCAAAGGAGGCAATGGTGGTGTACAACTACTGTCTCCACTGCAGCATAGGAGGGTAAGATATACATACCTTATGACATATTTTATTTTATTATTATGGAAAATATTAGAAATAAAGGTTTCTTACTGCATAACACTTTTGTTTCTGTGCAATTGAATATTGAGCCTCTCTTCAAACACAAGTCTCTCAAAGTCTCCGGAATGGAGTTGGCTATGGACATGGACATCCACTACAAAGCCATTGATGCTTGGTCAACCGTTTTGAATACTAATGAGGAGGTCAAGAGCAGCAACAAGCCCAGCAGAGCATTCTTGTATGTCTACCAAATGGTAAGTAAAAATGAGGTTAATAAAATGAGGTTCATCATATGAAAAGTAAAGTCCTATAAGTGTCATCTCACAGAGGCTCGTTTATTACGAAAGATTTTCATGCATTACATAGTCAGGTTCATGGAATTCTACTGCAAGGTTCAACAGTTTGTCTGTGCAGGTTGTGGCTTGAATATATAATTCGTGTATACTAACAAAAAATCGTGAAATGGTGAAACAGAATGTCACCTTGAAAGATCAACTGGGCGATTTCATGAGGAACTTCAACTACGCCGTGGCTGAGGTGCATGGACGAAAGATAAAGGACGTAGACATGGTAAATTTATTACTAGTCTGAGCTTGTCTGTTTTTTTATTTATTCTGTTGATAATTTTTTTTGAGTAAATTTCAAACGTCACTAACTGAACGCATTATTACAGGCTTTTGTACCTGTCATAATCCACAATGACTGTTACTTTCTCATTGCCATGAACTTTAAGAGTAAAAGCATCCATGTGCTCGACAGTGTGCTGAACAACGGTGATATGCAGCTCTATGAGGCAGCGATTCAGAAGATTGTAAGTGTACAATAGTGGATTAAATTGTGTTATTAGTAGTGAGTGTACTATGTCCAAGCATTGGGTTCATGAGTTATAACTACTAGGTTCATCATTTACAACTACCAGGTTCATTGAGTATAAGTAACAGGTTCATCAGACATAGAATATGTTATACACTTCAAAAATCGACCAGGTTCATTGGTGTTGTCTTGCAGGTTCATTAATTTTCTCATGCAGGTTCATTGGTTTGACTTGTAGCAACAGTTAAAATGTGTCGTTGTCAACATTTTTTTGTCTGTTTGGGTTTAAATTCATTTGTTGTCTTTATATCTTGTGTGCAGGTATACATGACTGCAATTTACCTCCGCCAGAACCACTTGACCAAGAGAGCAAGCGACCTTGAATCTGCACAGCCTAAGGCACAGTTGATTCCTCTACCGTTCCAGTCTGACGGTGCAGAAGAGCAAAACTCTGGGGTGTATGTCATGCGATACATGGAGAAGTACATGGGCGTGCCGAATGAGAACTGGGAGGACCAGATGAACAACAAAAACAAGATGAAGGCCGTTAAAGAGCTGAGGATCAAATACGTACATACAATCATCACCTCCGAAGCTAATGAAATAAGAGACAAGGCACTTCAGACCACTCGAGGCAACCCTGAAGGACCCTATGAATGAACATTGGATGATTATTAGCATATTGGTTAGAATGATACTAGGTTGATTGTGTGGTTTGGGAAAATGTATGATTGCTGAATTGGGTACAATGATACTAGCAGATAGCACTAATCACCTGATTAATTGCCTAAATTATGATGAAGACTTCAATATATTAGCAGGTTCATCATGTATAACTAACAGGTTCATTACTTTAAACATGCAGGTTCATTGAGTATAAGTAACAGGTTCATCATGTATAACTAACAGGCTCATTGAGTATACGTAACAGGTTCAACATTTATAACTAACAGGTTCATTGAGTATAAGTAACAGGTTCATTGAGTATAAGTAACAGGTTCATTGAGTATAAGTAACAGGTTTATCACACATGGAATAGGTTGTACACTTCAAAAATCGAGCAGGTTCATTGGTGTTGTCTTGTAGGTTCATTACTTTTCGCATGCAGGTTCATTGAGTATAAAGTAACAGGTTCATCATGTATAACTAACAGGTTCATTGAGTATAAGTAACAGGTTCATCATGTATAACTAACAGGTTCATTGAGTATAAGTAACAGGTTCAACATTTATAACTAACAGGTTCATTGAGTATAAGTAACAGATTCATCACACATGGAATAGGTTGTATACTTCAAAAATCGAGCAGGTTCATTGGTGTTGTCTTACAGGTTCATTACTTTTCGCATGCAGGTTCATTGAGTATAAAGTAACAGGTTCATCATGCATAACTAACAGGTTCATTAAATATAAGTAACAGGTTTATCATGTATAACTAACAGGTTCATTGAGTATAAGTAACAGGTTCATTGAGTATAAGTAACAGGTTCATCACACATGGAATAGGTTGTACACTTCAAAAATCGAGCAGGTTCATTGGTGTTGTCTTGCATGTTCATTACTTTTCGCATGCAGGTTCATTGAGTATAAAGTAACAGGTTCATCATGTATAACTAACAGGTTCATTGAGTATAAGTAACATGTTCATCATGTATAACTAACAGATTCATTGAGTATAAGTAACACGTTCAACATTTATAACTAACAGGTTCATTGAGTATAAGTAACAAGTTCATCACACATGGAATAGGTTATACACTTCAAAAAAGTTCAGCAAACGTAATTTAAAAAAAGATGGAATGGAAAAATACTAAAGAGCACTAAGAGTCAAGCACTTCAGTGCAAGTGCGACTATTGTGAGTGGCGTACTTGTTGCATCTGCCGCAACGCCTTTGCCCTGCACGGCTTGAAGTAATAGAAATTTCTCTTCCACTCCGAATACGCGACCCTCTTCATTTGTTATTGGCTTGCTCTGGTGGCAGCACGTTAACGACTGAAGGTACTTCAACTCCGGCATAAGACTGAAGTTGCTCCAGGTTCGACGCGCCAGAACTAGATGAAGCACCACTTGTAGACAGCAGAGACGCCTTCTTCTCCTTAAGCAGAATCGAAAACTGTTTCATGAGGTCCGGCTTGTCCTCCAATAGCCCCACACAGCTATAAAAGTCAGAAATCACCTCATTCATGACCGCCTCACGCTCTTCAATGGCCGCACACTGAGTCACAACGGTGTTGTTGATAGTGAACACCGGTGTAATAGTGGCATCCATGGTCCAACGCGCAAGGACATACCTATCCGGAATCCTATCAAACCCTAGGTTCCTGAACACAAAAATGAGATGACAACAAGGCAGACCAATCCTTTGAAACATATGACAGCTACATAAAAAATCCCCACCTTCAGCTGACTGCTCCACTGTGAAACTCTTGGATAAGCAATCCTTGATACCGTAGCATTTTGTACCGTTGACCTCAGACATGCTCACCATAAAGCATGATAGACAACATTCCATAATCTGATCCTGAACAAGTTTGAAAATCGAGAGCGTGTACACCTCAGACGCGTGCTTCTCCAATCCTAAAGGCGTCTTCAGATCTGGACGCATAGTCGAAGACTCAAAGTTCAGCTTCGCCTGCTTGTGTCTCTGCGTGTCCATGGCTATGTCAAAGTGCATCACCAACTCAACTAGGCGGTAGTATCTGTCACTGAAGTGACCAAAATAATTGTTTGCAGATTCCGAAACAGAAGTAGTTCTAAGCAGACCGCCAAACATCACATCCCTGAAGTAGGCTGGGATCCAAAAATGTCGGATTGCAAACATGTCATCAAACCACCTCCGCTTCACCAGTGGGAATTCATCAAGCAACGCAGCCCACTGTGTCTCAAACTCTGAGGGTGAAAGGGCATGGGTCCACACAATGTTGTCCAGCCTAGCCCTAAATTCTGAACCAGCGGCAGTGTCGTACTTGGTCTTTGCGGGCACTTTCTTCATGATGTGCCACATACAAAGCCTGTGGCGCGAACGCGGGAAAACTTGTTCAATAGCCGACTTCATGGACAGGTCTTGGTCTGTAACTATAACCTTTGGCTCGTGCACCATAGCTGCCTTGAATTTCTCCAGCAACCAAACGTATGATCCCGCATCTTCCTTGAAAATTAAACCAGCCGCAAAAGTGACACTCGACTTGTGATGGTCTAGCCCGGTGAATGGTATGAAAATCAGATTGTACCTATATGGAACAAATGTATACAAAGCCAACTATGAATAAGAAAAAGGGATAAAAACACTCAAAAAGTGTGTAATAAAAAGAGCAATCAAATCAGGATTCATAAGTACATAATGAGGTTGATTAGAATGAATACACGACGACAACACAGAGAAGTTACAGTAGCTAGGTTCAACATTAAAAAAAAACAAGGTCATTGTTGTAAAAAGAAGCTCAATAACTATGAACAGGCAGGGGAAATAGCTAGGAGCAAGATATAACAACAAGATATAGAAGGTGCATTTGGGACCTCAGCAAACAGACTGGAATATGTAGCTAGGTTCATCACGTCTGCATACGAGGTTCATCAGTTTCAACAGAGAGGTTCATACAATCTAACTAACAGGTTCATCCAATAAACTTAACATTAAAAGCATGAAAAACATTAAATTGAAGGTTGGTTGCAGTGTAAAATAATACAGGAACAATGCAATGAAGAAGGATAGAAAATAACATGTTGGTACGGTACGTAGCATCAAACGATACAACATCGCCGAAGAGAGAGAAGTTCTTGCGAGACACGGGATCAGCCCAAAATAAACGTGTCAAACGATCACAAGAATCCACGTCGTACTCAAAGAAGAACGCAGGGCATAGTTCTTTTTTGTTGAACAGACGGTTGATCGTCATCTGAGCATCAGAACCACCTATATAAGCCAACATATCTCGATGGTAGTTCTTGAAGTCAACAGCTGATGCACCGACTTGGGAGTAGTCGCCCACGAGTTCCTTGAATATCCTATGAGATCTGACTGGACCGATGTGCGCTTTCTCACAATCCATGACAAACTTCTTATGTCTGAAGTCCAGCTTTCTCATAGACTTCATAAACTGTTTATCCTTACCAACAACCATTTCATGAGTGTGGCGATCTTCAAACGCTGTTACTTTGTAGCCATGGTTGCCCGCAAAAGTGAGGGTGAGTTTCACCTTACAACCAACTCTGTTTGAAGGACGTCGGCGCATGCGTTTTGTGTTGTTCTGGCCAGTTTTAAAACCCTGTCTGGTGCAATGCAAGTACTTCAGTGCAACCACATCGCCTGCCATGCGTGATCCGCCGAGCCTCACAACAAAGCCACATTCCAGTGCATATGCCTTGTAAAAATCAATCGCTTCCCCCAATGACCCGAACAACATACCAACAACTGGTTTCAGAGAATCAACACAGATTGGAATGTGGTACACCGATCCACCTTGAGATAATCGTGTAACGGATAAATCCGACGACATCTCAGTGTCCGAATCACTTGGATATGAACTAGGAGAACTCTGATCCAGGGATACACTACCACTAGCACCAACAGACCCACTTCCAGGCACTGCAAACATACAGGACATACAACAAATGAGGTTCAATTGTATAAGGTATAGGTTCAAAACAATCGAGCACAATCAAATAGATATAACACAGTAACACAATACACAACACAGAGCAAACAAAATATAAATCGAGTTCACACGAGCAATCAATGGAAAAACATTAGAAAAGACGACTGTAAACACGAAGAAAAACACAATTGAATATTATGATTGTCAAAACCTAAGTATGAAAACGTGAAAACGAATCTGTCAAAGAACACAATAGAAACGCCACAACGAATCAATTGAATATTATGATTCTATAGATTGTCAAAATGCAAGACGAATCCATGTTGAATAAACTGTAAAGGAATTCTAAAACCCTAGAAACCGTACAACTAGATAAGCGAGATTAACTTACCAGAATCCATGGATACCCCTATGCAAATCAATCTGAAAGCCTGAATAGATTGAACAATGCGAGATCGAGTAACAAAACAACTGTGAGGAGCGCGACGAATAACTCCTTCAATGGCGATTGCGGAACAACTTCGTCGCCAAGAGAGACGAGAGCAAATCGAGGGAGGCAGGCAACAAAACAAATGAAAGGCAAAAGTACGAAAATGCCCCTCCGTGTAGGGTTTTGATGTTAAATAATGGAAGATTCACAGCCGTTGGATGGAGACACGTAGATGACTAACATTAATGTCCAATGCTTACTATAGTCTTTGTGCTCATTTAATCCTCCCTCAGCTTTAGTACACTAAACATGCACATATATATATAATATATGTAAACATTTCATATATACTACATGCACTTTGGCTGACTATTGCTTATATATTGAGTTGTTGTTTGTCCGGAATAATCACGTACATCTCTGGTAACAGGCTTTCACTCAAAGAAAGTCCTTTGCCTGATAAAGCTCTTAACATGCACTTTTCCTTGTAGCTATATAAAGTTTTCATAAATTTTGGTGTAGTTAACATGCACATATATAAATGTGTTATGTGTATGTTTTGTTTGCTAAATTGCATGTTTAGTAAGTGCGTGTTTCACATGTATCTGGGCATGTGTATTAGAAGTGCAAGTTTATTAAATGTACATATTTTAGCTAAAGTGTATGTTTATTTTTTTTAAGTGCATACTTAGTATGTTAAAGTGCATTTTTAATATAAAAATGTACATGTTTATTAGAAGTGTAGATTTTAACTAAAGTGTATGTTTATTATCCTAAAGTTATACCACTATATAAGTTCATGTGTTACTCTACTTATCATCAATTGATTTTGGGTTGGTACATCATACACTTTTGTGTTAGGCTTTATCCGTGTCCGCGCGCGAACGGACACGTTCTTCATAATTATCCCATTGGACTTTAACATGAGAGAAAAGGGTAAGAGAGAAACTTGTTTGGTTGAAAAGAAAACAAGGCTTTGTTTGGTAAGGTGGCTATTTATAATTTTATTTCATTTATATAGATGTTATTTAAAATAGAATAATAACCTGAAGTTTTGGAGTTTGTAAAATTAATTTTTCACAATTTACTATATAATATATTTATAATTATTCTTTACTAAGCACCATTATATAGAAAAATATTTTATCCATAAAAAGAATTATTATAAATTTATATAACAAAGAAACCTTCTTATTACTTACAACAATTGTGTACATTATCAATACGTATACCTTTTTCTCTTCTTCTTTTTCCTGATTTCTTAATTTTTTTGATAATAAAATATAATTAGGATGGTTGACTACCTTTTACTATTGTTCTATTAATTTTTCTTTCACTATCCTAAATGACCAAATTAATTAAGGGTTTATTCTGTTTAGATATTTATAAAGATTTTTTGTGGATAGATATTTATTTTATAAAGGCGAGTTTGGTAAAAATGGATGTATGAATTTGGAATGAGGTATCAGTTATGGGGGTATGGGGTTGAGATTTGATACTTCGTATTAGGTGTTTGGTTAACTATTAAGAATTGAAGGTGGAAGGAGCTTCTAACCTAAATTCTTGAATGAGACTCATTCCTACCAAATATGAGAGGTATGAGGATCCCATATTTTAGGGGTTTGAGAATTCGGGTTCGAGCTCAAAAAACTATCTAACAAACGTAATGTATCGGGTTTTCATTCCTCAACCCTATACCTCATTACTCAAACTTTATTACCAAACGTCCCTAATAGTGTTTGGTAAAAAGTAGTTATAGATCCATAAATGGTAAATTGTGAAGAATTAATTACACAAATTTCAAAACTCCAAAATAAGTATCTTTATCAACAACAAAAAGGCATTATAAATTGTCTCGTCAAAAAAGGCCTAAATGGCAACATGATTTTGTTTTTGAGCCTCCAAAACCATATTCATTAAACCATGGAGTCACTTAACAAAATAGTATGTAAACCCAACGAAAACGAAGATGGAAATAAAACTCGGCAAGAAGCATTGATCCGTGACAGCAAGATGCCTAAGGAGCCCCCTCCAATCCAAACACCACAACTTGGAGAATGGAGATCAAGGATGAGCAATTCGAATCAAAAATCACATGAGAAAGGCCATAGCCCGTTTTCATGCCTCCGCTTCCACAACTTCGACGTCGGCGGCGACTGAACCCTGCGAGACTCATAAAAGCAAACTGTTACGAACAATGAAGCCAGTCCCTCACTGTCACGGTAAAGAAGGAACCATGGAAATACAAAGAAAATGCATATGCCATTTCTTTTAGCAATGATAAGGCTAGAACTTTGGGTACCGTGATTAATGTTATAGCTTAATATTTAACCCTAGTTTATATAGCTCTTATAAAATATATATTCATATTGTATAATATTATTAAACTTTTTGACTATTTAAAATACATCATATATAGACTAAGGTTCAAGTGCATAATAGTCTTATAGTGAAAGTGATTGGTAATTATAACCACGAGATCTAAGAGATAAAGGGTTAAAATTAGAGTGGCAAAATTATTAACATTGTTGTTTTCATAATATTTGTTTTTAAAAAAATATTTTAATTATAAAAAAATGATTTTTCCTAAAATCTAATTCTTAAAAAAAAAAAGTTATATATTTGAAAAATGATTTTTTTTTCTATTAAAGATAATTTTTTTTGAAATGTACTTGACTTTAAGTGCATAAATAAAAACCAAAAGTGCATCAATAAGAAACCTAAAGTGCATATATAAGCATATTTTTACACGATTTCTATTTAGCGCACCGGTAAAATTTCTATTTAACGCACTGGTTCATCCGTGACGGACGAAACATGTTCATCCGTGACGGACGAAGCATTTTCATCCGTGACGGATGAACATGTTGATCCGCGACACGATTTTGGAATCGCCATAACTTTTGATTCCCTAGTCCAAACGCGCTGAAATTTGGAGGAGCTGAAATTTGGAGGAGTTATAGTTGACATCTTGATCTTTAATCTGACGTTGAAATCACTCAATTTGGGATTACATAGAAAAAGTTATACTTCTCCAAAGACGGGACAAACAACGGAGATCTCTTAAGCGCCAGGGCGAGTACAATAACATTTAAGTCGGCTTACAATATCATTGCATCCATGGATCATAATAGAATTACAATGTGCGAGTACAATAGCATTTAAGTCGGCTTGCGACCTCGTCTCTTTCTTGTGCAAGAAGGTCTTAATGCCATCAGCTGAGAAACAAATGGATCATATAGACAAGCAGCAGAGGCATCATGTGCATGCTCCCACATGACAAATACTAGAAGCAATGGTGACGCCTCTGATAGATCCATCTACTCATGGGTTCAAATAATTAATATAAAATAATTAAATGATTAGTATCATACCGAAATGAAATGTCTCTCCTTCTCAACATGGCAGATGCATATCGTCTTAAGCTTATACGACTCAAAGTCTTTAATGAAGGATTGTGGAGGATATAAGGTGGTGAAAACATTTGACCCACTGAATTCTTGGGAGCTCTAACCTGAGATGGCCTCAAAGGAATAAAGGAGTGGTAGGAGCTTTAGGGTTTCGTGAAGGTGTGCTAGTGGGCATTGGTGGCCTACCTCGTTGCTTCTTGAGAGGTGTCCCTTCCGTATCTTTGTCTGTGTACTCCGATGAAGAAGGATGTCTTTTATTGGTATTTTTGTTTACAACTCCCATTTGTCGTCCTTTATGCCTCACAGTAGCCGGCTTTTGCAGACTAGTCCCCTCGGAGCGAGCTATGTCATAAAGTCGCGAGACACATTTTTCTTGATCATCTGCTGACAGATTGAGGAAATGATCCGTATAAAATTGATCCATCAAAGATCTCGCAACTATGCGCTTCACCTCACCTTCGTCTTGCACTTCTGACAAACTCAATCGTCTCCAAAACGGATGCAACGCTGAAGGCTTAATAGGGATTGAACTCATCACATTTCTAGCGATGTCATCCACACACGGCAATCCATCTCTTACCCTCATCTGGCATGTGCAGATCTTGTCACAAAATGGATTTTCCCCTTTTTTGTATTCCTTCGTCAAGCAGGCAAGTACAACCTTAGATATTTTGTACTTCAACCGCTTGAAAACATCAGCTCTTGTCCCAAGAGTCATCGTGCTTTGTACACTCTCGTTGAAGGTCCCCTTGATGTCCTTTACTTGGTTACCCATCTTTGAATGATATTGACCAAATATCGTGTATAGACTATCATGTGGAATAGTCAAGAAGTCTTTCAAAAACCTTCTTCCACAAGAAAGAGACGAGGTCGAACCTTCTTCCACAAGAAAGAGACGAGGTCGTTCGAACCTTCGTTTATATGATCCATTCGTTTCAAGAACCTTCTAGACCAAATATATTTTGTTGCTTGTCTATATGATCCATTCGTTTCTCAGCTGATGGCGTTCGAACCTTCTTCTATAAGAAAGAGACGAGGTCGCAAGATGACTTAAATGCTATTGTACTCGCACATTGTAATGCTATTGTGATCCATGATTGCAATGCTATTGTAATCCGACTTAAATGCTATTGTACTCGCCTTGACGCTTAAGAGATCTCTATTTTTTGTCCCGTCTTTGGAGAAGTATAACTTTTTCTACGTAACTCCGAATTGAGTGATTTCAACGTATAGTATTCAATTTAAGTGCATGTATAAGTATCTAAAATGTGCAAAATTATAATTCTAAAAATTAAGTGCATGTGTATGTATGTTAAAGTACATGTTTAGTAATCTAAAATTAAGTGCATATGTAAATAATTAAAGTACATGTGTTATTATGTTAAAGTGCATTATTCAAATGCTAAAGTACACTGTACTAATTTATTTGGGAAAATATTCAAGAAAAAAAATTAGGAAACTTTTTTTAAAAAAATTCTTGGGAAAAAAAATTCAAATTTTTTTTGGACAAAAAATCAAAAAAAATAAAATTTTAAAATTAGTAATAAAGTTTGTTATATTTACAAGATTATCACTCCATGTATTTTAATCATAACTCTTCATTCCTATAATTTAATGGCTAAAATGAATCATCCCTTTACATCCTAAACCATACCCTCGTATGATCCTCTCTATATACATAACAGACACATTTTTATGTTTTATGTACCGCTAGTCCTCTACTAACATCATTAGAAATCTTTCTTCGATTAACAATTAGAACAAGTTTTTTTAGGAAAACGAACACAAAGATGATTAGCTTGATAATATGTTGCACGCCTCAAACTAATACCTGGTTGCTTCTAGTAGAAGTTGTAACGCTAGTATGAACTTTTTATGTGTTGTTCAGTTATTCAAGTTCGAATCTTTTCAAAACAGTGATAAAGATATTGGATATTGCAAGGGTCACACAGCCCACACTCCCATATAGGAGTCCCAAAAAATCAGATCCGTATATATAGTTGATGATTTTCGTGAAACATAGATCTACCGCAACATCGGCCATCACAAATAACGTGTTTTTTGGAAGATTAATGACACAAATCATAACAAACTCTCTTTTATTATTACCGTAAAGATTTTAATGAAAATTACACATCAACAACCTTTTATACGAGAATTAATCATATATCTCTAATTCTCTTACCAGAATGTTAGCAATTGAATCAAAAAGTCGCTAAATTATGGAGCTCTATGCCTGTTTATAGCCCTTGTGTCATGCTTTTGATTGCTGGTATGGTGCTGCAACACGTCAGATCGTGATTGGTCATGTGGAGCAACGTGGCGAGCATAGATTAGGTGCCAAGAGTGACGGTTTAGACGTGGACTACTCTCATTGGAGGGGCAATGTCATCATTGCAAAATCGCGTTCCCCAAAGAATTTAGCGCGTGATTTCCTATCTTAGTTGGGAAGTATTGTTCAAATGACCTCATACAACCAAGGCTATTAGATTGGAATAGGGTGATCCATCAATAGTGATATTGACCGGTCAAACTGGAAAGTCCATGACAAAAAAAAACTAATAAAATATTTTTTGAATTTAAACCCCAAAATCTTATAAAAAGGATATTTTTAGAGGAGAACATCCATGTTTCAAATATGTATGTCACTTTCAACCAAAAAAATAAAGTACGTAACCTTCATGAAAGCACGCTTGAGCTCGGCTGGACATAGGAGGAAGAAGGTGTCAACTTTTCAAGACGTGAGCCCTCAGTTTTGGATTAATTACGTATTTTTGCCCAACTTTTCAAGTATGGCAAAAATGCCCTTAATTTAATTTTTAAAATTACAAAATTAACCCAAACCTATTTATAATAATTTCCTAATTTTATATATATATATTTTTTATCCAAAATTTAAGTTGAAAGAAAATTAAATTAGGCCAGCTTTAAGCTTAAATCACATTTTCTTATAAACTTAACCGTTTTTTAATCTTAATTTACATTTTGTTAATATTAATTTGAATAATTAAAGTTAAATTCATAGATTAATTTAAATTTATTACCATAAGGTTAACATAATTTAAATCATTCAAGACTTAAAGAGATAATGTACTTAGTTAAGTATTATTTTATCCCTACATAGAATAACATAATAATCCTATAACCTTTATTATAATATTCAAAAACTCCAAAATTACATTCATGGTTATACTTAATTATTTATTTCTACACTATAATTTTATAACCCATTTGATAATTTGTACAAAAATTATATCAACATAATTTTTAAACTTAAGTTAATGAAAATTTAAATTATTCCTCTATAAAGAAATAAAATAAGTTTCATAACTTTTATTATATCAAAAAAAATTCATATTGTCCTTCTACTTTAAGTGGAATATTAAACAAAGAGAAACCCCAAAAAGCGAGATAGAAGGGGGGGGGGGGGGAATAGGGAAGTTACTTCAACGAAGTAGTTGTAGGGTCGAGCATGAAACAATAGAGAGGCAGACATGCTAGCGCAACAGAGGGCTCGGTCAATGGTGTTAGGGCTCGGTTCGGTCGATGGTGCAAAGAGGTCAGAGAAAAAGAGGGCTCGTTTGATTGATGGTGTAGAGAGGTCGGTGCAACAGAGGGCTTTGATCAATGGCTCTAGGGCTCGTTCGATCGGAGATGCGGAGTGGTCGGCGCAATAGAGGGCTCAATCAATGGTGCTAGGGATCGGTATTGGTGGTGGTCAATTGGGCTAGGGCTCTGTTCAAACAAAGGAGAAGAATAGAGGAGAGGCTGGCACAACAGACCTAGATTTAGGGCTCCAATTAGAGCGCGCTTTGATACTACATAGTATAATCCGGGCTTTGTAAAGAAAGGTTAATTTAGATTCAAAAATAACCCAGATCTTAAATAACAGAAATAGTATCCCGAATATTTAGATTTCCAAATAACCTGAATATTTATAGGACCAGATTATTTGATATCTCATTTCTTCTATTTAACCCGGATTTGGCATGCTCGGGTTATAACATATAACACCCTTTTTCCAACCATTTTATAACCCATAATTTGAACGCCCGAGTTATTCTATATATTAGCTCATTTCTGTAGTAGTGATTGGTTGTCTATGATATGCAACAACCTTGAGAAGAGGAACCAATAAGTTTGATCCTAGGGGAGAAGATGTGTCCTATTGGGTTATCCTACAAGTCATAAAGGGTATAAGTTGTTTGATTTGGTTAAGAAAGAAGTGTTTCACAATAGAGATGGGCTTAAGCAAACTTCTAGACAATAAAATCAAGAACTCATTCAGTTCCTATTCTCCTTGGGGTTAGTTCAATCTACAAATGACTACTCTTTATTTGTGAGAGATACTAAGACATCTTGCTTGATTTTGTTAGTGTATGTGGATTACATTCTCATCATTGATGATGATGTCAATGGCATAACTGAGGTTAAGGCAGCCTTGCATCACAAATTTACCATCAAGGATCTGGTCTTGGCCATATACTATCTTGGGATGGAAATTTATAGAGACAATCAAGCGACTTATTTGAGTCATCAAAAGTACATTACTGAAGTTGAAGTTAGGAGATGGTAAGTCAACCTCTTTTCGCTTGCCTATTGGTTTGAAGCCGCAGTTGGATGTCAGTCAGTTGCTAGTTGATGGTGAGCAATATAGAAGATTGGTAGGGAGATTGCTTTATCTATCTCTCACAAGACCATATATTTTGTATGATGTTCAACATCTCTCATAGTTTGAGCCAGCCTAGAAAACCACATTTCCAAGCTATGCTTCATGTCTTGAGGTATCTCAAAGGAACAATCAATAAAGGGTTTTTTTATCCTATTCAACAAGGGTTCAAGGTGATTGGTGTTACAAATGCAGATTGGGGAGCCTGACTTACTACACGTAGGTCTCTGACAAGATTTTATGTTTTCTACGGCCACTCATTAGTATCTTGGAAAATTAAAAAAACAACCAACAATTTGTATATCAACAACACATACAAAGTATACAAGCATAGCGTCTACCATAACCGAACTAGTTTAGATAAGTTATCTTCTTAAGGATCTCCATGTAGAGATTCCTATACATATTACCTTGTTATGTGAAGGCAACCCAACATATTGCAGCTAACCCCTATTTTCATGAAAGAAGAAAACATCTTGAAATAGGTTTTTATTTCACACGAGAAAAGATTCAGTCAGGGTTTCTTCAAACTACTTACATCCACACCAGCTTAGAATTGGCTGATTTGATTATTAAGGCTCTTGGAGCAAAACAACACCATGTTCTCTCAGTCAAGTTAGAGATCCTTGATCTTCCAACTGTGATCAATACAAAGAGAGCAATTCTCAAATTCTTCTTGTTTTCTCTAATCATTCACATGGAAGATTTGATCAAACTACGATCCTAGATTCTATACTATGTATTGGGCCTAATGCACATATGCGATCGTACGTTCTCGCCCCCTAATCTATCGACCCACGGACTTTCACATGGTATCAGAGTTGGTTCGGTCCTGAGTCCCTTTCTTGAGTTGATTGGGTCTGATATAAAGATATTGAGATGCCCACCCACACCCGTTTGTCCAAGTGTCAACCGGGTCAGGCCAATTGCCTGCATGTTGCACTTGCAAGGGCGTGTTGGAACATAAGGTACATCCTACATTGGAAGTCTGTGTTGCAATCGTAAGTTCTCGCCCCCAGTCTATCGACTCACATACTTTCCCATCATGTACAGTTTGTACATGCGCTCATATAATCCAAAATTATGTTACTACTTATTTATATGTTCTGCATATATATGATGTTGTATGACTTAATTCCATGTATAGATTTTGCGGTGGTCTATATATCAAATTAAGACTCGTTTTTTTTTTAATTTGGAAAAGAATTAAGGGGCCTAACTATTTAGAAGTAGGTCGTCCTAGAGCATCTCGAAGGATGAGATCACGGAGATCTGAATTGACTGTATGGTCGGGGGATAGAGATTTGTGGTGAAGTTTTGCAATTAAATCAACCACAACATTAATCTCTCGAAAGACATGGAAAATGAGACAGTTAGTGAAGTCACATGTTGATAAGAATGTCTGACATGATGATTTAAAATTTCCAAGGGCAGTCCCAAATGCCATTAATGACATTAATCAGGCTGAGATTATTGCCTTCATCCTAGTTGGATAGCCTTTTGAATGCCAAAACGCATTGAAAAGGCTTCCGAACTAAGGGTGTTGCCTTCCTTAAATCACCATTCATCATAAAGATAGGCTTAGCGGAATGATCCCTGATAATATAACTATATGTTGCATTGTTGGAGTCGGGTTTGGATCTATCACAGATGAGTTTATAGAAGCCGTGTTTTGGTTTGGTCCTTTAAAAATTAAAAATAAAATAATAAAGTTTGTTGTATTTACAAATGTTTTTATTGCATGTGTTTTAGTCATAACTCTTCATTTCCTAGATCTAGTGACCACCATTTCTTCTCACTTCACACCCTCAAATCTCTTCCTCATATAATCCAAACTCTATTTTATTGTATTAAAACATTATTGTAATATTTAAAATATATCTTATTAATATAAATTTAATGTTTATTAAGTGCTAGTGAGGATATATCAAACTGACATTTAATATTTTTAATATTTAAATGAAAATAAATAGGTGTTTATAATATATTAGTCTAAGGTGTTAAATTTTAATTTTTGAAATAAAATATAACAAAATTTTGGTTGGTTCCCTTGAGTTTATAGGTGGGTTGGTATTCCAAGATTAACTTTTTTGGTTGGTGACCCAAGATTTTGCGTTTGTCTGATTCGTAATCAAACTTCTTCATATATATACCTTTTCAATTTGAATTGATGAAATCCAATCCCATCATTATGTTCATTGTCCTCAAATTAGTAGGATTCGACTCCTAAAATATCCAAATTCATAGCCAAACAGTCTCGTCTGAAAAACAGAGGTCGAAGATGAGTTGTTGTTTTAGAATTCAAATCGGGATGGTTCCGTATGGATTTGAGTGTTTATGAGTTAAATCCTACTAATTTGAGGGCAATGGAAACAATGAATGACTTGTATTTTATTAATTCGATCCGAAAGGATATGAATATGAAAAAGTTTAATTATGAAACAAAAAAACTCAACTTAGCGACACCAAGAAGAAATTGTGAATCTTGAGACATTAATTAAAATACCCTAAACTCATAGATATCAACCAGAATTTTCCAAAGTGTAAAATCTATATAACACTAGAAGTTAGCTTTTTCTCTCAATAAAGGCTCTCAATTTATTAAGGCAAAAAAGCTATTTTAAATATGAAGTATTATTTTGCATGATCTTTTCCTTTTTTTCCACCAAAAATAGCTTTTAACTATAATTGTTATCACAATAACTTGTATATCTATTATAAATATAGAGCAATATTTTTTATTAATAACTTTTATCTTCAATAGGAATATTTTTTATTTTCATATAATTAAAAATGGTCATATATTATCATCTATAATTGATTAAAGTTTTTGTCATAAAATATACTATAGTAAAATTTATAAATTTTATTTTTCTAATTTAATATTATAAAAAGTTTAACTCTAAATGTCTTTTATTGAACAAAAATAAAATAAAATTTCTTCTTATTTGAAGTACATAACATAAATACTAGCATTTATTGGGACAAAAAAGATAACTTTTATATATGAAGTAATATTTTGCATGTTTTTCCCCATTTTTCCATCCAAAATAACTTTTTACTATTATTTTTATCACAATAATAATTTTTATATCTATTAACAGTTTTTATAGATAAATTTTATCTTCAATAAGAATATTTTTATTTTCATATAATTAAAAATGGTCATATATTATCATCTATAATTGATTTAAGTTTTTGTCCTAAAATAAACTCTATTGAAATTTATAAATTTTAGTTTTCTAATTTGATAGTTTAAAAGTTTAGCTCCGAATGTCTTTTATTGTAAAAAAAATAAAATAAAATTGCTTCTTATTTTTTAGTACATAACATAAATACTTTAGCACAATTATTAAAAATCATCGATATAAAAATAAACCAATTTTTAACAAACAAAATGAAATAATCTATTTAATATTAGTCATAATTTATCTATTCATATATCTAACTATGTACCTATCTATATAAATAAATAAATAAATAATGTATATATATTATAAAAGAGAGGCCTAAATATTACATGTCGTCATCACGTTCAATTCGTCAACATATCATCACCCATCCAACCATCATTGGCCACATAATCCAACGTTTAAAAAACATAATGGTGGGTACAATTTAATTATATATAAAATTTATTTAATTAAATAAATTTAATTTTAAAAAAATTATGTATTGGTCAATCTTACTCTGTAACTAAAAAAATTATCAATTAAATTACTCATTCACAAATCGTTAATATAATAAACCCTAAATTGTAACAACAATACATGCCTCTTATGAAACGAAAAAAAACACAATAATCAATGTAAACTTATTATTTTATATATTATAAATAAACAAAATAATAATATATTCTTTCCCGTACGCATCACGGGTTCAAACATATCAATATAAGAGGTAAAAAAAGAAGAAGTTTTATTTACAATCAATGCACCACCGTACCAATCCAATTTTCATATATCGTTTTAATTAGTTTCTAATGTAGCCTAAATCAATTGCAAAATATCAAAATATTGTTTATACTTAAAATAAATGGCATATCTTATTTATATATAACAATAAAAAGTTGAGTACAAAGACCATATATTGCTCCTATTAAAATTTATTTACACAAACTTTATATTTTTTGTTCATAATCTATTGCATATTAAAATTAATCTCTTAGCTCAATGATTGAATTTGTTGGTATGAAGTGAAAGGTTTGAGGTTTAAGTCTCATGAGAAGTATCATGGATAATTTTTATTCCATTGGCGATTTATACATATCATGATTTTATTTTATACAAATCAATAATTATGTTATATGTAAAAAAGTTATAAATCATAATTAATTATATATCATAGGTTTAAGTTCAAATATATATATGTAGCAAGAAAAAATTAGGTAAATCAAGTTTTATTACACATGTTAATATCCTCAAAATAATCAAGTTTTATTACACATGTTAATATCCTCAAAATAATATTTTATTGTTTGCTTAAATTTCATTTGGTGTCACAATAAGTTACTAATAGTTTAAAATAATGCTTTATGTATTAGGAGGTATGAGGTTCAATATGTTCACTTAACTAAATCATTTTAAAAAAATCGTCTATATGTACTATAATAAAATATTTACAAAAAACTACTGATCATGTAAAAACACTATGGAATTGACCAAAACGTTTTTGACATGTACACCAAAGATAATGAATTATTACTAAAGTGTATTTATTTGGTATATTGAAGCCTAAATCAATTACATATAGAAAAATAATGGTCGCATTAATATTTTAATTTTAAAGTCATATAATGAGTATAATAATTAAAAATTTGTTCCTCAACACCCAATGACAAATTAAACACGCATAATTCAACGCAATTGTATTGATTCACTATAATAATTATGACGATTTTTATATTAGTCACTAACTACTAAGAAAAATGAACAAAATTATATCTCCATTTCATATATGTAGAGCTCTGGTGGTCTTCCTTTGATGTATCAAAATTGCAAATGAAATAAAAATTGTCGAAAATGTGAAAAAAATTGTAAAGTACTAATGTTATTGTTTGTTGATCTAATTCAATATGCAGATACACAAAGTATTTGGAGGTAAGATATCTAAAGTACATTTTTATTAAAGTATTTATTTATCATTTTTAAAAGCTAAACAATATTGTTTTTATTGAATCTTATGTCGGTGTAATATGGTGTTTTTTCTCCATGTATAGTGCATTCACGCGGTGACCCGATATATATTGTACTACATCATTTTTAAGACTATTTTTACATTGATTATTGTAATTGATTATTGTTAATATTTGCAAAATTATATCTTTTTTATTTTTATTTATAAATAGTGAAACTGTTAATTAATTATTCTTTTATGTTTTTTTATCACAAATAATATATTGAGCAAGAGATGAGGATGATATAAGTCTTATGAAGAAGTACGTTCAATAATATCAAGGAAAAAAATTTAATGGTATGAAGATTATTTTCAGATGTGAAAAAAAATGGTAACATTTGATTGGGTTTTTTAAAATTATGAGAATGAATAATGTTTTATTTTTTGTTAATTTCATTCTATTGTTTTAAATGTTTTATGTTATTTACCAAAAAATGTTTTAGGTTATCCTATATATATAAACAATATTTGATTTTTGTGAATCATAGGATTGAAATCTTATGAACGATGACCGATAATACTATTTCAACAATGGAGAACATATGTTGAAGAATTTACAAGAAAAATTTATGAAACTATTGAATATAAATTCAGATAATTTACTATATTATTTTAAAAAATTATTTCAATTTATGTTTTTGTAATAACCCCTAAAAGTCCCAACTCTCGTTTTGTAAGCAAGACGTGTTAGGCATAATCTGTAATCAGATAAGATAATTTTGAGTCCAAAAATATAATTTGATAACTTAGACGCTTTGTGTTTGATGTGAACGAGCTAAAAACATTTATGGTAGACCTGTACAAGTCTGGGCTAGCCCGACCGGCCCGGCCCGCCCGACCAGCCCGACCCGCCCGCCCGGTTAAAAAACCGGGTCTGGACAATAATATTGGCCCGGTCGGGCCGGGCCAGCCCGATACAGTAACGGGCCGGGCACGGACGGTCCTCTAGGCCCGACCGGGCCTAGAAGCCTGGCCCGGTACCCGTTACTGTTTATATAATTAATATTTGTTTATAATTATATTTATATTTATAATTTTATATATATATTTATAATTACTGTTTATAATTTTTTTTATATATATTTAAAATTATATATATATTTATAATTTTACCCGACCGGGCCAGCCCGCCGGGTAACCCGGCCCGGTTGATCGGGCGGGCCTGGACAAAAAACCCAGCCCGGTTGACCGGGCAAAAAAATAAAAAAACCCGGGCCCGGCCCGAACCCGGATTTGTACAGGTCTAATTTGTGGATATCTTTAACATTTATCCAAACAAGCCCTAGTTAGTATTGGAATGAAATAAATCAAAGTGACGGATAAAAACTAGGTGTTTTGATTAATGATGGACCAATTTGATTTAAGTTAGAATTTTCGTAGGCAATCCCGCATGAATATTTGTGTTCAAGGCAGTTTCGTAAAACGGGCATACCTTTTTCCACAAATCTCGGATTTCGATGATTCAAGACGCATTCGAAACTAGACTCAGAGATCTACAATTCTCTAGTTTGCATGGAGACATAATTTCAATAGTAAATGGTTCGAAATTATCCACCAATATGGGTCGATAAACCGTTTTATCCACATTGTTCATCTTAGAAAGATTGATAAAACTCTCATCCCACATCTGAAAGAGAGAAGAAGAAGGGTTGGAAAAACAACTATATATACAAGTCTAGACACTCTACCATTTATCCAAAGTTAATAATTTGTAAGATGTTTCGCTATCGGCGGACCCAGTCTTTTGACGGGTCCACAAAAGCGAAACTCTTCAAATTTGAAAAGTATTCGCTACGGCAGGCCCAATCTTTTTGACGGGCCCACAACTGTGAAATAGTTTAATTTTTGGGACTCTTCTTATATTTTCTCATCAATCTCAGCGTTATCTCTTCTAGGGTGGGAGATGAAGCTTGGTGTCCTCTTTATAATCGTAAGTTTATGAGTTTATTACTTTCCAGCTTAGTTCTTTCAGTTATTTCAATTCTTAGAGCATAGTTTAATTTAGGGTAATGTTGGTCTTATACCGCAAAACCTTAATTGGTTTCGTGAGGATTGGTGGAGCGCTGACATTGCCTCGACGCTCAACAAACCAAGCTTTGTCTTGGTCTAGCGCGCATGATGGCCAACCGTCATCACTAGGGTGGTTGATTATGATGTGAGCGTCGTGTACTTAGAAGGGATCCATGGTGGTCGACGCATGCATGGTGTATACGTATGATCTTCAAAAGACAAGTGGCGGTTCGCTCTTGTTATGTTATTCCATATTTTTCTTAATTGACAATTAATCTATTGTCTTATATAAGTTGGGATAATAATCTTCTTAATTGTCGTTTGGGAACTTGTGTGTGTTAAATAATGTGATTAACTGAACCTTATTATTAGGTTGTATAATATGTTAGCTACGATCCTTATATATATATATTATTATTATAGGGTGCTAGTTATAATTGGTGTGGACTTGTTGTGCATTGGTATGGACATATAAATGCTAGTTTAGCACGAGTATTCGTAGGAACGCTATTTTCTTACGAGGTCTAGCCGTTTCTTTATAACTTTGTGTTAGGAGGTTAAATGCCCTAACACTTTTGGTCATGACCTACCCCTAGCCGAATATAGGTAGTGGTGCACTTAGCTAGTGCCAACATTTGGGATTCATCCCAAAAATATCTCTCGTATCGAGATGATGTGAATTAAAAGCCTTAACGTGAATGTACGTTTTGAAAGTAACTAAGATAAGTGCTTTTGCGCACATAATTAATATACCCTCGGGCGAAAAGTACAACGTGAAACCCGCCCGAACTCTTATTAGAGTAAGTCCTCTTTCCAATCTGGATTCGCATTACGCGGTGAGGTTGGTCGTGGACCAAAATAATCAAGATCGTTTTTATAAACTTGTGTGAAAACTTAACGTTCCCAAACAATTGCATATGTTTCCCATAAGACTCAATTCTGTTGGAGTCTTCTTTTCAATGCATATCTTCTTCTATCATTCCGTGAAAGTTTCGGGTTATGTATCGTTCCTTTAGTTATTATTCGAGGGACAATGATAGTAAACGGTTACGATCAGTAGAACCATTCTGCTTGTATCCTTGCATAGTCTTTCATTAGACTAACCAACCAGATTTTATTCCTTGCATGGTTGACTGGTGTCATCCGTCCTATACGGCACATTAGTGGTTGGTCCCCGACGATTTGAAGTAACCAATCGAAGAGAAGGCTTGTAGATGAAGTTTGCGTTTTAAGAAGTAATATTTTCAAGACGTGTATGTTTAATTTGAAACAAATGTAGTACATAGTCATGTAATTAAGACTACTTTAAAAGAGTCTTCCGCTGTAATTTAAAAGTCTTCCGCTGTCATTATACTTTGTTGTAAAACCGTCCTTCTTATTTGACGAGAGGAATCTTAATAAAAGGTTGAGTCTTATTCATTTAAAATGTCTTCCGTTGGTTATTCTTTCGTTATTTAATATTTATGTATTTATTTAAGCTTAATTATTCCGATTAAAGCCTGGAGTAACTTTGGACATTAACGTATGAGGTTACTGACGTGTGGCACTACCGACATAAGTCGGGGGTGTTACAGTTTTTAATTATGAGTTTTCAAAGATATAAAACTCAATATTTTTGATTATTTTTAAAAATATTTTTAAAAATTGTAATTTAAAACACTCAAATTACATATAAAGAGTAAGTATTTGTATTCATAGTTTTAACAAATACATTACTCATTATTAAGAATAAAATTTATTATATCAAAAAAAAAGAATTTAATAAAATAAATTTTTACATTGATTGTCCTCCCTAGTGAATGGAAAAACCGGGTGGTTTTGTGAAATATTTCCTTTATTGTCTAATACTGGAGTAATAAGTAATAACAGTGCTTCTCTCTCCTGAAGCCTTTACTCTTTCTTCTTGAATTGAATTTATACCCCCAAACTGCTTCCACGCAGAAAGAGAAAGAGAAAGAGAAAGAGAAAGAGAAAGAGAAAGAGAAAAGCTTTTTATTCTGATATCTGTTCAAATGAAGAATTGCTTTAAAATCTCTTTACTTATATAACACAGCTACCCTCCCTCTTCACCTCCTTCCACTTTTTCTTGATTTAGCCATCAGAATCCCATCTCACTTCAAACTGCAAATCCCTCTTCACTTCCTACTATTCTATGTTCATTGTTGCTGGAGCTTTTCCCTTTTCTTCTCCCTTCTACTGTAAAGAAGGGTACTACTAAGACACTATAACCCATGCCATTGTGGTGATCTTCATCTCTATCACATTCTCAGAGGAAAACAAAGAATTGGAATTTGTTGTTGATCTTCAGCTTTGGGTGTTTTCTGGTTTTGGCGGAAATCCATAAAAATCTTGGAGGATGGGCGTGGGCAAGTGAAAATCAGGTGCTGTATGAAGAAGGGTGTGGACAATGAGAGATCAGAATTCAAAGAAAAGCAAGGTTTGTTCCCCTTGTTAATCTCAAAGCCTAAATTTCCACATTTCAAGCTGTTAATTGTTTGTAATTTTGGGTTTCTATTTCATGAAGCTCTCCTGGTCTAAGACACTGGTCAGAAAGTGGTTCAGTATCTGGGGCAAAAATGAAGTTTATGAGGCTGATGAGGCTTCCCATGGAGGTAGGTGTCTCATTTTTTGGACCTTTTCAAATTAAAGGGTTTTTTTTTTAATGAATTTTGAGAAACAAAGAGCAACAGTCTCTGATTAGTGGTCCTTGCAAATGCTAATAATTTTTAATTGTCTGCAATAGCTTTGTATTTTGGATCTTTGCTATGGTCACTATTGCTTTGGACACATTTTCAGCTGTTGCTTGAAACAGTGGTTTCTCTTGTTTAGGTTTCTACTATTTGCTGAAAATGATCAACGCCGAAGCTGAACTATTTATGTTACTAATTTCAGGAGGTGAGGTTGAGTGGAAAAACAGCTTCCCAGAAATGGAGCCATGCACAATCAAGAAGACCAAAACAGGTCAGAATTTTTCATATAACTGACCTTCACCAGCTTCATTTTCCATTTAGTGTCTCAAAATCTTGTTTGATTAATATTCCTTCTTTCAGTCAGCGGTGAAAACAATTCTTAACTTAGACTATATTGCAGAGAAATTCATCAACAATGAGTCCCAGATCCCTCAGAGTAGAGAGTATCTTGAACACCCTAGGATTATAGATGTGCAAAACCATAGGTATTTTTTTTGGGTCCTGGCTTCTGGGTTTTCTGTGCTTTTGTAGCCCATCTTCTCTAGGATGGATAAACTGAAGGCATCTTTTTTGTTGGAGGCAGTGTCTTTGTAGCTACATGGAATGTTGCAGGGAAATCTCCTCCAAATCACATGAATCTTAATGAATGGCTTCATGCTTCTGCCCCGGCAGATATATATGTCCTTGGGTACGTGTCTGACCGCCTTATCCGTTTCTTACCCCTGTGGAAAGTTGGCGTTTACTAGAATTGTTTTCGTAAAATCTATACAAGCTACAAACCTTAACAACGTTTTTGACTGAAGTTAATGCAATTTTGATAGATTTCAAGAAATAGTCCCTCTAAATGCGAGTAACATATTGGGAGCAGAGGATCAAGGTCCTGCTAAAAAGTGGATAGCTCTCATCAGGAAGACTCTAAACAACGTTCCTGGCACAGCTGGAAGTAGTGCTTGCCACACACCGTCCCCTGCTCCTAAGCCAATCATAGAAGTGAATGCTGATTTTGAAGGGTCGGGTAGGCTGAAAGCAGCTTCTGTCTTTCCTCGCCGTTCATTTCAGGCAACAAGTAGCTCCAAAATGGACAGTGAACATTCAGTTCCACAGCCTCGCCTTGACAGGCGCTACAGTGTCTGTGACCGAGTTATTTTTGGTCACAGGCGAAGTGATTATAGACCTAGTAATTTCAGGCCAAGTGACTATAGACCTAGTGATTCTCGTCCAAGTGATTATAGGCCAAGTGACTACAGACCTAGTGATTACAGGCCAAGTGACTATAGGCCTAGTGACTATAGACCAAGTGACTTTTCAAGATGGTCTGATGATGATTATGCGCAAGGGGATTCTCCAAGCACTGTTTTATTTTCACCGATATCGTGTGGTGGATCTACTCATCTTGATGATGGGTATAGACATTCACGGCGATCAAGGTATTGCTTAGTGGTAAGTAAGCAAATGGTTGGCGTTTTTCTGACTGTGTGGATCAGGAAGGACTTGAGGGACCATGTCCGGAATGTAAAAGTATCATGTGTTGGCAGAGGATTAATGGGTTATCTAGGAAATAAGGTATATTTAATTTTGCGTCACTCTTCTTACTACATTGTTTAAGTCAACCATCATTGTGGACACTGGTTTATTAGATTGTTTTCTGGTTTGCAGGGTTCCATTTCAGTTAGCATGCTACTACATGAGACCAGTTTCTGCTTCGTCTGTAGTCACTTAACCTCGGGACAGAAGGAGGGTGATGAGTTGAGAAGGAATTCTGATGTTATGGAGATCCTGAAGAAGACGAGGTTTCCTCGGATTACTAGTATGATTGATGAGAAGTCACCTGAGACGATAACTGAGCATGAGTAAGCTCTTGATTATCGGCTTATTTAATCAGGAGATTTAAAATGTTGATGCAACTCTCTTGACTTCACAAAAAAAGCATGTTTACACTAACTTATTTATTTCAATGCAGTCGAGTTATCTGGCTTGGAGATTTGAATTACCGGATAGATATGTCTTATCGATCAGTCAGGGCACTTGTTGAGATGCAAAATTGGAGAGCGTTGTTGGAGAGGGATCAGGTGAAAATGCTCACTTTGAAGAACTTTCGCTGTTCTTGTCTTCGGTTGAAAAATCATTTTTTTATATTTTTACCTTAAAGGTACTTGGTCCTTGCCCTCACGGAGGAATTTGTAAGCTTCTATTCACAACTGTTTCTTTTTTCCAGCTACGGATACAACAGAGAAAAGGTCGTGCCTTCGCTGGGTGGAACGAGGGGCATATATACTTCCCACCAACCTACAAATATTTACACAACTCGGACAGATATGCAGGGGATGCCGAGCAACTGAAGGAGAAACGGAGAACTCCTGCTTGGTAAGTGTAAATTATCTTGGCTCACTTCAATGATATTCACACTAATGTACCTCCATTGAGAAAATACTGTTGAATATAGCTTAATACTTTTCTTATTTAATTTTCGTCTCAATTTTCATGATTAAGGTGTGACCGGATATTGTGGTATGGAAAGGGACTCCACCAGTTGTCGTATGTCCGTGCAGAATCTAGGTTCTCCGACCACAGGCCTGTGTGCGGTATGTTCTGGGCCGAGGTTGAATCGGTTCAGGGACGGTTGAGGAGAACTATGAGCTCTTCAAGCTCCAGAGTTGAAGTGGCTGATCTCTTACCCTATTGTAATGGCTATACCGAGCTCTGCTTCTTCTAGAGGTACAGACTTCGCTTGATTCTTTCAGGGTTAGTAGCTTCAAAAGTACTTTAGGTTCATAGATCATTTCTTACAAATTATTTGCCTCTGTTATCTAATTGGTGAACATCAAGAATCCTTCCCAGTTAAATGACTGAATTCAAAAATATATTCAACAACTTTGAGCAAGGAAAATTGCAAAGGACACGTTTCATTTAGGTCATTGTGAAAGGTCCTCCAACACATCATCATCTTGCAGATTTCACTAGCATGTTTCTTTTTTCATCTTTGATATGGTCCCTACTTTTTCAGGAGAGGACGGCTTTGAAGAGAACTCACTTCTTATCACACTAACAAATAAGTCTTAAAGCCAACATTGCCCGCAAACCGAGAAAAGGTTTGGTCTTCTCCTATCACTTTCTTGTTGTCTCAACTTAAACTTCCATTCATTCCCAAACTAATGCTTGACCTCATCAGGTGTAAACTTTTTGCAATGCTGTCACTAAATCTTAAGGAAAACCATCGTGGCCTTAATTTTGGTGTACACTAGTTTCGGCAATTTTGTACTCAGAAAATAGTAGGTGATTAGATTTTGTTTCTCGTTCAATCCAACTCGTTATGACAAAGCATTTGCTGCCCGGTGTAATTAGTATAGGTATGTTGTTCCTACACTCCTTATTTTCATTTATCTAAAATTCCATAATTGTTGAATTAAGCTCAACTCTATTGTTGCAGGAGCAGCTAACCCATCTGAACAAAGAAGCAAATGCAGGCTAGAGGAGGAACAGTTTTTTGGTCTTTTGACTAATTTCAGTTTATATTTTGATTTGATTTTTCATTTCTTTTGTGTAATTTATATGGAAAAAGAAAGTGAGAAGGAATATGTTGAGAATATGATGATCATTCTGGGGACTCGGGTGAAGGATCCCCTTTTTGTTTTAAATGGAAGAAAGAGCATGGAGATAATGATATTGATTCAATGTCAAAGTGGTTCAAAGAGCACATACATGAAAAGAAAAAGTGATTTCTTGATGATAAGAGTTTCTCTCTGTCTCTTCTTGTGCTTAGGCCAATGATTGTACTGAAAAAAGTGGAAGCTGTTTTTTTTCTTCTTCTTTTCTTTCTTGATCATCCCCCAAAGCATATTTGCTGGGCTATCATATTATCACTTTTATTCCCTGTAAGGTGTGCAAGGCAAAACAGACACTGCATTATAGGAATTTTGGCAGGGTGAATTAAAGAATGGGTTTTTTTAAGGAAAAGAATTTTGTGGGTGGGTTTCATAATGCTACTGTTTATGCAGATAAAGCCTCTAGTGTTTGTTTTATCAAGTGGGGTTCTTCCACTTTTTCCTGCTAAATGTGCTTGAGAAACTGCTGGCCTACTGGCCATTTGTTTAGATCTTGAGCAAATGGAAGGAGCAAGAGTGTGCTTTATAGCCTTTAGAGAATGAGAGTCCACTTTTGTCTGCTTCATCAATTGCTTGTTCCATCTCCAGTCTCTAGCATTATGAATATATATGCATATCTGAAAATTTCCGGGTTGGGTTGTTACCCGGAATCTGCAAAACTTTGCTTCAGATGCAAATGGTTTTGTGTTAAAAGCTTGATGCTTGAAGTCTTTTTAGATGAGAATGTATGTGTAATGTTAAAAATTGGGGAAATTGAGAAACTGTATGTATAGTTGTATACAAACACAACTGAACACAAACCCATATAATATACAACCTCAAAAGGCTAGCCAACTATATTATACTTTTTCCTTGTCTAAATGACATCCACAACAAGTATGTAATTTATGTTTCCCCTTGTTTTGAGTTGTCATAAAAATTTGCCCTCTTCGTGGTCTCTGATTTACTGTACAATTTACATTCATTCTCCAAACATATTACTGAAAAGGCTGGTGTGCTTGATTTGTCTTCAAGTATATGCTTTTTCATCCAGCTAGGGTTTTTCCTATTGCCTTTTCTTATGAGGTTGCTATCAATCCAGAGGCTTTTTTTTGGGGATAAAACATTGTTCTTGTCTTCTTGTTTAAAGCTCTAATGGTGGCATTGGCATATGAAGAAGAAGAAAAAAAACTGAGAATTAAGAAAATTCGTTGTCGGCATATGTTACGTACAGGAATTCTAGGAATTCGTTGACGAGATGCAGGTAATATATCTATTGAAGATGAATCCAACATTGAACATCCAACCATAATGTGAGACTGATGTAGGTGAGTGCAAATTTTATCTACAATTTTAAGAATTATTTACCATATGCATGAAATGTGAGTGCAAATATTATTAGACCCTAAAACTGATATTGTAAATGGATTTTTCTAATATATGTCCTAAACTTTTATTTTAACAATTATTTCCTAAAAAGGAATATTTAAACCATTTTAAAAAAATATTAAAATTTCTACAATAGTAACACCTAATCTAGACAGGTTCTTAACTTATGACTAAGGACATATGTTAAAAAAATGATTGTTTTTTTTTGGGTGAAGAAAAAAAAAGATTGTAAATTACGGTATGCATCACATTTTCTCCCTTGGAAACATGATTTCTGTGTTTTTATTTCCATTTTGAAACGTGAACACGGAATTCTCCTGTGAGTTAAAAAAGAAAAAGAGCAAAATAAACAAATGCCGTCTGAGCCACGTCAAAATGACCGTTGGAAATTCAAAATTCGAAGACCATCACACAACTATCTCGACAGCACCATCTCACAAATTTCAAACCCAAACAAAGAAAATCATAAGGATTCCGCCATGAAAGCAACACAAACTCCCACTTCATCATCATCATCATCATCTTCTGTGAAATCTAACATCACCACCACCCCAACACCGATGGAAGAAGAAGAACAAAACAAGCATGCCCGATCACCCACCGACATCCATAATTACTTCCCAGGCTGCCGCCGGGACGCAAATTGCGGCTGCTCAATTTGCTTGGAGAGCATCAAATCGATGCTGGATCTCATGCCGATGAGCGCCCAACGAACCTCCCTCTCCAAATTCTCTGCTTCCAGGCCTCTTATTGTCGTCGAGAAGACCCCAATTTCCATAGATGCATCCCTTCTTTCGACGCCCACTTCAAGGACTCGCCCGGATCCGAATCCCATCCGGGTCCTCACTCCCACTCCTTTCAGATCCACCGCCAAATCGGTTCACCCGAAACCAATATCGGAGCGCCGGAGGACGAGGAGTTTGCGCGATTTTAGATGCCGGATTCTTGGGCGGATGCTGATGTGCTTGAGCTTGTTCTTGGCGGCAGAATTTGGGTGTTCCTGGTTCAGGTTTAGGGTTTTAGGCACGCCTAGATTGTCTTCGATTATGATGGAAAGGTTGATCGAGGGAAGTTTGGGTGTGGATGATTTGGGCGAGAAATTTAGGGTTTTGGAAAAGGGGCTGGAGCGATTTGGTTTCGACGGGGAGATTTCGAGCTGTGGGACGAAGAATTCGACATGGAAGATCGATCAGGTAAGAATGTTATTGACGTTGCATTTGTTTTCTTTACTTGAATTAATTAGTGGAGATAGAAATGGAAGGGATTTGAAAATCAAATTTTGTAAACAGGATGGATTGCTGTTGAATTCACGTTGCACCATTTACAAGTCCGCAGCAGAAGAGGTGGCCATCTGGGGATGGCCATTCCAAACTTCTGGGCTGCTCACTGCTGGATCTTCGTCTCCATCCATGGCGGTGATCAATGGAAGAATCATGCAGGTAGCAACACAATGTTGGTTCACCAGTTTGATCTTTACACTTTTGGATAAATTGACTGATATTCCTGTGATTTGAACAGTGGGAAAATGGAGGAATTGGGAGATTAGTAGCTCGAAATGCTGGGTCGACATGGGTGCTGACGAAATGGAGTGCTTCAGCTGTGCAGTTTGATCCAAACACCTGGGTTTTGGAGTATAGACGAAACGCATTGTTGGAGAATCCAAGATTCTCCGCAGTGGTAAGCGATTTCTTGAAATCTGTGGTGTCGGTTTTCATTCGAAGAGCGAGGAAGGAGTTCTGGTTGCTGCCTTGTATGAGTGATTGTAGGAGTCGTTGTGCTGGTGGTGGATCAATGACAGTAGCAAGAGCCAGTCACATCCCTACATGAACAAAGCTGCATATTAAGTGTAACCCTGTAGAAAATAGTCTTTCTCATGCTCTCATTTCATGGGAGAGACTGTCTTGTACAAGTTTAGCCCTGCAATGCAAGTTGCACTCGTCATCGATATTCAACACACTAGGCTATCTGTTGTGTTTTCGTCCATCTCGAACATCAGATTTAGGTATGAAATCATTTGAACACATAATAAGTACCATAGTGGATGCATCTCACCTGGGCATTCAACTGAAAACAGTTGTCATCACCCAAATCCGTGCTATTTCATCATGTGTGTGAACACGGTAACATGATCGGAGTTTGTCAATCCTGATGCTTTGCATTTCAGCAAACAAACTGATCAAGAGCTTCCTGAGGACCAATCACTTTCAGTTACAATAAAACCCAGATCATATACTGATCAAGCAACTGCAGCTTATAGAAGTTGAAACAGAGTAACCACATCTTCTCAGAGAAATCTTCAGTTCATACAAGATTCCCCCATACACCTACGTCTACATGAGTATTTTATGACTAATGTACCTGTCTAAAATTGAATTCATGGTACATCATTCTCAATCCTCATTGATGGGACGCGCTATCTTCAAATAACACTCAACGCGTGGAATATCCGCGTTCATTCCCTTCATAACCCTCCATCAATGACATCATGGCATGCGGACGAGACGGTGCGTTACTCACGCACGACACGTCGTTAAATCAATGAAAAAAAGCCACGAGCCAACCGCCATTGAACACCGCCTTACTCACGCACGACACGTCGTCCCATGCAAATCATCGACGCGACACGTTGCTCCATGCAAGGCTCCATTGAGTGACACGTCTCTTCTCTTTGCCAGCCATTGCAAGCAGGACTCGAACACTATAAATAGGCTTGAGATCGCATTTTTAAGTGGACCTTTTGTTGGATCGCCCATTTTTTTTTGGGGGGGGGGGGGGGGGGGGGCGAAACGAGAGGTCTGTGTATGATTCTCGTGTAAAGATTTGTTGAAATGTAATCGTCAAAAAGACATCGCGCCGATTATGAATAAAATGTATTCTTTTCAAATGTTTTGTCTAATATTATGAACACCACGTTCTTGTTAAGGGATAGTGTCGCGGCAAATTTATATTTTAGCAGCTCAAATGTACGGGAACCGTCACTGGCGCCGACCGTGGGGACGTGTTCTCACAATAGGTCGACTAGGCTATCCCAGGTAAGCCACCTCGTTTTTCTTAGCGGGTGAGATCCCTCAAGCTCGCTTGGGGCTTCCACCGCGTTCTTCTTAACGGGTGAGATCCCTCAAGCTCGCTTGGGGCTGCCACCGCATTCTTCTTAACGGGTGAGATCCCTCAAGCTCGCTTGGGGCTGCCACCGCGTTCTTCTTAGCGGGTGAGATCCTCCAAGCTTGCTTGGGGTTGCCACCTCGCTTCCATTCATTAACATCACTTGAAGACTGCGGTTACTTAAAAGAATGAAGACGTCCAAAAGGGCTCTTGCCATTCATTTGCATTTAACATTGCTTAATTGTTTCATATAATAGCTTGCAGGGAAAAAGCTTAAAGATCTACAAAAGGCTAGTGGAAGTCAAGAAATGTCGCGATCTTCAGGTAGGGTCGCGCTGGCTACCACCGCGTTGGCGTCTATATCCATGACTTGATTATCTCCCTCATCGGGGTCTTCGATCGGGGGCTCGCCAAAGAGGTCCGTGTAGTCTGGAGTAAAGTAAACAATCCTGGGGTCGATCTCGCCGAACCTTGTCACTGCTTGTCTGAATCCAATCCTTATTCCCTGCTCCCAGTGGGGTCCCACCTCATCAGCTACCTTGATCTGATAGTCCTCCGACTTGATATAGTCGGTGACAGCGCGTTCTGCCCTAGCCTGCCACTTCTCTGCCTCAAGGTTTGATGTATCGCGCTGCGTTTTGAGCTCAGCTATCTTCTCACCCTTCTCAGACACGGCCTGCTGTAAACCTTCAACCTTTTTCTTGAGAGACGCGTTCTCTTCTTGAAGCTTCATCGCGTTGGAAATGGCCTTGTCACATTCCGTCGCGGACTGCTCGACTTGCTTAGTCAATGTTGCCACCTTTGCGCGGGCCTCTTTTTCCTCGCGGATTCCTTTGCATTTTGTCTCTAAAGCATTACAATACGATGTTGTTGCTAACATACTTAGACGAGCCTACGAAATCAAGCGAGTGTAGCAATGTTAAGAAGTAAAGTTGATATGGCCGGATTCAAAGGCATGCGAAAGATCGCGTACCATTTCCATGTATTTCATAGCCTCAAACTGAAGAAATGGCGCGGGCAGAGAAGTTAGCCACTCATTCTCTTTGGCACACACGTCACTTGGAATGCCTAGCTTATGCATATCCGCCACAGAAGGCCCAGGCACGGTGAAACTGTTTTTCCCCGAAGTACAAATAAGAGCAGGGTCAACGTTGCTCTCAGACCTTGATCTCTTGCCTTCTCGACCAGCTTGAGAAGTGTCATCACGCTTCTTGTCGTGTTGATCCGTCCCTACTGTGCCAGATAGAGGTAGCGAGGAATCTGTGGCCTTGCGTGTGACCATTGCGTTAGAAACAGAAGCCAGTACTTGCTCCCCTCCGGCCTGGTCATCTGCTGCTCCCGCCACTGATGTTGATCGCGATGGAGTTCCCGCGATCTTCTTGGCTCTCTTTAGCAAGACGTCGAATTTCACCATCCCTTAAAATACAAAAGGTAGCTAATACAACGTGTGGAAATGAAGATCAACATAAGAACAAATAACCACCCGACTCAAAGGATCTGGAAGCATAATTTGAAGAGTCGGGTTAAAAAGGGAAAAGAAAGAAAATAAAGTAGAAGTTCTAGAGCGAAGTGTGACAACAAATCCCTATGCTCCACGGCCTACGAGAACTCGCCGAATTAGGTTATTCAACCTTTCCCCCGTATCCCTATTTTCACCTTCTCAGGGGAATACCCATTGGCACTATCACCACCGCCATTGTTACCCAGAAAAGCGAGAAACAAGAAGATGAAGCGGCGAAAGAGAGAGAAGAAGAAGAGAGTGCAGTCCCCATCGAGAACATTGAAAAATCAAGCGAAACACAACACACATTCAAAATTAGAAAGCAAGGAAAGTTGATTTACATGAGCAATTTCAAGAAAGAGGATGAAGAGGAAGCGCTTGTGAACGGAGTAGCGGTGGAGGAAATCCAATCGGCACAAAGCTCTGTCAAAGGGAGAGAGAATAAGAAAGGTAAAGTGAGGGCTTTCCCGCCTATGTCCTCTCTTATATAAGAAGTCTTCTGGGCCGATTTGATGAAGGCCCATTAAGCAAAAGTTCATTTTTGAACCAAAACGCCCTTGCCTCAAGATATCTTGTGAAGTGAAGCGAATAAATGTGCTAATTAAACGCGTTCCCCATGAATTGCCTTGATGGCCTCACGCGTTCATCATCAAGGCAAGGGGCTGTGATGGGACGCGCTATCTTCAAATAACACTCAACACGTGGAATATCCGCGTTCATTCCCTTCATAACCCTCCATCAACGGGAAAGATCACGAGCCAACGGAAAAGATCGCGAGCCAACACGCCCTCTCATCCGCATGACATGATGTCATTACACCAATGAAAAAAAGCCACAAGCCAACCGCCATTGAATGTCGCCTTACTTGCACAAGACACGTCACCCCATGCAAATCATCGACGCGACACGTTGCTCCATGCAAGGCTCCGTTGAGTGACACGTCTCTTCTCCTTGCCAGCCATCGTAAGCAGGACTCGAACACTATAAATAGGCTTGAGATCGCATTTTTAAGTGGACCTTTTGTTGGATCGCTTATTTTTTGGGGGGGGGGGACGAGAGGTCTGTGTATGGTTCTCGTGTAAAGATTTGTTGAAATATAATCGTCAAAAAGATATCGCGCCGATTATGAATAAAATGTCTTCTTTTCAAATATTTTGTCTAATATTATAAAGACCGCGTTCTTGTTAAGGGATGTTGAGTTATGGAGCCTAAAGCGTAAGAATGTACGCGTAAAGGCAGAGAAGGCAATTGAGAGGAGCCGCCGGGTCGCGGTGAGACTGGACGCCCCGCGGTGGGCGTCGGTTTTACAATGGATGGACAACTGAGAGTTACCGCCGGGTCGCGGTGGGATCGGCGCCCCACAGTGGAAGCCCCGCGGTGGGAGTCGCCACCCCGCGGTGGAAGTCACCGCCCCGCGGTGGGAGCCGCCGCCCCGCGGTGGGAGCCGCCGCCCCGCGGTGGGAGCCGCCGCCCCGCGGTGGGAGCCGCCGCCCCGCGGTGGGAGCCGCCGCCCCGCGGTGGGAGCCGCCGCCCCGCGGTGGGAGCCGCCGCCCCGCGGTGGGAGCCGCCGCCCCGCGGTGGGAGCCGCCGCCCCGCGGTGGGAGCCGCCGCCCCGCGGTGGGAGCCGCCGCCCCGCGGTGGGAGCCGCCGCCCCGCGGTGGGAGCCGCCGCCCCGCGGTGGGAGCCGCCGCCCCGCGGTGGGAGCCGCCGCCCCGCGGTGGGAGCCGCCGCCCCGCGGTGGGCGCTGGGCCGTTTCTCGCGTGTTGTGTTTTTGGGCCCATTAGGTTTAATTCGTGTTTGCTATTTAAACCCTAGTTCCTTGTAATCGTGGTTATCACATTCACAGAGAGAAAAAGTATCCTGGCTTGGTAGTGCCCCCAAACGTAGTCATTCTTGACGAACTGGGTTAACAATTCTTGTGTTCTTTGTCTTGTTTTCTTGTCGTTACTACGTTCGAATCCTAACAACTGGTATCAGAGTGAGGTTCTGAAAGTAACGATGGGAAGCGGAAAGTCACCAGTGGAGAAGTTCGATGGCACGGATTTTGGATTCTGGAAGATGCAGATCGAGGATTACCTGTATGGTAAAGATTTGTATTTGCCGCTGGGTGAGAAGCCGTAAGACATGAAGGAAGACGAGTGGAAGTTGATGGACAGGAAAGCGATGAGCGTGATCCGCCTGTCGCTGTCCAGGAACGTGGCACATCACACGGTCAAGGCAGAGACGACGAAGGGGATGCTGGAAATTCTTTTCGCGATGTATGAGAAACCCTCTGCGGTGAACAAGGTTCACCTGATGCGAAGGTTGTTCAATCTGTGGATGACGGAGAGTACAACGGTCGCCAATCACTTGAACGAGTTCAACATGACGATCGCCCAATTGAGTTCAGTGGAGATTGATTTCGACGATGAGGTACAAGCCCTAATCTTGTTGTCTTCTTTACCAGAGAGTTGGAGCGGGACAGTTACTGCTGTTAGTGCTTCGGCGGGGAAGGCAAAGATCAAGTTTGATGAAGTGAGGGACCTGATTATCAGCGAAGAAATTCGCAGGAAGGCGTCAGGTTCTACCTCTGGATCAACCTTGAATACGGATAGCAGGGGCAGGTCAGACTCTAAGAAGTCGAATCGTGGCAGATCAAAGTCTAGAGGGAAGGATAAGCCCAAGGACAAGAGCAAGATCAAGTGTTGGAATTGTGATGAAAACGGTCATTACAAGAGTGAATGTAAGGCACCGTTGAAGAATAAGTCAGCGAACTCAGCCAGTGAGGATATTGCAGACGCGTTGACTCTAAGCGATTCAACGACAGGAACCACTGCAGATGCATCTATTCTGAGCGCGAGCAGTCCATTGGAGTCTTGGGTGTTAGACTCTGGAGCTTCGTTTCATTCTTGCAGCAGTGGTGATATATTAGATCGTTACACCTCTGGAGATTTTGGAAAAGTCTATCTTGCTGATGATGAGGCTTTGAAAATCGTAGGGAAGGGGGATGTTCGAATCAAGGCGCCGAACGGATCTGTGCTGCAGTTGCATGGAGTGAGGCATATTCCTGGTTTGAAGAGAAACCTGCTTTCTATTGGCCAGTTGGATGACGAGGGTTATGAAGTAACCTTCAGCTTTAACAGCTGAAAGATAACCAAAGGAGCTATGATGGTAGCTCGAGGAAAGAAGGAGGGGACGCTGTACATGACGAGCAACGTCCGTGATAGCATTGCTGTTGCAGGAGTAAACTGTGACGCAAACTTGTGGCACTGTCGTCTGGGCCACATGAGTCAGAAAGGGATGAAGGTGTTATGCTCGAAGGGTTTGCTGCCAGGTCCCAAATCTGTTGAGATCGGATTGTGTGAGGACTATGTGCTCGGGAAGCAGAAAAGGGTGAGCTTTGCGAGGGGAGGCAGAACCTTGAAGAAGCAGAAGTTGGAGTTGATCCACATCGACTTGTGGGGACCAGCACCTGTGACATCTCTGGGTGGAGCGTCATACTACATGACCTTCATTGACGATGCTACAAGAAAGGTATGGGTCTATTTTCTGAAGCAAAAGTCTGATGCATTTGACTCTTTCAGAAAGTGGAAGGCTCTAGTAGAAACTGAGACAGGTCTTAAAGTGAAGTGCTTGAGATCTGATAATGGTGGGGAGTATGAGCTTCGTGAGTTCAAGGAGTTTTGTGCTGAGAATGTAATTCGCATGGAGAAAACCTTGAAAGGAACCCCTCAGGAGAACGGCGTCGCTGAACGTATGAACAGGACCCTGAATGAACGTGCTAGAAGCATGAGGCTGAAGTGTGGACTTCCGAAGATGTTCTGGGCGGATGCAGTCAATACTGCTGCATTCTTGATCAATCGAGGGCCATCAACTCCCTTGGAGAATGGGATTCCAGAGGAGGCTTGGAGTGGCAAAGAGGTAAATCTGTCCTCTCTTCGGATATTTGGGTGCGTTTCATATGTTCATATTGCTCATGTTGAGAGAAGCAAGCTGGATGCAAAGTCTGTCAAGTGCACGTTTATTGGATATGGTGGTGATGATTTCGGATATCGGTTCTGGGATGACTAGAACAGAAAGGTTATTCGCAGTCGAGACGTCGTGTTCAATGAACAAGTGATGTACAAGGATAGTCTGGGTGCATCAGAAACAGCTAGTATAGGACCTGAGGTTGTGGAGTTAGATATCTCAAACTCGGGTGGGAGCAAGGTGGTTCGTAACAACCAGGAGGCTGTTGAGGAGGAGCCGAGCACCCCAGTGATTCCGCTACGGAGGTCCACCAGAGAGCGTGGATCGCCTGATAGATTTTCGCCTTCAAACTACTATTTGTTACTGACAGATGATGGTGAGCCAGAATGTTATGCAGAGGCATCTCATGGAGATCATGTGAGCGAGTAGAAGCTCGCCATGGATGATGAGATGGATTCGTTGTTGACCAACGGAACCTGGGAGCTAGTTGAGCTTCCAGCAGGCAAGAAGGCATTGCATAACAAGTGGGCTTACAGATTCAAGGAGGAGGCGAATAGAAGGAAGCGTTACAAAGCAAGGCTGGTTGTGACGCGAAAGACTCGCAAGGTCTTGCAGTTGATGAAGATTCGAGGAACTGAGAATCCTGCAGACATGCTGACTAAGGTTGTGACCTTAGAGAAGTTGAAGCTTTGCATGACTTCAACTGGCCTTGGTAACTAAGTTGAAGGCGTGGCACTACTACCAGATATGGGTTGATGAGGAAGACGATTACGGTTGGATCAGTCTCCAGGTGGGAGATTGTTGAATTATGGAGCCTGAAGCGTAAGAATATACGCGTAAAGGCAGAGAAGGCAACTGAGAGGAGCCGCCGGGTCGCGGTGAGACTGGATGCCCCGCGGTGGGCGTCGGTTTTACAATGGATGGACAACTGAGAGTTACCGCCGGGTCGCAGTGGGATCGGCGCCCCGCGGTGAAAGCCCCGCGGTGGGAGTCGCCGCCCCGCGGTGGAAGTCACCGCCCCGCGGTGGGCGCTGGGCCGTTTCTCGCGTGTTGTATTTTTTGGCCCATTAGGTTTAATTCGTGTTTGCTATTTAAACCCTAGTTCCTTGTAATCGTAGTTATCACATTCAAAGAGAGAAAAAGTATCCTGGCTTGGTAGTGCCCCCAGACGTAGTCATTCTTGACGAACTGGGTTAACAATTCTTGTGTTATTTGTCTTGTTTTCTTGTCGTTACTACGTTCGAATCCTAACAAGGGATAGTCTATATCGCGACGAATTTATATTTTAACTGCTCAAATGTACGGGAACCGCCACTCATAACTGTATAAATCATAGTATAGTACTCCCTCCGTCCCATTATAATGTGTTTGTTTCTTTTTTGTACACTATTAATAGTTGAAGAGAATTTTTAAGATTTCTTTCAATATATAAGAAAAAACATAGTCATGTGGGGTCTTGTAGAATTTGTCTCAACGAGTACTTTTATAATATCAAAAAATTATAATTTTTATTAATATGTAATTAAAGATATTAACAATACAAAACTCAACTCGATAAATGTGTTCAGTCAAAATAGGCACATCATTATGATACGGAGGGAGGGAGTACTCTTTTGTGGGGAGTAAATAAATAGATGCACATATATTCTTGGTGATTTACAAGAATGAGATGTCGCAATCAAAGATGCACATATATTCTCATATCTTTTGAGAATTGAACTTGGTGGCCGATCACATTACTAAACTTGATCGTAACTTTTCTCTGAACAATATCATGAACAACTCAGAGCTCAAAGCTCTCATCCGTAAGGATGCTATACGTTGAGTGTTAAATCATCTTGACACTAATCTAATTCTTACCTTATAAAAAAAAAAACATAAAATAACATATTTTAACTCCAACTATGACGCGTCCAAAGATATCATCAGACGAGATGTCGGTTTTCTTAGCCAGCAATACAAACTCCCCGCAAATCCAGAAAATCTAATTTTACCCTTTTCTTTCAATCTTCCTCTGCCCTCTTTCACCTCAATCAAAAACAATTGCTGATCTCAAAACCCAAATCATCAACCGCCAATACAATTCCTGCAATCCCATGATTCCCTTTCCCCCCAAAATCGTTCCTCTTTCCAAATCTCCAATTATATTCTTCCATTTCGTTCTTCTCTTGATCATCATCCCCCGTCTTCCTCCCTCAAATTCCTCTCCAAATCCCACAACCCGCAACTTCTCGAATTCAACAGACCCGTTTCGATTTCCGGGTCTGATGGAGATACCCACAAACACCCAACTACAGAACAAGAAACTGAGGAGGGCGCCCCACGTGTTCAGCAAGGTCCTGGAACTGCCCTTGAATTCGGATGCTGACGTGTCGGTTCAAGACCGCCTTGATTGTTTGAGATTCGCTGCGGAATTTGATTGCCTCGGCGCCGCCGGAGATTTGACGGTTCTCATACTTGAGCCTCATCCTGGAATCAAGAAGGTCTTGATTAGAGGCGGTGGCGACGGGGTGTTGTTTGATGAATTGGATGTCCACGTTTGGAGGGCTCGGTTGCCGGAGAATGCTTGGCCCGAGGCAGCCAACGCCGCCTGCCGTGGTGGCCGGCTGGTGGTGATTGTGCCCAAGATTGGCGGCGGAATCGAAAATATACCATCCCAGTGTAAGGATGTTTCCTAGTGTCTGTATGCAGAAAATATACCATCCCAGTGTAAGGATGTTCAGTTGTTTGTATAAGAAGTGAAGGTTTTTTGGATGAGAAAAAATGTCTTTCAATTTTTATTAGTTTGTGTTTTGGATTACTTGGTGTTTTTTCAATTGATTCCAATTGTGGCTTAAATGTGCAATTTAGGGTTCGTTTCGTAAGACCCCATGATTCAATCCTAACTGATAGGGGATTTTAGTATTAAATCCACAATTAAGGGTATAATTAATGATAATTTAGGTTTAATCTAGTTAATAAGGGCAGAAGGGTAATTATGCGATGAAGTATATATTGTATCCTCTCCCTTAGCCCTAGGGAACGTCTTATATACGATTTTTTGCCTCCACGTTCTTGAGAGAATAATACACGACGTTCTTCGGATTATCGATTCGTTTTCCATTCAATCAAATTTAATATCGTTCAGTTTACGGTAACGACATTTGGCGCCGTCTGTGGGAAACGACGTCGAAGATCGTCCGAAGGACCAGCGTGTGGTAGTTCGAGCCTTGTTCTTTGCCGCCGGTTCGGGCGGTTAGGGATCGGTGGTGGTTCGTTGCTCCCCGGTATTGTCGACGGCGGGACGGTTCGGTGGAGTTTGAGTTCGGATCGTGGTGTGGGACTGATTTTGGATCGAAGGATTTCAACCCCGCTCAGTTATTCCGCAGTTTTGCTTGTGCGGAAAGTTAGGGTTTGCTGAATTCCGCTCGGTGTTGTTGAGCAGCGATCTCATGGGGGAGCATATCTCATCGGGATCGGGGGCCAGGGAGGCGGAGTGGGTTGCGGCATTGGAGGAGCGAGATCGCCGGATCGCAGCCATGGAGGCTGTGTTGGAGGCTAGCCGGCGGGAGGCGATGGATGCGCGTGAGGCCTTGGAGTCCGGGAGGAGGCGCAGTGAAATCGCCTCCGGGAAGCGAATCGCAGCGGCCGGCGAGTCCAACGGCGTCACCGGTACTCAGCGGAGGCTCATGAGCGTGGTGGAAGTCCCGCACCGCAGTCCTCGGCGTTCAGGAGATGCGCGCAGTCAGCGGTCGGGCCGTTCGCCCCACATCGATAAGCGGGCGTGGAGGGCGACCCGGACTGGGGGCTCAGCTCGCGGTGGGGTTGTTGCAGATCGGGATCCGACCCCAGGGTTACGCGGTGGACTGGGGACCGCGCCAAATCTTCGGCGACCCCATATTGGGAGGAGGTTCGGTACTCGGACTCCCCCTCGGATTCGGGTTCCGAGCGGCGCAATCCGAGGGCATTGCGAAGGACCCGTTCTAGGTCAGGAGCGAGGCGCACGAGAATTCCTGCGGGTTCGGGACGGCCGAGAGCATCTCCGCCAGGACGGCGTAGGCAGCGCATCGCTTACCCTGTGGAGGAGTCGGCCGGGGACGTTCGTCGGAGAGGGCGCTCCCCGCACGATCTGGTGGGGTGCACCGCCGGCGCGAGGCATCGGTGAACTCCACTCTGCAGGATGAGCACGTGGATCATCCAAGAAGACGAACCTTGAGGGGAGCCATGGAGCAAGCGGAGCATCGCCTATCCAGAATGACTTTGACTCCGTTCGTCCGACGGATACGCGAGTCTAATCCACCAGCTAAGTTTTCCTCTCCCACTTTTGAACTATACGATGGAAAATCGGATTCGTTATTGCATGTGGCTTCATTTACTCATAAAATGGCTTTGTGGACTGAGCATGATGCGTTGCTTTACAAGTTATTCCCTGCTAGTCTAGGAACCACTGCATTTAATTGGTTTCACTCGTTAAAACCGAATTCAATTAGCACCTGGGACCAGCTTGCTAAGAAGTTTGTGAGCCACTTTGTTGCTAACAGTAGGGAACCTATGTCTATGGGTATATTGTTCAAAATGAAAATGCGCAGGGATGAATCACTGCGTCAGTTTGGACCCAGGTTCATGGAGAAATACGTTGATATGGACAATGTTGATGAGCATACAGCTATAGAGGCCTTTCAGCAGGCTTTGCCGGCAGACAACCGATTGAGGGAAAGCATCACTTTGCAGGTTCCCCGTTGCATGGCCGAGCTGCAAGACAGGGTGCGCCAGTACGTCAAGCTTGAGGATGACCGGAAGGCAACTAGAGACAGGCGCTCCCCCGCATCGCCTGCTGGACGCAATAAGTCGGACGTTCCAGCTAGGGGAAGTGATAACGGGGCGGCGGGTAAAGCAGGAGGGCTATTGCCGGCTAACCCCGCCATAAAGTCTGTTAACTTCAATTTCAAGCTTCCAATCCAGCGCATCCTACCGCTGATCCGGAATAGACCATTCTTTTATTGGCCTAAGGAGCAGGAGAACGCTTCTAAGGCGAGAGATCAGACCAAGGAATGCGACTTTCATCGCACCAAGGGGCATCTCACCAGCGACTGCTTCGCCTACAAGAGAGCTTTGGCCAAGTGGGCGAAAGATGGGCACCTGGACGAATTCCTTGGCGACAGACAACCCCGTGTCGACGACGAGGGGCAGGTAGGGCCGGCAGCCGGCGCTCCGAGGAGGGTCATACATGTGATCGATGCGGCGGTGAAGCAATCAGGCGGGCGAAGGCACGATTATAGGAAGCGCTGCCACGAGTTGGAGGTCTTACAGGCTGACGGGGGTCCTTTCAAAAGACCCAACAGCTCGGTGTCCCAGAGCCTAGGATTCTCGAGTTCCGACTTGGTAGGGCTGCAACAACCGCACAACGACCCCCTTGTCTTGTCTGTCTGTGTGGGTGAGTTCGACGTTAAGCGAATTCTGGTCGATTCAGGCAGCTCAGTTGAGATTATGTTCTACGACATGTTCAAGAAGTTGGGCAAGAAACAGGAGGACCTGATCCAGGTGTCAATGCAGCTGACAGGCTTGGGAGCTCACTCGGTCTGGCCGCTAGGGATGCTGCGTGAGACGGTTACCCTGGGCGGTAAGTCTCTGGAAACCGAGTTCCTAGTGATCAACGCTCCTTCATCCTATAATGCTATCCTGGGGCGTCCGTGGCTGCATTCAATGGAAGCCGTCCATTCAACTCTGCACCAGATGATCGTTTTCCCTTACAACGGAAAGGTGGTGCGGGTCCGAGGTGACCAGCGGACCGCCCGGCACTGCCTCAGTATTGAGAGCAGTGCATCGGCGGTGCTGACCGTGGATACTGACCCGCAAGTTCTGGAGGAGGTCGGGATGGCGCCGGCAGAGAGGTCACTTGAGGCTCTCCAGAAAATTCAGGTTAGTGATTCTGAACCCAAAAAATATTTTTTAGTTGGTGCCGATATTGCAGGTGACGAGCTCGCTTCTCTGGCGGGGCTGCTGAAAAGAAACAAGCGAGTTTTTGCTTGGTCGCCATATGAGATGCCGGGGCTGGATCCTTCTGTTGCTAGTCATCATCTGAGTGTGCGAAAGGAGGCAAAGCCGGTGGTTCAGCGAGCCAGGAGGTCATCCGTTCAGCACACCGAGGCAGTTCTGAAGGAGCTGAAGAAGTTGCAGGAGGCTAGGGCAGTTGAGGAAGTCAGGTTCCCTGAGTGGTTGGCCAACCCGGTTGTGGTCAAGAAGAAGAATGGGGAGTGGAGAGTCTGTGTGGATTTTACAGACCTGAACAAAGCTTGCCCGAAAGACCTGTTTCCCTTGCCAAAGATCAACCAGTTAGTGGATGCGACGGCGGATCACGATAGGATGAGTTTCTTGGACGCTTACAGGGGCTACCATCAGATTCCTCTGGCAAAGGAGGATCAAGAAAAAACAGCTTTTTTGACCCCTAGAGGCGTATTTTGTTACCGGGTGAAGCCCTTCGGTCTGAAGAATGCGGGTGCAACCTTTCAGCAAATGGTTGTAAGCATCTTTTCGGAATTGATTGGCACCAAGGTAGAGGTTTACATTGATGACATGGTGGTAAAGAGCAAGCTGCGGGGTTCCCACTTGGAGGATTTGCAGCTGGTGTTTGATATTCTGCACAGGACTGGCCTTAAGCTAAACGCTTCAAAGTGTGCCTTTGGGGTCGGCTCTGGCAAATTTCTGGGGCACTTGGTTACCAGGAGGGGTATTGAGGCTAGTCCGGATCAAATTCGAGCCATTCGGTCCATTCAGAGTCCGAAAAGCGTCAAGGAGCTGCAGAAACTTGCGGGAATGGCCGCCGTACTGAACAGGTTCATTAGCCGATCATCCGACAAGTGTAGCGCGTTCTTCAAGTTGCTTAAGGGAGATCGCATCTTCCAGTGGGATGACGAGTGTGAGACCGCACTAGCTGATCTGAAGAGATATTTGCAAGAGCCGCCTATCTTGACGGTTCCTAGCGCAGGAGAAGCCTTGGTATTGTATCTCGCCGTCTCAGTGCACTCGGTTAGTGCGGTACTGGTAAAAGACGAGAAGAGAAAGCAGAGTCTGGTTTATTACGTGAGCAAAACACTCCTAGATGCAGAATCTCGATACCCACCTCTTGAGAAGTTGCTACTGGCACTGATGGTGGCGGCGAGGAAGTTGAACCATTATTTCCATGCGCATCCCATCAGGGTGATGACGTCTTTTCCCCTGAAGTCGTTGCTGGGAAGCTCTGACTTAGCAGGACGGGTCGCCAAATGGGCGGTGGAATTAGCGCAGTATGAAGTCGAGTTCGTCCCTAGGACGACTATCAAGGGGCAGGTCCTGGCGGACTTCATTGCTGAATTCGTCCAGGAAGCCCCGGTGATGACTTTGGAGGTCTGGCAAGTGAAGATCGGCCAGGTGGGTGCTTGGGAATTGCAGGTAGATGGAGCTAGGAACCGCAGGGGTGCCGGGGCAAGTTTGGTTTTAACGTCTCCAACCGGCGAGGTCATCCGGACCGCTGTCAGGTTGGAATTTGAGGCCACAAACAACGAAGCCGAGTACGAGGCTCTGATCTTGGGGTTGTTGGCAGCCAGAGGTCAGGGGGCCAGGTCGGTCGTCGTATATTCAGACTCCCAGCTGGTCGTTAACCAGGTTACCGGGGAGTACGGTGCCAAATCAGCTAGGATGCTCGCTTATCTGGAAAGGGCCCGTAACATCTTGGCCAGCTTCACTGAGTTCAGAGTAGAGCAGATTCCCCGCGAGCAGAATGAGGTGGCCGATGCCCTCGCCACCCTGGGATCATCGAGTTCTTCTGGGTCTGACTCGACGATACAGATTGGCTGCCTGAGCGTTCCGAGCATAGAGTCGGAGGATATCTTTCCCGCTGACACGAACCCTAGTTGGATGGACCCCATTGTCGACTTCTTGGCTAGGGGGGTACTTCCGGATGATAAGAAGGAAGCGAGGCTGGTCAGATTGAAGGCGGCAAGGTTTTGGATGTCTCCCGATGGAATCCTGCATCGAAAGTCTTTTTCGGGTGCCTACCTTAGGTGTGTCCCTCCTTCTAAGGTGGGGGACACCCTGTTTGAGATCCACGAGGGAATATGTGGTGTGCACGCAGCCAGCCGCACTATGGCCAGTATCGCGAGGACCCAAGGTTTTTGGTGGCCCTACATGCAGAAAGATGCAGAATGCTATGTCAGAAAGTGCAAAAAATGTCAAAGGTTCGCTAAGCAGATACATCTGCCGGCAGGAGATTTGCACCCGTTGACGAGTCCGTGGCCTTTTGCGCAGTGGGGACTGGATATTGTGGGTCCTTTCCCCAGGGCAAAGGGAAATAGACGTTTCCTGGTTACGGCTACGGACTACTTCACGAAGTGGGTTGAAGCGAAGGCCTTAGCGAACATTAGGGATACTGACATCATTAACTTCGTTTGGGAGTTTATTATTACCCGTTTTGGAATTCCACATGCTTTAGTTTCTGACAACGGCACTCAATTTAGCAGTGCCGCTTTTAAAACTTATTGTGCAGGTTTCGGGATTAAGAATTTTTACTCATCTGTAGCTTATCCGCAGGCTAACGGGCAGGCTGAGGCAACCAACAAGGCGCTCTTGGATGGGATCAAGAAGAGACTGGACGAAGCAAAGGGTAGGTGGGCGGAGGAGCTCCCTGCGGTCCTCTGGGCTCACCGGACTACGCCCCGACGCTCTACTGGAGAGTCTCCTTTTGCACTGACATACGGCACCGACGCAGTGATTCCCTTAGAGATAGGCCTTCCTGGTGTGCGTACCACCGCCTTCCAGCAAGGCGGGAATGATGAGGCGCTCAGCGTCAACCTCGACCTTCTGCAAGAGAAGAGGGAGGCGTCAGCGGTACGATTGGCGGCTTACCAACGGGAGTTGATCAAGCTCCATGGGAAGCAGGTTAGGCCACGCCCGATCTCGGTGGGAGACTTCGTCCTTCGTAAGGTCCTAGGGAACACAAAGGACCCGACAGAGGGGAAGCTCGGTCCCAACTAGGAGGGTCCTTACAGAGTCACGGCAGCTCTGGGCAACGGATCATTCAAGCTGGAGGACATGAATGGGAAGGAAATCCCGCGGACCTGGAACATCTACATCCTGAAGAAGTTCTACGTGTGAGACGCTACAGGGGTACTCTTTTTCCCCTTCGCATGGTTTTTCCCATGAGGTTTTCCTGCGAGGAGGTTTTAGTGAGGCCCCGAGGGGGTTCACCCCTGACTACTTTCATCTCTTCTTTGTGACGGTTTTCTGTTGCGACTCTTTGCATTGTGTACGTTGACGATAGCAGCGTCCTTTATGAGTTTGGTTTGCACTTTTCATATGTGTGAACGCTTGAACATACAGGATTTGTATTGTGGACAGGTTAAGGGGGCGTGGAACTCTTCTTAGCGTTCCGTACGCTGGAAAGGAGTTCATGCCCGCGTGTTAAGAGTAAGCTCTGGTGGCAGGTAATCCCTATCGGTGTCTCGAGCGCCCTTATCGGGAGGTATATGCCAAGAGTTCACTCGTCGTTGATAAGTTGGTAGATGCATGGTGGGACCGGGGCAAGGAAGCCTTACGTCGGTGTCCTTGACATCCGACGGGGGCGTATGCCGGGGAATCCCATATCATGTTTCCGACAGGTATTAGCGGGTCGTAAAAATAAAAACAAACACCGCGTATTCGCAGGGTATATAGCGACAGCGCGCGTTAAGCCCGATAAGGGCGGTCGTCCTTGAGGAATCGAATCTCCAGATTCAGGATGATTCCGGAAATTCGAGGGGCAAATTGATAGGGGATTTTAGTATTAAATCCACAATTAAGGGTATAATTAATGATAATTTAGGTTTAATCTAATTAATAAGGGCAGAAGGGTAATTATGCGCTGAAGTATATATTGTATTCTCTCCCTTAGCCCTAGGGAACCTCTCATATACGATTTTTTGCCTCCACGTTCTTGAGAGAATAATACACGACGTTCTTCGGATTATCGATTCGTTTTCCATTCAATCAAATTTAATCTCGTTCAGTTTACGGTAACGACACTAACCATTTTAGCATATACAATTTAACTCGGGCTGATCATGATGTGCTGGTTTTCTACTTGCAAAATCCGCTGCTTTGATCCTGCAATAGCCAAAATGGTTCCAAGGAAAAACTTGTGGGAAATCACAAAACCCCAATCTGCAACTAACATTTAACAAAACACAAAGCCGATTTCGTAAGGAGATGGGGTTTGTACTAGTAGAAAAGGGCAGTGTAGAGGAGTTGGTTCCAAGTGTCAGGCAATCCAGGAAGACACCAGTGGCTGCAGTCGGAAAAGCGAGCGGGGTTGGCCCTCTGGGACGGGCTGAGCTCGCCGCTGTAGATTGAAGGGTGACAATCCTTCCTCATTGCTGATAGCCTCGTTATGTCCAGCAAATACGCAGGCGAAGCCATGCTCCCAAGCACTGATTCCACCACCTTCATTTGGTCTGCGCAGTCAGCCGGATACCCGTCTGTCGTCTCAGTCGCCCCGCTCTCTGGTTTTGTCTGCCCGTAGCAATAGTTTGCCTTGGTCGTAACTGCCTTTGAGCTCCATTCCAAAGGACTGTACTCCAATAGGAATCATATAGAATTAGCTAAATAAAAGGAGCTTGCTGTTTTGTGATCAGGATTTAAGTGCAATGGCATAGAGAAATCATCGAGACAAGTAGGGGATGAGATGAGAGAGTACTTGTAATGGCTAGGAGAGATGGACAAGAAGAAGACGCTGGTCCTCGATCTGTCAACGTTGGTATCCACCCATCTAGCCCAAGTTCTCAAGCCTTTCTCCATAGCAATCAAGGGATCCATTTCTTGATGCATCTTTCTTCCGAATTCCATATAATCCCATCTGCATATTCTTCAAGATTAACCAAAGGAGGCACCAAATAACAAAGGGATGAACTAGCTGGGAATTGCATGAGTAGATACATTTTCAAATAACAAGAGGAATCTTGGTTCTAACCCTTGGAGAGTTCCTTGGTGAGTCCACCAATGGCCCGTGTTAAACGACAACACGTCCACGTCATGCCACACATTCCCGTTTCCTGAGATCTCGTCTAATCTAAGAACCCTCTTCCCTTGTACCAAATCTATGTCCACCAGGTATGGTGCCTTGTAAAATGAGATTGTCACACTGTAATCCTGCACAAAGAATGATGCATTCCTGTTTTAACAAATTTCACATACTAGAAGCTCTAAAATTCTATTAGGGTAATGAGTTTCTTGCTCTATCATATATAAATTATGTGGCCTTTGCAGCTTGCAGAGGAAAAAAAAGAGCGACAAGAATTTGGGTAAAAACTAACCCGTTCATCGCCTGTGTTTGGTAGCAATGGGGTTGGGATTCCCGAATCCGATATATAGTGTTTGGTTTCCACACTGGGTATGAAATCAATTCTTCATACCTTCCCATTGTTAATAATAAAGATAATATTAATTATCATTTGACCCATTCCTCTTTGTAATTCTCTAGTGCTATCTTGTTAGAGAGATTCTAGGTTCTGTTAGTACATCTCTCCCATTCAGTTACAAGTCTCCTATATATGTGCATCACCTCGTTAATAAGAAATGATCAATCACTTTACCATCTTTAATACCCATATCCGATTTTCCATGCTCCGGGTTTGAGGTTAGGGTGGTAAAATTGAAACCCTACACACTCATGCCCCGATACCAAATAAACACACTATTTCATCTATCATTCACAAATCCATACCTATTCAACGTTTTTTAGTCCATATGAGGCACTAGGCCATTACATCGGGGAGGAGGATTTGAACTGACGACCTCGTGATTACGGATTATCATTCATGTCAGCTAAGTTAGGAAGACTTACATCTTTCCAACTTGATAATCATTTCCTACGAAATGCACCTTAAATAACGTATAGCAAAATAAAGAAAAGTTTCCCACAACAGCTTAACAAAGGAATGATGCAAATGTGCTAACAAGGGAGCATACCAAACCCTATCACCAACTTCTAAAACTCACAAGTCATAACAAAACATTAAAAAAAATCCCACAAGAGCTTGACAAGGGAGCATGTAAATGTGTTACAAGATTAATAATCAAATTAAAGAAAATGTGGAGAGATTTGAAGACTTACTACATACCAAAACCTTGAAATTAGAAAGCGGGTCTCCTCTGATAATCCGGGTCGGAGAAAATTTGGGCAAGGAAGAAGAGAGCATACAAATCAAAGACCCCCATTGATTCTTCCCCAATGAATCCCCAACAAACATCAAAGTTTTGCCCCTCATTCTCTCCAAAAACTCCAACCCGTCAAACCTCGGGAGCTCACACGCATCCGGTTTCCAGCTGTACTGGAGGTAATCCGAATCGGGTCGCCCGTATAGCTCGCAATTGAATTCCGGGTCAATGATGGGGCAGTCGGAGGAGTGGTAAATCAGGGAGGAGGAGTCGTGGACCCATGAACCCGTGAAGTAGTCACACTGGGTGTGGTTTGGTCGGAGGCTCGGGTACGGGCGGCCGTTACCGGGTCGGATCGGGTTGCTGTGGAGGTCGCGGAGGTACTTTAGCCCGAAGAGCAGGGCTCCGTTTGTGAAGTGCGTGAAGAGGAACAGGAAACAGGGGAGTGTTTTTGATTTCATAGTGGGAGTGGAAAGTGAAGGTGAAGTGCTCGGAAAGACTATTTCTTTTCTTTGTGGTGGGAGGAAAAAAAGTAACAAGGACTTTATTGACTTATTCTTGTGTTTTTGTATTTGATTTCTCTTATATTATTTTGATATGCTCTATGTTGGGCGAAGGGGCAAAGATGTGATGAAATGATATGTGGTTGTTATTCTTGGCACGGCTAATATAGATAGCGAGATGAGCTCATTTTCACCATACTAGCTTGTTTCTGGATTGTTTTTACCAAAAAAAAAGAAGAAAGAAATTGTTTCTGGACTGACAGGACTGTATTAATGAAGTTCATGAACTATTGAAACGCTGCATTCGAGGCTGTTTAGTTCAACAAAAGTAACTTAGTCATGGTGGCTATTTTTCCACTTGGTAATCTTTTACCTTTCTGACTTTCTCCCGTATTTTATTGTCGTTTCTCAAATTGTTCTCATCCCAATTTCAAAAATTACCTCTTCTTTCTTTTGTCGTTGGAACGACATAGGCGTAGAAGTTTGATAATTTAGACACTTATATTAAAACTTCAAAAATAAGATTGGTAAAATTATGAGCGAAAGTGGAAATAAAAGTACCCACTTTCATTCACTTTAACTTAATTTGTCGTCAAACAAACTTATCTAGTATAGAGATTTAATTAGAAAGAATCGAAGTTAAAAAACTACTAAGACTTCGTTCGGCATATCGAGTTGAAAATAGAGTTGGAGTTGAATAAATAGTTGAAACTGGAGCTGGAGCTGGAGTTGAATGAGTAGCTGAAGTTATAGCTTAATTCATTAGCTTAATTTTTCTCTAAAAGTTAGTTGAATGTTCGGTATTACGAGCTGAATTTTAAAATAATAGTAATAAAATTACGAAAAAGGGTATGATAATACATCTATATTTTGGCGCATAGAAATAAGGTTACATTTTGATCCAAATGAAACCCTATATTTATAGTGTCGCCTCCTCATCTCTAACATATCAACATCTTCACGGACGTCGATGCTGGTATAGTTTCACTTTAATTCATCCATATGTATATGGCTAATTAAATCTAAATCCATCAACTTTTGGTTTCAATCTATTGCTCGTTTTCGATTTCATGTTAGCATGTTCGTCTATAAATTGGAGCTTTTATAGATCAATAATTTATAAATTGGAACTAATACTAAGTTTTTGATAAAAGTCTAATTGAGGAGATCGATACGTAATACTGATAAAACTTTGTATAATTTCATGATACAATTGTTTATATAATTTCATAATGATAGTGACGAGTTATTTTATGTGTTCATTTAAGGGCACCAGTGGGTAAAAAAATACGTTAAGCTGGTTAAGCTTCCATAATATTGGGGGGTTCACATTAAAAAATTCAACAAAATTAAGCTACATTCATCTACAATAAGCTTGTTAAGCTAGATGAATAATTTTTTGCCAAACACTCAATAAGAAGAAGAAAAATAGAATTAAGCTCCGTTCATGTGCAAAAAAACTCTGCCGAACGGAGCCTAATACTAATAAAAGAGTTGCAAAATTTAGACAAAAAAGGTTGTTGTTGTGTCTCCTATCGACAAAAAGAAAGAAAAAAAAAGCATATGGAGTAATATTTTGGTAGGAACGGGTACAAGTTGTTTTGTGATTAATGAGTAATTAAAAGGAGGTTTGTTGTAATTACTTGCTTGTTTAGTTTGTTGTATCATACTTGGTGTATCCGACGCTAATAAATAATTATTATGTCAGATAATTCGAATTATTTCCTTAAAAAATGAGTAATCTATTATATATCTACTAAACGCAAAGGCTCGGCTACGCCATGTGGCGCTCCTACAATGCACCGTTTCTTTTCTGCCACGTGTCATTTTTTCAGCAATTTGGCCACGTGTCATTTCATCCGTTTTTCCGTTTTTTGTCGTTTCTATATTACAATCTCAATCTTTCAGAATATCTGTAGAATATATTTTCCATATTGATTACTTAAGATCTGCTACTCTATTTTTGTGATTTTTTTTCCGGAAATTATATTACAGAATCGCACAAATATTTGGAAAATCTTGAATATATAAACAAGCACACTAAAAATGGCTAAAACTCGACCTAAATTGTTGTAAACAATGCTTCGAATATAAATTTAAACCACACGTTTTTCATCCTTATATACATTTGCACAGCCTGCTAATGTCAGAATAAATATTCATGCAAATCCCTGCTAATCTATGAATAACCTGCAAAATAGCATATGTACCAGTATACATGAATGTCTAAATATTCATGCAAATCCCTGCTAATGTAAGAATAACCTGCAAAATAATCTTACCAACCTTAATTCAATTAGGGTAGCCATAAAAAATTCCCAACCTACAACATGAAACATGCAAACAAACCTACAATATATGCAAAGAACACAAAAATGACAAAAATTACATCCATGCAAAGATACAACACTGAGCTGCTGCTTCAAATGACCTTAAAAAAACAACATAGGCATACATACATAAATTACATAAAGAATAAACAATTACATAAAGAATAAACAATCTCGGCCCAAGGCATATCTTTTTCTCCATTGTGTAATCTGCAAGGCAAGATTTTTTCCAATTTGAAGATGTATACAATACACGTACAAAATCAATTACATCCATTATGGCAGTTGAATATGTGCACAATCAAATAAAATCATCCAATATAATATAATTAATACAACTTATGCCTTATAAATACAGTGCATCTTCCTCAATTATGTTCTAAAACTTTTCTGACTTCTAGCACATGCATAAACAATATCGAGACAACAAGTATGTTTTTGCAATTCATAGTAGTTATGTTCTAAAACTTTCTGACTTCTAGCACATGCATAAACAATATCGAGACATTTTCCCCATCTCCACTGAGTTTCTGCATTTACAGTTCAGCCAACATTGAACTCATTTTCCATTACTGATTTTCGTATGTATTTTGTCCATTACTGATTTTCCATTTACATACCAGGAAATACTGAACAGATGCAACATCGAATAACTACTTTTCAGGCTTTCATTCTGAAATACCCCATATAAGATAAGGATAATGGCATAATGGTAAATTAATTAAGGATTTTACTTATATGGGGAGAAAGGGAAATTTGGGGATTTAATCCCTAATCTTTCGGTTGTCTCTCTCTCCCGTGTGAGTTCCCCAGCCGAGTTGTTCTTCTCCGGCGAACTCCTCCTGTGCCCAGCCGAGTTGTTCTCCTCTGGCGAGCTCGACCCGGACCGTCGTTCGCCTCTTCCTCCTCTGTTCGTGGAGTTATTGTTGTTGCGCCGCTGCTGTGCTATTTCCTGTTGTTGCGTTCTGCACCGAGTCGAGCCACGTCCAGCCACGAGCTGCTGCCGTGCCGCCGCCTCTGCTGTGCAGCTGTTCGCTGCGGGCTGTTGCGTTGGGTATTGCTGTGCCGCCGCTGTTGCTGCTGTAGTCTCCGCCGACGAGGAGCCATTTTTGGCAACGAGAGGGAGTAATTCCGGTGGCCACAGATTGGTTGTCAACAAGGTATGTGTGGGTTCTTCAATCTGATTTTAGGGTTGTGAATTTCTACTGTCTTTGGTTGACAGATTGGGCTGAATTCAAGGGTTATGGACATCATATATAATTGTCTGTTGACTGAAATTGTTGGATCTGTGCAGCCCTAGTCTTCGTGTGGTTGATTGGTTGAATCTCTTGTGCAACCCACAATCGATCTTTGGAGCAATGGGTTGATTTGTGAGGGTTTTGTTGAATTTGGATTTGAGGTATGATTTTAGGGTTTGAATTGGGGGTTTATTAGTAGTGGCTTGGTATGGGTTAATTAATGCCAGGGATTTGCTCGAATTGATTTCGCAGGTTCGTTCAAGTTGGTTGGAGGTCTCTGAGGTCATGGTGGTCGAGTTTGAGGCAAGATGATTCTTGCTAACCCTTCGTATATTTTTATAAAAGTACTTTTGTTCCTATCTTGATTCAGTAATTGATTTTTATCCTTGTCTGATTATGTTAATTTGGAATATCGATTGTGGAGTTACTTGGTTGAATGTGTGTGTGTTAGTATTTGTGATTGTTTGAAAGTGTGTGAATACGTGTGTGCATGTGCGTGCGTGTGTTCGTATTTGTCTCGGGTTGTGTCTGATTAAATGTTGACATGGTAGTCAATTATGACTAAGTATGATTGATTGTTGATTGATTGAGTACGGGTGTGATGGTGGATTGTTGTTGGTTAAATTGGATTAATTGACTATATTATTGCTTGGTTGAAATGTGTGTTGATGTGTGATGATGTGTGATGATATGTGATAATGTGTGATTATGTGATTTTGATTGTCGTTTGTGCTATTTGATTGAGTGTCAGTGTGGTGGTTGGATTGTCGTTGATTGGGGGTCGAAGGGTCAGGTGATGATAGCCTCACCAAACATCGTAGGGACCGAGTGTCGCCTACGTTGTTAAGGGCCAAAAAAAATGCTGAATCAGAGTCGGAAGGGTCAGGTGATGAGGGTCTCACCAAACCTCGTAGGGTGTAGCCTATGTTGTTATGGACCAAGAGTTGGATGGTATGAGACCGTCCCTATCCGGATAGTTGGTTTTAGGTGATGAGAGTCTCACCGGTGGTGGGTTGGATTGGATTGGAGGTGTTGGCGGTTGTGTGTGTTGGTTATGTGTTGAATGTTGGTTGTGTACTTGATTAAGTGGTTGTGTTGTGATGATATTGGTTGTGCGCTTGATTAAGTGATTGTGTTGGTGAATATTGACTGTGTGTTTGGTTATTGGTTTTATGTTGGATATTGATTGTTGGCTAGTTTGACTTGTTAAATATTATCTATTTTAGCTAATGGTGTTGTGGATTTATGTTGGTGGGGTTATTGGTGGCAGCTAGTGGTTTATGAAGGTCGGTTGTGTGGATTGAGTGTGTAGGTTGGTTTCCCATCTTGAGGGTGTGGGCCAATATGAGTTAGGTTGAGGTGTATGGGTTACGATCCATGTTAACGATCAGGCGGCACCGGAAGGGTGGTTGGGCTGGATTGTTGTTTTGTCATGTTTATTTAATGTGATGATTGTCTTGCTTGTGCTTATGTGTTCGTTGATGCGTAGGTTGGTTGGAATGTGTTAGTACAGTAGTGAGTTCGGTATGATTGGTTAGCCTTGGTTGTAAGTCAGTAGTAAGATATGTGTATATGTTTCATAGGGTTAATGATTGAGGTATTAGTAATAGAGAGAAAGATTGATTGGATTGTATTATTCGTTTATACTTGTGGTGATGTTGAGGTTGGATTGAATGAGGTTAGCATATTGAAGAGTTGGATAAGAATGGTTATTTAATGGTTATGTGATAGTGTGTGTTTATGTTTTGATGTGTGATCGATATTGGTTGGTTGATATGATAGTGATATTATATGATATATATATTTATATATGGTGTGGCATGTTGTTGTTTGGTATTATTTGATTGTTGTGATAATTCTCTGGTTTTAAACTGTTTTGGCTTGAGGAGTCTTGCCAGTCTTGATGGAAGACTGACCAACTTCGGTTTACGTGCCGCGGTTGGCTGGGGTATCGGGTCCCCCAGTCAACCAAGCTTTGCAGGTTTGCAGCAACAAGCGGGTTCTAGATCACAGATGTGTCTTCACAGTTAAAGATTTTGTTTTGCTGCGGATTTGAAAAGGTTGTATTAACTATTCGTTGTTTTGGAATTAAACTGATGCATTGAGTTGGATGAAATGTTTAAGTGCAGTTTCAAACTTGGGCAGGGAATTTTAATGTTGATAACTTTATGTATTGGGAAGAGTTTTGGATTTCTTTTCTTTTAAAAACCGCCTTATAGTCCTTCGGGACTATGGCACTATAGCACCTCTGGCCCGAGGTGTTACACATTCAGTTTACTCTTTGCAACTTTGAATATATATTGCAAACATAACTGATATTGCTTTATTTTCTTTGGTTCAGTGTTACTCAGGAAATTCAAAACAGAGTTACAAGGTAATAATTCAGGACCTATATGCAACATCGAATAACTACTTTTCAGGCTTTCATTCAGTCTACTCTATGCAACATTGAATATATATTTGTCACGTTCATCTAAATGTTAGTATAATATCCGTACCTTTAGGTTTTCAGCTTTACATCTTGGAACTGCATGAGTTGTTTGAAACCCCAGTTTGATTTCCCATACGTATTCCTACACCAACAATAAACAAAGACAGATTTCAGAAAGTAAGTTCAATACATATTCTCAACAATTAAGGACTACATTGATAGAATCGTGAACTGAACATATGCTTCAATACATAAAGGTATGGATATTCATACAACAACAGATTTCAGTAATTAAGTTCAATAAAAAAACATATTCTCAAACTAGGAAATACTGAATAGATTTCAGAAATTATTATTTTAAAAACATATTCTCACACTGTGACTGAGTTTTTTGCATTTACATAATAGTGAGCTAAAGGTTCAGACATTTTCCCCATCTACACTGATTTTGTGCATTTACATATCAGCCAACATTGATCTCATTTTCCATTACTGATTTTCGTATGGATTTTGTCCATTAATGATTTTTCATTTACATAGCATGCAAATACTGAACATAAATAATGTGCAATTACAGATGGTTTTTTGCATTTACATAATAATGATTTTTTGTTTAGGACATTTGTAGCAATGTCAAAACAGCAACAATAAATAAAGGATATTACGGGTACCCGAGGAAATTATGAGCTAAAGGTTCGAGTAATTCGATTGTTTAAGGTTCCAAAGAAAGAAGATCGTACCCAATACAATACAACTGAAATCATTTTAATGGATGAAAAGGTATTAATTTTCAGTTCTTTATTAATTTGTATTTAATATATAATATTTGTATAGGACTAACACAAATTTCTCATTGTCTCAAGGGTGAGAAAATTCATGGAGTAATTAAAGAAGCTTTTATGGTGAATCTTGGAATATTAGAGGAAGGAGGTGTATATTTGATTTCAAACTTTGGAGTTGCTCTTTATGATATACCTTTCAAGTTCTCTAATCATAAATACAAGATAATATTTTATCGCAACACTACAATTAAGCGGAGTTCATCAATTTCTATTCCTATTCATGGATTCAAATTCGCTGATTTCGAAAAAACCCTCGACGAGTCACTAGATCAAGTATATCTGTATGGTTAGTAAATCTTTCAATTTAACATTTGTTATATTATAACAATTATTATTTCAGTAGGTTTAATATTTAGTTTACACATAATATTATTTATTGTGCAGATGTTATTGGGCAATTGGTTGGAATTGGAGACAGCATTGTTACATTCACTAATAGGAACGGAAAATAGGGTAAAAGGATCAATATACAATTGATGGATACAAGGTATTTATGTTTTTTTTTTAATCTCTCCATGGTAATAAAATTTAATATGTTATCTTATATTCTGTTGTGTTAAATTCATCGTTATTTTATATTGTATACTATTGCAAGGATAATGTCATCAATTGTACATTATGGGATGATTATGCCGAATTATGTCACCCATTTGTTGGGGCTTCAACACAGAATTTGGTCGTAGTTATTATACAATTTGGAAAGCTGGGAAAATGGAATAATACACCTAATGTGTCAAATGGTTATTATGGCACAAGGATTTTTTTGATGATGCTAGCGTATGTGAGATTGATGAATTTAAGAAAAGGTAATATTATTATTATTACATAAAATATGCAGCAGTTCAATATCCAATATCGTCTAATTTTTTTTAATTATCCTATACTATATCTTTATATTGTAGTTTCTCAAAAAAGGAATGCTCAAAAGCTGGCCAAAGTTGTGTACAATTGACAAATGAGCCGTCCTACTCCCAAGCCGACCTTTTCTTAAACGGAAAAGAGAGAAAAACTTTAGATGAACTCTACGAACATCTTCACGATCGGGGAACAGTTAGTTCAGTACATTTGCTTATTATGTGTTAATAAAGAGTATGTAGATTTATGTACACTATCTTACATATTTATATAATATATAAACTATAGGTTTTGCAAGCTATTACTCTTGCCACCATTGATCATATTAAAGATTCCTATGGATGGTACTATAATTCTTGCAAACGTTGTAAAAGTAAGGTGCAATCGCAAGAGGAAAAGTTTTGGTGTAAAAAATGTGAAACTTTGGTTAACTATACAGTCCCTAGGTACATAATTCTTTCATAAAAAATTGTCCTTTAAATTCAGATATTTTAATGTTTGTTCATGATATTGTAGTTTTTTCTAATATGCAGATTTAGTGTTCAAGTTAGTGTTATAGACGGATCTGGTACCGCTCAGTTCACTATATTTGATAGGGAAATTTCACAAATCTTGAAGAAAAGTGTTTCTAGCATTCTCGAATCAACGGATAAGGTATATAAACATAAATTTTAATGCATTACTTATTAATTTCTGTTTTTATTGAACTTATTATTTTTTCAGGATGAGGACATAAATAATATCCCGAAAGAGTTAAATGTCTTGCTGAACAAAAAGATGTTATTTAGAGTTCTTATTTCGCAATTCAACATCAGTAGACTTCCTACACCTTCTGCATATACCGTGATGAATATGACCGACGATAGCACTCTCATTGAGAAATTTGAGCAAACTACCAAAGAATCTGAGGTATCTTTCGCTGAATTAAGATTATGATATTAATGAGTTATTTTATTACTAATCACAAATTTAATACATGTTTATTTTTTTTATTGATAGGAAAATATGGAATCGTTCACCCTAGACAATGATGTTATGTCAAAAGTTTCTTCAAATGAAATGGTTTCACCCCGTAAGCGTCGTTATATTAATATCGATGAAGATGATGATAATGGTGAATCGGATGAAGAGGAGATTACTAAAGCTGATGATTTTCCTTTAGTTAATCGTGGGGAGCACTCAAGTACCAGGAAAAGGCTTATATTCAAGAAAGTGAAAGAGAAAAAGCTAGATGAATAAATAATTTCATATTAGGATTTAATTGCATTATTTCGTATGACCATTTATTTTTAAAGTTCAGAATGGCAGTTTTCATATAAGTTTCATGTTTATTAATTCCTCCAAGTTAGACTATTTGTTTTGATTCTATTGCAGAATTCTGTTTAATTTATATAATTTTGCATCCATGATTTTGTTTTTGCTTAATGAAATTTGTTTACTTAACCTAAATAAAAAACAAGGGTGGATATATGACTAAGGTTCTACGATACTAAAACATGCAATGAAGAATAACTATTTTCTTTGATACAACACTACTAATAATAATATTAACTTAATTGTCTGCTGGTAGCAATCCACACAACAATTTCTGTATTTTCAAGGATTGGGATCATACAGTTAATATTTTGTATGCAAATATAATCAATTTAAAGTTGAAAGAAATTTATAACTTGCATTGTAAATTATTTATCATAATGTGCATATCAATTTCTGTTTTCAGTTATACTTCTGACCTATTTGTTAGGTTAAAATCTGTTACACAAAAGTCAAATTAGTTATAATAATCAAGCAAAATTAAATTATTTAAATTTCCTTTGCATAATGAAGCAAAAACTGTATTCTTTATTTTTGTTCTGTTTGCTTTGTAAAGTCTTATTATTTTAGATATTAATAATTAAAATTAAAACTAAATCAATAGAGTGTAGTTATATGATATAGGTTATAGGATTTAGGGTTTAGTGTCTAGAGTAAGGTATATTATCTATGGAGAAACAAATTAGGTTTTATACAAGTGTATTAATGAATATGAGTTATAGAATTGTGAAATCAGAAATTTTCTTATTTAATAAAGCAGAACATACGAAAATTCTTTTTTTGGGGGTTCATATATGTATATTGATATACTTACAGAATATATTCTTTATATTAAATGGAAACATTATAGCTATTTTATATTACGCTGTTGGTATATACATTTCCCTATATTTATATATCATACTTACATAATATAGTATTTATATTACATGGAAACATTATAATAGAAATTTCCTTAAGTGTTGAATGCAGAATTTTGTTTAAGTAAATTTAGGTCATAAAGTTTATTTACTGATTTCATACTATGCAGAAATTTCCTTTCCAGTTTTTATTTTTATACTATCTCAAAATATGGACAAAATTACAAATCATTAAATAAAGACTATAAGTACCACATTCTTAAAGTCTTATATCACATTCAACATTGTTAAGTTCTCCAGGCTCTCATTTTATAGTAATCAGTATGGTGCATCCCATTCCGCATGATGTCTCAATTGACACTGAGGTGCTTTTCCTTACAGATATTGTACCGAAAAGCCATTTTTTTAGGTTTCCAAGTATCGCAAACAATTTTTACATTGGACTTTCCTTTCCAATTGATTTATCGGACGATGAACATTACATAAAATGTTCAGTTACTATGCCGAGTGATCTAGCAAATGCAACACAAAGGTATTTTATTATACTGTTTTTTGTAATTTAATAATATTATATGTCGTTTTGTGTTAATGTAATATTGTAAAAAAACTGTTTTTTGTTTTGTTTTATGCATGTACAGGTTGAAAGATGCTTTGGATGAAATGAACAAGAGATATACTCCATTTATTTATGAGAGGGATCCTATTCTATTCTCAAACATTCATATGAATGTTGCAATAAGAAATGTGGTAGGTTTTTTCGGTCCAACTCAACTGGCAGGATTTCATTCAACATTTGCATCCTATAATCCTATGATTATTGTGCTTACACATGATGAATTGGAAGAAAGTCTTCTTGAACAAATGTTTTTACCATATGGCCATGACCGCTATACACGTATTGATTCATTATACAACAATGAACACAATTACATCACATGGCGCAACCGTGATGTAAATATATGGATTGACAGGGAAGGAAATGATTATATATTGAAATTCAATAGCAATTCTGTTGAAGCGTGGCAACTTTCATGTATTTATGAAGTGGATAATGAAATATCCGGCAATACTTAAACGGGAGAGAGGAAGTGATTAATTTAAGTGATGAAGAAGAACAAGTCAACGAAGAGGAAGAAGACGAGATTCAACAAGGAGACGAAGAAGAACAAGTCAACTTAGAGGAAGAAGAAGATATTGAACAAGCAGACGATGAAGATGAAGAACCATTTGAGAAAGAAGAAGGCAATTAAGATTAGGGTAGCATTAGTGTTATTTGTTTTAAACTTTGCTGTTTTTAATTTCCAATATGTCGTGTTTTAAAATCATTTAACTCTTAGTTATGTTTGCTTTAGCTATTACATTATTATTAATACTGAGTATGCGTGTTTAAGTTTTTTTCACTTTTTATTTACTGAAGTTTGATTTGTTAATTTGTTTGTTCTTTTCACTTGCTGTTTTCAGACTTTTACAAGTAGGCATAATTAATTGAATGTCAGTGCAAAATACGCTTATAGTAGTTATAGTTTATTCCTTTTGGTGATGAAACTATTAACTTCTCCAAGCCTACTCTGTAGTAACTAATACCCTCAGAGAGATGTAATCCAATAGTTCTAATATCTAAAAATAATATACCTTTATATCTGATATTCAGTTATATTTTAAATATAGAATTTAGAGAGAGAGAGAGAGAGAGAGAGAGAGAGAGAGAGAGAGAGAGAGAGAATGGTGAATCGGATGAAGAGGAGATTACTAAAGCTGATGATTTTCCTTTAGTTAATCGTGGGGAGCACTCAAGTACCAGGAAGAGGCTTATATTTAAGAAATTGAAAGAGGAAAAGCTAGATGAATAAATAATTTCATATTAGGATTTAATTGCATTATTTCGTATGACCATTTATTTTTAAAGTTCAGAATGACAGTTTTCATATAAGTTTCATGTTTATTAATTCCTCCAAGTTAGACTATTTTTTTTATTCTATTGCAGAATTCTGTTTAATTTATATAATTTTGCATCCATGATTTTGTTTTTGCTTAATGAAATTTTGTTACTTAACCTAATTCAAAAAACAAGGGTGGATATATGACTAATGTTCTACGATAAGAGAGAGAGAGAGAGAGAGAGAGAGAGAGAGAGAGAGAGAGAGAGAGAGGAACATACATGGTCGCATGAAGATAACTACATCCTCTTCTTCAAAGTCCACTCCATAGACAATCAACTAGGACTGAAATACCCCAAAGGTTATAAAAATGGCAAAAGGGTAAATAATATTTTTGAATCTCTTAAAAGCAGAATTTAGGGAAGAAAATCAGAAAAAGTGGTCAAACCCTTACCTTCTTCTTCCGGTGTGCACAGCGAAGAGAGAGAAAGAGACGCCTCCTGCCTTCAGCTGCTCGGATTTCCGTCGGTGAGCTCGACTCGGTCGCTGCCACCGCCACCTTCCTTCCTTGGTTCGAGTCGCGACGAGCTGGTGCGAGCCCGCGGCGGGTTATTGTGCGAGACTGTTGTCGTTGTTGTGCGAGGGCTCGGGTGCTGTGCGGTCAGCGACGAGCTCAGTTCTCCTACGCGGCCAGAAGAGCGCCACCGGCTTCTGTCCTCTGCTGTTGCTGATGTGAGCTCCGGCGATGTGATGCCCAGTTCCGACGACAGAGGCTAGCCACCGACGAGGTAGGCCGCAGCTGCTGTAAGGTTTTGGGTAAGCTGATTCCATCTGAATTTGGGGCTTAATTGGTAGCTAAGTGAGTTGTTAAATTGGGCAGATTTTTGGTTCAGTTATTGAAGGAATTTGTGACAGATTGTAGTTGGGCAAAATTGAATTTGATTTTTGAGCAGATTTAGATGGTGGGCAGGCTTGGATTGGGAATGAAGGTGGTGTGAGCAACCAAAGTTCTGATTTGATTTGACTAAGGTGTTGGTATGTGGTTTTGGGTGTGGTTTCAATTTTTAAAGTTTACGGACTGAGATTTGACTGTTTTGAAGTTAATTTGGGGGTTTTGTTAGTAGGGGATTTGTATGAGTAATTAATGCCAGTGATTTGCTCGGATTGATTTCGCAGGTTCGTTCGAGTTGGTTGGAGATCTCTGAGGTCGTGGTTGTCGAGCTTGAGGCAAGATAAATCTTGCTAACCCTTACGTAATTTCGTATCGTAATTGTTTTATAAATTTATTTTACTATTATCTAGTATGTTAATCTAGATTAATAGAGGTAGATATATATATATATATGATTCAATGTGTATTAAATTGATTAAATGGTGTTGTGTGGATACTGATTGTTGGCTTGTTTGATGGTCGTGGGTATATTTTGATTATGTGCTGGATGGTTAGTTTTGTGTTGATATGGTTGAATGTGTTAGTTGTCGTGACCCTGTGTTGAGATTAATTAAATATTGACGTGGTATTTATTCGTGACTAATGGTGATTAATTGTGATTGTTTGAAAGTGTGTAAATATGTGTGTGCATGTGTGTGTGCGTGTGTTAGTATTTGTCTCGGGTTGTGTCTGATTAAATGTTGACGTGGTAGTCAATTGTGACTAAGTATGATTGATTGTTGATTGATTGAGTACGGGTGTGATGGTGGATTGTTGTTGGTTAAATTGGATTATTTGACTATAGAGTTGCTTGGTTGAATATATGTGAGTATGTGATATTAATTGTCGTATGTAATATTTGATTTGGTGTCGGTGTGGTTGGGTAGTGTTTGATTTGGTGTCGGTGTGGTGGTGGAATGTTGTTGGTTGATTCAGGGCCTCGGTGGGTGTGAACCCCCGATGGTCGGAGGGCCAGGTGATGATAGCCTCACCAAACCGCGTAGGGTATACGACTACGTCGTTAAGGGCATACGACTACGTCGTTAAGGGCATACGACTACGTCGTTAAGGGCCAAGGGTTGGATGGTGAAAGTCTCATCCGGAAGAGTGGTGATCTAGGGCCTCGGAGGGTGTGAACCCCCGATGGTCGGAGGGCCAGGTGATGATAGCCTCACCAAAACTCGTAGGGACCGGGTGTCGCCTACGTTGTTAAGGGCCAAGGGTGGACGGTTGAAAGTCCCGTCCCTATCCATGGATAGTTGGTTTTGGGTGATGAAAGTCTCACCCGGAGATGGGTTGGAATGGATTGGAGGATAGATTGGAGGTTAGGTTGGAAGTGTGTTGAAGTTGTCTGGGTTGCACTGTTGAGTTATATTATTTGGTTGAAATTGGTTGGGTATTGTGATAACTGTTATATATATTATATGATTATATTGGTTGATGGTTGTGATAACTATTATATATATTATATGATTATATTGGTTGATGGTTGTGATAACTGTTATATATATTATATGATTATATTGGTTGATGGTTGTGATAACTGTTATATATATTATATGATTATATTGGTTGATGGTTGTGATAACGGTGATGAGTTAAGTAGTGGTTATGTTGATGATTTCGGTTT